>JAOXJK010000012.1:22013344-22025571 GCA_025774025.1 Xenus cinereus | reverse complement strand
AAGGCCAGGTTGGAGGGGGCTTGGAGCAACCTGGTGTGGTGGGAGGTGTCCCTGCCCAGGGCAGGGGGGTTAGAACTCCATGATCTTTAAGGTCCCTTCCAACTCTAACCATTCTATGACTCTATCACCTGTGTGAAAAAACCACCCCTGGAAATACCAAGTTTTTCATTACACTGCCACTTGCCTACTCCTGTGAAAAGGACTGTGCTGTGGAACAGCTGAGTCTGGTTTTCCTCATTCGATATATAAAGTCAATTCTGCGTGACAACTAACCTATCAGCTCTTCTGATATAAACATCTCCCTTAAGCACCTAATTAACACCCCTGAGTGACATCTAGATGGCAGAAGGCGGCCTGATAGTGTTATTTTACTTTGTACATAGGCAGCTCAGGCAAGCATAACTGGCAGGACTCACTGAGGATCACTCGATAGGTCAGACAATTCACCCCAGTGCCAGTCCCCCGAGGTTCAAATGGCACCACAGGGGAGTTACTAGAACCTCTCTACGATGCCACCAGAGGAGCTCCTAGATACTAAGAAGCAGCTCCTTGAGGACTGCGCACCCCGGGTCCTTGCTAACACTCAGCAGCTAGCATACAGGCAGTAAGTTATTTTGATTTCAAGAATTCACCAAATATCCACACAGAAGTTTGAGGGTCAGTATACTACCATGTGCCAGAACAATTTACGTGCGTAGTAATCACAAATTCTCATTATGGTCTCAGTCTCACTATTGCTTCAAAACGGGGCGAATCAAGGGAAGACTATTTAAGCTCTTCCCTTTTGGCCCTAGTATCAAGCCTTTTCATACACTGCTGTCATGCACTGCAAGTTAGCTTTACATAAAATATTTATATGACAAGACTTAACTTTTTTTAAAGAAAAAAAAAACAACAAAAAAACCCCACAAAACAGGAAGACTACAGAGACATTGCTGAACCAAGATAAGACATCGTCTGTCCCACCGGAGGAAGTTAATGCAGGATCAGCATTACAGTATCATAAAAAACAGCTTACAAGTGTCCCTTCATCTTCTGTGCTTTGGTTATCTTAGGAACTCACAATTATATTAACACTAACTTTCTGATAAAAAATTCTAGGCATGTTAATTCCTACCACACAAGCACGTACTTTATGTAAAATGTGAAGAGCTTACAGTTGGAATGATAATGAGAACAAATTAACACTTACAGAGTAAATAGGACTTCATCCAATATTCCTTCCCTGACAACAAGACAACTTGAGACATCTGCTGCTCTGTAATTTGGGCAAAATAATTCCTTAATTCATAGCTTCCCCATATCGATCACTTAAAGAAAATAAATCAGAGATTAGAGACTGGTCCCTACTTCAAGAACAATTCCGTAATTGTGGATGGTTGCTTAAAGTCCTACCAACAAATGCTCCAGCCATCAGACTACAGAAAAGCCACATCGTGTCCTACTTGCTGACCCAACTGTTCACCCTACAGGGTGCCTATTGATGCTCTCCACCACTACCTGTCCACATTGGATGCTTTGTAAACAAATATGATCTATTTGTGTCACAATATGGAATTAAAAAAACCCAAACAACACATTAGAACACTTCCACCGGGCAACGCATTTTTTAAAACTATTCACGGTATAACATTTGTTTTATCCCATGCCAGAATAATAAGGAAAGCCTTTAAAGTTTAAAACTGTTGCACATGGTCTTTGCATTAGCATGATGAACTACAGCACAGAACACCTAGACCAAGGAATATTTTCAGTCTCAAATGATTTTATTTTTTTTTGCTGCAGATGAAAAGAGTTTTCTCATATTACATTTCCCAAAGTCTCAAAAATTCAAGTGCTCTGAAAGCCTGTAGCACAATTCTAGTTTGTACTTTAAGTCATTAGTAGAAAACACGGAGGTGCCTGGATTCGAAGAATACTCCTAAAATAGAACTCAGCTTCTAATGATATTAATGAACTCCTGAGCAAGCAGCAGCTCAGGGACTACTGAACTTTTCTTTGTGAATCTGAACACATTATATACAAGCTGGTAACTCCACTCTCCCCTTACTAAACACAAAAGTGGGAAGAGATGTAGCGGTTGCCAAGCTTCTAGGTCTAAGCTAGTTTAAGACAGCAAGGCACCAGGTCAGACTCATTTAGCTTCCCTACCGGTCCTGAGCTCTGGAAAAACCCAAAACACGCCATCTCTACTAGAAAAGATCACCAATTAGGAGTCAGATGACAAGGTTAGAAAACAAGCATGTTTAACATTTTCTCAAACCAAGACCTAACTTTCAGAGGTAATACTTATTAGTTTTTTAAAGGCATATTTGAATCAAGTCATTCATTCTCCTAATGGAAAGTGGCAAATAACTTGATGACAAAAAAAAATCCCAAACCAATCCCAACTTAAAATGCCTTCTCTGCCAGAGTACAGAGTAACTGAAAACACAAGGCAGTCTCAATTAACTGAACAGAAATCAGTCATTTCCCATCATTTCCCCCTCCCCTAACTTCCTCCTCAAGAGGAGAAAGCCCCAAATCCCCATGCTAAATCCAGTCACATGATGTGCACCAAGAATATCAGCACCCAGACTTCTCTGATGCCGTGTTACCCGGGTACCACAAGTCTACACTTCATCTAGGGAGCTCCCTGCCAAACAAGCTTCAGATGCTTAATTAGCAACTTGATATCATGGACCACCCATGGACTAGTGTCCCACAGTGTTGTCCCTGACCCTGCCTGCACAACCAACCCAAAACAGTGTTTGTACAAGAAAAGCTTTTTTTTTTATTTTAGCATTACTGATATGCTTCAACATTACCTTTTTTCCCCTGCCCAAAGGATCAAAGCTGGCTAATTAATTATGTGCCTTAGCGTTGTTAACAGGCACCAAGTCCTCTTGACAAAATACTGCCCCATACTCTTAATGTATTGGTTTATCTGAAACGGATAAGCATAGTTCTGAAAATGGGTCTGTAGTTAATGGGAGCTAAACACTACTTTGTCTCAAACAACTAGAAATACAGTGAAGCTTTCTCTTCAACGTGAGTTGATATACATGGGCTCGACAATGTAATCTTCCTGAAATCACACACACAACTCAGAAGCAGGAAAGGAATCAGTAAAGGATGAAGACTTAAATACAGAACCCAGTTCAGCAGAACACTGACGCGAGTGAAGATACTCTGGTCTGCTCCCAGCTCTGCAGACAATGGCAAGTTGGTAGCGAGCCATACATTTCCTTGAACTCATTTCCATCACGTAAAGAAGAGCTATGTGCACTTGCTCCTGTTTGCTATCAAGTTTAACAAACGCTGTAAAGAGCTAACCCAAGATACGGTTAGAGTTTCAAGTACGGTGGTTGTTCTAGACTTGGCTTTTTTCTCATTACATCACATATTAAGGGAAATTTCAGCCTGTGGCACAATACAGCCAGCCAAAACTTCAACTTACTATGTGTCAGCTGTACCATAATATAGAATCCCAGAATGGTTTAGGATGGAAGGGACCTTAAAGATCATCGAGTTCTAACCTCCCTGCCCTGGGCAGGGACACCTCCCACCAGACCAGGTTGCTCAAAGCCCCATCCAGCCTGGCCTTGAACCCCTCCAGGGATGGGGCAACCACAGCTTCTCGGGGCCACCACAGCTTCTTGGGGCAACCTATCCTTCACGCTATCACTACACGCCCTAGTACAAGTCCCTCTCCAACTTTCCTGTAGCTCCCTTCAGATATTGGAAGGCTGCTGTAAGGTCTCCCTGGAGCTTTCTCTTCTCCAGGCTGAACAACCCCAACTCTCTCAGCCTGTCCTCATAGCAGAGGCACTCCAGCCCTCTCATCGTTTTCATGGCCCTCCTCTGGAGGAGGTACATCATAGGCACTCTTAGCCAAAGCAAAAGCAAGCCAAAGTCACCTGCCTTGCTCTTCATTTATGATTTTCCCAGAACTGTGACACTTTGTTGTTATGGGTACCTTGCATTTGCTGTAAATGCAACATACCAATAACAAAACACGGTCACAATTCTGGAAGCACGTGCAACTTCTAAAGTATGATCCTGCTGTATCTGTTAAACGGCATTACCTCACTCGAGACCAGCTGTGCCCAGCTCCAGGTTTGATGCCACCCTATGCCTTTCAAAAACCAGCGGAGATGCTACTTGGCCGGTGGTTTTGCTTCAGTAGCAGGGAGAGGCCGGGACGGACAGGAGGCAAAGCCTCCCCATCACTCCAGTGCCAGAAGGGCAGCAGCCAGAGACCGGGAGGGCTGAGGGCGGCAGACGGAGCCCAGGAAGAGGCGATGGGGGAGAGAGGGGCGGCAGCCCCAGCCCCCCCGCCGGTCTCCCCGGTGCAGCGGAGCCGGGGCTCTCCCGAACACACCCACGGCTCGTTATGGTGCTGCCGGGAGCCGCACTGTTCCCTCCTACCGACAGATCTCCCCCAAAGCCCCCGACGCCCACGGCTCCGGGGCTCTCCCGGCGCAGCGGAGGCCCGGGCCGGGGCAGCAGCCCGACTCCTCCCGCGGCCAGGGCCGGCGGCGGCCCCGGGACAAATAAGGAAGTTTGGACGCAGACCCCGCCCGCCGCCGGTACTCACAGAGGCCGGGCACGTCCAACATGCTGGAGATGCCGCGGTCGCACATGTCCACCTCGGGCTGGTTCTTCTCCCTGCTCTCCTCCACGATCTTCTTCAGAGACTTGGACATGGCCTGAGCGGGGCAGAAACGGACTGGTGAGGCGGGAAGGGGGAGCAGACCCGGCCGGGGACAGCCCCCTCCCTGAAAAGACAGCGAGCTCGCCCGCGCCGCCAGGGGGTCCCGTCCCGTGCCCCCCCCCGCAGCCCAGCGGAGCCCTGACCGGGATGCCGGCCGCCCTCCCGCCCCCGGGCGAGGGACAGGGTCCCGCTGTTGCCCCCAGGGCGACTCACCGTGCGATGCCGCGGCGGGACGATCGGGCGCCTGAGGGAGACTGCACGCGCGCCCACACACACACACCCCCGCCCTGTAGCACAGGCACACACTACCGCCCGCCCCTCGCCTTCCACCGCCCGGCCGGCCGCTCCACCCACCGCTGGGCAGGGCCGGGCCAATCAGCGCGCCCCCTCTGCTGCAGACCCGCTGGCCATTGGCTGGAGGCGCCGGAGGAAGATTCGCTGGCCAATAAGAGCGGCCCGTAGGTGATAGCGGGTGAAGCTGCAGGGCGGCGGTGGTGCGTTGGGGCGGGTGCGGTCTCGGCGCATGCGCAGCGGTGGGGGCCGGACGCCGCCATGTCCCGGGCTGCGCCCGGAGAACACGGTTGCGGGCGCGGGCTGGGTCTGCGGGGCCTGACGGGCCTGGCTGGGCAAGCTCCCGGCGAGCGCGGCCGCGGGTCAGCCGCCAGATGTAGCCTCTGCCCGGTAGAGGAGTGCAGCTCCCGAGAGAGGGAGTTGCGGCGCCCTGTCAGGCACCGGGGAGGGCTTGGGTGCGGCCTGGAGGGGTCCGCCGCGGTTGTGGGCTCGATAAAATGATGTGCCTTGCCTGGAGCTGAGAAGTTGTGAGGGGAAACTCGCCCTCGTTAGTGCTGCTGCCCGGGTGGAGGTATGCCTGAGCAGGCGCCTGTGGGTGCTGGTACATCTGGGTGGGTGTAAGTGGCGCATGGGCCCACGCTGTCTTTAAAACACAGCCTGAACACCAGCTACTGTGTCTCTGGCACCCGGAAAGCATTTTGCAAACATGAACCCAAGGACATGGGTTGTGGTGGATCCAGATGGGGTGTCTCGTGGGCTCCGTGTGCCCTGGCGGGGTCTGGAAGCCGCCAGGGATGTGCTCAGGACGGGTGGGCAGCTCCGTGCCCCGGCCACCGGCAACAGGAGACAGGAGGAGCTGCAGAGCCATGGAGCTGGAAAGCTCAGGCTCCCTAAAAACTGACTGAGTAGGGTTTCAGAATTCACTCTGAAGTTTGGCAAAGGCTACCTAAGGTAAAAGACGTTATCGGAGACAAATTGGGTCTTGTTGAATTCAGTGATTTCTATTTCTTCTGGTGGCTTGGTGGATTTTCTAGTCAGCTCTAGTTGCAAAACAAGTCACGAGGCTGGGCCCAGGATCTGAGCGCTTGTCACCGTGATGTTGGAGTTACAGCCTTACTGCTCAGAATGTATTCATGCATCTAACACCTTTGATAGGAGTTAAGAAGCTCCTACTTAGGGTCATTCGACAGACATGGAAGCTCAGAGCACTTAATGACTATAATATGACCCAAGGCTGGGCCACCCATTCAATGCCACAGCCTTGAATTTTGTTTACTTAGCATGAGTAGCTAGATTTGCTGTAGCCCGTAGGCTACAATAGACTTAATTTTCTTAGTAATTTTCCTAGCAGCTGGTACAGTGCTTAGTCTTTTAGTATGGGAAAGATGTTGATAACACACTGATGTTTGGGTAGTGTTTTTCCCAAGTCTGAGACTCTTCAGTTCTCCATGTTCTGCCAGTGAGTGCAGGCGCACAAGGAGCGTAAACCAGAAGATGAGGCTTGCTAACAAGGACTCTTGCTCCACAGTGCCTGCATTCCCTGCTTGCGTGCCTCTGCCTGGGTGCTGCTTCAGAGATTCCCAGATCCGTGAGGTATCGAGATTGAATTTGTTCTTCGCCTTTCATCCATGGTTTTGTGGTTTTTCCTGTGTCCTTCCTGCATCGTCTCACACAGCGTGTGAGAAGTGGGTACCCAGGAGTATAATTGCCCAGGGATTTCTTTGTTCGGGGTCCTTCTCTTTGGAGGCACCCAGCCCAAGCTGTCCTTGCTGCTGTACCTTTCAGTTAAATTAATTATTTTATAAAATCTGATGCCTGAGACTCTGCTGCGGGAAACCTATGGTAGAGTCCAAAGAAGGAGGAAGTGTGCCCAAGAGTAAGTGTGTGTGACACCATGAATGGTGTGTGACTGCTTGAGCAGCAGCTTCTGCTTAAACAGAGCTGTTCCTTTTTAGGAATGTAAGGATTTAATTCTGGGTTGCAGAATTGTAGCATATTTATCCCCAAATGGCATTTACTACCTTGAGTCCTTTCCTGAAGTTACAGGCTGTTTCTTACAAAACACAGCTGGAAGAACTCCCTTTTATCTGGATTGCTCAGCAGAACGCAGGGTCCCTCAGATGTAGAGTTCCAAAACGTCTGCAGGAACGTGAATCAGAATCCCTTTCCTGTCTAAGAAAATGCCCTGATTGCCACCAGTCAGTTGTCTCAAATCTCAAGATTGCCAGCACGTCTGCCATTCCACAGAGAACCATTGCAGGCTTCATGTAGTAGCAAAGGCTTAGGCAGATTCATTGCCTATGAAACACGGGCCCAGCTTGCTTATTCCAAGAAAGTACATGTGACTGTGACAAGATACTCGCAAAATGGTGTCTTCGTGGCTAATGAGAAGCTCACTTGGGTTCTCACTTCCTCGTTCTCACAGTGATCGAAACAATAGCATATTACATTGCACACAGCCTGGATGGCCACATTCTAACCCTACCATACAAGTATTTAATTACTGCCAGCTTAATGAACATACTGCTATTACTCCCTTTTGTCAGGACTGTGGGTTTTTTTTACCATCCTCCTAAATTGATTATCCTCTTGTGTAAACAGTTCATCACTCACACCTTCTATGAGATCTGCTTTAGCAAACCTTTCATCTCTAATCAATACCCTGGTCAGGTCTGCACTGGATTTGGCAAAGAGGAGCTGCTGTCAAGCAGCTTCCTTTTAAAGCTTCTCGGCTCCTCATGAAGCACTAAACATCAATTGGATGAGAAGGAGTGGGACAGTAAGTACACATGCCACACTGGCCAAGGCTCAGGTCACTCCCCGATCTTGAAAACTTAATTTTCAGGTTGTTCCATGGGCAGTCATCCTCACGAAGAGTAATTTCCTGCAGAGGGCCTATGCCACTACAGCAACCCCATCTCCCCTCTTGTCCTCTACCACCTCTTCCGAGTACATCCAGCTCTTCCGTAACCCCTTTGACCCCAAATATCCTCCGTTCTCTCTGTACCTCCAGCCTGTGTCTGGCGACTGGCCGCTGGAGCCCTCCCCACCTGTGTGGCAGTTGAGCTCACACTACAGGCTTTTCCAATTTAGCTCTTGCTGTACAATCCAGCTACTGATTTTTTGCGTATGAAACAAGTATAAAATATCTCTGCTGTCTGTCAGATTTGTTCTGAATTTGTGACTTTGCTTAAATGTTTGCAGAGTGAATGCCTGAATTCTTTGGAGAGGCTGGCATGTGCCTTCTATCCTTGGGACAGCAGGCTGAAGGAGGTGACTAGGAGGTAGGTGTGTGGCCAGGACTGTACGGCAGGGCTGGGACTGCCGTCTGGTGGGAAGAAGAGGGAGAAGGGGCTCCCTGCACGGGTTGTCCCCAGCCCACTCCAGCTGGATGTGCCTCCCACCGGTTCCTCCGGCTGCGGTAGGGAGCAGCAAGGGGATGAGCCGCTCCGACTCTGCCCTAGCTCTGGCTGTCCTAGGTGGTTCTTGTAACCAAGGAAATGAGGGTTTCCATTATTATTCTATTTTTATCCTTTTTTTTTTTTCCCCTCTGAGAAAAGCTTTCGGAGCAGTCAACCTTAATGCTGGGTTAGCGTATCATCGAAACAATACAACAGCAACATGCACCCGCAGAACCAGGTGTGTACTGCTAGGCACAGCTACTGAAAATGTCCGTCAACATTACAGTCGTTCCGTGTGATAACTGGCACACGATATTGATATTGCTGATCTTTGCCTTATAAAAGCAAACTTCTAGAATTTGACCTCTATTATCAGCTAATAAACATCTTAACCATTTATTTGTTAGTAAACCTGTGTTGTTGCTGCTGTTGTCATTATGAACAGGAGTCAATGCTATGAATTTGTTTTACATTACGTTTTAATCAGGACTGCAGAATAATTCCGTGGTTTTAGTTTGGCAGCTGATAAAAATAACTACACTAAATATGTTAATTCTGGTGCCTAGGACACTTATCTCGAGTTACTGTGGGAAACTGAGACACCTCCTCCTTTGCTTTATGAGCCGAGTGAAAACTGTTTTTGTCAAAATTGTAAATGTAACTAAAATTAGCTAGTGTTTTAAATTGACCAGCACCACGATTTCTAGCATTTTAGCTGTATATCTTCTCTCTCCTTGACTTCAAGTAACTATAGTCCCAACAATCTCATTGTAGTATTGCTTCTCATTTATTGTTTATAAATAATAGCCCTGCCACATGGGAAGGGCAATTAAAATATACTGTTATGGACCTTTTAGTGCTTATTCTCCAAATCCTGGTCTTGAGAGTGCTTACCATTCGTATATAACTGTCTCATAAATTTACCTTTGTATAAAAATGAATATGTAGAGTAACATGCAGAAGAAGATTTATGTGTAAGTTAAAAACATGCAGGCTGTAGGAAGGGAAAACATGCACATTCATTATCTGTGCTTTGTCACTGACGGGGGGAGGTTGGTTGTAGTCAGGCAGGTATTACACACGGACACACACAGTCACAGCTACGACATTATCTATAAAACAGTTAGCAACGTGCACAGTCAGAAAAGCAAGGATATTCATTCTCAGTATTGTGAGATGAAGCCATGAATCTTATTAAACCCATATTTTATCTTTTGAATTGTACGTTGCAAAAAACACATAGAAGTTTCATGGAAAAATTCCTTTTAAATTACCTGTTTAGTTGTTCCTGTTTGCTTTTGCTGTGCATTCGTTTTCAAGCAAGTGTTTTAAATGACTCCTTACCTTCCAAGACAGAAACATGGCTTAGCACCAGCCCTCTCCTCTATGGACCTCCACTTTAATACTTCTGCAGTGGTATTTCTGTTGTGGTTCCTCATATAAAATGTTAGAGGACAGCAGTGGGGTTTTTTGTTCCTGTTTTTTTAAAGAATGGGTTTGATAATTTACTCTAATTTTAGACTTTGACTATTTTTGGCGAGAGTCAGTTGGGCTAGATCAATTGAACCTTGTACCAGCAGCTTCATTCAACACTCTTCATAAGCACAAATTCTCTGCTGGACTTTCATCTTTTTTCTAAAGAACTTCATGCATTTCACTAATTTTTATATAAAATTATTCACAGGTATGGAGTACTTCTAACATTTAAAGATGCGTCAAGTTATTGTTAAATTTAAAAAAAAAACAACTTACAAATTTATCTTTCTCTTGTTCATAGTGCTTTTTAGTCTTTTCTTCTGCAAAGTTCAATAATTCCATAAAATTTATTTGACATTGTGACAGAAAGTCATGCCAAGAGTGTGTGTGTAGCGTATCAAAAAATGTCCAAAACCCTTTAATCTGCTTTCAAGTGAAACGTGCTTTTTCCCCTTAGTGAAATCAATCTTTTCGAAGTAGAGATTTCAGCAAACTAATCAGTTTAACTGCAGCTCCCCTCTAGAGATTGAGGCCAAGGGTTGTGTCACCAGAACGGTCTCAGGTTGTCCCAGGTCACCAGATCACATCTACGTACTCTTCACTAAGTCAACAGTAGGCCAGCCTCCGCACGGAGAGCACGGGAGTCCTGGGGGGAACTCAGCTTTGTGGCTATAAACTGTATGACATGTGGCTCATACCAGTCTCAAAAAGCCAGTAATGAACTTCATTCATTAAAACCGTGTACAGGCTTCTATTGTTTGCCGTTTTATGCTCTGTCCTACTCCTGACAAGGCCAAGGTTTAACCTGAGAATGCATTGTCCATCAGGGCGTGATCCACTTTTAACAAGACGGATGAAATGTCCCGCAGAGCACAGCTGCAGTGGCAGGAGACATCCCCTTCCCTTTCAGCTCTGGCTTCCAGATGAGCTCTGCTTCGGGCTGGTAAAGTGCAGAAAATGATGTTCTTGCTAAGCCAATTCTTGCCCAAACTCTGATGCTTCTGTGACCAGCCACCTAGTGGCAAGAGCCAGCAGCCAGATCTTGAGGGGACTCCCTGCCCTGCACCAGCCGCACCAAGTCCATGGTGATTCACAGGAAGGTCAAAACCACAACGGAGGTTCACAAGGCCCCATCCATCCACAAGGAAGAAATAAACTCCTCCCGATCTCTGCAAACAGCTGAAGCCGTGCTTGGTTGTACTTTGAGTGTCTCTCACACTACTATCTTTAGGGCTAATTTTGTAGCTTTATCTCCAGGCAGTTCAGATGTTTGTTTTCTTTACTACTTGCTATCCCCTTTATGGGGTGTTTAATAAACTTTATAGGCAAAGACTGCATCATCAGTTTGGTTGAAACTCAACAAAAGTTTTCTGGACCACTAATGTGAAAATGTTTACATTGACTGTGTGGTCCTTTATGTCTTCCCTTATTAGAGAAACTGTCTGTTCTGCCAGCAGCTCGGTAGGACATAGACGTCTCCTAGTTTGATCCAAATACAGGTATCTCTCATTTTTCCACATTATACTTCAGCATGTTATCAGGAGTATCACCTGTACATAACCTAGGTTTTCCTTGGTCCTTGGATAATTCTAAAATGCTGGGTTACATCTAATTCTCTTGGCCAGTGGGAGTCCACAGGTTTCTCTCTAACTTATTACCAGATGATTTTGAGTTGTATTTTACAGCTTGCCATCTACATTTTGCCCTTTTTGTCTGGTTTGTGTTGTCTACATTTTATTTTAACCAGGATGGCTTCTCAGACACTATAAAGTCTTGTACGTTTGTGGAATGATGGTTTCTTCAGCATTCACTGGGAAATCTTCAAAGAGTTCCTAGATTTTGTTAGAACTGCCATTAACACTTTAATGTCATTTCATAATTAATTATTGCAACAATCACATTAAGGAATTCCTTTCACTGTGAGTGACTCTTTGTAATAGTTATGAAGTGAGAGCTCTGGTGAGGCCTCTGTTCCTTTGCTGTGATGGGAATTCCTCTTATCTGTCCATCACAGGTGACATTCAGGAAATGAATTGGTCATTCGTTCTGGGTTGTGACAACAAATGTTTCATGATGGAAATCAGTGTCGTCTGTATACCCTGTCAACAACATTTTTTATGTATGATGTGTGTTAGCCTGGGGAAGGGAAAAACTAATTTGAGTCAAAGGTCAACTGATATTTTTATGTCTGCCTTATTCTGAAGTTATATCTGTTTTATAATTGTCTAGGAAATTGCCTACAAGTTGGCTAGGAAGGTGACGTAGTTACTAAAAGTCTCACAGAATCACAGAATCACATGGGGTTGGAAGGGACCTCTGGAGATCATCTAGTCCAACCCCCTGCCAGAGCAGGTCCACCCAGA
>JAOXJK010000012.1:21999725-22013244 GCA_025774025.1 Xenus cinereus | reverse complement strand
GTGCAGCACCCTACACTTGCCCTTGTTGAAGTTCATCAGGTTCCTCTCTGCCCAACTCTCCAGCCTGTCCAGGTCTCGCTGGATGGTGGCACAGCCTTTTGGTGTGTCAGCCACCCCTCCCAGTTCCCCTGAGGAACACCACTTGTTAGGGACCTCCAACTAGATTCTGTGCCCCTAATCATGTCTCATGTTTTTTCTATTCAGTTGCAAAATAGATTTTGAAGCTTGAAGATATAACTCAATAAATATAATCATATTTATTTGTGTATATTGAATATAGAGCTCTGATCCTGATGTTACTTCTTAATGTGGTTAAGATTTAGTACCACAACCCCTGCTTGTAGGACAGGGGCCGTTTTTTTAGCAATTTCTGATTTTATTCTAATTTGAATGCTTGGGACAAAACCCCGTAACTCTATAGAACTAACTGAAGACAACTTCATATCTTAGGTCCTCATCAACTTCATGTTGAATATTTTGTGTTTAATTTTCATCCTGGCTAATTCACTTTTTACAGCATTATATGTAAAATTTGAAACTACGTAGAAGAATATAAAAAATATGTTTCAAAAACTAGCAAAATCTCATTTTCCCAGTTGGGCAAATTTATTTTCAGTACAATGGGAGATCACATTTTTTGGACAGAACTCTAAATTCATAACAGCTTCACTGACAGTAATTTTTAAAAGGCCTTACTTCAACTGCAATTATCGTAACCGGATTTCGAACTTCCTTTATGATCTAAAGTCTCTTCAATATAGCAGGGAATGGTAAAGTATTTCTCATAACCAGTGTTCTAGCTCGTCCAGCTTAACTGGAATCCTGATGTCAAAGTCACATATTCAGCATGAAATTTTATATAGACTTGATGAGATGTAGCAGTAAATGGAGCGATGTTTGTATCCTAAAATCAAAGACAAGAAAAGTGAAAAGCTTTACAGAACATCAAGATCCTTTGTAAAAGCCAGTCAGAGAGTTAAAACTGTGGCACAAATTGGATCGTAGATTGGAAGTGACCTCAGGTCTGGCTGAATACTGCTGTTGCATTTCTCCCTTAGGGTACTACAAATATTTAAATTGCAAATACAACTAAATACAGAGAAAAGTAGCTTGATGTCTCCCACTAGATGTCACTGTAAGGTCTGCATTGGAAGGCTTCTAAGGTGCCACACGCCCTGTGCCTTCACTTCCACTCACCTGTGCGGAATTCATGCCAGAATTGGAGAAACAGTCTTGAATATGAAACAGTAAAGGTTCATTTTAACCACTTAGAAGGTCACAGGCTGTAGGCAATACGTACCATCCCGCAGTACGGCCCGGCTGGGGGACAGCTGGCATCTGGCCCATCGTAAAGGATCAGATAGTTGCTACTGCAATCCCCTGGGTCATCGATGCTGATGAAATCAAAGTTCACTGTGACAATTCTTCCCGTGGGCACGGTAATGGCCCACTCACAATCAGTGGCGTTGTGGTAAGTTGCTGGGTAGCCGGGACTAGCAAACGAGCCCGTGCTGCCGTATAATATTCCTCCGCATCCTGGAAACAGAGACTGTTAATTAGCTCAGAAGTCTTGGTTTCACGAGATACTACATCATGTAGTACATCAGTGCAATAGTAATAGTAGCACTGAGAAACAGAGAGATGCTGGGAGCTGGACCAATGGATGTGGGCATGAGCATTATTCCAATAAGAGACAAAACTGAGGCTCTAACTTCAGCAGCCTGAGAAGAATATGCAATGGGAATTAGACCATCACTGTGTATTAAAAATCAAAACCCCCAAAACTCTTTGAAACAGGAACCAAAGTCTTAAATGTGTGCCTTGGTCAGTTCAGTTCCCAGCTACTCAACTCGAGACAAATTCTCTTTGGCTGTTCTTTGGAATGAAAAGTAGTGAAACCTCATCTGATAAAAAATACAGAGAACAACTCAGAGTCGTATGAAGTAAACTAAAGGCCATTTATACCTAAATTCAATCTCCAACAGTGGGCAGAAGCAGATGCCCTGGGAGAAATGCAAGTTTGTAGAGTAAGAGTAAGCATGTGTGATCATGACCCAAATTGCTCTCACAGTCTCCAAGAATTTTCAGCTCACAGCTCCCAGACATGGCACCTTTGTATTTAATAGTCTGTATCAGAAGTCTTCCATGAACTTGTTCGGGTAGCCCTCGAATCCATGTACATTTGTAGCATCCTATGGGAAGGAGCTCCCATAGCAGCTTAACTGCATACTGTGTGAAGAATTGTTTTGTTTGGCTTGGTTTGAACCTACCACCTCCTGCCTTTATCTGAAGGCCTCTAGTTCTTCTGTGGGAAAAGTCAACGAACAGTTGATCACTATTTGCGATCCAGTATCACTCAATTTGATAGACCTCACTAGTTTCTTAGCCAGGTTAAAAAGTCTCAGTGCATCTCACACAGAGGCCAGTTTTTATGTTGAGCCCTTTTGCCTGAAATTTTTCCAGTTATACTGGATTCTTTATATGAGGAGGAGACCAGAACTGTGCACATTGTTCAATTTGTGTGTGAACTACGGATTTATACAGTGGCTTTGTTCTCTCTTCTTTTCCCAACAATTCCTAGCGTTGTGCTAGCCTACTTGACTATTAGTGAGCAGTGACCTCTTGTTTTCATGGAACTCATGAAAACTCATTTTACCACCAAGATCTTTTTTGCTGAGTGCTAAAAAGTCAACTCAGAGCCCATAACTTTGTAAGTAAAGTTAGGATTGGACTTTTTTTGCCCATGTTCTTCATCAACATTTTCCTGATCTGCCTTTTCATCACCAAGCCACTCAATACTGTAAGGTTATTCCGCAGTGCTTTTCAGCTGGCCATGAGCTTTCCTACCTCTGGTAACTTAGTCTCGTGAACAAACTATTACCCAGGTATCCACTGGGTAATTCATAAGCCATTTATGAATGTGTCTATTATAAAAATCACACCACACCTAAGTATAATGAGGCAGGGCCCAGGCTGAGCAGGCTGAAATCCACATTTCTGTATTTTCCCTCTGTGTACAATTGCTGAGTGGCATTACCTTGTAATTACAGCCTTACCACTTGATGATGAAGTCCAAGTAATTTCATATCCGTCACGAGCCCCTGAAAAATCACTCTTGAAACGAAGGTAGACAACATGATTTTGGGGGAAGATGGGATTGGGCACAGTGTTTCCACAGAACCTGCCAAGTAGTGGTGATTGCGCATCACTCCCATTTCTGATCTTCAAGAGACACAAAAAAATAATATTGTCAATATTAACTCCCTATGCTAGTTACACACTAGTACAATTATGCAGTGATTCAAGCACAGCACAAATTATATAGTGACTTGCATGCTTACCATAATTGTCATTTTAAAACTGTTATTTTTCCTAATATATGTTCTTGTATAGAAGGAAAAAGAGACCATTAACCAGCCTGAGTTTTGCAAGTAATTGCACAGAACAAGTACCATCAGAAACAGGTGACTAAATTTTATGCTATGGTACATCTCCTGACAAAAAATTACTTGACTAGTAGCTAAGATGTGCTTTTGCAATTCAAGCCCATGTTTTACTTTTCAGAAGAAATGTTAATATTCCAGATGAAGAGATTAATTCTTTACCTTGCAGACCACTCTTCCCTGGCCACATTACGACACAGATCATACTACAATGCTCAAGTTTAATCTGGGTTGGTGTTTTCTTTTCTGAGCTCCAATAATTCTGATGCTCAGATCCATTTCTTAAGCCAGTAAAGAGGATATGAAAGGAGAACCAAATAACGATTCTGCCACAGACATCTGATTTTTGTCAACTGGCCAGTGAATGGGGAAACCTTCAACAATCATGAAAGGACAGAGTGAGGTTTATGTAGGAGGATACGGTTTTTATTGACACAAAGTACCTTTGCAAGTGTCCTACATTTGTTACTAGAGGTCTTTTTTTTTTTAAATGAAAAAATGCTTTTTTAGAAAAAAATGTTTTTATGAAAAATAGGAAGCAGATGGAATCTACTGCTGGAATGGAAGCACTCAGACTTACGGCTTTGTTCATGCACAGATTTTAATATTGGTTAAAACTATCCTGGCTTGCTCTGTTAACTGGGTAACATCAGCAAGAGCTAGGTAACGATGAGTTAGCTGATAATGAAACTATTTATTTATTGGTTTTGGACTTACTATAGTGCGTATTGTTTAACCTCTTACCATAGCATTTGAGTACCTTTCACCATAGAAGTATAGCAATAAATTAGTCCCTACAACCAGTTCAGCTCAGACTTGATCCAAGCTTATTAATTTCTTCAGAATTAAGCAGATTTTGACAGAGGCCCACAAAATACGTATACTTGCTTGATACCTCTAGGAAATCACGTGAACACTGGATGCTGTCCTCCAAACTGAAAGCATGGAAAAAGAGAGAAATCGTGTGATTCGGGGGAGCTCGTAGAATGATAGAACAGTCCATATTATTGGGGTGACGACCAGGCCAGCCGGGGCTCTTCAGGTAACCAAAGGGCTGGTTATACTCTCTGCTGCAACCTTGAGACAGAAAACCAGAAACCTGTAAGCATTTCAGATCTCTCTATTGCTTTTCACTGCATGGACTCAACAAAGAGAATGGTAGGTAGATTTTTTAGACGTTTCTTCAAGCTTACCTGTAGCTTGATAGGTGAATCTGACTCCATTGTTAATCATATATTCATCTGATTTGAAAGTCACGATGGCAGTGCGATCGTAAGAATAAAATTCAGGGACAGGAAAAGTTTCGGAGCCACAGAATCTATGGACTGATCCTTGGCTGTGCTGGAATTCAATACATGTCACAAGTTACTTAATGATATAATTCAGCTTTCTGTTTACTGAATTTGAGGTAAATAGATCTCTCAGCACTTTCTATACCAGTTATACCATCACATTTTAAAGTTCTCATGGAAATAACTTAATAATGTCTCAACATTTTATGTTAAGTTATTATGAGAAACAAATCAAATGTAACAGATATTTTCATGCCAAAATAAGAAACAATGAAAGAAGGATAAGAATAATACAATACAAGGGACATGAAGAGGTTGGGTTTTTTTCTGGGGCTTTCTATAAACACTTTTCTTGGCATGAGTATTTATTTTTATTATGGTTCTTGGGTGGCAGGAAGTAGAATGAGTTAATTAAAACTTACTGTTGGGCAGTATTTTCTGGGTGTTTAGTTTGGCAGCTCTGTTACTTGCTGCAACTGTGAAAAATGTGTAACACTTATGAGGTCTGATTCCATGTGTGTATAGTGTGCTTCCATGAGGTCTGTGTATCAGTTAACACCACCTAAGTGGGGGACAGTGAGCAATGCTTTGGATGGCCCCTCACACAGAATCATCGCTTAATCTATTACCATATGGTTGGTTTCTCCTCTCTTCACAAAGAGTGAAGGGAGCCGAATGTGAATGGGGAATGCTATCAACTGTAAATATCTTACTGTTGGTGAGTCCTGGAGCTGTAGGTAGTTCTGGGAGCAGTCCTGGCCGGAATGGAGGTGGAATGCTTCTACCACCACCCTGACTTGCTGCTGTGGAGGAGCATCAATGACCCAAGTACAGAGAGTAGATGGTGGATATTCATTTGGGAAGTTAGGAGACGTTGCGGTCAGGGATGTAGAAGTTGCATTATATATCCCTCCACACAGACCTGTGTAAAATGGTAATAAATGCATCATAGAGTCAAAACTTTTACAACGGGGGGAAAATATTTATTGAGCAAAACTGCACTGGTCAATATACTTTTGTATTTACCTGTGACTCTCTAGAAGAAAAAAAAAGTAAGTGAAACAGGTGCTAATGCTGTGTCAGTACATGTTGTAAAACTCAAATAAATGTTTGTTCCGTAGACTAGCAGAATATTTGTTAAGAGTGTATGATTGGATGCTCCTGTTTTGCACTCCAGGCTGACAGCCACCCTGCAGCCAGCCAAGCACGACGGGAATCGCACTGGGGACCAGCAGTGCTGTTTTTAGCTTGCTTATAGATGCTATACTAAGGACTGCCTTTGCACCTTCCTGGGCCCTATATCTAGAAGAAACTATAGATATGCATATGTACATATGTATACTTACGATCCACTGTGGTGTAGGTAGCATTGAAACCCTCTCTTTCCACAGAATTGTCTGTGATGAATTTCACAGTCAAGGAATTATGGGTAGAAAGAAAAGGAGCTGGCACTGTAGATCCACAGAATGTGCCAACTAAATTGGCATTTTCATTATCTCCGTCATAAAGCTGAAAGAAGAAAAGTATATAAGCCACTAGTAGCTTGGGCACAACAAACAAATAAAGAGAAATAAAGTTCTCTGAGCCCTCCTGACATTACAGTCTCTTATACTTGAAAGCACAGTAGATGCTGTTGTCCTTTAATAGGATGTCCTTGATGACTGTAATTATTCACTGCCATATTAACTAAATCTGTTGGACAGTGTAAATCTAATTATTGGGACATTCTGGTCCCATTTCAGCAATCTATCAAAAATTTATTCTATTTTAATTGTTTTCGTTTTTATATGTAATCTCAAAGTGCTTTTTAGTAAGAAAGGTTGATTTTATTCACCAAAATGTAGAATTCGTTCCTAGTTTCATTGAGCATCTGTAACACTCAAAAGGATCAAGAACATGCCCTGGTGGATCTTGTTTAGCAGCATTCTGCTATCCTACATTTTTTATGCTCGTCTCCAAGAAAATAGCTTTCACAGGTGAGCATTTATATCAAGACTTATTTATTCAAAATATTATAAATTATTTTCAAGCAATTTTGTATGATCATGAGTCTGCATGTTTACTTTCAAAGTGCTTGGGTTTTGTTTTGTTTCTATTCTGTGAAATAAATACTCATTCAGATAGTCAGTCTTAAGAACAGAAGCTTTTCCCCACAACAATGTTAAAACTTACTGTTTTTCAAAAAGGCTGGATGTTATCTGGAGTAGTAATTTAACCCGCCAAAAAAAAAAAATTTGAAATTATATTAAGGAATTTAATTTCTTCATAAAGCTATTTTCTGTTAATTAAGTTTTAGCCTCATGGAGAGGCTAATGGATTGCATCTCACCGTTATTTTCTTGTTAAAATACACAGCTGTCTTACTTGGACGTAATCGTATCGGCAAGCCTGAGCAGACTGCGCTTCCAGCAGGAATGCAGTGAAGGTGAGGTTGACCAGTTTGTTCACAGGTGAAGTTATGATCCATACACAGTCCAGATTTTTCTCGTATCTTCTGGTCACATTGGAGACCGGAGAGCCAAAGCTATAAGCTGAATTTGTCAAGTAACCACCACAGCCATTCTGAGGTCCTGGTGAAGAAGCAGAAGCTTTTTAAAAGGAATTCCTGGCATTTATTTAATCTTCAGACTTTAATGTCAAGCCAGAGGTTTTTCCGTGCTATGGAGTTTTACTGCCCTGTCTCGCAAGGACTATCTGAATGATTAAAAGGCTTTCAACACAAACAGCATTAGGTGGGTACGAATCACAATTAGATCCGGTAGAGTGAATTACAAAAGGCTCGTGTCTTCTGCTGAATATAAAATCGGAATCCACTTTGAAAATGTGACAACGGATTTTTAGAAATGGATTATAAAACGAGAGAGGACAGAAATTAAATAGAATAGCGGTCAGAAGGCCTTTTGATGCAGTTCTTACCTGCGAGTAAGAGGGCTTGGACAGCAGGGGGCACTGGGTTGTTGACTTTGAAAATCAAGTTGAAAATTTAGTTCCTTGTTTTGCCAACACCACCTCGTTCTCTGGCGGGGGGGAGCTGAATTTGGCAGCGAGACACTGGCACCCAGACTCACGTTCAGGAGTGTAGCAGGACTTACTAGTCTTTCAGGAGTTACTTCTGGAAGCGTTCTGCGTGGTGGGAACTTACCACCCCTCTGAAAAGCAAGCTGCTTTTGGTTTGGATCCCACCTAGGGAACTAAGTCCCTTACTGTAGCACCTCACTATGAAAATTTGAACCCTGTAATGTGCTCAGTCACGTTGAAAAAAAATTACTTTTGGAGAAAAGCAGTTACTAGAAGATTAGAAGCCTTTTATTGTGTCTAATTACAGACAAGCAAAAAATACAGGCTAGCTGAAGGGATTTTTTTTAACTTCTTTTTAAAAAAAATACAGGTTGGACTGCACTAGTAAATCTGATCAATTTATTTACTTTATGCTTCCTTCCCTGGGCTCTGTGGGGTCTCCTGGCCACTTATTTAATTCAGGAATTCACATCATTCATACTCTTGAGTCTGAGAGAGTTTTTGTAAACTGCACAGAGCAAAGCGGGAACTGGAAGCAGCCTGTCTCCCACAGTGAATGCTTTTAGGAGAATTAGGTCCCAAAAGAAGCTACAGCTGTGGCTAAACGACATGAGTGGAGTTTCAGAATTTCATCTGCATGTGTAAAATATGCCCGTCTGGCTGCCATGCAGTGACTTAACCCACTGATAGGTTTCCAGTGGTATAAAACTGCACCCTGCTTGAGCCACAGCATTGCAAAAGATCACTCCGGTGAAAACTCAGCATCCAAGCATCAGGCTTGCGTCAGTGACCGGGGCTGGAGACACCCCCGTCTTGCAAGACTGGAATGGTTAAACCAAAGGGACTGAGGCTAAATGTCATCCTGCTCTACCAACCCCAGCCGGAAAAACCCCACCCTGAAACGAAGTTTGCTTAAAACCAAAATCCTAATAACACGAGATTTAAGTTTTTGCTACAGCTAAAAATGACCAGAAGAAACTTGTTACAAAGTGAAAAAGCCAGGAATTAATAGACTGTAGTGCAGTTTTGTGGGCTGCTAATGAAGTCAGAGACTTGGAAAAGCATTAGTGTTCATTCCATTGCTGCTGCAGAAGCTGAGAACAACAGCGGGGGAAATGTGAGCAATAAATTGTGTTCTTACAAATAGTCTAGGAAGGAGGAAAATGTCAGACAGGAGGGTTCCTGGGCCCTAAGAGGGCAGTTCCACTATATTTTTCTCTGGGTTCACCCTCCTGCATGATTTATGCAGTCCCCTGAAACAACTCGTTGGAGCTGCCCAGCGTTTTGGATGCCATCTACTAAACATATCATTAAGCATATGAGCGTCAGACACAGATCACAGTCTGACCACCCAGCCCTGCAATACCGAGGCCGTAGTGATACATGGGTCAGACAACTTCCAGCGCTCCCCTTCACCCTGTTCTTCAAGGTTAGAGTTGCAGAGATGCCCGTCAGGCCGTTGCAACAGGAATCAGGGAATTGCCACAGAGCCACGCAACAGGAAAGCTCTCATTGCTCTTGGATTTTCCTCTTTCTGGATATCAAAGATCCGGATCTTTGGAATGGTGCACTTCACTGCTAGCTGTGCAGCTATAACAATAGCTCAGACGACAATACAGATGTGTGTAACCTTTGTGTGTGCCGCACATAAAACGGACCCAACAGAGACAGAAACGGGCCAAATCCTCATTATCAGAAAATTAATTCTAGCTAGTATAGCCAGTAATAGCATCTAAGGGGAGAAAAATAACCAAAAGTATGATTTACAGTCAATAAAGATGAGGTTTCATCATTAGCTTTCACAATGCTTAGCCTGCTCAGCCAGGGTTGAGTCAAGTGCTTACAGGACACTACGTTATTTATAACAGCTAGACTGGAAGCCAACCACGTATCAAGTAGCCCTGCAAATAAAGCCGAATAAAGAGCAGCCCTTGTTGAAAAATCTATCTGTCTTGGTGTTTTTCAGTACTAATCAATGTTACATCTGGTTTCAGCCACTAAAAGTTATAGAATAATGAAGCTGTGTAGATCTAGGGAACACCCACAAGTAAATGAAGAACCAACTGCTTAATAGGAGGGAACTCATGAGAGAAATGCTGTTGTACTGAATTTTAGCCAGGACATAACTCATCGTTGCAAAAATCAGCACCGTTTCTGAATAGATCACCTTCTAGTGATCATTGATGGAATGATATTCATTGTTGGCTAACACAGCCAGAAAAAAATTGTAGCTAAAATTTAGACAAAATGTGGGACTAAGAAGTCTTTTAATTTGTAGAATAGCCTCCTAGATATCAAAAACTAAACTTGATAAAAATAGTGAGAAATTTACCTTATAGAACAATTTGTGTGTGGGCAGATGGATTGACTACAAGGCTTACTGTGTTGTTTCAGTCTCTGGTTTCTTATTTAAAATAAAATTCATAACGTCATCATAAATCAGATTGCAATCTTGTCCTGCACATAAACAGCTTGCCAGAGAACACAAATTATCAGAACTAGGGCACACACTGTCATCACTAATTGGGAAGCATTAATGAAACTAAAAGGCTGAAGGACCATTCACGAAAGAAGGAACTGAAGGTTCCCTATGGCAAATAAAAATAATTACAGCAGAGGGAAGCACATGTTTTTCTGTTAAGAGTTATATCCACTAGATATGGAACAAAGATGAAGATGAATCTTCAAAGCTGCCTGCCTTTGAAGCACAGCCAAGGGTAAGGTCCATTTATACAGGTAGGGATGGAAGTAGATTTACAACTACTGAGTAGTTTTAAATCTATCAGAAACAGCTAAACCAATGACATTTCAAAACACAACAAACTGATTTTGCCCCCTTTCCCTTCTCACTAAAGGAGCATCGCAAACCGCTACTAGAAGGCACCAAAGTTCAGAGAACCGTTCTGGTTCTGCTTGAACAGTAATGAAAATCCTCTCCCAGATTTCTGAATATTATTTTGGGGTCACCTGGAAGCGTCCCTGGGAACTCCAGGCTTCTCTCTGACCTGAGCTAAAAATCAGAATAAGCAAAGATTAACGCTGCCAAGACTAATGCTGCTTTTCTGAGGGGCCTTATTTCCAGTGCAGAGGGGTGGCTGGACTAATTGTGGCTGCAATAACAACAAGCTCGTAGCTTGTTTGGATCACGGTTTCAAACTGTATGGCTCAGAAGGACGCAGGGCTGGAGAGAGGAGTCGTCCTGTTGTACTCTGTCCCATGGCTGATACTGAAGCTTGTAAACCTCCCCAAGCCGAGCTGTAGAGGTTCAGTTCCCAGTTCCCACGTGTGACAATCCCTGCACAGACACCGTGGCTTCGTGGGGCAGCAGGACCCTGGCAGCAGCGCCCGCCCTGACCACAGTGCCCGGCACATTTCAGGAGGAGACTTGTGAAAGCGCAGGACTCTTCATAGTCCTCAGCCTCGCCCTTGCACAGAGAGGGGGTTTGACTGGTGGGATGGCCTGGCAATGGTTCCAGCAGTGACATTTAGGACCGTAAAAGCCCCAGTCTCCTGCTATCTGAATATCCCCTCAGCTTTTAACTGTTTAGTCACCTACAAAGTCATGTTTAAGCACTGTGTCGGAAAATTATTTTTCACCTTTTTTTCAGATCAGTCAGAAATGCCATATTTAAAAGTCTACCTCTTCTCTTCTTGTGTGAGTATGCAAACCACTCCTGTTTATTTTGCTTTGGGAGAAGACCTTAAATAACTGACATTTCTGAGACATTCGTAGACTAGCCCTTAGCTCAACAGTTGTATTCTTTTCAGAGATACCGAAGAGACGTATTTCAACACTGCAAGTCCTTTCTAAATTTAGTCAGATTTCAAGCTAACGCATATTTTTATATTTGAGCTCCAAAATACATTTAGCAACAGTCCAGGAATTGTGACTTCTGAACATATGTTCTGAGCTTCTTATGGATGTTCTTATTTTCATAGACTATAATAAGATCAAGAAAAGATATTATTAGCCACAATTTATTCATTATTTTAATAGGATAAGCTATTTATAGTTAAGCCGTGACTATGTAATGAATCTGAAATCTGTCATATTAATGTGAAATATATCCAAAGGCCCAAAGAAATTTTTGCAAGAAGATTTATGAGTTTGAAGCAAGACCCTCTGCAGCACCAGGCTCTAAGTCCAGGCTCGGTATCTGGAGATACTCCCCTGGAAACCAGTCCTAATGGGCTGTGAAATCTCTGTCAGACACTACTGCTTTTCCAAAGACAAGAGAAAACACAACAGCATTCATGTGCCGCAGTCAAGGACACGTTCTTCTAAGATGTTTTTGTTGGAGGGAGAAAAATATGCAGGAAACCTGATATTCAGCTGTGCTGAGTCCTTCCCCACCCAACAGGCCATAACGGCTGTTGTCAGTACAGGTGCCTGGTGCCACCTACAGCAGGTTCTAATGTTATTTACATAAATCAGTGGGATGAATTACTGCTGGTGGAGTAAGAATTTAGAAATGACTCACAGAAGAACATCTAACCCTGACCTATGCAACGGAATAACCAAACCAATAATTGACACCTTAGATTGCCCATTCAGAAGTACTTTTTTTTAACAATTCTGAGCAATCCAAAAAAACCTCTGCCTCAACTGTGTGTGCTGAGCACTGCTGAAAACCTGCACCGAGAACCCAAATGTAGAGTGAGCCAAGCTTTCAGTTTGCAGGGCAGAACTGGACTTAGAACTATACTAAGCAATTTTTTTTTGCTGTTAATAAAATAAAATAGCATCAAAATGCTGTGAAAATTCTACTGGATCAATTTTTTAAAAGTACACTTTTATTTCATTAGGGGAGAGCATAACAGTAAACCCATTAGTGATAGACACTGAGTGTATTGTATTCCAAACAGGAAACAAGTAATTCAATACACAGCTAATAGAATAAGGGAAGACAGATGCCTCCGGGTAATTTATCAGGTAAGTTACAGATCATTTTGTCAGGAAGAAAAGCATATAGACTATAATCTATTATATACATACTAGATTATTTACATAAATTACCTATTAATGCATTTTTCTGGTATATCAGAGAAGATTCCTTTTTCTATCTATTTTTCTTCTAAAATCACGTTTTTTCTTTCTATGTAAAATGATTAGTATTCATTCAATAGAAACGCTTATTTGAATAAAAAGGATGGAGGGATCCTGGGCAAATTGAGGACAATGCAGAGGACAGGGCGTTTAGGGCCTTCACATTCCAACTGCCACAGGTTTTGGAGGCATTTCTTCTGCCTTAGACCCTACAACACTAGTTTTATCATTGTTGTCAAACCCCATTCTTCTGGCCTGCTTATGTCCATCTGGTTTTCCTCGTTTTGTGTTTAAATCATCATCTCTTTGTGACAGCGGATTGTTGCTTCATTCTGCCTGTGCAGCGCCTAGCACATGGAATTACAGCCCATGAGCTCGTAAGCCCCGAGGTGATGCAGACTCTTTCACGAAGTACAAATGTGAATTTCTCCTGCACTCCCACAAGAGATAGTATAAAAAACGGGGAGGAGAAAGAGCTGGAAGCTCTTGGAAGTCAAGCAGGATTTAGGGCTGTAGAGAAGCAGCAGGCAGTCTTCCTGCCCCGTTCCCCGCTGCCCCAACACTGGTTCAGTTGTGCCTGCACTGTGTATTGGATCCATGGGCCAAGGCCAATGGGATGAGGTTCAACAAGGCCAAGTGCCGGGTCCTGCCCTTGGGTCCCACCAACCCCCTGCAGCGCTACAGGCTGGGGCAGAGTGGCTGGAGCTGCCTGGCAGAAAA
>JAOXJK010000012.1:21973575-21993800 GCA_025774025.1 Xenus cinereus | reverse complement strand
GAGAAGGAGACTCCACCACCTCCCTGGGCAGCCTCTTCCAGGGCTCTGCCACCCTCAAAGGAAAGAAGTTCCTCCTCGTGTTTAGGTGGAACTTCTTGTATTCCAGTTTGTGCCCATTTCCTCTTGTCCTGTCCCTGGGCACCACTGAAGAAAGACCAGCCCCATCCCCTTGACACCCTCCCTTTAAGTATTTATAGGTGTGGATCAGATCCCCCCTCAGCCTTCTCTTCAAGCAAGCAGAACTCTCAACTGCCTGGCAGAACACTGCAGGCAACCAGCCTCAAAGAAACAGTGGCCCTCACCCACCGGGCGTCTCGCAAGGCGAGCTGCCAGCAGCCTGGGCATTCTGTGGAGCAGCAGCTCTCCCCTCTGCAAACACACCCTCTCTCACTTCTGCAAAGTGCTCAGCCCACAATCTCCTTGGGCACGTGAGGGACATATAAAATGCAGAGGACAGACCAGCTGGGTCTTCCACTTAGCTGGGAAATGTTCTCTTAATTCACAATCAGCATATATATGACAGAAGAATGTACCCATCTTTTAATTTCTTCAGTAGCAGGATTTTGTGGCAGCTGTACCTGTCTTTCCTGGGTGGGTATTATTACTTGGGCTGTAAAGTGAGTGCCAGTTTTCTAAAATAATTATTTTATTTCTTACCTAAACTCACAGGAGTCTCATAACTCCTCAAAGGCTGACAGAATTTAGCTAAAAGCACGAGATGCATTTTTACAATTTCTTAGTCCTCTTGGTAACCAAAGTGGGAAGTTAAAATTGTGGTGGTGTTTTGCACATAACAAGTTACAGAGAAAGATGAAAGGGAGCCTGAGGTAGATAAAGGTGGCTTCAGTAGCCATTTCACATTTTAGTCCAGCTTTCCCCTTGGAAAAAAGAAAGACAGAGAAAATTGACAATAATTGCTGTCTTTAATTGGAATCAGAAAGCTCCCTGTCCCTTAATGACAAGTTGAACTTGAATTACGTACTTGAGGGCCACTATTTTGCCATTTCCCACTGTGATGTAGTATGAGCAGTTCATGTTGTGGTGATAATCAAGAACTGAATGGGCCGGACTGCTGATAACGCCAACGGAGCTGTTGAAAATGCCACCACAAGCTGCAGGGGGAAACAGAAGAAAAGAGTGATTAGTGTCTGAATACTGGCTTAGTCCTAATTCTCATTTCTTACAAGAGTTTAGCCATAACAAAAGAGGAGCAAACTTCTCTGTTATGCCTGGAACTGTTAAATGTGGAGACGCCTATCAGGTTGAGCCCTGCAGCGGTTGTTACCGAAATAACAGGTTGTTACTAGTCCACACCAATTGGCAATGGCTCCGTGTTTCCGGAGTAAAAGATGGAGCCTGATTTCAAGCGTGCTGCATTAGGACCAGGGGACAGCAGGATGGGGCAGGTGTGTCTGGGGTAGCCCTGCACCCCTTCCAGCTTGCCAAGAGAAACCTGCCTGACACATGGGCAAAGGCATTCCCTCATCCAAACGTGGGCCTCATGGAACCTCCAAAAGTTGAGCACCGGCAGAAAAGCAGCCACAATCGTACTCACAGCCCTGCCTGACTCTTCTGGAATAGCTGTACGCAGCGCCTCATCATCTCTCCGCCTCCCAGCAGGGCTGGGTCCTTCCTGTAGGTTTGTTATGCGCAGAAAGGAAGGCAGACACGAGTCCCCAGGTATCCCTAACCCTGGGGACTGTTCCCCACCTCGCCTCGTGCTGGCACTCACCGGCAGCGGAGGGTGGCTGAGTTGGAGAGCCGCATCCCTGCTCCCTGGCCGAGGAGCGAGTTAAGCTCTGCAGACGTGAACTAAAGCCACTGCTCGGCTGCTCGGGGTTTCACGCTATGGCTGCTGCTGAGGCCGGGATGTGGCTAATGTTTGTTCCCAGTTTCAGTGCTCAAGGGAACAAAAACTATTCTCAAACCAACGCTAATCTCCATTGTTAGCTTCAGTCTTTATTTTATAATCCTAACTTAGCAAAAAAGTGTTTCCCTGCATCCTGTTGATAAATAGCTCAGAGCCACACGCAGCTTTTCATGTTTTAAAGGACCTGGCATTGCCCAGGCCACCACCTTAACAAAGGCAGTCCCATTCGGGTGCTGCTGGGCACAGAGCCCCTGGCTCCTCACCCGCGCTCCGGCTGGTGGCCCTCAGCATGGGCAGATAAAGAACAGGAGCCGGGAGGATAAAGAATCAGCATTATTCTACACTAGGAGGGGGAAGCCTTTTCCATTTTTTTTTTTTTTTCAGCAAACAATACAACTAGAGGGAAGAGGAATGTTAATTGCTAGAATCTGCTTTGTATACAACAACAGGCTAAGAAGGCTGCAGTCATCGTTCTCAAATGTCAGAAGTCACAAGTCAGATAGCAGCAACTGACTTCTCTGAGTTATGAAGGTCTTTTCCATGAGTAACCGCACATTGTCATTTCTCAGTGCCATTCCCTCTGTCTTATCTGTATCAGGCTATTCATTTTATATAAAGAATTAAGGCTTATGCTTTTTCCTTTGGCAAATACCAAAGTTAAGAACTCACACTTTTCTCTGAAGTTAGATAATCAAAGTAAAATCAAAGTACTGTCTCTACAAGTTAAATCTAGAAAATATGAAAATTGGTTTTGAAAATAAAATTAGTCTTTTGGGATATTTATATTTGTGCAGATGTAAATTTTAAACTCAGTTGGGAACTTATTTCTCTAATACCTATTTCCTCTTTAAAACAAAAGAGATCTCATGTGAATAACAGAAATAACGGAATCACGGAATTGTCAGAGCTGGAAGGGACCTCTAGAGACCATCTAGTCCAACTCTCCTGCTAAAGCAGGATTGCCCAGAGCACATTACTCAGGACGCACAATATTTATTATAAAATAAAAATATATCTAGATCCCAATTTATTTACATTAATACCTGGCACTGTAAGAGGGTCACCAAATGGAGGCATATAGCTGTGTCCATTTTAAGGTCCTGATCTGGTTCCCATGTTGTATAAGGTAGTTTTAGTATAACTGAGAATGAGTCCATTCTCCCATACGTGATAAAATCTTTTAAATGAACTCAGTTAAATAAACTAGTGATGTTTCTCCTAAAACATTGTAGAAAACAAAACATAACAAAACAAAACCCAAAAAACCCTGCCAAAATGGGTTGCATTTCTTTCCTACAGCAAAGGAAAAGTGTTTCAGTTCCTGACTTGGTCCCATGTAGTGTCTTGAAATGACAAGTGTGAGATACCAGATCAGCCAGTGACAACACACACCAACCAGTCCCATATCCTGGTCCTGAGAGCTCTTTTGGGCAAGTGCAGAGGGAATATGAACCATCTACATCCATCTAAGGTATTCCCAAAACGAGGTCCAACGTTTCCTGCACTGAACCATTATCCAGCCAGAATAGTTCCACCATGTAAAATAAAGCGTAGGACAGTGACTACTCACCAATTGTTCTGTATCTTGCCTCGAATCCAAAGCCTGTAATGTGGGAGTCGGTGTAGAAGTTGAGCAGCATAGGTCCAAAGACACTGACTGGGGCAGGGAGCTCATTACCACAGAGCGTGATGAGAGGATGTGGGGTAACCCTCGTCCCGCTGAAGATGCTCACTCCATCGTAAAGGCAAATTCTGCTCAAGAGTGCTGGGGCTGCATGTACATACAACACAGAAGTGTTAGCAGCACATTTGCCATGTGATTTTCTGAGCTGCAAGTACATAGACCTCACACAAGATAAAATTAAATTTTGTATTAATTTCCATTCCAGGATCTCAGGGTCTCATTCGCTTGCTGAGGAAGCAAATGTCAATTTTTAACATGCAGAAAAAGTGAGGCAGAAAAATCAAAGAGACATCAGACTGGTCTCAAATCAATACATCCTATAATCTTGCAAAGGCTCCAGGCCCCTTGAGTTCGTGGGAGTTCATAACTGAGTGAACACCATCTATGAGGAGGTGAGAGGACCTAACAAAAGCATGGATCTCCTCTGCAGATCAAAGCAATGCACCTTTTGTTACAGGAAACCAACTACTTGGTATTTCTTTCCCCTAATTTGGAAGTCAGCACTCGGTGCAGGAAATTTTAAATCATTAAGAGTGAGAATTTTGGAAAATGAAAAAATAGTCCATACAGATGTTTCAGAGCTGACTTTTTTCTCTCTGAATTCCCTCCAACTTCGGATTACCTAAACCTGGATTCTTCAGCTTGACTCAGAATACAAAAAAGCATAAATTTAATCTTGCAGTTTGCCAGTGAAGTGCTGTAACTGTGGCGGTCAGTGGAGATGTGGGGATGACAGAGCAATAGGGAAAAACCCAATGATTTTTAAGAGCAGTCTGCTGTAGGGGGCAAATCGGTGCAGATATTAGGCAAGTGAAAAACTGCCCATTCAGCAGCACTAAGAAACTCAGAAATGGGGAACGTAGCATTCTACTGTTTTTTTCCCCATCGGTTTTTAGTTTCTTGTTTGCAGTTAGGTTTCTGGAGGAATGAGCCATCCTTCCCGACTCCCTGCCCTACCTTCCTGACTTTCTAGCCACCTCACCATTCCCAACCAGATTCGACTGAGACAAGAGGTCTCAAATATATTAAGCTCATATAAGTTTCATGAAGGTCAGTAGCTGAGTTAGAGTCCCAGAGGAATGTCCCCAGAGGACAAGCTGTGCTTTCAGCGTACGTGCTGTGAGTTCAGGCAGAGACCCACCAAGCAGCAGCCACCAGCACCCTGGAGCTCAGAGCCACGTCCCCACCTCCCTGCCCAGCTGGGAGCCATAAGCAGGAAGAGAAGTTTGTTGTCCCACCAAGGGATGCATGGTGGGAGCTAGAGGGGTTTGGTATCATGTGGGAGCAAGAAGGGAGCGACGTGGGTTATGCAAGGAAGCTGGATTAATGCTGTCAGTGAAAAACACAGCACACATCTACTGAACAATGGGGGCTCAACGAGGCCCTGGGCAACCTGGTCTAGTTGGGGGTGTCCCTGCTGGCTGCGGGGAGGTTGGACTAGATGACCTTTGGAGGTCCCTTCTGGCCCAGACCATTCTATGATTCTATTCTATGATTCTACGATTCATCAGTTGTTATGCTTGTAGAACAACTTGGTGTTTTCTTTTTCTTCATCGTTTACAAGCATAATGGCAGCCGGGGTGTCGCATGTTTATTGAGGTTATCACGTTTACCAACCTGTTAGCAACAATGGGGAAGTTACTGAAACTGCAAAGGATTAATAGGGAATTATCTAAATGTAACAGGAGAGACGCTGAGCCTACTGCTACAGCGGAGTGATTCCTGCAGATCATCCAGTCAAAACAACCTGCTTCCCAGTGTTGTAGGAAACAGGATGACTTGTATTGAACGGGATGACAAATAGTAATGGGGTGATAATTCTGTTTCACTAATGAACGACAGAGTGATCCCAGCAGTCAGTTATATTTTAGATCCTCTCTGGAGTTTTAGCTTAAAACTTCCTTCTCACCCAACGAGGACAATGCTTTACAATTATGCCAATAGAGAAATATGGTGCTTGTCTGATTATTAGAGTAACTAAGCTTAAAACAATCAGCCACATCAGAAAGCTGATTATACTGTTAATAAAATAATTAATTAAAAATATTCTTCATGTCCCACCCTATTAAGAGAATACTTGATAATGTGATACAATTTAAAAACATAATCAATTTTAAAATACAAAGAAATGGAAAAAAATTAAATGGAAAAACAATGAAATGGAGACAAGTGCGATTTCAGAATGGAAAAGATTTGAGAAAGCAACTCGGGTCCTTTTCTGAAAAGACTTTGGAGAAAGCCATGAAGTGAAATGGATTCTCAGCAAGGCAAAAGTCCACAGTACCCATCACAAATTGTTTTGAACTGCTGCACTGGAAAGAATAAGGTGATTGATGTAGGATTGTGAGTAAAAGGCTTAATTTCTAGCTTTTAATCCTCTTTTTTGGGGCCAATATAATTTATGAGGCATGAATCCTGTCAGGACTGATGATTGTTTGATCTCTATCCTGCAACTCATTCTTGTTTACACTTTTCCTTAATTTCTCACTATACTAAAATGCATTATTCTGTAAATAATCCCCAGCCTCAGATTCATCTCTTCATGGCGTACTTCCAGCCTCTACCCATACTCACATCATCAGTGATTCTTCTCTGTGGTTTATTTCCTCTATCATCTTAGATACATTCTAGACCAATTTCTGTCCCTTGCACTGCAATGGAACAGCTTTCATGAGTCTCCAGAGATCTTTTCTTAGCCAGGTGTCAGACACACATCCTCTTTTTGCTCACAGGCACTTTCCACATAGCTTGCACTGTTTTTCTTCATAAAACCTTGTCACTAAGAGCTTTTGCTCATCCTTCTGGTATTGCTGTATGCTTTCTTCCGATTCATCCATGAGGATTCAATGAAACATCTCCTCTCCTGTCTTTCTCTCTTTATCTCTGTACATTAGCTCTGTATAATTTCATTTGCAAGGACAAATGCAACTACTGTCCCTGTGCTGATGACCCCATAACTCTCCTTCCCTCCTCTTTCAGTTCAGTCTAAAATCTTATGTCTCAACAAAACCACTCAATAAGAGAGCTTTTTTCTTCCCCTCAAGCCTTCCCTTGCATCTTCTTTCTTCTCTTTTTTTCGACTCATCATTTTTCCTGCTCTCATTAGGTCCATGTCTATGATTTGGATCTCTCTAGGTCTTGACATCCAGGCTAGATGTAACTATTGTCAAGTGTTTCCAGTTATTACCTTTAAACTCTTCCTAACCTTCCGCATAGCTGTGACTCTCACCCAAGAAACGGTGATTTTTCCAACACGGATACTGTACCATTTGTTCCTCTAGCCTTGACAGTATTTCTTCCAAATACTGCTGGAGAATTCAATTATTTGGCCTGAAATTATGAACATATCACTCTTTCTTTGAATTGCTGCATGTATTTGCTTTCAAGGCCTTTTGTTATCTACCTGCACTCTATATCATCTCTTGGTATGGCTCAGCACTAATACATTGACTCCTGCCCCCAAAGTTCACATGATAAGAGCTTCAGTTGTCCTTACATTAAATTTTGAAATATGCCTTTGTGTTGTCTCCTTTCCATTTAGCAGAAATTTATGCCCACTCTCATTATTCTTCGTAAAACCATTTATTTGATATGATGCCTGCACAAAAAGCTTGACTGAATTTGGGCTCCTAGCCATCTGATCACCAGTAACAATGTCCTCTTTCCATCTCTCAGTCTATAACCACAGATTCTGTTTTCTTTTGCATCGAGGCAGGACCGGTATTTTTGTTTAAAGTTTGTAAAACTTAAAAAAATGAGGTTTTGGTTCACAACTGTAGTTTCTGGTATAAATGTTAATAAAATTAGCAATTACCAATGTAGGAGAAGTAGTACGTAAATATATACTCCTGTGCAATAGATTAAACAGCTCCATAGCACAAGATACTATTTTGAAAGCAAGGAATTACAAGTCTTTCATATATATATATATATATCTCCTCTTTCAAAATAATCTATTGCAAAACTTGTCTACTTGTCTATTTTCTGAATTGCCTAGTAACAAGTGAGAAAGCAGATAGAGAAGACTCTAAAATGAAGCTCTGACCCTGTTCCAGATTGCAAAACTACAGTCGCATGTTTAAAAAAAAAAGAGAGAAATAAATGAGTTATTAAAACACTTTTCAGGTCAACATGGTATCAACACAATGCAGTTGTTTTGTATGGACAGAGTATAAATACTAGAGAATTCTAAAAGCAGATACTGCAGGAGACCCACATCCATTTTCCCTAATTTTTCATGATTTGGAACTCAGACTTTATTGCATGTTATATTTATACTTGAATAGTATTACAGCCATTTAATGTTTATAGGGATGTTCATCCGAATAAAGCTTCTGAAAAAAAAGATGGATGTGATTAATTAATTCTCAGATAGGAAGTCTAATAAGATAGATAAGGGTTTTTTTGCTAATTCTAATACGTTAGATTTGCGTAGACCTTTGATCCAAGGAGGGAGGACAGATGGAAGGTGACATTTATCACCGTGGCAGAAGTGGGGCTGAGGAGACAAACTCACCCTCATTTGTTTGGTTCTTTTTAAAACAACCAAACACAACACTGCAGGTGGCACTACATGAAACAAGTGGCAGCCTGTGCAGCGTCATGACACAGGCAAATCCAAAGAGAGGTTCTGTAACCACACTCAGTTTGGCACAGGGAGAGACATTCTTCAGGCTGCAAGGAAAGAGACTAAGGCAAACTCCATTTGCAGGGTTAAGCTCGCCTATGTTTTGCTGCCTAAATCATAAGTATCTCGTGTAAGCTATTGTCTCTGGCTTCCTGCGATAGTCGATGGGTAAAGGGAGTGAGGGAGGCCCAGGGGAGGCAATTCATTCAACCTGTACAACACGTTTGGTTTTGAGTTTAAAGCACTTCTTCACTTCACTGTAGTAGGAGATAAATCTAGACGATAATCTAAATTAGATGTCTATTTTCAGGGGCTCCAAGTCAGATAAAAATTTATCCGGGAAGCAGCCAATTTAGATTAAATTTTGATCACAAAGTCAACAAATGCAGCTTCCTCCAGTTCTCTCTTGCTTTGTTACTTGCTATATTTAGTGCTTAATACATATTTAATATTTAGTATATGCATGTCTTGTTCATTTGGTTCCAGATACTGACATTGTATCACTGCGGTGGGTTAACTGCCTCATTTGGATTCGTCTTTATAATCGGAACAGGCGTCTCATAGTAATTGAAAACAGCTACTCTACAGCAGAGATCTTTGACTAACCCGTGAAGTCATTCCATTTTGTACCAGTGTGTTACTGCACTATAGCCAATTACCTTCTGCCTTCTAATTTTCTGGAAAAGATATCTCAACCAGTTAGTCAATGAGATACGTATGCCTTACAGGCATTATTTTAGATACTTAATTTCATTACCAAACAACCATGAAAAAAAAAAAATTGGATTTCTTTTGAAAGGTCAAATAGGTAGTAAATGATGGTAATTGAATATGTAGCTACATTTTAAAAAACCAATCCACAACATATGTCCTAGTGTGGTTAAAATTTTAAAGGCCACACTCAGCAACAATCTAAGCAGGTGCAATGCTTCCTTGCATATGGAATAGCTAGAAATGTTTTTAACAGATGCTCTCAAACATTGTCCTGGCTTTGCAAAAGAACTAAGGGAGCTCATGCTGGAAACCCTTAAGCACATGTGCTAAACATATTCGGGGGGGCTGCTGAATAAGTTTTCACGTCTGCAGGATAGTTTGCAAGGTGGTGGTTTCAGTCTTCTTTCCAATTTAAACCCAGGCAATTTCTCCTTGCTACAGGGTTATATTTTAAGATTTTGTGAAAAATATTAATAATCAGATACTGGGAAGTGTCATACTTCCCCTTTTATAACCAAATGTCCTTTAGCTCATACCTACAGTTCTTTTCTTTCATGTGACTAAGGACTTTTAGTTTTTGTAGCCAAGGGAAGCCTATAACAATAAAGGAGCAAATTGCCCTGCAAGAAGTAGAATATTTTAACATTTATTTAGGTCTACCTTTATTATTATGTCTGTATCACTTACCTCTTTGCTTTAATCTTCTTGATAATAAAAGCTTGAATCCATTTATGAATTAACTGAATGCACAGATAGAATACATATCAGTAATGTACTCATTGAGGTGTCAAAATTGGCATCGTCTGATTCAGCCTAATGTTTAGTGTGTCTGCTGAATAATAATGTCTTCTACATGAAGAAATTATGTAATTTCTGTGGTTAACATTTCATTTTTTAAAAATTTCTTAAAGTACCAGTTTGTATTGAAGGATGATAAAAGTGTTTCAGAAAAAAAATCATAGTCAAATCAAATCTTTGTCTCAGATCTCAATTAAGTTTGGACCAGAATACTTTTGAATTCAAAACAGTTTGAAAACTTAAGAAGGAAATAAAAGAAGCCTATTTTCTGATTTTTTTTTTGTTTGGTCTGAAGAAAAATTCAAATTACGCACCCCAGCTTAGTAGCAAATTACTCAAAAATCTCTTGGTCTAGGTGACTTCAAGGGAAACAAATTAAGATGGCCTCAAAATGCATGTGGCATCCCACTTGGCCATCCGAGTCATTTGGACATACTGATTCCTCTGTGTTGTCATGACACCTCCACCCACAAAAATTCGATCCTATCACAGCTGGGAAAGTTTTACCATTCACACCTAGGAGACCAGGATATTATACCTGTTATTTCTTGGCTAAATGATGCCAAGTTTGAAAATCTCAAGAGGGACTTTGGTTCATGGGTATATACAGGTTTTATAGGTTTATAGGTTTTTCAGTTACTGTAGTTTTCACCTAGTTTCACATTCATATGTTCGTACATCCTTGTAAAATACCCAAGTGTATATATATATATTAATTTTATCAGTTAAGGAAACAGAAGCACTGAAAAGCAAAACAGCTGGGCTAAGATCAAAGAAGTTTGTAAGACTCAATGGCAAAAGAAAAAAAAAAAAAAGGCAGGAACAAAGAGCCAAATTGGCCATATGGCCATATTCTCTCTTACACTCCAACTACTGGGCAAATGCCCCACTTCATGGCTGCAAGATATTCAACAGGTAAGATCTGCCTTCACTCTTGCAGAAGCCTTCAGCGACGCAAAACTGAACCCTCAAAACTATCTCTGTAAATGTTTGTCTGTAAATGATTTTCAGAATGGACCAGCAAATTAAAATATCAATCATTTTCCATGACAGAAGACTTGTATGTTTTCAAGTAAGAAATTACACTTCATGGAACATACTGAAATTATGAAGAACCAGTTACCTTCCAAGTGGAAAGTCTCAAACTCTAGGATCACCAGTGACTGTGGTCCTTGATCTATGATGTAACTGCAGTTCAAGTTGTTGTCATACTGACTCGGGTAGTTAGGAGAGATGATACGACCTGCAGGGCTGGTGAAATTTACTCCGCATCCTGCAAACACAAACAAATAAGACACAGTTATAATCCAGGTGACAACATCATTCCGGTTTTGCAGTTGGAAAACCAATGATGTACACAAGGACCTTATCTCTCCTTAAGAGGCTGGTTAAAAAAATAGGAGAGTAGTATATATCATGACACCAAAAGTAGGTCTTACATGCACACAGAGCAGTGTTTTTGGGTAACGCAGGGCCTTCCCGCCTACAGTCCCACACGATATCTTGGAATGTCTTCAGTACGAGCAGGCCACAGCCCCCCAGTCCACTGACCAGAAGGACACAGCACTGCTGTTCTTAGGGTTTGGAGCCTGTACGTTTCAAAATCCCTTAGCACGTAGCAATGTAGCTGAATTGGATGAGGGGTTATGGGGGGACAGTGGCAATTTAGCCCCATTTGAAAATGCCCATGTTAGCCCAAGTGGTACCGTTCTTGCTTCATGCTTGACGGCCAGGGGGATGCAGTCTGCTGCAGGGCCATTTCTGGGTTGCTTTGCTGTGCACGGAGGCAGGAGAGGTTTACCATCCAGAACTTCTCAAGCTCACAGAACTGTTCATTTTCATGGAACTCCTTCTGATCCTAATGACTTGCATGGCATTGGGTCTTTATTTTAAGGTAAAAGCTTAAAAGAGTGCAGTGCGCAGTAAAATGCTGGTATAAGATTAGGAACAGGCATATGAAGCCTCTGATTGTTTCCACTAGGAGGTTGTTACTTGTTACTGACAACACTAGTACAGACATTATAAAAAAAAAAGTAGTTTTGGTTCAGAATTCTGTACACTTCTATATTACCTTCCTCTAAGCGTGCAATCTCTCACTGTTTTAATCTGAATCTAGTGAAGGGAAAGTGGTTCCCTTTCATTTTGCAGCATCCTTCAGAAAACCCCAAACAACCAACGCAACTGAGCACTATCTCCTACACTTCTGGTGGGTTTGACCATCACAAAGCAGAAATGCCATGGTTAAAGAAATGGGAGAAGCCCATCCAGGAAATGCCACTTGAGTTACATGAAATGCAAATAGAACAAAGCAAAGGCCAGAGCAGATGATGAGAAGTCATTTCTTCTCCTGAGAGCAGTTTATTTGTAGGGCATGGGCTACACCATACACAGGAGAAATAGCTGCCGTTTCAGCGTGTGCCTTGAAAAGAAGAACAGAGATTAAAAATTCTAAAGGAGGAACAGTTCCTTTTTCCTTTTTAAGAAGATTATACCTTTGGCTTCCAAGCAGTTAAACTACAGAGAAACAAATTCATAAAATTTAAATCCTATTAATTTCTTTTCGGCACACTGAAAAGGAAGAGGTGGCTAAGAATAACTACAAACTTATAGCTGCATGGAGGATCTTTGGCAAGTCCAACCCTGGAGCACACAGGAGCTCCATGGCGTTCAGTAAGGTAACTCTTGGTTTCAAAAGCCAGGCAGAGACTTCAATGCCTTTTTAGACTGAGGTCCGAATTGCTACACACAGATCAAACTAATTCAATATGGACTAATAGAGCAGCCATCTGGCTTTAATATTACTTACTGCTTATAAAAGATGCAGAGAAACCTGGCCCGGGAGCATCCTGAGACTGAAATACTGTAGTTATCACATTGTTTGGAGCAACAACAGGATCAGGAGCTGAACTTCCACATCCTGTGGTTAACAAAGCTGCTTCTTCTTCATCATTTCCTCTCCACACCTGACAAGCCCAGATTGGAAATTGTTTAGTGCTTTCAAAACCCATGTAGTTTGTGGGAACCCACCAGGAATTGCATGTGCAATTGTTCTTTCTATGGACTTGGGGTAGGATTCATCTCACACTGAATTTTAGACATCTAAATTGGAGCTAATCGCTCTCCATTCACTCTCCAATTAGTGGAGACAAAAGGAGTGAATCACAGTGAATAACTCAGATTACCAAGGACCTTGGAAGGGCATCTGGAGATCATTTGCTCAAATCCCTGCTGATAGCAGAGCCAATGTAGATCAGGTCCAGGGAACCAGAGAAAAACATTTTATGCACATCATTAGCTACCTCCATTTTGTCTCTGCTAACTTATGTCCATACACCCTATGAATATGACTATCTGTGCATGCAATGAATTATTAAATGCAATCTTTCTATTGTTCATAAGTCAATAAAATACAAAGCTGTCATGGCAGGATAATATAGATGCATCAAGCTGGAAGATCTGGATCCTTAATACCTAGTCTTGCTAATCAACACTTATTCCCATTTTTGTTATATTGCATTCGCTTGTTCAGTGACATGTAGAGAGCCAACAAAAGAATATAATTCCCCAAAAATGTAATAAAGAAAAATACACATTTTTTAAAATATTACTTCAACTGTACCAATAGCCAATTTAAGTTCAATCAAACCATGCGTTCAAGAAACACACACAGGTCTAGGTAGGTGTTTAAATGAAACCCTCTTCAGGTAATTACTTAAACATGTACTTGAGGCTCACAGTTTAAGCACTGAATTTCAACACACATTTAAAATGAAACATAGGCATGAATGTTTGATGTTCCCGAATGCTTAAATAATTTCCTGAATCAGGATGTTTATTGTCAAGGATTTAAAACCTCTGCTTTAAGGAAAATAAAACCAACAGTTATTTACTCTAATAATAAATTTATTTTTTGTGAATGTGTTTAAAATTTTTTTTATTGTTACTTTATACCAAAAATATATTAAAAATAAATAATATTTGATTTTTAAAATAATGGGTTTCAATGAAGTCTAGTAGAACTAGAACAGCCAGATGAAATTGTGATTGCTCTAAGCAACCACCCTAGATAGGGTTAGCCAAGGGTTAGTCTGTAAGTGTAGGCCCATGAATCACCTCATTCATCTGCCAGGTGTTTGAGGCCATGGATGCTCAAAGGATTAATATAAACTGCCTATGGCCTGGCCAACATTTTGCAAAGTCACTATTGATTTTGGATTCCTCTTTTTTGGCTGCTCAGCTTGGAATGAATGGAAGAAACTTACACCTGTTTCACACTTTTTCATATGCAGACACCTTCATACATGTCAAATTGGACATTCTGAAATGGAGGTGGAGATCACTAAAAATTTCAGATTTTCCTCTATGGAGAAAATCTCCAGTTGACATAGTTCTGGCCATGTCATTCAGGACTGTTTAGAAATTTGAATTTCACATTAGCAAAATGTAACATATTACATCAATTAATCAGTGGAGCAGGCTATGAAAAGACAAATCTCACAGTATTTTTTTCCACAGCCTTAAAAAATGAGTGCAACTGTGGTTTGTAAGTTAGTAAGTATAGATCAGCTGTACAGCTGCTCCAGTCTTCCTACATGTTGTCAAATTATGTTTGCCCTTTATGTCAAGTGGGAGTTGTACTGCTCTGGAGAAAATGAGCACAAAACCACTGAACATATGCCAAATGCCTGAGAAAAAAATGGCACTGAAAAATTCAAACCATGTCCACTCCATTCTATTGCTTTGAAAACAAGTGGCTCTTGACAACCTATGAAAGATAAGAATGCTATCTTTGTTTTTCGAGATTAAAAAAAAAGGATTAGTGTAACTTGGTCAGTTTATACACTTAGAAAGAATTTTTGTAGAATTACAGTCCCACATTCCTGTTTTTTTACTCACTAGAGTAATTGAAAAGGTCTTTTCATTATGCTGCATTTTATCATTATTTCCTTGTTCTGAAGTCATATGCACTTTTTTCATATTTTTCATTTTTGGGGCAGCACATAGTGTGATAGGACCCTGCTGGAGGTGGAACCTCAAGAACTAATAAAATCCAAAAATACATAGAAGCCAGTTCTCAAGGCATAAAGAAAACTGACTTAAATGGTACGAGGACTTCAGTTAATATTTCCTGAATTCTCTGCCTTGACAATCCTAACCATGACAATTGCAAAACAGGTTTCTGGAGTCATGACTCCTTAAAGCACTGCTCTGCTGATCTAATGCCAACAATTGATTTACCTTCACATAACTGCTCCGGCAGCTCCCATCGCTATCTGGAATCTGGAAGTTACTGTGAAAGTTCATTTCCAAGTGTTTACTTTCATGCGTAATGATGGTCCATGTACATCTGGTGTTCACAGGAAAGTTTTGAGGCCAATGAGGAGACTTGATCATACCGTTATCTGAATGAATGATTCCACCACACCCTGGAAAGAATAGCAACAGGTGGGAGAAGTGTTCAAATATTTCCTGTTGGTGTCAGCTTTGAATGGCTGCTTCCTTCTGTGGCTGCAAGAGCGAGAGAGCAAAGCCCTGACACCCATTCAAACTTCATTTACCCCTTTTTTAATTAATTTTCCTTCTTCCACCTCTGTAGCGGGGAGGTAGTTACATTCTAGAGAAGGTCTCTCTATGTACTTCACTTTCTTTTCTTCACAAGCTCCTTCTCCTTGCCAGTTCATACCCTTTTGCTCTGGTCCATCTACATACTGCTGACAATTACAAGTGAGTATTGCTTAGAGAGAGAGAAAGGGTCAGAAATACACTAATGAGGAGCTTCTCCAGAGACTGTGAAGGTTCATTCCCACACCCCACAGCATGCACATCATGACTGTCAGCCATTCAGAAAAGCACCCTAGGGAAAAAAAAAACCAAAACCTCAATCTACTGCTAATCCCTTTGTTCCTCACTCTGCAACATGCAAATATTGCAGTTCCACATGTGAATCTACTCAAGCTGCATCCGTTTACCCAGGGCAAAATGGTGACTTCTCCTCCAGCCCAGACAGCCCTGTGAATCTCACTGGGATTATGGAGAGGGCTGAAAAACATGCCTTCAAAAATTGTTAACAGATTCATTTATAAGGAGGAATAGCTGGTCACGGCTCTGTGGCAGCTCATGTTCTTATGCATAATAAATTTACTTAATTTGAAACATGCAAATACCACGCCAAGAATAATTTACTAGGGCTATGCGTACAGTGCTAGCAACCCATTATTATTTCAGAGACAATGCAGTAAAAGGATGAATAAAAAGCAAAAAAAAAGGTTCATAACATCTTACTTTTTTCCTCTTAATTAAAAATATATGTTAGCTTTAAAAGGAAGATCTTCTTTTTCATTCTTCTATGTTAGAAATGGCAGTTGTGTTTAGAAGGATATGAGGCCAAGTTTTGCTCACACATTACAGAATGTAAACCCAGAGATTCTCAGAGGACAAATGAGAAGAATGCTGAGGTAAGGAAACCAAATATATAAAAAGAAATCTCTTTCCCAGAGAGAATCCTGCCTATGCACCTGCATGTGCACACTAATGTCTACCACATCATTGAGGGGTGGACTTCCTTGCATGTGAAATCCCAGTGACAACAGGGAACACAGTCAAAAACCTGCTTAAGTGACAGTGTATATTCACACAAGCAGAGACTATTGATGTGTTTAAGAAGGCATTCCATCAACTGACTGTGTGAATACTGATGGATCATTAGCAGGTTTGCAGCTGGAGGTGACACTAGAGAACATGTTGCCAGCTCTGCACTGGGGTGAGAAGGCACCGTGAATTCTGCTCTGCCAGCAGCCAACACATCTACACTTGCCTTTAGTCACCTCCTGAAGCACAGTGTGCAAATGGTGAGCTAACTATTTTTTTTTAAAAAACAGAGACATGATAATTTCAAGAGGGAAAGTAGTTTTTTTAAATGTACCAATTCAATCCTGCATGTATACCACCTTCAAAAGTGCACCAACATCTCCACTAAAGTGGAAGAGTTTTAGGTTCTTGTCACATGTGCTCTTTGAGAAGTTCTCTCTGCCTCTGATTTGAAGCTGATCTCTTTCTAGCTTTAAGGTTTAAAAACCAAACCAAACTGTGAAACAATTATTATTCAAGAAATTAAATGTCTCATAGTCACTGACAATAGATACCACTGCTGGGAGGATCATGGGCACGGTACCAATTTATAGACATCGAGAAACTACCAGTGGGAAGCTTAAAAAGTACAAAATCAGTCCAAATTTGATTTCATTGTATGAGATCAGACAAGACTGGTTTAATACTTGACTATTTTAGTGCTGGTTTCTCTCAGGAATGATGAAGATGTTGTCATGCATTTCTTCTGTTCTTTAATGCAAACTTAATTAAAGAAGAGGAATCCTAATGCATTTTGTGGTTGAAAAGTGCTATATAGGCATGATGCACTGCTATGGTAGACCTGACAAACTTTTTTCTCTTACCTAGAGATTCTGCTGTCCATGTTGCATAAAAGCCACCCCCTTGAATTGAGTGATCAGAGTTAAAGATGATGACTAGCTTGCTGGAGCCAGACCGAATAGTCCCAGGGGATGTGGTTCCACAATACTTTCCTATGACAGGAGACCCAGGAGAGCCACCGTTCAGGATAGTAACAGAGTCCCACTTACAAAGTGAATGATTTTCAACATGGAAGGCTGTAAAAGTAAGCTGCAACACAAAAAAAAGCAACATTCAGGGCCAGATCCCGTAGTCAACCCAGCCCAATGACATCTGTGTATACGCAGAATTCCAACCCTCACTTCACCTTGATGCTTTCCTGCACCTATTGCTTGGAGTCTTGCCACTATAAGTAACAACAGCTACTTAGCATGAAGACAGAAATGGAAGAGGAATGCATAGGTTCAAGACTGGCATTATCGGGACCTAGCCGTACATTTCAAGCTAAGTATGTGCTTTAAAACAGTCTTGAATATGAGCAGGTGTTGAACCACTTTCCTGCTCTCAAGGCCACTGGTCATGACATCCGAAGTTGCACATTCAAATATAAGTGGCTATGTAAGCAGAGAGCCTTGGATTTTTTTTCTTCCTATTATTTTTCAGAATCAGAACACTTAACAGTTGCTGAAAATAATGCTAGTTTCCATTAAATCGGAAAGAACAGTTGCATGGTTGGTTCCTGTGGGCCAGGAGATAGACTGGACTGGGCAGGCAGTTTTTACCCCTGTCTCCCTCCCACACTGATGCCGTTTGTCCTTGGAGTGATGTACACATGGGTGGGATTTCCAGTTCAAAGATTTAGATTGCTGATCCAGTAGACTCCTGGATTTGTTGATGTTGAAATATTGATGGGCACTAATGACTGCCTGGCCCTCTTCCAGTAAGTTTTTTTTCACCAGTTCCAGCTTTGGGATCTTTGTGGAAAAGTTTAGCAAATGAACAGTACATCTTCCTGTAATTTTTGTGTGCATTCATTTCCAAAAGAACTCTTGCCTGAGGCAAAGACCAAATACAAACTTAGCTCAAATGGTTTAATTTTGGAACTTTACCAGCAACTGAAACTGGCAGCTTATACTGGAAAAGGTTAGTCTGCCTTCACTGAGGAGCCTGCTATTCAGTCCTTTTAAAACAGAAATCTACTTCCATCTGATTAAGATTAGTTCTGCTTTAAACAATTTTTGGGATTAAATATAAAATGTTGTGCTCTACTAAAATAATCATGTATTCTCTTAAGTAAGTACCTAGGCAGCGGTCAGAATATCATGCAGCAGAACAATTAGGACTGTGCATTTGCATTTCTAAGAAATACCTTTGTAGTTGTAAATAAGGAAAACATGGTAGGGAAATTAGTGAAAGACATTATACGTGAAAATCTGTAATGTGTTTTTACAAAATTTCTTTTCAGATATTTTTCTGAGCTGGACCACAAATGTCACTGATTGGACCCATTCTCCAAAGGATCAGTCAAATAATTCAGTGAGCGCCGTCTAGCAGTGCTTGGTCATAAAAGTGCTTAAATTGGTCTCTCAGCAGTTTGGCTCAAGAAATTAGCACCTCAGGCAGCCCATTAATAGTTATTGGGAAATAAGAGTAGCATCTCATTGATGTAATTTGTACCAGCAATCATATTATCTTCCAGACTAACCATTAAGACACAAAAGTAACTTTCTAGTGGCTTTTAACTTTTCTGCAGAGGTGAAAAAACTTGAGCCTCATGTTTATTCTCATGATAGTGAGAATATCCAGGGACATCTAATAGCCTGAGTTATTTTAGTTTCCCAAACATAGAAAGTCATTGTTTAAAGGAGAAGTCAGTATTGTGGTTTGAGGTCAAGTTAGACTGGGATCCTTCTGCTTTTGAAAAAGCACAATCTAGTTTGGTTGTCTTATCTTATCTTCATTTCCCCCTCTTTCTTAGGTAAGACCGATGGGGAGATACTTCATTCCTCCACATTTCTGATTTTCCAAATTGTTTCAAACCTGTTCCTCAAAACTCAGAGGGTGCTCCTCACGCTGCCAGCTGCACGCACACAATTATGACATTGTGTTACTCACAGTGATGGTTTCACCTTCAGGGGCTTCCAACAACCAGGAGCAACGATTCAGGTTGCTGTAAGGCTCTGGGTAGTTAGGACTTGAGATAACTCCGCTTTCACCTGACTGTATACCACCACAGGCTGAAGAAAAAAAGTAATATTACAATACATGTTAGGAACTAAACACTATAATCAAGTAAGTGGTAGATAATTCAGCTTGTAATAGTGCTAAAATATATTTAAGTTGGACTGATATAGGTAAAGATGAACAATTTATCTGTGAAAATCCAAGTTTTAAAATCTTTCTCATTGAATAGTGAGTAAACAGATGCAATGACCTTGAAACTTTGCATTTCTTCTGATACTTAATATAGCTCTGCCAAACCTTTGCCAGCTGACACTCACAGCTGCCTCTTCCACCTTATCTTCCATTTATTTATCTCAGACTTCTGAGCAAACCAGCAAACCGGTGCTACCCTTGGACCAACACAATCAAGTAAAAAACTTGCTAATACGTCTAGATAAGCACCAAGGCTAAATTCAGCTGTGACAGGAAGAACAGTTGTACTGGCATGCAAATGGTGAAATTTGCCCTGATACGACTTTAAAGTGGATTTCAAAATGAGTGCAAAGGTTCAAGCAGCAGAATCCATTTCAGCGATGCTAGCACTCTGGAGGCCTATCTGAAGTAAGTCAAACTTGGCTGGTGTTACCTGTTACACCCCTATTCCCAAGAGCAACCAGCTGTTCTGAGTGTTGCACTACATTGCAAAAACTCAATCGTGGTTCAGGGAATGGGAACAGTGAGACAGAAAATAAATCTGAAAGTTCAATTGCTAGCATGTGTTTGCTTTAGCTGGATATAAATAGTGGCAGGCAGTGTAACTTTTGAGGACCTCTGAGAATTCATCCCATAGTGTGTATTCTCAGTATCACCAAATGAATGGCAACCCCCCTCTGCTCTGCCCTGGGGAGGCCCCATCTGGAGCACTGGGTCCAGTTCTGGGCTCCCCAGGTCAAGAAGGACAG
>JAOXJK010000012.1:21959094-21973475 GCA_025774025.1 Xenus cinereus | reverse complement strand
GGGACCTGCTGTGGGTGGACCTGCTTTGGCAGGGGGTTGGACTAGATGATCTCCAGAGGTCCCTTCCAACCCCATATAATTCTGTGATTCTGTGATTCTGTAACATTCTCCACAAGTGCTTCAGTCAGGAAGGGCAACAGTCTATCAAGCCGTTTACCTTCAAACGTGTAATGGGCCAAGAATCCTTTATCTTCTGTATTTCCATCGCTTACAAAGTGTACCCAGATCTGGGGGGCAGCTATGACTAGTGGCACAGATGGTGCAGCCTGACCACAAAGTTTGGCTATTTGCTCTCCATCAGCATCCCCTGAGTAAAGAAGCAATAAAAAATACACTTTTTGAATGCTGAAAGAGCTACAATAACATAAAGGAATACATAGGGCAAACATGCATTTAATTTTGTTTTGACTAGAAAAGAGAGAAAAGTACACATCACACTGAATAACTGATTGTTTGTTATGGGTATAGATAGAGTCCCACTGTTCATTGGTGGAATCTAAAGCTTGACAACAAGGAAGTTCTGTCCAAAACTGTGTTAATGGTCCTTTAAATAGCTTGGGCTCCTTCTCTCCCCTTCCTGCCATCCTGTACACTTTCCTTTTGTATGACCCATCAGACCTGAAAACACATGAAGTGCCCCAAAACTGCAGAAGTTTTGGGGCAGAGCAGTGGGAAGAAATGGCCCAAGGACCTGATCACATGGAAGCCCATTGAGCTTATGTGTTTGTGACCTCCTCATTAAAGTCAACAGGGATTTTGAGTTTTCTACCATATAGGGATGCGCTCCATCCATTAACAAGCTGCCGTATTAACAGTGGGCATCTCTTTACCAGGGAGCTCAACATGGTGTTCTCTGTATGGCAAAAAAATGCCAGCATTTGCTCAAATCTTTGAAACCTAAAAGGAAAGCACAACACAGGCCATCACACTTCTGTGACACTGTTTGTTCATATTGGTGTGAGCCCTTATCCGTCACATTGGTAGAAGTAATAGTTTCTGTTTGTTACTGGTATATTCTCAGGAGAAGGAAATGAAGTGTAATAATGTTCCTCACGGCATCCAGGCAACGCCATTCCTAAGTTTGTTTCTCTAATGACAGCAGGCTGCTGGTTTTAGAAGTCTTGATCCAAAAGGAACTCCTAGCAGCACGCGGGGTGGCACGCTGTCCTGGCAAAGAAGGCACTAGAGCAGGAGGGAGAAACTTTGGGTGCTCTTCAAAGCCTTCTCACGGTTATCGCAAGCAAAGTGGCTGAGTATCTTTCTGTCATAATACAGTGACAGAACCACCATGTGAAACGCCTTGAAGCACAGAGACAAAAGATGACATATAATAAATTCTATTAATGTAAGTTACACAGAGAAATGCTAAAACCTGTCTTGTTAACGTGCACTAAAACTGAAATTGAGCTGTACAAGCAGAAGACGTTCACGATAAGTAACAATTTGGGAAAAAAATACTAAAAACTACTTTGAGAATTAAAATGTGAAGTATACTTTTTCTTTTTTGCACTTCTTACAAGGTGATTGACTATGTGACAGATGTGACACAGGCTACTCTGTCTTTACAGTATGAAAAGTGCCACCAATCACTGCTTTCGTGAATGGCCAGCTGCCCAGAGATCTAGACTGTTGATAAACAGAAAATGTAAACAGAAAGATTGTGCTGTAAGATTTGGTTCAAACTGCAAGGAATGGTCTGAAAGACAAAATCCAGAGTCTTCCACAAAAGCCAAAAGTTAGGAGGATATTTCACTGCAGCAACATGCTCAGCTGTACTACCACATACAGACTACATGTATGTGCCCGATAATTTAATAACTTAATATAAAGTCTTACCCTAAGAAATTTTAAATTTATATTGTATCTTTTTAGATTAAATATTTCTCAGTGAATACATAAAGTCAATTCTGCTTGCTTTTTTTTTTTTTTCATTCAGTACCATTAAGTGTGTTGTATGGGTAACTAACTCAAACGAATTTTACACATCTTAGCTTCATTTGGGGTCTCTCAGGCCACTTACTGTTGAATCAGACCTTTCCTCAAATTCACATTTGCTGTGTTGAGAGTCTTAAACAGCACCTGATCCGTTAGTATGGCCAAAACAACCGCTAATATTTAGATTCTAAACTGTGTAGAGCAAAATAAGACGACAGTTTTTCCTCACTCATTGCATTGTGTTGCCTGGAGGCCTGAGGTTGAGAATAAAGTGAGAGTAGTGGAAACTGCTAAGTCTGCTAACAGACCAGATATATTTTATTATTTCCTTCTCTGAGTTCTCTTTCTATTATTACCCAGCTCCAGTGCATACCTGGGAGGGAATTGTTGGGCTCTGCAGCTATGCCTGCTTTGGCTGTACACCGGACAAACTGGTGCTATAAAAGCAAGAGCTCTCGTTCATATGAATGCAAATAAGGATGTAAGAGATTCCTCCTCTCAATCCCCCCACACTTTTCGGAAATGATTTCCTGGTAAATTAGAACCTGCTCTCTCAGGGACTCACAGATACAGCTTTTCAGGGAAGAAGACAGCTGGAGCTTTCATACTACACTTGGCATTAGCTGAGTGACTTTCATATGACATTTTCAATGCTTGTTCTTATGGATAGCTAAAGATGCTCAAATATGCAGAGATATTACTGATGCATTAATCCTGTGATTGTTTTCCTTTTACTCTATATTTTGTGATGCAGTGTCACAGGAAATATGGATTTGGTTTTGGAGAACGATCTTTTAGAGTACAAAAGGGAGCTATGAAGTGGGTATGCAGCCCAGAGGCTATGAATAATTAAAGCATTCTTTACTCCACTCCTGCTGTCCCTGGAGATATTTCAGGAGCAGGGAGAGAATGGGATGTGGATCAAATAAATTGTTCTGATGACTCCAGCTCCTCCTGATTGCCATCCTTCAAGGGAGGTGAAGTGAAATTTGTGTTGTCCCTTGTAAAGAGAGAATTGAGTCTGTATTGCAGCCACCAAAACAATTTAACACCTTGAGACACCTATCCAGTTTTCCACTTTCTCCCCTGAAAGAAAGGGTGACCAAATCCATGCATCCATTGCTCTGGCAGTGAAATCCCACTCTTGGTCTGGGAGGCAACATGGAAGGCATGCATGTGAACACTCTCTCAAATGTAAAGATCTTACAACAATCACTCTCTGCAAATCCATACGAACGAGGTTTGGCAAAAACATAGTTGTACAACTGGAACCTTGATAGGCTTAATCCTTTCTCCTGCTGAACATACAAACCTATTCGAAATTCTAGGTAGTCATACTGGCAGTCCTGATGATGCTCCAAGTGGAAATCCTCAAAAGAGATATATATGGATGAATTATAGTGTGAGGGGTTTTCAATGGTCCATTCACAATTCAGGTTGCTTGTATAATTTTTGACACCATCATAACCAGGAGAAGAGAAATTCCCACCTGCATATCCCATCAGGGTTCCACCACAAACTGCAGAAACAAAATATAATTTATTTGAAAATAGTAATAAATCTTGTATGAAGAGAAATCTTGCCCATTTTTATTCTGATATGCGCATGTCAGCAAGCATATGTACTGGTTAGATCAAAACCTTTTCCATCTTCCATCTTCTTCCTTTTTTATAATTTACTGCCGTGTACAAGAGAATTCTTGCCTAGCGTCCTCGAATTTATTGGCAAGTCTTTAAAACCACATGTATAAAGCAAAGAAACAACAATTATTCACGTTATCAAATAAAATATTCCAGCAACACTATCAATACAACAAGCATTATTTAACATTTTGGTAAAATCCCACTGCAGCTCCAGTTCAGTATTGCTCAGCACTACCCATTACCTAATTCTAGACTTAAGACAAGATTTTTCTGAAACATACTCTCAAGAGCAGTGCCCTCATGCTACAGTACAATGCTTGGGAGGGGGAGTTGGAAAATCAAAAGATTCAAGGCTGTAGTAGTAAGGCTCTGCCAGCTGCCTCGTCTCTGGAGGCTGAGCTTGCAAAAGTAGGTTAGCTGTACTCTTTCACAAGCTGTGATAAAATAGTTACCCCCTGAGTAATAAGGAAGCACTTGAATTATTCAAATTGTCTATGGCACGATGCTTTTCACATTTTTCACGGAATAAGGCCACTTCAGACCATGTCTTACTCAAGAATAAGTACAAAACTATAAATCAGTAGTGAGAATAAGGACCGTGATCCATAACAGAAGTTGTTATTTCCATTTAAAGTTTGACATAACAAACACATGAAGTCTGTAACTCCCAGAGATTCCCTGTTTTTTCAAGTCCTTTCAACTAAAGATATGTATCTACTCCCATCCAGAAATGTAAGAGAGAAAGAAAAGGTACCAGAGATTTTTTTTCTGTTTTGGTCATTTTTTTGACATGTGCCAGTCCTTTAGGTATGAAATGACTCACCAAAGATCATTCACTTAACTCAATCATACACTACCTGCATCTTCATTAGATGTGTATGAGACGCTGAAGCCTCTAGTTGCACGGGACGTATCTGTCACCAAAATGACTTTCATGGTATTTCCAGAGGATTTCACTTCAGTGCCTGGATTTACCTCACCACACAGCTTGGCCAGCCGAGGAGAGTTCTGTCTGTGGCCATTGTAAACCTGTTGGGTCAAAATAAACTCATATGACACCAAAATGCAGACTTACGAGCATCTCCTGTATGATCTAACAGTGCTTCACACCTTTAATTCAAGGTTCCCTGATGCCCCTCACATCAGGTTAGTTCCCAAATCTACTCAAAACCTTGGAACAAATTACCACTGCTTTGAGTGGATGAGGCTCTGAAGTAAAACATCAAAAATACCTTGCTTATTTTGATGAAACACAAACATATTCCCTTTCTCTCTCTTTAAAAAAAAAACAACAACCAACCCCCCCAAAAACCCCAAAACCAAAAACCCCAAACAAATAAACAGAAATTGAAACAGGTTTGTTGGGAAAAATACACTATTTTAGCTCAATATTTATATCTTCAATCACCTGATAAGGCCAGCTACTGTTCATATTCACACTATTTCAAATTATTTTCTTAGTATTCTTGTTCAGGCCAACATCAGCTTTATCAAAATCTTCTTCAATATATTAAGTGCTGGTGGGCATTTTTGATTAATTTAAACATTTCACTTTTTGATGATCCAGAGGGATTTTGATCAGTTTCTTTAAAACAGCCTTTAGCCTAGGAGTTAATTCCTTCTTTCCTTTCTACTACTATCTCAGCAGGGCAAGTGAGGCAGAAACGATGTTTCGCACTAAGATTTGGAATATGTTTGAGTGCGGAAGGCACAAAAGCTGGCAGGACAGAGCTTTCTTTAGGAGATCAATAAATTCATTAATCATGAATCAATAAAAACTAGCTCCCCGTGGCCTGTCAAAGCATCTGTGAAGGAAAATAAGGGGAACATCATCTACAAATCACAAGGGAGAGGTACTTCACCCCCTCACGCTTGTGCATGGACTAGCTTCTCATCATGCTAAAGCTAATTCCTGAGTTTGCACTGCTAATCTGAACAAATAGTATTTTTGAGGCATTTGTACATTGGACCAGGTCCAGTTCTGTGTACCAGTTTTTTGTTGTTTTGGTTTTTGGTTTTTTTTCACTAAATAGCCAAAAATCTAAAATAAACATGATAAAATAACCAAAATTTATCTTTTTGGACATGTGTATGGGGGAGTGGGTGTGGGGGTGTGTGTGTGATAAAGAGGTAGAATTTCCTGGGTTTTCCCTGTTTTTTTTCAGAATATACAAGGTCCACACAGTAGTAGGCATTTGTTGCAATCTCTGACTTTTTCTCTTTCTTTTTCTTTTTTTTTTGAATTGACAAAAATAAGTAACAACCTCCAAAATCAAGAGAGACCTGGAACTGACTGATGGACTTTATGTACACTAAGAAGAGACATTGAAATCTTTCAAAAAGTGCAGAGCTTTTTTCTGTAATTGATAAAGAGTCAATTCCAATTATTTCTTCAAGTCCTCCCCTCTGCCTAGACCATTATTCCAAAAATTTCCAGACTCTAAAACAAGCAGATGAGTTTAGACACCCTACAGAGCTAACCTTCTCTCATTTATCTGTTTCCCCCAGATTAAATTATGATGTGTCTTAAAACCAGATGTCAACCTATAAATAACATTTCAACTCTATTACGTCCATTAATGCACCATAAAGGGATTAGGAAGTGCATTTTCTGTCTTCACACCCAATACTCACGGCCACGTAATCTGACGAGCAACTCCAGTGTTCTTCCGTTTTCATATCATTAAAGGTCAGAGTCACACGTCGGCCTTCGGCCACTGTGATCCTCCATTCACACACTCGATTGTGTGGGTACAGGTTGGGATAGTTGGGTGAAGTAAATGTTCCAACAGGGGCAGTAAAATCCCCGCCACATTCTGAAATACCCAAATATTAGGACACTTCTTAGAGTAAAGCATTGCTTATAGAGTTATAGCAAAAAAACCCCAACTCTAATAATGCGTGGAAAAGATAACCCGAGAGCTTGATTTGATATGCCTGTCCTGTCCATGTTTCTCTAAACAGCTAAGTTCCTGACAGTCTTTATCACTCAGACGTAAACGTAGTTGAATATTAATTGACCATAGCAGCTCCTTTTAGTCTAATTATTAAAATTCCCTTCTCTGAAGGGCTTATACCAGACTTCAGAAGCCTGAGTGACCCACAGGCTTTGATGTCAAGAGATACAAGCCTCTGACTGTGTCAGGATTGAGACATTTCTGCTTTTCAGATGGCTGGGCAGAACGGCACAGAACAAGCAGGGGCTTATAGAGCGGCTAATGATGGGGGACGTGTGTTTCCTCTGCTGGTTAATAGCGGTAGAGAAAAAGCTTTCAAGAATTTTAAGCAACACTTTTTCAGTATAGTTATTTTGTGGTTTTCCTATCTTTGTTATGAATACCAAATTGCGCTCTGAGGAAAGAACATGGGTCTTGGGTACAGAGCGCATTTTTTCTTCTCAGACTGATGGTACCAACTTACACTTGGTTTCCTTTTAAAACAGAGACATATGTTTAATGGAGTTTAATGGAGTGCAGTGGGAGAGAGTTGGTCCCTTCCCTCATCCTCACAGACTCCTGCAGAATAGTCTAATCTGTGTGTCCACCTGCATTAAATTTTTGCTAATACAGGTTCTCTTCTGTGGTCGCATAACAGCATCCTGGGAGTGGAATAACATTCTTTAGGAGTTTGTTTCTGCCTGTGTTACTGTACTGCAGAAGCAAACGTGAAGAATAAGGAAGCTTTCAGCTTCTGAATGAGCTGGAAAGTTAAGAAGGAGATTTTTCACGACCAATACTGGAAAGAATTTCTCAAAAAGTAGCCATATTTTGGCAGGACAAGCATTGCATGGGCAATAAAGAACACGAATGAGAAGTGTGAAGCAGGGATAGGTCTATGTGCTTAGTCCTGATCAGAGCAGCTCTTTGAAGTCGTCGTGCTCAGGACAAGAGTCAATGGGTGCAAATTGAAATGCAGGAAATTCCAGCTAAACATATGAAAACTTCTTCTATTGTGAGGGTTTTTGAACGCTGGAATAGGTTGTCCAGAGAGTTTTTGGAGACTTTGTCCCTGAAAACATTCAAAACTCGACTGGCCACAGTTCTAGGCAACTTCCTCTACCTGACCCTGCTTGAGCAGAAGAGTTGGACTATGTCATCTTCAGAGGTCCCTTACATCCTCAATAGCTCTGCAGTTCTCTGATTCTACTTAAAACCTACTAGTTAAAAACTACTGGATTTAGGGGGATTTAAGAATACCACTCACCTCAGAGGGACAGAATAACACAGAGGAAAATCACAGCATTTCTTTACCTTCCTCCTCATCAAGGGGTGTGGGGAAGGTATGTTAGAACATCCCTGGACTGACAGCTGGATAAGAAAAGGTGTGGAAGAGTGTGCCTCATCATGTCAGACCTACTACTGATGGCAAAATCCATTATAGTGGGGGCCTGCTTGCCTTTCAAAGTTTCAGCTTGGCTAAGTAGTGATCAGAGAGCTCTATTCATACTTCCCCCAGAGTTTAAATTTAAGAGCAAACACCACTCCAAGAATAAGTGATCTACAATATATACTGTATGAGTAAGGTTATGGTCTGTGGTATCTGTTGCTTCCCAGAAAGTAACTTGCAACCTTACAAATCCAACCTTCAGTACTGGAATCAAAGCGCAGTCTGAATCCTCGGGCATTGACTGATCCATCAGTGACAAATTTGACATAAGCAAAACTGTCAGAGGTGTCCACAGCATTAGGGAGAGTATTACCACAGTACCTGCCCAACAAATTTCCTGCAAAAAACAAATACAGAAAGACAATTTCATGTCAGTATATTTTTCATATTTATATTGAAGGATCATTTTGCAATTTAACCATACAAGCAGAGGTAAACTAGTAAAATCAAGTTTTTACTTGATAGAAGGGTTTTGTTTGCCTTTGCTTCAGCAAGCAAGACAGACAGAAGCAAATACTGTACACTGAAAAGGATCACTTTGTACCCAAAGGGAAATGCTTTCAAGAACCTCTGGTGAGGTTCGTAGTAGTACTAGGGAAGGAAAGGCAAACACTGAAATAATTCTCAGACCAGAAGCGTTGTATTCTCGGATCTCCACAAAGTCATTTGTGCACTCGGAGGAGTTTTGAATATCTAGGCCTTCAAGTCTGATGGTAAGGTAGTGGCCCCTGGGGCCCTGCAGAAACCATTCACACAGCAGGTTGTCTTGATAATGAAGCTCAGGATAGCCCGTGCTTTCAACGATGCCGGTTTGTCCTATCACTGTCCCGCCACAGGGAGCTGCAAAAGAAAGAACATTGTTTGGTTGACTGAAGGACCACAGACAGACAACCTTTCTCCTAAATCAGACCTAAAGCTAAGGCACAACTTACTTGTTCGCTAGCTGTGGTAATGAAACAGCAATTGCCTTCCAGTTAAAAATCTTCCACGTTCTCCTAATTCAACCAGTCCTAGTTTGGTTTCCCACCCCCTTCTATTGCAAGCATTCTTATTTTTTATTTAATTTTGAAACTTTTGTAGTGCTTTCTAATCCTGTTTTTGCAGCTTGAGAGCAAATAATTTTAACGTATTTATTTTCCCAGCTGACAAATAATGGTTCTTACTGTTTTTTCATTTCTCTGTCCATTGTTGTGCTGACTCTGCTTGTCTAGCAGCGTTGGTATTATAGATTGATTTACATTTACATAGACAAGCTCCTAATTTTTTCTCCTCCTGCCAACTCTCAGATGATCCTTGCATTCCCCTTCGATCCTGCTCAGGAAAGTGACTGTAGTTTTGCATGCTGAAGATCAAATCATGTTACATGACTTTATCCACATCAACCTTTTTTTTCTACTGCCCCTTTGATAATTGTCTTTGACAAGAGGTTATCCAGTCTTGGTTTCCACTGCTGCAGAATGCTTTCCTATTCCTATTTCCATAATTTTCACCTCTTGCTAGGTTCAAAACACTCTGATGTTAACCCATATGATCCTGATGCCTTAGCTCTAACACTAATTGAAAGAGGCACGTATCTGCCAGTCCACATCATAGGTGTGATTTAAGCCCCATTACAAAAAACCTGACACTTGAGACCAAAATATTCCCTAAAATCAAATAAATTGATAAATGCAAGCATTACCAACGGAGTATTTAGCATTGAATCCCACGTGCGTGGCACTGCTGTCAGACCTGAACCTCAGGTACATGACAGCTCCTGAGGATCTCTGCAAGCCTGGCATCGATCCTCCACACAGCTTGGCAATGATGGGGGCAGTGGAGTCAGCGCCGTTGCGTAGCTCTAGGTAACTGGAAGTGCAGCTAGAAGAGGAGAGAATTTTCTGTTCAGTGTATAGCAGTAGTTGTTTGAAATCATTTCATTATGTACAGAAAGCCATGAAGCTGTAGTGAACTCGATGATCTCAAAGCCATGAAGCTGTTGGACTCGATGATCTCAAAGGTCCCTTCCAACCATGAAGATTCTGTGATTCTGTGAATTAGATCAGTTTCCGTGCAGTGTGACCAGTACAGGATCAACAAGTTCATAATCAATGATAGTTCTGTAATATTTGAATCAAAATAATTGCTGGAAACATTGAGAAAGATTCATGTCTATGACCAGACTAGAACTGACAGAAGCAAGTCCTGGAGAGGTGTACCAACAGCACTGGTAAGGTAGTTGTGATATATTTTTGGCAGCATCCAGATTCAGCAGATACTCCCTGTTAAGTCTCATTGATGACTGTTGAATTAAGGAACAGATTTAAGACAGATGAAGGCAATAAAAATTTAAATCAGGGGGCTTACTTAGGTGGGCATAGGAAGACCCAAAATATCTTAAAAAGCAGCTTTGCCTTCAGAACAGTGCAGTGTCCTGGGAAGCCAGAAAGAAAGGACACCTTTGGGATTCCCTGTCCTGCACCATTTTTTCTGGACATGGTCTCAGAGGTGAGGTCAGTGTCGTACTTTGTCGTACAGTGATCCAGACCCAAATCAATGAAGTTACATCGGCTGGAAACTGGCCTTGTTTTATGCTTCAGGCAGTGGGGGCAAAACATGCAGACCCATCGCAAACCACCAGACAGGCAATGGAGGAGAGAAACAAATTGTTGAGGTGATAATCCATTGGATTTAAAAGCACCTGAGACTCAAAATGGCTGAAAATCTGAATATGAAAGGACTGGAGGGCACAGATTATACAGAAAGCACCTTTGTACCATGGATGCTTCCACTCTGTCTGTTATATTCTTTTCTATCATGCACTGAAAAGTCCCAGGAATGTATACCAGTGTCTGATAGCTTCAGTAATCTCTCTCAAATATTTCCTAAGCACTTTTGATTGAAAATCTGGAAGTGAGCTCTAGGAAGAATTAGAGAAAGTAATCGGGAAAGAAGGATCAGAATGGAGTCTCTGAAGAAACACAGGCAAAATAATATGGACGTGTACTTTGGTGAAGGTTCAATGTAAAACTGATCTTCAAATTGCAGCTCTACTGCATGTCCGTTAGGAGCAGTTATGGTCCAGATACAGTCAGCATGTGGGGGATAATTGTTCGGATAGTTGGGGGAAGATGTATATCCACTGGGGTTGAAATCATTGATATAAATATTTCCTCCACAAGCTGGGAAAGAAAAGATCACCAATAAAAAACAACACGTTAAGGAAATGGGTGAGGCACCAAAAATAGGAATTATCACTATATTCCAACACAGTTTCCTTTCGGTGTCATATAGTTAAATCAAAAACAAGTTCATTTTACTGCTTACTGTGGGAAAACATTTTAATGCAGTAGAATCCTATGCTCCTGTGCTCCTACTTTACCCAGCTGTCCTTGTTTTCACATGTTCAGGGCTCTGAATTAAACTGCTAGTAGTTCTTCCTTGGATTGCTTCTAAACCAAGCAGGAAACATATTTCTTGCCTTGTTTCTACCCTAATTCCCAAGAGCTAGAAAGCCTACAAGTCAGACACATGAATGCTTTTGTGATTCATTCCGCATTTCTGCTTTCCAAAATTGAAAATTGTGTTTGAGACAATAATGAATGCGTGAGGAATGTCAGTCAGAGCAAACATTAGGATTTGTTCAGGTCCTTTACCTTACAAAAATATCTTTATTTTGAACAGAACTTTTCTGTCAAATACCTTCATTATGTTCTAGCAACACTGGTTTAACACAGGGTTTTAGTCAAGTTTTATAAACTGAAGGGGTAGAAATACTGTTATACACTTCCACCTTCACCCTTCATGAATCCTCTACAGCAATGCTAAGAATGATTTTTTGTGGCAGCAGAGAAAAGTAGGCAGAAAACAAGCACTTAAAAATTCGAGGAGACTGACATATTGCCTTAGTTGTGTTCAGTTACACTGTTTAACAGGAGGTCACCCGGTGCCCCAAGTGGCATATGTCACAAATACAGTGGAATAACTGCAAATGCCAAGTCTCCAATTTACCCCTGGGACCTGGGAGTCTCCATTTTTTTATTCTTTCAAAAAATGTCAGCTCTGCCAGGGCGTGTTATTTTCTCAGCTGAGAATTAAACTTGTGACAAATATTACCACCTTTTTAGACACACTAGCCTAAATCATTCCTGACGTCATTTAGCACTTGCACTGGGTATTATATGTTCAAAATAATGTTCTTGTTTCCAGGGTTTTTTTCCTTTCCAGTATGAATTTTGAACATCTCTTCCTGACTATAGGTGCTACTTCCCTGCTGAAGAGTTCCCCATAAGTTGTTTTTTTAACTTTAATATCTCCAGGTTCTGTGACCTGGAGCTGGCTCTCTTTCAAAAGGAGAAATTTGAGAGTAGTATCAAAAGTCATGCACTAAAGAAAGATACATGATATTTTTGCAGACATCTGATTTTACCAGGGTTGGGACTTCGAACAAGAACCTCCGTTAAGAGGGCAAACTCCAAGTTATATCTATTGAGTTGCAGAATTTAAGTTTATTTCCTAGACTTACCTAGACTCTTAGCCTCGTATTTCAGTTTGAATCCTTGACCCTCATTCCTGCTGTCAGAAATGAAGTGGACAAACAGCTGGTTGTCTGTGGTGTACATGGTAGAGATGGGGCTGCTTCCACAAAACCGTCCGTTCCCTCTTCCGGACACCAAAGGTGGGGCAGCATTATCTAACCCATTCTTCAGCTAGAAGAAGAGAAATTACTAATGTCACTCAAGCAGACAGCCCTGGAATATAAACTTTGAGCACACACCATCTTAATGATTCCCGTCATGGGGGAAAACAATAACATAGTGATATAATAGTGATAAATAAGACAGAAGAGAGAAATAATATCTCTGGTATTTCTCTTTGGTATGTCCATCCCTGACAACCTGGGTTGCCTTCCTGACACTGAAATCTGTAAGATTCAGTAGCTTTAATAGCTTTGAGGATTTGGTGACCTAGCCAATAACCTCACCTCTACATAATCTCCAAGGCTGCAAGAAGTATCCTCACTCTTAACCTGGAAAGGCTGTTCAAAATGGACAGCAATGATGAATCCAGAGGTTACCACTACATGCCAGGAACAATTCAGATTAGGAGTGTAGTCTTGAGGGTAGTTGGGGGATGTTATCACACCCGTGCCTGTGTGCAAATAGCCTCCACAACCTGAGAAGAAGGAGTTGAAGCAAACAAAAAAATATTAGCATCAACTATTCACATATTCATTGAAGAAAAATCCTGTCTCCTAAAAGGAAGATGTGACATAAAAGCAAGCGTTGAAGCAAGTCCATGAAGAGTTGAGGGGCATCGAGCAATGTACACAAGGAATGATTTTCCAAATTCAAGCTAGTAGATTGCAAGATGATACACACCAAACGTCTTGACAGGGAGGTTCAGTCCTCAGCTTTACCAGAGGAGCAAGCAGGCAGCTATGCCAAGGACCTCCCGTGGCGTGTGTGCATTGTTACACTCTCTGAGAACATTGCTTGTAGCCATGGACCAAACCACTGTCACCTACTCAAGCTGCCAGTCAGAAGAACTTCCCCTGGCTGGACATTGTTATCATAACACCTTCCTTGGTGCCTCAGCCCATTCAGGAATCTGTTACCATCCCTGGGTGCATGTGGGAGGAGTGCCACTGGAAACTGCTGACATCCCTGCTGCAACGCACACAGCTTTCTGCATCTCTCTCTCTCTATTTTGATGCTATGGTTTGAGTCATTTGTTTCTCTCTCTTAGTTGGCCATTCTTTCACCCTTCAGCTGAGCTGTTATAGATTTAGGCATACACTTTTCTTACTTCTGGAAAGTGACTGATCTGGTTGAATCATGCTTTATTTTATTACGTTACTGGGAAAACAGCAAATTTTACCTTTGCAGAGTCAGACATTTATTAACACATTTTCATGAGACGTGAATAATTGGTCTGTGTGATTAATTAGATAGGCTGTAGGCAGCTGTTAAAAATGCCAGAGTCTTTTCTTTCTTTAACCCATTCTTAGCAGCAAGGCAGACATTTATCTGGGAAAGAAGAGAAACAATTCTTACTTTTGTGATAAGAGGCGTTAAACCCAGCCCCAGTGACACTTGCATCTGACATGAAGTGGATGAACATTGCCTCTCCAGTTGATCTTATTGGCCCAGGAGGTTCTCGTCCACACAGAGTAGCCAGCACTGGAGAAAGACTAGTGTCTCCTGAGATGAAAAGAAGAAATGCGAATATTAAAAACAAACCAGTTCACGTCTGCCTGTTGGTTGCTGTGGCTCACACTTTCAGACAGGTGCTTTTCAAGATCTTTAACCCCCTGCAGACTGAGAAATATTTTTATAGACAACCAGATATTTTGTTAGACTTTGCTAGTTTTATTTTAATTAACTGAATGTCTCAGCATAGAGAAAGAATTCTGATTTTGAATATATTCCCATTTCT
>JAOXJK010000012.1:21933043-21952117 GCA_025774025.1 Xenus cinereus | reverse complement strand
GCAACCTGGTCTGGTGGGAGGTGTCCCTGCCCAGGGCAGGGGGGCTGGAACTTGATGATCTTTAAGGTCCCTTCCAACTCTGACCATTCTATGATTCTATATAGACTTACCTGAAGATGATGCAGCATAGGTGGCATGGAAGCCCCTGGCAGTTATGTCGTTGTTGGACATAAAGTTCACCACCAAGGCGTTACCAAAAGAAGTGATAGGATGTGGTATAGTAGTGCCACAGTAACGGCCTGAAAGAGAACAAGCCAGCAAGAAAGAAAGGACTGTTCAGCATGTAATTACTGTGGTTAATTTAACATTTGGGGCTAATGCCTGACAGCAACCAGAAGTAACATTTGTTGCTTACAATTGTAGTTGTCAATTCAATCTACATAAAAATGAAATACTCCATTTCATTAGCACAGAACTCAAATCTGGTGGCAATTTTTTTTTTAACAGAGGAAGGACCTCCTGCACTTCAGACACCCCAGTCACAGGCTATTCTGTCACTGAACTTGTTTGTGTTCACTCTATCCAGAAATTATAGCCTAATTTAAAAAAAATCCCATCAAATATATCTGGCAGTAGTTTCCATTTCACTCAATTGGTTTCTGATGAAAAAAACCTGTGACAAATAACAGACCAGTTCTCCTGTAATGGACTGTAACATGGGCATTAAAAATATGAATCATGATCTAGCAGCAAGGCATCTGACAGCAAAAAAGAAAGATAGCAGCTAGTGTCCTGGTCCTCTTGCCGACTGAAAGCCAGGGGTCGGAGACCAAAAAAAAGAATTCTGCTCTTAGTTACAAACCATTTCAATTAAGTACAGACCCACTCTTGACAAAGGAGCATATACAAAAGCAGAATAAGGGAGAGCATAATAAGGCACAGATATTCCACATTTCCCAGAAAGGAACTTCAGGCAGCTCTGGGGATGTGACGGGAGTCAGGACCACCCTGTGGCCAGGGCTCTCCCACGGCTTTCTGGCAGCGTAAGCACTGAATTTTGCTGCTCCAGGCTGCTCCTGCCACTTGAAGGTGATGGCTCTGGACAGAGATGTCAGGAGAAAGCTGTAGAAAATTCAGGAGCAAGCAGAAAGTCAGGCTTTCTTGGGCTTGAGGAAAATCCATTTTCTGCTCCCGGAAATCTGCAGCTTTCTTCAACCTGTGTTTAGTGTGGATTGTGCTTACGAGTGTGGGTTACGCTATGTTTTTGTACAGTTCACTGGGAATTCAGTTTAAACTGAATTGCTTGGTTCCCAATATTGTTCAGCTGAGAAGGAAGGAAAAGGCAGCTGGAGTCAACTCCAAACCGCAGGTTAGTAGGAACAGTCAGAGCCTGGGAGGACTGGGCCGCTCACACTGAAGACTTATCCTCCAACCCCAGTCTCCTCTGGCCAGGGCGGGCAAGGAGCTTCCTTTATCAGAGAAATTCCACGAAGCCGGAGAACGCTCACAGGAAACCTTCTTCTGCTTACCTTAGGTGTAGAATAAACAAGCAGAAGGTACAATACCTCGAAGAGGAGCGTCATAGTTATTCCCATCCAAAATCTCCACAAAATCCGTCGTACAGTTTTGTCTGTTGTTTTCAATGTCAAAGTCAGTGAATGAGAGTGTGACATGGTTAACTGGCAACAGCAAAGAGTAAAAAATTAAGAAGAAGTTTGGCATTCATTTCACAGAGAAATAATTACATGTAAACAACTGCGCCGTCTTCTCTTTTGTCCCCTGAAGTCAATCAGTCCCCATAAAGCATAACATATGAATTGGCGCATTCCCTGGTATGTGGAGTGAATTTGATGGACAGGTCCTGGTAAATCTCTTTTCTCTTGTACAACTGACATTAGAAGTGTAGGATTTATCACAAACACATGAATTTAAATTTCTTAATATCTGAACAGCTTCATTATATACTGAAAATGTCAGCAAATACAACATGGAAAATTTATGCACATTCAGAAACAAAACTTATTTCCACACATCCATGACCTTCTGTCCCTTTGCGATCTATACCATAGATCGGAACAAAATGTGAATCGATGCTGCCCTGCTCCAGACCCAGAAAGAGCTGGTTCTTTCATTGTTTTGTAATGTTCCACATACATCAATTGGACTGGTTAAAGGATCATTAACTACACTCAGCTAAATTGTATGGGATTGGATTTTCCACATCCTTGGACTGCAGGCTATGTCCTGAAAATAGAGGATTTCTGACTCAGGGTATTTTTGACTTCTGTATTTCTCTTGCTTGTCTGATGTGAACAAAGTAAGTCACAACTGGAAGAGGAGAGGCCGTCCTCAACACCAGTTTGTGACAGTACTTCCTCCTGGCCTCAGAGCTCCTACGTGCTTTCAGCAGGTCAGAAAGTCTCACGATTTGGACGATAACTAAGTTTCCTCCCACGTTGACCAAGCCTGAATTTGGCACAAATATTTTGCTTCTCACCGGGCTACAACTAATTAGCTAGACTAAACTGCAAGGACAGACATGGACGCAGGCGCTGCATTCAGCGGGGTGCCACTGTCTGACACTCAGCCCGCCCGTTACGCACCCTCCCGTGTCCTGTCCGGGCAATCCATTACCGCTGTCAATGCAGGTCCTCGGGATACAAAGCAAAAAGGGAAAACACAGTGGGTGGCAAGAGCAGGAGACTTTTGTTGGCCTTCTCCGTCAAAGCAGAGCAGGAACTCCGCCGTGGGTTGCCACCGGCTCAGTCTATTCTACCTGGCCATGCCCTGTCACGCTGTGTGAGTGGCGTAACGGAGCCACGGGCATCTATCTGCAACCTCTGGTGGGGCTGGTGGGACGCGGAGGAGGTCACTACATGCACAGGCTACTTCTTACGCAGCATTTTTTGGTCTCTCATATTGATGCGATTCAGGAAACAACAGTTATGTATCACTTTTCCACCTGGATCCAGGAAAAGATTGTCTTTAAAAACAGATGTTGTGCAGGTGAGGAACAGCTTAGATGACATCATTTTCATGTATGAATGGTTCATAAGAACCTATGCTAAAAAAAAACCACCATTCCTTGTCTCCTGATTTTTGTTTTGGTCTTTTCTTTCGCAAATTGATTTCCGTTTTACAACTTAGCAAAATAAATTTGTAAATGTGGTTGGAACATTCTGTGATTTTAACAACCATGGCTAAATATCAGATGAGCAACTGAAGTTCAGTAGTTGCTATTAAAAATAAACATTTATTATAAATGATGTTACCAGGATACTATTACTCAACTGTACATAATTTTTAGGAATCGTATAGAATGTAAATGTAATATTGGGTATTAAAAGTAATACCCATATCTGATGGAAAATATTTGGTGTTCATGATCAATCATAAATCTTTCCAAAATTAGACCGGGATATCTGAGGGTGTATCTATACGCATAAGACCAGTTTATTTATTTTTTTATTATTTATATTTGAAAATTGAAATTTTATTATTTGAAATTTGAAATTGAAACTCCTGTGTACCTTTTCTCCTTATTTAATGAAAATGTCTTTTTTTTTTTATAAATGTTAACAGCATAGATTTGATCTAACACAACTCTAGCTTGAAAAATCCAGACCAAAATAAGGTTGGCTAAATACGAGTGCTTTAATTATATATAAACCCTTAGATTTTCTCACGGACCAATCCAAATTCACATAGGATTCAACACCTCATTTATAATTGCAACACTTGGGTCACAGTAAATCAGCTAAGATGACAAAGCTATAAACTGTTTTCCTCAGTATGCACTAAATCTTTTGCAGTGAAATCCGATTTTGGACAGATTATGAGAGTCACACCATCTAACTACCAGGATGCAGAACTTCCTAGAGAAATAAAGGAGCAATTTGGTATTGTTATTACAGAAAGAAGATGAGGATGTTAGTCATCCCAGCTAACTATAAAAGATGTTTTTACTTACATGGTTCCTGAGCCTGAATAATCCAGCTGCAGTTCTGATTGTTTGGGTATTTGGCAGGATACAGAGGAGAGGAAATTGCTGCCCCAACTGAATCTGACTCTATGGAACTTCCGCATGCTTTAGAATGAAACACATACACACATAGATATTTATATATACAAGCCACAGATCTTAGATTCTGTAGTGAAAATGAATGCATAAAGCGTTACATGTTACATCAATGTGAAATGAGGATAAAATTCACAATAGTAATTTATCAGAAAAAGAGCCTTAAGGACTAGCTCCCAGCACCAGATGTACTTTCTTGACCTGGTTCCATAGGCCATGCTGCACCTGGCTGACCATCTGAGAGAAGTCAGAGTGACTTGGGAACAGATCTCATCTTTTATCAGCTCCTCAGAGCCCAGAAGAGCAACATCGGGGCAAAAATAACTTGGTTTCAGGGTAGTGCAATCATACACCCACTTCTCTGACCGTTTGCTTGTGCTGGCAATTAGGAAGGAAAAAAATCCTGAGAAACTCTCCAGAACGTTCCAATGCCCAAAGATGGCATCACATTGCATTGGCCTGATCCTCTTTTGAGCTGCATCAACAAAACTGCAATTGTGTGAAATGTTGCGCACATGCAAGAGCTTGGCTGACTGCGTAACTTTGGCTGAGAGCGCTCAGTGATGCCATTTCTAAGCATACTGACTCACCATAAAACCCCCAGATCCAAGTTTAACACACAGCTGCTTTAAACAGCGGGGTAGGGAATTAGGTACCAAAGACTCAGATTCATTTATCGGGCTGTGCTCCTTAAAACATCCAGCAGGAGATGGGACTCCCAGGGTTTTCTCAGGAAGAGGGAAGCGGGATTGCCTCCATCCTCAATAACTGGGGTTCCTGAGATTTTTGCTGATGCAAATTCCTCCTTTTCTTTACAATTTTTCACAGAAAAAAATCTGGGAAAAGTACTATTTTATAGTAAAAAGAATCCTAAGAAGAAAATGAGAGAAAGATATTTTCGCTGCAAAAACTAAATGGCTATATCTTGGGGAAAATATGTTTCCAATTTATTGTGAAAAAAAGAAAGAAAATCACCAATCATCAAATAGCGTGTAACTTCATGAAAAAGTCTGCCCAGTTGGTGTCATTTTTCATTAAAAAGGAAACCATGTAAAATACCAATTAGTCCTCCACAAATTGGATAGTTGATATTTGGCAGGGTTTGCAGGCCTGAATCCATGAACTTCATCAACAGCACCACACAGAATTCTTTTGTAGCTTTTCGGATTCAGGCGCACGGATAGACATATAAAATGTTATTTTGTGACTAGGTTTGTGGAAACCGTCAGTTGCCCATTTTTCTCAGGACAGTTATGGGTAGCTAACCCTCTAGGGAGGAGGAATAAGAGGCAGCTGACATGTGCTAGATGCTTTGCTATAAAAAGTACACTTTCTCCCCAGTCAAAGAATCTAAGGTGATCCATAGCTTTTAAATTCATTAATATATAAATTGGAAAAATTCAGTCCCGTTAAAGATACACACTGGTATGCTGCATGTGTAGAAACACCTCCTGTTATCAGCTGTGCTAAAAGATTGCTTCTAATACAAACAAACTGGTGATTAGATAAATATGCATTAATCTAAGTGGCAAAATTACCTTCAGTAAAGTGAGCACTGAAGCCGCGGTGCTGGATGGTTGTATCAGAGCGCAGTCGGACGTACATCAGGTTCGTGGAGGAAGTGATAGGAGGAGGATGCTGTGTCCCACAGAGTTTCCTGAGAAGTGGTGCTTCATTGCTACCACCATCAAATACCTGTTAATGAAAAGATCAAATGAAGTATTCGGTTGCAATAGGATTATTGAGAAGACTTTTATTTCATTCTGCCTCATATGCTTAGTACATTTTGAGCTTGGTACGTCCCTGGTATGGGCACTGCAAATAAACTATGCAAGGCCTATCTTAATTCTGTTGGTTATTTCAAAATAAATGCATGTATTTCAGGCTGAAGCTACCGTAGCCTTTATAACACAAATGCAAGTAACCATCTCCTCTTTGTGTATCTGGTATGGAAGCAAATCTCCTTTAACGATCCAGATATCCCCATGCATCTGTTGTTTTCTCTTAATGGCTGAGTCCCTTTGTAGTTTTTATTCAGTTAAACCCTACATCTTACCTCAGTAAAGACTTCTCAGTTGGCCCTAACGTGCAACTAGTGCACCAGTAGGAGCTATGACTGTAGCATCAAGGATCAGAGTACATTACACAGATGAATTCGAATTACACAGATATACATGAAGTGTTATTTAAGCAGAAGAGAAAGAAGAGCGAAAAAAAAAAAGGAAGGAAGAAAGCAAAGATGGTTTTACAAAACTTCACTTTTAATTTCACCACAAATGGCTCCCTTCTCTTTTTTCCCCTTACAGCTGATAATTTTGTTTCCTTCCTCTCTGTGTCACAATCAGAGAGAAGGACAGTGGAGTTAAAACCAATGAGTTTCTATCTCAAGCAACATAAAAATTATAGAAAGAGGATCTACAGAGAGGGAAAAATGGCCACAGTCTCCAGTGTCCCACTAATCGCTCCTAGTGCTGCGGCAGACGTGACTTGTTGCTGCTGTGTTTGGAGCCATGGGCCACCCTCGGAGCCCCTGTGCTGGGTTCCAGAAGCGCTGGGCAGAGCTGTACGACCCACAGAGGAAGAGCCTTTGAGCTCCTGGGCAGCAGCAAGAGCTGAGTTCAGTTCCTGTTTCAGCATTAACGTCTGCATTACCGTAGGCACGTCATTGAATGTAACCCGTGACTCAGCTTCCTATAGCAAAATGGAGAGAAATATGGATAGGGGGACTAAGATACTCAGGTGCCAGAATGTTAAAAGCTATATAAAACCCCACTTTGAGCAAAATAATGCCATTGGGTTAGAATAAATGTACTTCTTGTTAAGATTGTCTTACTTTACTTCAAAATGCCTCAAATTCCATCCTCTGTGCAATGCAGCAGCAATGAATAAAATTAGGCTGTACAACACAATGCAATGTTTCTGCCTGCAGTATTCAAAGGCCTTTGAGCATATTAGCAAAAAATATACACAAAAACAGTAGCTGAGAGAAAGCTGACCTGTCTCACATAAACCGTGGAGCTGAGAAACAAAGGAAAAAGCACCTGCTTCATCCACTGACATACCCTACGTAGCCAATGGTGTATTCACCAATTAAACATTTGCCCTTGAGCATAGAACCCTAGCTAGCTCTGTGGGACCTTGGAAGGGACTTTTAAGTGTACTGCAGTGTCTGTCAAAACGAGTACCTGTAAAGAGACCCAAAATATCCAACCTTTTCTTCTCTCTTGGCATCCTGCCACCATCAGCCCTTTAATACATAGTTTGTGGTGTTTATTCTTCCTCTGCACATATATTCTGTATATAAATCAGACCGCCTGGAGTTAAAAACCACAAACCATGGAATGTGAAAAAAGGAATGACTAACAAAATAGCCGTTTGGAATTAAGGTACTGGCTTTCCCTAGACAGTACTGGGAGGATTTTATCTGAATGCTGGAACTGAGAATAAGCATTGCATTGACAGGATGCAGAGAGAGGGCCTGACTGGAGTTCACGTAAACTGCTGGCTTTGGTGGATCTGTGCCACTCTGCGCGGCTGAGGATCTGACCACTGACACGGGGACCGTTGTGAGGCTCTAGTAGATGAGCATCCTTATTAAGGATGGGTAACATAAGAGACCAAGTAGGCATTTCATTCCAAGATCTTTCTGGAATAAAGAAGTCTATCTGTGGTAATACTGGGAGAAGAGCATGAAGTCAGAAGAATGTTTTCTAAATCAAGTGTATTTGCTGTTTCTGGGCAGCTTGCTTGAAGAATACTACTGTCGCCTCTTTCAGAAACCCAGAAATGATTCCTGGCCCTTACACTTACTAAAAATCTGATTAAAGCTTAAGCATTAGTGAGATAAAGCAGCAATTCTTAGGGGTTATGGCAGCTACAAGTTAAGCAGGACCAGTAACATGTGGGTATTGTAGGGCTGCACCATTTTTGCTCATCTGCTATTTATTAACTTAAACTATTTTATAGGGAAGATTTCAGTTTTTGGATCTAGATCAGAAACCACAATATTCACACACTAGTTCAGGAAAGAGTTGTGTCTCTCTGCAGCTTCTTAAAGTTATTTTGAAAACATCTGAGAAATGCATTTCTGTGACCACATGAGTAAAGGAAAATGAAGCATCTGTGTACTTAAAAGTCAAGCTTTCATTTGCACTGTGCATAGCAGCAATTTGCTCTTGTCTTCCCTTTCCACTATGAACATAACTGTGTGACTCATTGCTTTCTTGTTCAATTGTGTCCTGCATTAAAAGCACATGACAAAAAGATAATTTTTTGTCTTCTGAGCTGTAAAAATTCTACATATTTCTATCTGCCCTCTCTTAGAAGATCCTCTCTCCCAGCACCCAGAATAAATTAAGTCCTACCTTCTCTCTAGCTCCCAAGGGCTGACATTTCTACATTTCCGTGTACTACTTGTTATATTGTAACAGGAAAGAAAAATAACATTTACTTCATCAAAGCCACTTAAAAGAACAAAATATTTCTCCCTCCCCTTTTCAGTGCCTTGTGCTACAAGCACTGCTTCCTGAGCCCCATCCTCCTCCTTGAAACTTGCTAACCTGCGCTCCTGGTGTAGCATCAGAGATAATACTGGTTAACCACATGGACAAAAAAATACAGGAATTAGTGCCTTCACTATTTATTTCCCTCTATTTTCCTTCAAAGAAACAAATTTGTTTGTTGTAAGACATACCCTCCAGATAGAAATGGGCTGGTACACAAAGAGAAAGTAAAAAATTATTCTTTACGTATTGTGAGAGTAAAAGCAAAAAATCTTCTCAAAGATCTTATGCTTTCTACAGAATATAACCAAGTTATGTTTGAGATCAGAGGAAGTAAAGGCTATGTACATTCTCATTTAGCAGATGAAATGTTTATCTGTTCTGAGAACAGATAAGTTACAGAACTGAGGCACAGAAACTGAGTAATCAACTGCATTTTTGCAGCTAAGTGACTGAAGAACGTGGTTTTGGGTGGCCTGGGCTGCTCTCTGTGCTCTCCATCCATTGACTCTAGAGGGAGCTCAGGGCAGTTACACCGTGAGTTACCGCTATGGGCTTAGAACCCATTTGGCTGAACCTAGAAATGTGCTCAGATTCACATGTGAAATCATTGAATTGAATTGAAAAATGCACTAGGCTTTTTAGAGTTGCAGCATAGTCAAGAAGCAGTAGAAATGAGTGTTCTCCCTCCCTCCATTTTGCCCACATAACAAATCCGCAATAGAAAACATTACAGGAAAAAAAAATACAACACAATTTCATGTGTTCCCCATAGAAAAGAATCTATGGTAGAAATATTTAAAAAACAAACAAACAAAAAAATCTTGACTCATAGTGCAGGGACAAATGGCTGGTTCTAGAACGGGAATGATGAAGGAAAAAAAACCCTCAAGGGTGGAGGGGGAGCCTCAAGAGAACTCACAGACCAAATAAAATCCATAAAGATAAGTAAAAATTTAAGAAACAGAAAAGGGCGGAACCACTGTGTTACTCATACACAGTAGTTGTTCCTATATTAGAGAGGGAAAAACAACCCACCAGCTTCCTTAGCTGTCCATATTTTCCATTTTACTCAGCTTTTGGAATGCAATTCCTAAACCGTTCACAGTCAGACATCTACTCATGCATTTCCAGGCGCTCTCTCTCCCCTCACTCTCTTCTATTACCATGTGAGGCACATAGCAAGCCTTGGAATGAGATGAACACAAATCACATCCAGGTGCTGGTAACAAGTGATTTTCTGCTTATTGGCATACCAGGTAGAGAAAGAAACCCCATCCATTCCTTTCTTGCCTTGTTGGTCTCCTTACATTAGAACTGAAGAGCTCTTCTCTACCTCATGGACCAGAGCCTCAGAGCCCTTTGTTATCTCTTGGCTTCAAATCAGCATTCTCCCTCATCCATTTTCAAACCACCCCCTGCTCGGTGAGCACTGACTGATGCCTGCATTAAATTTAAATCTCCCTCCCTGCTCACATTGCTGCTTCCGTTGTGGTTGCACAGCTGGGGCTGGTGGGCAACTTCCTCCTCCACCACTCCCAAAAACCCAAAAAGCAGAAGCAAACAACAGAAACTCGTATGGCAATAGAGGAAAAGGAGTGTCACCGCACTGCAATGCTCTGCAAAGAGCTCTGCCACAGCCTTCTCCTCTGCCAGCTGAAGGACTGGTGCCTTTCCATGATGAAAACCCCAGTGCCCATACCTGGCCTATGAAGGTGATGGGAGTTGTGCCTGTAACTGCAAGGAGCTCACGGAGCTGAGTAATCTACAAAGCATTAAGATATGTACATACATCCATTGGCATCAGGTTTAAAAGAGAAATTTGTATATCAGGTCTTTTCAGAATTTAGCCCTTAATTTTTGAATTTTTTTTTTTTTTTTTTTTACTGGTACTGCTGTTTCAGATGCCCTGTGTTTCTGTCAGGCAATCTCATTTTCTATTCCTGCGTGATATCACAGAAGACTTGGAAAATTTTCCAAGAAATTTTCCCTCTCAGTGATTCCCTTGATGTAGTTTTAAATAAAAAGATATAACCATATTTCCCTATGTTTCAGAACGAGAAAAAAAATGAACAGTCACTGTACAAACACATTTTGTGGGCAAATGAAATGTTCAGTTCTGCTCAGCAAAAGGGGGACACATTTTCTTTTTTCTGGTTCAGTACAAAAAAGCTTTACAAGGCAATGCTGTTAAAACTGATGCTGTTTTCAAAAGAGTCTCAGCTCCTGCCAAATTGAGTTCTCTATGAATGACAGTGTATCAAGGAGAGAAAAGCTGTATTTGGGGCTACAGCCACTGCATTTTATCTGACTGGTACGGATCACACACGCCTTTGTGCTGAGTGAAGTGCAATCTGACATCAAAGGTCAGGATTTCATGTCCCTTCTCCCAAAAGGCCAAGTGGAGACGTGGAGCATTCTGCGTTGCCGTGCACTGATTGAGCAGCAACTTGCATTCTGTGACATCAACCAAAGTTCACAAACAAACGGCAGTGTGAAGCTTTTAAGAGAGCAGCAGCTCTAATGAAGCAATTAAACAGAGAGCTGAGGAGCACCTGAATACAGAGTGCATGCATAAAGAAAACTGGCAAACAGTCAGAATTCCTTCTGGATGTAGACCTCACTCTCTCCTGAGTTTGTGACAGAGTGTGGGTAATCTATTCTGTATGTGGGCAGCCCATCCCACGGCTTGCAGGAAGCCGTGGCAAACTGGGCTATAAATGGTCAAGGGTGTCATAATAAAAGCCATCTACGTATGAGGTTATTCCTGCAGTCCTAACTACAACGCACACCACCAAAAGGAAAAGCGCGGTGCTGGGATGCAGCATGCAGTGCTTGCAGGGAAAGATCCTTCTGGATATAAGTGGGAACCTGGAAGAATGCAGAAATACATTTGTGAAACCTGTTTCATTGGCGAAGCAAAGGGAACTAGACCATAACTATTCAGCTGTAAACTGAAGCCTTAGTTCATCAGTGAATAAATATGACTATGCAACTACCCGTCTGAAACCAAGTGCAGCCTGGGTTGCACACTAAGCTTCCTCTTTTGCAAGCATTTCATCAGACTCAATAAGGAAATTTTTGAAATTTCTATTGTTACTTACTGCAACGTTGTCATAGTTACACGAATGGTGATTTTCAATGTCAAAATCCGTGAAGTTCAATAGGACTCTGTGGCTGTAGTCAACTTGGATAACCCAAGAACAATCTGTGTTGTTATTATAAGGCTGAGGATAGTTTGGAGAATGGATTTCCCCACTGGTAGCTTGGAAAATCCCACCACAGCCTGAAAAAGACATAATCAGTTTTAATCAGAAGCTCTTTAATGCTCAGTGAGATTCCACCTCTATTTTTAAACTAAGGGAAGAACACCTCTATCTTTCTATTTTCTATATTAAACTTTTGTAAGATGAGTGCTCCAACTGTTGAAGTGTCCTGTCCGCAACAGAAACCGGTGGAAATGGCTATCAGAAAAGTATAACTTTATCATTATTGTTGAACATACAATCCTTGTGATGTTTCTTTCTAGACCCAGGCTGGCAGTAGATGTTGTAAAGCTGAAGCGTTAGTACTGGTATTCCTCTATCCTAGGTACTGTAAAAGCAACCAAAAATACTGTTCGTATGAATGCCGCAGAGTCAGCATACTGAGAAAGCAACAACTAGACCCAACTCATCACAGGGGTGAGAAAAGCATTTCTGAAAATCTCAAGAGAGCTAGGAGCTCTACCTTCCCCACGAACAGTACAACAACTGCAAGCCTCAAGTTTCTACTTGTGGCTGAGGGCTTCCTGAGGACTCCACCGTCACGTATTCCTGACCAGAAGATCTCCAGTGCTCATGAATATCTAAATAGCCTGGAATGATGGATCCTGTGTGGGAAGTGCCAGGGCTTTCAATAGGACTAACACAAACAAATGGACTTTTATATGTTGTAAAGGGATGGAGGAGGGTGAGAGAAACACGGTGGAAATGCTGTAGATGGAGGCATCCCGCTGCAAGGATAAAAACTATACTGTTATTGCATTCTGGTGAGCAGGTATTTTAGAGGCTAGAGGGGGGTTCGAGTACAACAGGCAAGATGCTGTAAAGGAATGAAAAAGCCTCAGGGGTTCTAAGTAGAAAAAATAAGCTGCCAGATCTCAAAAGGAGGTCAATTCAAAGGACTATTATAAACTTACTTTATTAAAAAAAAAAAAATCTGTGCCTTTCTCATAAAACTTGTGCAAATGGATAAGTATAAACCTTGACAAACTAATGAATCAGTGTGCTTAATCAAGTAAAACTGCAAGAATTAAAATCTGCCTCTCCCCACTTTTCATTGCAATTACTTTCCGATAATTGGCCTTTTCATAAGAACTCCAATGTAGAGACATGTGGTTGGGTCTTTTAAGCATGTCTCTTCTTTTACTGATTACCAGTAAGCTTTTGAACAAATAATCACATGGGGGATGGATGAACCTTTTAGAGTTCAAGTATTTACTAATCACTCCAAATATTTTTGGAGTCCGCTGAGTTCTCCAAGTTAAGCCACGTTCTCAGATATTTTTTCACTTTACAGTTTAAAACCAAAAGCATCATTCAGCTAATGAAGGACCCTATGTGGGTGAGCAGGTGGGGAGAACTGCTAGCATGGAAAAGTTCTTTTCTGATTACAGAGATGTCTTGATTTATTATGTGGAGAAGAAACTCCAGCAAGGTAGACTGTTACAAAATATATAAATAGGCCTAGATTTTAGCTAGTTAGATTATTTTTTCCTCCATGTGTTTTTCAGCATCTCTTGGCGTTACCAGATCCAGCAACACCTAAATCCTCCTTCAGTTTTCAGTTCTATGCTGTGTGACTACTTCAAATGCTTGCAAAGCTGATTCCACCATGCAATTCTTGATTTTTTCCTGATATTAATCACTATACTCACCACCCAGATTTTCTTGCCAGGAGGCATTAAAACCTTTCCCTGTCACTGCCGCATCTGTCTTGAAACGGACAACGGCTGAATTGCCGGTAGTGGAGACTCGCAGTGGGTTCTGTGCTGATCTTGAAACACACAGCTGGGCAAGCCTAGGAGAGAGGAAATCAGGGCCACCATAGACCTAGAAATGGAAGAAACACTGTCAATGTTTTCCAAAGAGACTGTCTGCCACACAGAATACATGAGAGCTGTTTAGCTAGGAGAAAAAAAAATAAATCTGTAAGTATTGAAAGTGATTCCACATTTTGAAATGTAAAGTAGCTAATAAAGTTATTATCTCTGCAGATTTATTGGTATCTGACCCACCTGGTGCAAGGATGAAAACCTAGATGATTTCAAAACAGCCTTGCAATAATTTTGTGCTTTGGGGACTTTGCCACATTCATCTTCCCCTATCCCTCCAGAGTTATCACCTTGTTTCTATGGGGATATAAAACCAGATTTTTTTTTGTGTGCTTGTGCAAATAAACTGTATCTCTTTGTAAAAACTTGTGCTGATATTTTGTACTTTATGTTTAAAGGCACAGCGAAGGCTTATTCTTAAATTTGGGCTAAATTTCCTCACTCTTTCTGATAAAATGAAAAACATAGCAATTTTATTGACTTCAATGGCACGATCAACATCCCAACTATGGGATATTGGTCAAGTAAACTACATTTTAATAATACTCTTCCATACCAAGGATATATATCATACATATTTGTCACAGAAGACAGGTTTTGACTTTTAAGATTAATTATTTCGTACTCAGAAGAGTGTGCCATTGTCTTTCAGCAACTGAACTAGCGATAGACAGATTCTCAATGTATCAGTGTGCATTACGTATAAATCCTAAAGCTAAACTAGAGAATGGCAAGTTCTAACAACAAAACCAGAGGATAGGAAGCCAAGGCAACAAATCCCACCAGGATTTTCCCACCAGTAGCATCTCAAATCTGCTCCAATATTTTATTAGTCTGGTAAACATCAAAAAGGCCAAAATAGGCAATCCATTAATCTCTCTCGGAAAGTGGCAGTACTATAAGAACCAGCCTACTATATGGCCCTTTTGCCTCTGATCCCTTCTAGATGAGGGGAAGCTCAATATTTTAATAAGCTCTGCCAGATACTTTTTAACTTCAGAAGGAGTTTGGGTTCTGCCCAAGCCAAATATCTGAGCGAGTCTTACAAATAGCTGGGCTAGTCCCACCACCTCCGGGGCTAACTATAGCGCATTGCTACATAATTTGATTGATCGTGTGCTCACTAACTGCTCACCGTGTCTGACACTGCCTTGCTGCTAGAGGTATAAGGGAAAGATTTATTACTTTTTTTAAGTGGAAAAAATATTCAGTGACTCAAGGGTAATATGAGACCTCAGAAGCTGAAGCTTGTATCCCCAGAAGAAACAAGGAATTAATTTTTTTTATAAACGTCATAGTCTGTTAGAATTTCAGAAGACTGTATTTTGTTTTAGTGGCTGATTACACAGGCTTAATAGCTTAAACATTTTAATTTTGACTGAGACAGCACTTTTTTGCATTCTGCAGGGAGGCTGCATGACTTGAATGGATAATGGTTCCTCTGTCCAATCGATCGTCTCAAGGCATTCAAGAGAAGTCAGAATGGATGAAATCACAGCTCAGATTAAGAATCTGTAATGAAGCAGTCACAGGCTGGGGAAGAAGCCTGTTTGTCCGCTGGAAGCTCAGTGTCTTCAGAAAAATCTTACTGCTTGGCTGCTTGTGAGGCCCAAGGACAGCTGCGTTTGTCAGAAGTCTGTTCAAAATGTGAATTTTAAAATGCGTTTGTGGTCTATTGCCTGAGTCAGAGCCACAGCATGAGATCTAGCAGGAACACATGCTCTTAATCATCTAAACCAGCCTAGAGAAGTTATGTGGCAGAGGAAACAGCAGGAGTTTCTAATATGCATCTAATAAGCATCACGGACCAGCCTCTCACATCATCCCTGGTGCTCCCTCGGGCCATCTACACACCACGGGCAAGGGGACCAAACCCAGCTCTGACATAAACCCTGCTGATTTCTGTAGTATTACCTCAGAAATGATCTTGGCCCAAGCTGAACACTTATAGTTCATCTGTTGGAAGAGAATTAAGGATGGGAAAGAACTATTGATGGAAATCTGAGGTTTGTGGGTCTCCTTTACATTGTTAACTGTTTGACAACGGCCTTCTGCACAGTTTCAAAATAAAAAGCACCGTCAAAGTCATGTTCTTTATAGTTAGGAGTGTATTTTCTTTTCTCCTTTACGCCAGTTCAATTAATCAGATGCTTTCACAAGGGCTGGAACAAAAACAAGTAAGAGTGTTTCCATGACAAAAAACAATGAAATGTCACTTTTGGCTACAAAGAGGAAAACCAATAGTTACCACATGAAAAAAGAAGAGGGAAAAGAGAATGGATGGAAAGAATGAATTCCAGGGTGTGGTTCACAAAGAGTCACAGGATGTCTGATATCTGCAAACAGATAAAAATAAAAATAAAAACATTTAGTCTGATCAGAGCACCTGATCCAGAGATAAAATGATGTTGGATGGCATAGTGGGGATGCGGGACACTGCCATAAAGCCCATGGTTTTAATCTGTTCTTATCATTTGCTTCTGCCCTGTTAGCTCCATTTATTGTTAACAGTCAGCATTCCAGAGTTATGAGCAACAGAAAGCTGTTTTTATGTGGTTGGTCACCCTCATGACACAGATTTTCTGGGAATAAAACTGATCCCTACTCAGATGTAGCTGCCAGCAAAGAGAGAGCCTGCCTTCGACAGAAAATTAAGAATTATAGTAATACTTGATGTTTCTTTATATTTAAATGAGAAGACCAGAGCATCTAATAAAGACTTAGAAGTGCAATAGATTAATAGGGTTCCTTTCTTTTCAGCTCAGAGCCACATATTGCTGTGGCAGAATATATTTATAGTTTACAAAAATCTGGTCCGTGTTAAAGAGATGTCATAATTTAACAAAGCAGACATGGTCATTTTTCTCTATGTATGTATTTTCTATAAAAGCAATTTTAAAAATATTTTTAACTCCGTCATTGTGTCTAAAATGATGGCTTCTATTTCCATAAAACATTTCTAGAAAACATCTTTAAGAACAATCCCCTTGTGAAAGGAATGGAATCTGATGGGGAAGAGAGCAAGACAGAGTGCAACAGTGTCATAAAAGAAGCAAGGCGGAGGATTAAAGGAGAATGTGTCCAACACTTGAGCATGCAGAAGCCACAGGAAGAAATTTACTTTTATATAACTATTATTGCACAGTCTTGATGAAACGTATGGCAGTACTGGGATACTGACACGGAAGGGACAGCGTGTTTAGGAGGCATTATCAAAGGAAAGGGAAGGGAGGCAGTTGCTGCATTTTATAAGAACAAATATGCTTCAGAAAAATGTGCAAGGTAGAAATATTCAAGAAAGTATGGTATAAAAATGAAGTTAGCAGCAAAGGTGCTGTAATGGGAAAGATCTTTTAGAATTTCCTTACAATTCTCTGCCAGGTTGAAGGGGTGAGGGTGTTTCTAAGCAAAAGCTAGATGCATCCAGGTGACCAAGTTTTGTGAGTACTAAGGAATTTTTATTACACGACAGCTTCTTATTTCAGAGAGCAGAGAGTTAATGGGATAGGGAGGGACAGCAGGGTGCAGAGTTGTGTTGTCAACCTCAACAGACTTAGATTTTGTAGCTGTTTAATTGATTCCTCCAGGCAACAAAGGCATAACTGAAGCTTATAGTCAGATTAGCTTTAATCTAGTCATTTTAGGCACAAACAACAAGAAAGCTGCAACACAACAGATTTCATCAATACCCAAACCAGCCAACAACAGGTGACCTACTCACAGGCACTGGTGTCAGCAATGTGACATACAGTCACACTCGCCAACGCTACTGATGGACAACTCATGGAACAACTTCCTTACACTCAGATCCTTTCGAAGTCCCAAAGCCAATAGGATACTCAAAGCACAGTGTCCATTTGGTCAAGACTTCCATTTCATTGCTGAGCTAGGGAAGCCTGTTTCAGGGCCAGAGAGCTGGAGTTAAGTTATGCATCTCCTCTACTCATACAAATGCCAAGCAATCATCTATCTGGCAACTGTATATTTAGGACCTGCTTTGGGATGTGGGTTAAGTCTTCCAGCAATATTGATGATGAGTGTGCACCAAGGACCACAGGCTGGAGAAATCACAGCTACAAAGGTGAGAATAGGCAGCAGTCAGTATGTGTAGGTGCTGGACAGAAAGCTGTATAGCTGTGTGCTGGTCACACATCACATTACCCAGGAGAAGAGGAGGAGAAAGGCCCCAGTTGAACGGTACAAGATCTCTTAATCAATCTTTTGGGTTCATTACAAAGACATTCAAACGCCATCTATCTATTAACATCAAAAGACCCAACAACTATACCTCCATTAGTGCCCTCAAATGTCTCTAGTGAGAACAATCTAGAAAGTCTATACTTCTAAAGAATTCCTTCCTGAAATTATTTCCTATCCCTTCTTCCTGCACTGGAATTCTACACAAATCTGTTAGCTGGGACTGGTCACATAGCTGCTTCCCAACATGAGCACAAAGATGTCATATATAACAGGGCCATTCAGTCTTAGGCGTCTCTTAAACGTTAGTAAACCCTTAGAGAGGTCCCTTTCCTTTTTGTTCCAACACCCTAAGCTGATTAGGACACTACTTCTTTTATTCTTTTTTCTGAGTACAAAGATTTTTCATTGTTTTCAGCGCTCAGGGTTATAAACCTCCCCACTTCCTTGGAAGGTCCTGCCCAAGGTCTCACCCCAGTGATCCATTATCTTCCTTTACACCAGGAAATTTTATCTCCATGGTTCAATACCCTACACTTAGTTCTTTGTAAAAGATGGACTTTTTAAGACTGAGGTTTTCAAAGCAGTTTTGTCTCTTGTTAGAAAGTGTACAGTGCCCAGCATCATTATTAAGGTATACAGACACTAAAAGCATAAAAGCAAAAAATGATAAGAGCATTGTGGCTTCTGTGACAACATCTGTGGAACGTAACTGTAAGCACAGCAAAAATGGCAAATTGCAGTAGAATTGTTTGCTCTTCTCCTGCAGTTCTTGGGATTATCTGCTCCAGACAGAAAAGCATGTAATTTTTGCATTTTTGAGGAGTAAATTTAATGCTCTTACCTCCAAAACATCGGAGTTGCAGTTTGGGTGATATTCAATGTTGAACTCCTGAATGGTGAGTTGAATGCTGCTACCAGGTGCTGTGTGAATGTACCAGATGCATTCCCGGTTGTTTGGGTATCTGTTGGGGTAGCCGGGGCTGTGGAATGAACCAGAAGGGCCAGAGAGTTCTCCTCCACAACCTGACAAGACAGCAAAGCAGCCCATCAGTGAGGGGCTCTGGAAAAGCTCACCAACAGCTCTGCAACGAGGACAGGCGTTAGCACCCATTTTACGGAATCATGGAATTGTTGGAGTTGGAAGGGACATTCTAGAGCTCCTCTAGTCCAACTCCCCTGCCGAAGCAGGGTTGCCCAGAGCACATCACTCAGGACGGCATCCAGGCAGGGCTTGAAGATCTCCAGAGAAGGGGACTCCA
>JAOXJK010000012.1:21919914-21932943 GCA_025774025.1 Xenus cinereus | reverse complement strand
ATTGGTGCCTGGGGTTCTTCCTCCCCAGGTGCAGGACCCTACACTTGCCTTTATTGAACCTCATTAGGTTCTTCTCTGCCCAGCTCTCCAGCCTGTCCAGGTCACGCTGGATGGCAGCACATTTCATGCACATATACTGGTTTTTGAGGACCTGTTCTATCCCAGCGAGCCAAGGTCTAGCAGGGAAGAGAAACTCGGGAACTGCAGGCTGGACATGCTGACACTGCCTGTGCACTAAGAACTTCACCTCCTGTTTTGGCATTTTTCTCACTGTACCTCAGCATCTGCTTTGACAGTTGAAGAAACTGAGACACAGAGCCAAAAAAAAAAAAACAACAACATTTTTGTATTGGCCTCTAACTTTGAACAGTTCTAGAAAACTGAATCCAATCCATCCTCAGCTGTAACTGACCTCAACTAATACACAAACTACGTTATCCTGGGGAGGGCTTCCTATTGTTGGGGAGGGCTTCCTATTGTTGTAAAAATACCATTTCCCACAGCTTTAGAAATCATAAAATCAAAGACAATGCAATTTCCCTCAGCCCATTGGGCATGATTGCAAGCTGCCAAGTCACAGTGGATAAACTGGCTTTCTGACACTTGGTGAGTTTAATGTCCTTTTGTATTGTATTGTAGCTGTGCAATTGTAAGACATATCATGTTTGAAAAGTCATGTATTTTCTTTTCAGATAAGAAATTATTGTCTTAACCTTACTCCTCAGCCCATGGGGTGATTAAGTTCTCACATATTGTGAGCTAGATTAAAAAAAAAAAAAAGATGCAAAACAATGGATGAAAGGCGGGCCCTGATTTGGCAGCAGAAAGCAGCTGAACACCTGAACTGCAGGTTTATCCTCGCTTTATGAAGATGTGTCAACTGCTGCGCTCCTCTCCTTTTGTTGAGTTCCCTGAAAGATGCTCTCCCTGACCCAGTCCCCAAGTGCAGGTGTCAGCAGGGTGGGAAGGTCAACCACCCTAACTTTTAGTTACAGGAGATACTTTATATAATAAAAAAGAAATAAACTGCTCCTTTGACCTGCTCAACTAATCCACACAGATTTATAAAACTCCCCTAATCAAGTTGCATAATTTGCAACTTGAACAAGATATCTTTGGCCATTGCTCTGCTTAATACTTTTTTTTTTCTACAGGAAGCTATAAACAAAGAGCTTCAATTAAATGCAAACACTTTCCTCAACACCTTCTGTGCCAAACTTGTGGTTATTGAAGGGTGGCTGCTAAACCCCAGAAACATTTGCCATCACCTCTACCATGGGGTCTTTCAGCTCCTCACTGGAAGCTTGAGTTTGGCTTTGCTACAGTTGGCTCTAGGATTTCCAGGACTGCAAAATACAAGTCTATGAGAGGAAAGAGCAGCAGGTCTGAAAGGGAGCAAAGAAAGAAGCTACTTCCAACTAAAAAAGAACCATCTAAATGCAGACGTGAGGAAGACTCCAGCCATGCCAGCAATGTAACACAGATCTCTCTTGGTCCACCACCCAGTACTCACTGGAAAACGACTTTTGAAACACAAGAATTCCCACCATTGTACAATAGTTAGCTATAACCCAGGGAAGCCTTTAGGTAACTGAGGTTGACCTCACAGGTGAAGTGGCAAGGGCTTCCATCCCCCTTTTTCCCCACCTTGCTGCACAAGATGCTCCATAACCCTGAGGTGGTTTGCCCTGCAGCCACAAAGCAGCATTGTCAAACTACCGGATGTTTCAATCGAGGAGTAAAAGATGCTTTTAAGTGTATTTGAAACCAATCCTGCCTCCAGTCCCTCTGGAGAGAAACAGGAAAAGGCAGTGCACTTACTTCCCCTAGGGCTGCCAGCACCACAGGGCAGATGTTGAGCCCCTGAAACTTTGATATCCATGAACATTTGAGCAGAGAGACAGAGAGGAAGAAAGCTTCAGTGTAACCCACCATCCCATACTTCTATTTTTTTATTCCCAGTGCCATCAGAAGATGGCCTAATTTTCCTCAAAGGAAACCAGGTCGTTGTTTTTTTACAAGAGGAGAAAAAAAGGTGTGTGCAGGGGGGGAGCCCTACCCCTGAACCCGCAGGATGAGTTACTCTCTCATTCCTCTCAGCAGGAATGACACGGCCACTGAGGACAGACTTCGGGAGGGGAAAGCCGCCTCTTGGGAGCCAGCTTGGGAAACAGAAAAGATTTCTCAACAAACAGACTCGATGGCTCGGCTCTTGAGGGGGTGGGAAGGGGGAGAGAGGGGAGTTTCAGCAGGCGAGAACAAAGCCAACTGCTATTTATCTCAGCCTCAAGAAAGCTGGGAACATTTTAAAACTAAACAGGCAGTTATGACTCAGCTGCTCCTACTAAGAGTTTCCTGATAGCCACAAAGACATGTTTTTTTTATTTAAAGCCGAAATGGCTCAGCTGAGTGGAAAGCTTGTGTGCTGTGCTTTGAGGTGCAGACCTTTCTCTCTCTGCAGCCCTCGCAGGTAGCATTCCGATTACTCACGCTCCATCTCCAGAGAGGCTTATATTTTTTTCTGAGCTCAATGGATATTCTCTGGATGAGGTGTGTGAAGCACAGGAATAAAACCGTCAAACTGTGGTTAATGTGCCATTTCTTTTCTTCCAACTACAAATATTCCCAGAAAAGGCTTTTTGTTAAAAGAGAAGTGATTCTTCTTAAGTGCTCCAGTAAAACGGAGCTAAAGTTCAGTTCTCTGTGGTTCATGTCTTATAATGAATGTGCTGAACTCAGGTTACCAATCCTTTATTAACTGTTTGCAAACAGGTAGGAAATGTCTTGAGTTTATGCCTAAGTATTCCCTGACTAGTAGCCGAAAAAGAGGACTCACTGATATTTGCAAATATGTGAACTTCACAACCTGAACTTTTTTGACTGACCTGCATATGCAAGCACAAACCTCAGTATCAGAGCAGAAAAACATAGTCTCTGATCTCCCTGGCAACTGGCAGAAAGTCTATATATTACATTTCTGCTCTTATACGGATGAAGTAAGTATCAGTTCTGTTGTGGTTTTTTGAAAATACAGATGGTAGATGAGTTTAACAAAATATTTACGGAAACACTTAGGAGATTAAAACAAATGTTCCTGCATTTAAATTCACTTGCTACATCTATGGAACACTAAAATGAGGAAAATTCAAATAATGACAGAAAAACTTTTTTAAATGCTTACAAAAATTGTATGTGAAAGATTTGCCCAGCCATAGAATTTTTTTTTTTTAAATAAAAAAATGTCCAGGAATTTGTTTCAAAATGAGAAGCAAACTTTGATTCACCAACTTTGCAGCTTATATTTCAGTTCCTGGAACATTATGGGTCCTTACTATTCACAAACTTTTTGTCTTGAACATTTTTAAAAGGTGGATTTAGAATTTGATCCCAGATTTATTCAGCATGTGCCCCATTTTCATTAACCACAAAATTCTTGTCTCATTATCCCTTTCTTTGATTGGATCACAGATACAAGCCATCAAGGAAATCTAAACTGCAAGTATTTTTCATATTATTTGTGTGTTACCTATTTAGAGAGATTCCCTGCCTTAAGATGCTTATACTAGGCTTTGAAATCTGCCTTGGCAGATACTTACAATAATCAGGTATCAAAGAAATTACATTCATTTGAATGGTATTTAGGCTGAAGATGAAGATATAGATGCAGATGCATATTTATTTGTATACATAGATATATATATGTGAATATAGGTAGGGATTTTGCATTTAAAAGGAAAACTTCAGGAGAAAGGCTAGTGCTGGTTTTTTGAAACATGCATTTGTGTGTACTGTATCCTTTTCCTATTCTTGAGCAAGCTAAGAAGTTCACTCTGATTTGACCTGGAATGCAATTTCCATACAATTTCCATACTAATAAAGCCTGCCTGGTTTATTAAGATATTGAAATACAAAAAGTTCAAAATGATGATGATGTAAGCATCTCAGCTAATTAAACTTCTTCTATCACTGGCATCACCATTAAATGAATAAAAACCTTCTCCCAATGTTTACATTCGCCTGCAAACATCAGATTAGAATTTGCTTCTATTCAAATAAATGGAATTTGTGCTGTTTATGGTAACAAAGTAAAAAAGATATGCCCTTTAGAGGTAAATAAAAATGCAGAAGCAGAACCTATAAATTGCTGCATGACTTCAGCTCTCACTGAAATAATAGTGAATAATCTGGCACCATTCTCTTCCTAGTGAAATAGCTTAAAAAGTTTTTCTCAGCACAGAAATAGACAGTCTTGCTGTACGTGGACTGATATACAGACAGCTACACTGTAAAAAAGTTTCTTCATATGCTCAGTTTTTGCAGAACTCCTTACAGTCATTTGGGAAATTTCAGCCCCACAGTTAAACTGACAGAAAAAAAAAAGGGAGGGGAGGTACTCTTTCAGTAGTGTAAAGGTCCTGGAATTCCCTTGAAAAATGCTTAAAACAACTACCTAACCTGGTGTTAGTTGCTAGGAAATCAGACAACAAACAGAAAAGTCAGGAAACATGTATTTGGTGTCTTTCTTTTCTCTGGCTAAAATCTAAGCAGTCATTGAAGATTGTGCAAAGGATGATTTATAGATGTCTTTCCATATCACTGCCTGTCTGGTTAGCAGATGGTGTTCATTAACCAAAGAAGAATCCCTATTCTCATAAATAATTATAGCTGAATAGAGAAGTAGTAATCTGTGGAAACCTCTATTATTTGCAAGGTTTTCAGATTTATTCATGGGTATGTTTTAGCCACATGCTAGAAAAATCCCTTCCGCAAAGTTTAAAGTGAACTGTCACTCTTCCTGTAAAATCAGAGTTAGGGAAATGAAAAGATTCAGAGTTGTTCCATTTGTCGTGCTCATGGTGAAAAATTTCTGTAAACATTAACTGACTCTAGCTGCAAGGAGCATGAAGTTTGCCTGTACAACACTAATACTTGCACAAAGTATAACTTGGATTCGATTTGGAAATCTTTTGCTTTCTTGAGAAGGTTCAGTTCATAGAATATTATCCGATGGAGCAAGTGGGATAATTTCTGTGATGAGGGTTTATGCAAGAGAGTAAAAATTCAAGTGGAGAAAAAAAACCTGTTTTTTTTTCTCCTTCTTTCTGATTTGTTAATCACTTCTGTACCTTTGATTGTTCTAGTTTTATCAGTCTCCTGAATTCTGGCATTTTCTTCAGCATGTTCCAATCTGAAATCAGTAAGATGAGTAATAAATAAAAATAGGCTATTGGGACCCAGAGACATAAAGGAAAATTTAGGCATTTAAACAGGAGCTGAATCCTCCAAGATACTGAATGGCCACAGTTCCCATATCAGCTTCCAGTCTTCAATGTTTTAAAAAACCCCACATTTTCTATCTCTCAGACATTGATTGAACTGTTAAACAACAAGCATTTAAAAAAAAAAATTTAGCCCTTATTCTTACATATTAATTTGGGGGCTGGGGGAGGTCCAGCTTGCTGAAGAAACAGAAATGAATTAATCCTTAGCTCTCCCAGAGAACACATCTATGTTTGAAATAGACAGACTGCAACACAAAAAGCCATCTCTGAACATGGTAGCACCCACAGCTCAAACCAACTGCTCAGAACTTCAAAAGATCAGACCTTGTGCATCTTAAGACTAAATGTGACAGAAAGACACTGAAAGGGATTAGTCATTTTTGAAAACTGAACAAATGGCAATTTGTCAAAGGCTGCACAAGAAATCAACAACAGAGCTATGATTCAGGCTTTGGAAATCTGGGGCTCATCTCCCTCACGGACCTGCAATGCGATATTCCCTCCAGCAATCCTAACGGATGCCTGGGAAATGTCTGCACTGAATGGCTTCTGCATTTTAATCTAATCTCTGTTTCTGTTATGCTTCCCCGAAGACCTAATAAACTATTTCACATTTTACCTGACACATATACTGAAAAACTCAGTCTTTAGTTACTGTATGCCTTTTAATAGTTTTCACCTTCTGAATATACAGATCCAGAGTAATGAAAATTTCCCTTCTCGTGAACCAAGAGGGCTTTCTCCACATCCCGTCCATCAGTCATGGTTTCTTAGGGAAATCCAACAGAAAGAAAATGATGGTGAAGGACAAGAGCAATACAATACTTTGGGGCTACATAATTCTTTTCTCAACAGTGTGCTTTGCTTCTTTTTTAAAGGGGGAATTAATGTTTCACGGAAAACAGAATGCCAGGTGCAAATTTTGACTATGCTGAGAAGATCCAATTGAATTTATAAGCTCTACTGACAATTAAGCAGCCTAATGAGTAGGCTTCCAATGAAACACAGATGTATATATAAAGCAGTCAGCTCCTCCATGCACATTGCTTAATAAGGTAAGTGACGGGTCTAGGAAATATGTGTCTCCTCAGATAGTGACAGCTGTCACTGGTGTAACTTTGCACTGAGAGACCTTTGCCCTTTTGGCCTCCTGATTTATTTATTTTATTTTATTTTAAGGAAAGCAATTCAATTGGCATGCCATCTTTGCAACATCCAGACTGTTACCAAGAGCCTGTTCTTTCTCAAAGGGCCAATATATGTCCCAAAATGCATTTGCCTGTGTTAAGTTTCCTAATAAACAGCAGAAGTGGAATGAGCACCTTGCAGATTCAAGCTTTCCTCTGGTGAATAAGCCTCTTGAGGCCTCGGATGCAAAAGAAAACATTAGTGATTTAGCCAAATCAATTCTAAATCAAAGAAGAAAAGTGCCGTTTCAGAACCAAAACCACTTTTAAATTTAATTCTTTGCACTATAGCTTTCCATCCGAGTTAAAATTACATAGGACACTTTTAAGCATAAATAGCAGCATTCTCCTAAGATCAGTTACTAATTCTGTCTTTGGGAAAGCCTAAAGACTGGGTTTCCTTCAGCAACCCAGCTCAGCAACTCGGCAACTGAAAAGCAGCGGCTCAGCAGCTGGAAAGATCAGATGCAAATGTTTCGAATCAAAACACTTAAAATTTGTGTTGTGTGGGGTCACAGAGGTTCTTCACACCAGTTATCAAGGAGGTAAGCTTTTGGCTTTTTGTGGTCACCTCATAAGCATGAGCAAAGCTGATGGAAAGCGTGTCTGAAATGAACCGTATCAGGCACGTGCTGGCAAATCAAAGTGCTGCTCTCCGTTATCACCAAAGCACGTGAACGTCCTTGATATATATCTCATAGATGCTTCACAACTGCCAGTTAAGCAGCACATGGACAGCCTGAGAAATAGTTCACAGAGGCGTGAACTCTAGAGCATACATTTGTCACTTGAGCAGAAGTAAAAGCTCCTCTCTCAGCAATATATATAGCCTTGCCATTTTCTCATCAGGTGAGATGTTACCAGATCCAGGTTTAGATTCTCTTAGGGACTTGCCCTCAGAGAAGAGGGGATCTTGAATGGTTCGCTCTGAAATACCCAACTCAAAGCTGCATCTCCTGATGAGTTCCCCTAGACGAAGGGACTTTCTCCACTGAGATTTTTTTTGTGTATTTGAAAGATTTTCAGAAGGGAGAAGCAAATATAGCACCCCAGCCACAGGAACTTACTAATTTTATCCAGTCTAGGATATGCCCGAACAACGTGGCTACCAAGGGTAAGAGGAATACCCATATTTGTGCATGACACCAATCAAGAAAAAAAGGAAATGCCTGCAATGAACAAAAAGAAGATGACTGTGGGCAGCTCTAGAGGAACTTGGACTCATATTGCAGGCTGTTGGGAATGGCAGCTGTGATGTTCTGAGCCAGCGATGACATTCCCTAGGAAGCAGCCTTATCTGAGTCCATAGATCCTGCTCTGCTGCTCAGAGACAGACCCACATTAGCAGTCTCGGCCCTGTGCAGTGTGAGGCTGCAGTTTAGCGTCCAAACACTAACAGAGGGGCAGTGCTGGCTGACACAGAAGTTAATGTGGCAGTGCAGGGGGATGGGGGAGGCCTGGAGAGTCCGGGAAACGCTTGAGGGGAGAGGCAGGGGGGGGGGGCGTAGAGGGAATGCGCAAGAGTGCTTACCATGCAGGCAGATTCTGGAAAGCTTTGAGAGCTTTAGAAAAGCAAGTTAACCCAGCACCATGGCTACTGTATGGAGCTGATGTCATCTGGCTGTGCATAAAAGCCTCCACTTTTTCTTCTTTTGTGCAGTCCCAGAATGACATCACCTCGAAGCAAAAGACCGTACCTTTGTGCTGCAGCACTTCCCCTGCTGGCTCCTGCCACACATCTCACTCCTCCCACATACATCCCTCCTTTGCCCAGAAATGCTCCTTGACCTCCGCTGAATGCCAAACACCGCTGTCTAGCCGACGAGAGCCCTTGGGGAGCCCCCAAAGGCCGGCAGCCTGGGGCTGTGCAGAGGAGCTCCCATTCAATCAGCGTACAGCGCACCATCCCTCCGCGGGGCCTCGGCGGCCCGTTTCAGCTGCCTTACAATGCTGTCCAAGCTGAATGGTGTGAACTGATTAGGCAGACAGGGCTACTGTGGCGATTTCATTATTTTCAAGGTTGGACCCTCTTTGATGGGATGTACAATGGCACACGATTTAATCTTGTTACAGTCCGATATTGTTTTTAAATAAGCAGAGTGAAAAAGTTGCATTTGTAGCCTCACTTATGAAGAAACTGCAAACATAGTTTGCACTTGTACAGTCATTAACAGATTTATTTATAATTGGCGTGCATGCTGGCCTATTTAATGAGGCCTGCGACAGTCTTCGTGAGATGCAAGAACAAGAGAAAAAACACCCAAAGCACATCCTGGCCAATGTTGTTTCATGCGGAGAAGGGGGGTGGGGGGCAGTGGGAAGTGAATGTGCTACCCAACAAAATAAGCACCACTAAAGAAAACTAGAGAGAAGCCTGTACAAAAAAACACGAGTCGATGGGAATAGGGCAAACTGAGGGCTGAGAGTTTCCCATTAAATACATGATTCCCCTGTGACAGCATACATGTCCTGTTCCATACAAAAATTCTGCAGATGCCCCCCATCACTTTGCCTGCTCCTGCAAATGAAAGCGTATTTCACAACATCTCTCAGTCTCTGATCAGATGGATCTTCAAAGGTGCACATGTGCAGAAACACCCGCTGGGAAAGTATTTGAGGAATTATGAGGAAATGCAGTATTTTTTGAGCTATAATGGGTTATTTCTACCTAGCTGACAGGGTGGCGTAATCTGGAACACCATTACGCATACAGGGAAGAAGGAAACATACCTTTCCCAGAGAAAACCTGGTTAACTTACCATTAACGTGCCACAGCATCTGGAACCCACTTCTAGCATTCAGTCCGTCAGAATAAAACACCACGTGAAGGCTGGTCCCTGTAGTGCTCCCTGCCAGTGGAAGAGACTGCCCACAGAAAGTGCCTATCAGGTTGGATTGTACATCAGGCCCATCATACAGCTGCAACGAAACAAAAAAATATCCCAGTGAGTAAAAAGCAACTCCCCATTTCTTAATGTTTTGTGAAGGATGCCAAAGAAAAAGGAGTGAGACTTCTCGCACTGGCCACCTTTGCACAGCAAGATGAGCTGTGGGGAGCATGGAAAGATTTGGATGAAATGATGAGAAAATATTATTGCAATATGTCTTTAAACCTGGCTGCACACTGTGTACAGTAGGAAGGTTTTGCTGTTTCTGTTTTGGTGTGTATTGGGAGTTGCTGGGGAAGAAGATAAAGGGCAAATGGCAATGAACTGAAATAGAAAGAAAAAGAGGATGTCACGGGTCTGATTTGACTGTGCATCGTAGGTGCTCAGAGCCTTCAAAACCCTTGGTGACAACTCTGTTTACATCTGTATTTCCTTAAGACTGCATTCAGGTGATTTCAGGACTGACCGAGCTTGTGATGGACAAAAGCAAGCAGTCAGCATCACCAGGGCCTCCCAGAGTAGTGAGGACAAACTGAAAATTAAAAGCAAAGTAAATCCTCAAAAACCACAAGGCAAACTCCACATATGCTTATTTGTGGATTCTCGATCTTATGCTAATGTCCTGCTTTGGAGAAGAGGACTGAGTCATGCTTTCTCAACTTTTCTACTTAGAAACACTTTATGTTTGATCTCCTAGTCATGTTCTACGTGACGGTATTTTGACAGTCAGTGTGTTGGCAGACAGAGCCAGCCTGAAAATCTTTCTGTTCCCCAAATACAGACGAGAAATCCTCCATCCCACTCTTAAAAAATCACCACTCTGAAAAAAAACCACAAACCCGCCCGCCCAAAAAACCCCAGCACCAAAAAAACCTAAACAACCCACAAATAAGATGCTGAAAAAATATTTGTGTATTTAAATCTTGAAATCTTAAGTTAGTCATATACTCGCATTTAAATCAAAACAATATATGTTTTGATGGGGTGATAGCGGATGCTTAGATATCTTAAGCCTCTTTACATTAGTTGTCTCCAAACAGGTTTAAAGGGTCTTTCAAGTCCCAGTTTTGTGACTTTTTTTCAAATCCAGTAAATCACACTGAATATGCATCTACGTTCCTCACTTAATATCCCAATGCTCAATGTCATTTTTCAGGGGTGAGCTGAATAACTTTTGCAATATCAGTAAAAATGAGACATCTTAGCTAAATTGCTTTTGACTTATGATATCAGATTGCTAGATGTTGTCAAGTTAGGAGTTGCTTTATTATTTCTACTTTTGTTACTATGATTCTTAAAGTTTAGAAAAACAGCAACCCTTGTGCTCTTTTATCACTTTGCCACAGTTCATCCGATCTTCTGTCTCACAGAGCACATCTTCCTAACACAACCCAGCAAATCACTGGCACAGAAACTATGTCTGAACATTCGCATTGTGAATTTTTGGCATGCTTCCTTTCAGAATTTCAACAAAAACTTTTCTCTGTTCTGAAGCCATCACCGTAAAGTTCTCTCCGTGCAAAGAATCAAATCTATTCTGGAAAAACAGCCAAGGTTTATTTATCTTTGCTCTCCATTCAAATCTCTTTTCCAAATATCTTATTCCACTAAGAATTCTCCTACGCTCAATGCCCATAGTATGAAAGTATGATATTACAGTAAATCGTGATTAACCATGCTAGCTACTAACTTTTGCACACATTTTCTAGCAGACGCACATGTGGGAATGAGTAATTAAACCCTCAGCTTTTCTGTTCAACATGTTGGTCTTGCAGAACCTTCAGAAATCTCATTGTTGATTTAAGATACAGTTGGGGCCAGGAAATCTACTCAAATGGTTTCAAATCCTCAAGCAGACAGTCTACTTTGAATGTCTTTTTTTTAATTTAAAAAAAAAAAAAAAGTAGTTCAGCCAGAAGTTAGGGGTAAATTGTAGGAATAATTCTATGGTGATATTCCATGGCCTATTTTATGGCTGGTGACCATGAATCTTTTTGGTTTCGATCTCCTAATGCAATGAAAGGCTCAGAGCACAAGAAGTGTATGGGAACTATCACTCCATTTGGTATAATTTCTCTAGGTGAGATCAGAAAAGCTCATCTGACCTAGAGAGATTATAGTTTCTAGTTGCAGACCCATTGATGGTAGTTCTTGCAAAGCCTTGACCAGATGTGGTCGATAACATATATGAAATTGTTGTAAAGGTTAGATGTTAAGAAGTTGAATATCTATCTATATTCTTTCTGAATGTAAAGCTTGAAGGACCGTCTGACAAACAGATGGGATGTCCCATGCCCAGCATTCAAGTTATGACCTTCTTCCAAGCCAGGCTGAGAGCTTTACACATTCTTTTATGGCTTAAGTTCAGCAAAATGGAACAAAGTCAGATCCAATTAGATTTTTTAATAGTACTACTTCCTCTGTCAGCTTTGTGGTATATACTACTCATATTTCTGTGGCTTCGAGCCATGGAAATCTTACACCAGAAAAATATGAATGGCAAAGAATGAATCAATGTGAGGATCATGAATCTGTGCTCTGAATAGAAGGAAAAACTATATTAAGATATATATTCAACCATCAGCCGTTAGCTTTAGTGATCACACGTGAAAAGCCATTCTGAAGAACTATGGACTAAATCATACCCAGAAACTTTCAAATCCAAACAAAAAAACCCCAACCTTAATGAGTCTCCTGCAACTTTGATTCATCAAGGGAGTGTTATTTTTATCTACGACAGCAAATGTCACATTTCTGTGTAAATTCCCCTGCAAACAGTTCCTCAGTTTTTCAAGACACAAAGAGCTGTTACTATGGCAATGCCTTCATGCCGCGCTGCCCCGCGGGTCTGGGTTTGGAGCGGAGTTTCGCAGGAAATTCGAGTGCCTGGCCAGCTGTAACTCATTGAGAGAGGCAGAACCAGGACTGCTAGAATTTCAAGCTGTCTTTCACTTCTAAATGAAGGGAGCAGCTGTGTGTTTTCACAGGGCGTTTCGAACATCTCAAACCACATGTTGCTCTCACACAAATACGGGCAAGTGAAACCGAAGCTGAACGTGGATCTCACGAGCCAGAATTTCTCCTCTGATCTCTGAGATAGATAGTATTTCTCACTTAAGGGCCTGCTTTGTCAGCTGTGCCATCCTAAACTGCTGCAAATCAAGGGAAGGTTCTTCCCTAGGCTATAAGAAGCAAGGTACTCTGGTGGTCTGTGCCAGGCAATTTAATTTTGGGGCACTTTATTAGCCACTCCAGTACCACGCTTACTCTAGGAACTGGGGATCGGGCTTCCTCCCAGCTGCTCGTTGGGAAGAAAGCGCTCGCTCCCTTTCTGCGTAGATCGTTGTTTCGTAATTCGTGTATTTGTTCAGACCTTTTAGCCTCCATCAGAAAATCCAAGGGCTTTGTAATGATTTTGGCAGACAATCCAACAGGCAAAATATGCAAACAGCTGCAGCACATGTTCAGATCCTTAGCCCCCCCAGCCCTGGGCTTTAACCAAAGCAATTACCCAGCAGCATCCGGAGTGCTCCGTTTCATCAGCCTGCACCCCGGCACTGGGGCCAGGTGGGAATGCGGTACATTCTGCACTGGTGAGGCCACAACTGGAATCCTGCGTCCAGTTCTGGGCTCCCCAGTTCAAGAGAGACAGGGAACTACTGGAGAGAGTCC
>JAOXJK010000012.1:21895985-21916354 GCA_025774025.1 Xenus cinereus | reverse complement strand
GACTCCACCACCTCCCTGGGCAGCCTCTTCCAGGGCTCTGCCACCCTCAAAGTGAAGAAGTTCCTCCTCATGTTTAGTGGAACTTCTTATATTCAAGTTTGTTTCCTTTTGTCCTGTCCCTGGGCACCAGTGAAAAGGCCCCATCCCCTTGACACCGTCCCTTGAAGTATTTATAAGCATTGATCAGATCCCCCCTCAGCCTTCTCTTCTCCAGATAAAAAAGACCCAAGTCCCTCAGCCTCTCCTCATAAGACAGATGCTCCAGGCCCCTCACCATCTTTGTAGCCCTCTGCTGTCCCCTCTCCAGCAGTTCCCCATCTATTCTAAAGTCATTTTTTAGCAGAAAGCTACTGTTGTAGGAAAAGCTCCTTACAAAGAGACGGGGCTGTGCCTAGGGACATGGCAGTCGGGGAGGGGGATGGAGAAGGTGCATCTGCTCTGAAAAGCCCAGGTGGCTCTGAGCAGTTTGCAGAGCTGCTGGCTCCGTGCAGGGCTGAGCGAGCTCCTCACGTGCTTTGCCAGCCCAGATGAACCGAACTGCCAGTTCAAGCAACATCACACCGACACCGTCAGGGCCAGAGGGCAGGATCCTCTCTGGGAATCCCCCCACATTGAGAAAATTTGCATCATGCATAACTATGGCAACTGAGGAGAGCTGCAGCTTGGTCTCAGCAAGAGAAGATGGGAGAAAAGGGAAATTTTCCTCCTTCTTACGCTTTCAGAAAAGCAAAACTGGCTGTTTATGGGAACACCATGGAGGGGAGGGACAAGACCTTCAAAGTCTGGTGTGGTTTTCTCTGAGCTGCCTTGGGGCTTCCCTTTAATGAGGGGAAGCTTTGACCAATTCAGATGGGGTTTCTCCAGTCACCATGTAATTTCATACTGTGATGCTTGTGCTGAGTGGGATAAGCCACTTCATTGCACAGCCAGTCCCACCAGTGCTGGCCAGGCTTTCCAGCAAATTTGGAATACAGAGGAGAGGAGAATCCAGCTGCAACCAGATGAGTCCTAAACGCCCTTTCCCCAACAAGGGGCATGAACACTACCATCATATGGTATTATTTCACAGTCACTTCATTGTCCAGTGCTTCTTCCTGAAGGTACAGGCAAAGTCACATTGCTCTGAGCTGGCAGGGTGTGGAAAACCCTGAATCCATGAAGACCTGACTCATTTTGTGAGTCCAAGAGCAGAGTCTGTGTTGGCTTCACTCGTGCTTCTTGTCATCTGAGGTTTCTGTGGGCACCATGCAACCCTTTCATCACTGACAAATTTAGCTGTCTTGAGGGGTGGAAGTTTTTGTGTGTGTTTGTAAGTCCGCTTCTAAGTAACCTTTCAAACAGCAAAGCCAAAGCGTACTTCAATTATGGCAACGTAGGCAATTGGGAAAAAACAAAAATCTGAGCCCTGAGCCAGTCTTGTGTAGGGTGTGCAGCTTTTTGGCCTGACGCTCTTCCTTCTGAGTATCCCGCTCTCTCGTTGAAAATCCGTGCAAAGTCTAAGATTTCCTTGTGTACCCATGGTGAGGCCTGCCACAGAAACCCAAGCAGAATTATCGCTTTTATCCCTGCAGTCTTACACTGCAGGACTTCTTGCGGAGGCCCATAAACCCCTGAAGGAATTCAGGGATGGACTGGCCTGCTGCCAGCTTGCATGGTAATTCGTTAATGGACAGCACTGCCGTCTGGCCAGCAGGCTGTAACGTGATGTCTGTGCGCAGAACCTGGATGGGTGTATTTAATATATCATCTGCTTCCCCAGGGTGATGTACTACCAGTGACATTTTGTAAATCAATGCACGGCCATAAGCAAAGCCATTCTCTGTGCTCGGAGAATTCCTGCAGCACTTTAAAAAGACACACTTATAAATAAAATGTAATAACGTTCATCTCATGTATTTGTAATTAGTAAATATGCTTAAAACATATTAGAAGAGAGTAAAACTAGAAACAGGGTAAGCTTTATTTTTTTTCTCTCCTATGATAAGCTAATAAAAAAAGAGGATGACCAGCTGAGCAACAATTATCTAATGAAGTATTCCCAGATGGAGAAAAAGGATATTATGGCACATCCTTGGAATGCTACTGTGGTATAAAAAATAATTAAAAAAAGAACATATCCTGGTACCACCAGAAGGAAATGAAACAGTTGTCAGGAGCAGATGCCATATTAATTACTGTATGCATTTGGTAATAGCCACATAGAAAGGTGCAATGGTATTTTAACCACCCTGTGCCTAATTGCTGAAAGAGTCTGGACTGCTTAAGTACACTGACAGAAAGCAAGGAATTGCTTTATTCCAGCGAGGAACTCTGTCCTGCCCCGCAGCAGAAGGAAGGCTACTGTTGTTATCAGGCAGTCGTTTGCCCCCATCAAATGATCTTTTGCGTAAACCCAATGATAATTCCATCCTTGCAGACGTGCTTCACAAACCAAAGGGGTGAGACTCAAATGAAGAGTTCTGAGACTCATCTTGCCGCATGACACAATTTTACTATCTGCTTATCAGGCTGGTGGCATCTTGCAAAAGGCTGGGCAAAGTCTTCCCTTTTCTTATTAAAAGCAGATGCTAAACAGACTGGTGTTCTAGGGATGACTGTACTTTCTGAGCAGAAGAAAACAGAAGGACATTGTCACTGAAGGACAGAAAGATTAGTGGTTTTCAAATTATAATTTTGTGGATAAGGAAGGAGTAAATAACAGTCCTACTGCAAGACTGATCTTCAGGGCAATAACATGACATTCTCCTTACTTATAAAATGGCTTTGCCTCTGTGGAGATTATGTTCTGTCATACTAAATAAGAAGGTAATTCATCATTAAAGATGGGGAGTTAAATATGTGCTTGTTCAGCTAATAACCTGGTGAATGTAGAGGAAGGAATGACGTTTCTATGCCATTGCCTGCAGTATCTCACTGGCTATAGCCTGATGACTCCTCTAGACAGACTAATGTTAGGTTATTAAGCCAAGCCACAGCGCGCAATATAATTTAAAGACCATCCGATCTAGTTACAGTTAGTGCAGCATCACTAGGAAACAGTCTGCTATTTGCTATGCCTTGTATCATATCGTTGCCACTTCTGTACACGTTGCTTCTTTATCAGAAGCAATTCATCTCATATTCTTGAAACTTCACTGTAAAACCCCTTCCAAAATGTCACACATCCTGTGAGCATTACTAGCAATGAGCCAACACTCCCTGACAGGCCATGAAACATCGCACGCTCCTCGTTTGTTGAGAAAGCGCTCATATGAGATTCATGCCAGAGACTGAAATTATAAAAAACTGCCGTTTTGCCCAGTTTTGCCACACTGCCCCTTCTCAATTTCTGGCACTTATGCACAGGGGCAGAAAATAGCGCCAAACCGCTGAATCCAACCTAACAGCTTATTCTTGTCCTTCCCGTCCCCAGCCTCCCAGCAAGTAGCAGCAAATATTGTCACCAAGCCTGCAACCTGCAAGCTGCCACGGAGCACCAGGCTGCTACTGTTAGGGCTGCCACAGAGCTAAGGAGACAAGTTGGTGTTGCTACCAAGGGTGCAACCAAGGGTACCCTAAGGAGGGTGTTGCTACCTGCTGCAAGGGGCTGAGGCGGGAGACCTGCTGCCACCACACCATAAAGGAGGTGGGAAAAGGGGTATCTAAAAGCTCCTGGGGAAAAAAGAGCACTTGAGCAGCACCAGTGGCCACTCCAGTTTGCAAAGGCAGCTACACGGAAACTGTCTGAGCAGCGGTTTCCCATTTCCCCCAAGAAAAGGGTGAAGGGCTCTGGCACAGGGTCCACGCACCGCCCACTTGGACTACAGTGAACAGGATTGTACCTCTATCGTCCCAGTGTTATATTCAGCCAGGGCATCAGAGCTTTCCCCTTTCAGGCCTCTTTGCAATAAATGAATCTCAAAATTAGCATATAGCAGAAACATAATTTATCTTAGCTGAGCAGCTATGAGTTGGGGGGGGGGGTTCTGTTAACCTTTTTTCCAGTACGCAGTGGCGTCAGACTCCACATGGATTTCAGACAGAGAAATCCCAGATATCTGCAGTCTGCTTAGAAAGTGAACTGCACGCTTGTTCCAGATGATTCCCCCTTTCCCCTACACCACAGAGCGCTCACAGCCCTGCCAACACGCTCCCCTTTCACAAGACGCAGGGTAGGAGCAAACACTATTCAGTTCCCGAGCTGGTTCAACCTTGTTCTCTTTTTTTACACTATGGCACATATTTGTGCAGCGTGCAACATCCAAATGAGAACATCTTTTCCAAGTGGTATTTCTTAATGACATTTGGAGAAAGATTTATAAGTTATGTCACACGAATTGCAAATTAAAGCCTCCTTAACACACTTCCATGACTGTTTTTCCCTTGCATTTTCCTCTTTATACCTCTTTCAGTAGGTGTTTTCTTTGTTTGGAAGCACTGAAAAATTGTTAAAGAGTGCGAGTGCTTTTCTGCTCCCTGTCTCCTCACCCCCTCTGGTGTGTTTTATTTCTGTTAAGTGCTTTGGATCAGGTCTTTGCCTCTGGCACTATTCCTCCAGCCTTGACTTCAGTCTAGAATAGTGTCTTCTGGCAAGTCTCCTCACTGGCTGGCTACTGTGTGCAGGGCTCCTGCTTTTCATGGATCAAGGGCTTAAGCATCTTGAGACCAGCACTTGGCTCCAATGTTTCCTTTTCAACTCCCTCACAAAATGAACCAGGGTTTAATAGTTAGCTCTCAATACAGTGCTCCCTTGTTTACTTTCTTCACATGTCTATTCTTTCTTTCCATCCCTGACCACAAAGGGAAGAAAGCTGGAAGAACACCACTTTTTTTTTTCAATTTATTACCAATTTTGAGCTGTGAAAGCTGGCAGAGTAAGGAGGTAGAGGGAGCGAGGGAGGACATCTAGGGGGAAGATTAGCCCATCACCAGGCCTCTTGCTGGACCTTCTGCAAGACACCAGTGTAAGTATCCCCAGAAATGTAAGCACTCTTCCTTAGCCCTCTCCTTGGCTGTAAGTAGTCTTGTCCAACACTTCTCTAAATTTCAGTTCCTCTTGTGCAAAACCTAAGGAGAGCACAGAGGCTACGCGCTGGCATCCTGTACAAGGGTGAAATCTCAAGGATGGATTAGTTCAGTAAAACAGCAAAATTGTAGGCAGGAGATTACAATCCTCAGTAGAGCAGTAATCATGGCTACACTCTACTTCCCACAGTACGAGGTACAAAACTGAAAGAAAAGATCTTTCCAGTTGTCCCAGAAATAAGGGGTTTTTTTAGGAAATAAAAATAAAGGGTACTTGGTTCTAGATTGACTGGATGGTTTTAGTTGGCTAAAGATTTCTCATTTTGTTTGTGGATAAATTCAGTTTCTTTCAGTCCCTTTAAAGAAGCAGATGTATTATGAAAAGGAAAATATAAACAGGAGACCCCAGCAACCCACCCCTTTAAAAATGTAGAAATAACACATTTTAAAGTTTTTGTACATCCCCCACTCCTTCTCAGATGAAAACAAGAGGAATACAATTGGGCTCATTGTCCTTTTGCAATCAATTTACTAATGTCAGGATTTCTTCTTCTTTACATGAAGCTGGAACCATGACATCTCACTTCGCCCATAAGAGCCAGGGCATCTAATCTAAGGTGACAGCTGGGCTCTTTCTAGGTTTCTAGATTTCTAGGTGCAAATCTAGGCACCTGCAAAGTGATTCATTCTCCCTCTTGCAGACACCTGTCTTAAGGTAGGATGAAGTGCTCTCTGGCAAGGCTTCACTCCCTACTGATTGCAGAGGAAGTAGGGACAAAGTGTGAGTTTTAATGGCTAAATTTAGATAAGATAAATCTTCTGCACCCTTTTTCTTTATTAGGGAAGACCTGTTTTTTCTTTTTTTTAGAATCTGGGTACATACCTTCAAGAAGTCACGGTCACAGTTGGATCCATCTTCTAAATCAAAGGCTGTGAAGCTATAGTTGAGCGTGTTCCCCTTTGTAGTTTGGATAGTCCAGTTGCAGCGCTCATTTAATGGGTAATTATTTGGATAATTTAAACTTTCCAATATGCCATGGCTACGATTAACAGTCAGTACGTCATGGCAAACTGAAAAAAAAAGTTATATTAAATTATATTTGTGCAGTACTTATTAATCCAGCATCTCAAAAAATTACTAATTGAAGTTACTGCTAGCATTACAAGGTGAGAAATATTTTTATACACAGATTAGAGCAGAGGAATCAGGCAGAAAGAGAATTATGACCTATGGGAGAACATATTGAATATGTTGCAAACAAAATCCAGACTTTCCAAACTTGAATTCTTCAGCTCTACTATGTCCTTCTTTTCTGACACTTGCAGACTCATCAGTATATGTAACACATATAATTTTTGGTAGTTTTCTTTAATTCTAAGTAAACGGTTATTCCTAAAACACTTTTTCTTCTATTTTTTTTTAACTAATAATGGAGATTTACCCTGTCATTTGAAAAAATTCGGAGAGGATGCTCAACAAAGATAGACTAATGGATTAAAATGGTTTATTTCAGCAAACTGGGGGAAAAAATATAATCCCTGTCTAAAACAACAAATGGAAAGTACACTGCTTGGATTTTCTAGCTCCAAGAACTGGGAGTGATCTTGAAATTCTTTAAATTCTTTAAAAAGGAGCCATGATTTTCCTCACGAGTCACCCAGTAACATCCTGGGTTCCACTCACCTGGAATAATGAGAACTTTCCTTGAAGTGCAGAGAAAATGAAAAAGAAACTAAACTAGATAAAGAGTGAAATTACAATTATGGCATTGGGTCAGTGAGTCTCATTTTCCTGTATCTAGCTTTCACTAAAGACAGAAAATACCAATGTGGGCAATGCCTTGTCTGGAGACAGCATACAGAGGGTATGGGGAGCAGACCAGTGTAATGCAGAGAGAAGTGGGCAGGAGGCAGGGAGCGGGGCAGCAAATCTGCAGTGTTCAAACAGCAGAAATAGCTAAGATTCACTTGCAAAACTCTTCTATTTTCTGTCACTACGGATAATACACCTACCTCCTGCAAATTTTTTTGATTCTTTCCAAATGATTTAGAGAGGTCTGTGTTTTTAGGACTTCAAAATGCTTGGGATAGAGCTGAAGGTCAGAGTCAGGGGGAGTGGAGTTCATCTGCAAAGCTACACTGAAGCATACAACTGTTCAAAAGGACGGGATGAAGAGCACAAAATGGATTTTGAAGAATGCAAGATGGGTAAAAGCTGCTACCCCCTGCCATCAGGATTTTATTAGAAACACACCAGACAGAAAGGTGCCTTTGAATGTTAACTTGATAGCACGTTTTCCTTCGCAATGTATTCCAATTCATCATAACATTTCTTTCATGTACTCATAAATGCATCTGGCATCTAAGCATCCTTATTTTATACCACTGCTTCCTACATAATTTTAGCTTTTGGGCAGGCCACTGGAAGCTTTCTCTGATGTCTTTTCAGGAATTAAATATGAATGTAAAATGTAGATCGCATTATCTGATAGCTCAGGTTCTACATCTGAGTGCTTTGAAAGTGCTTTTTCTGTTTAATTAATGAAAGGGGGGGAACCCTCTTCTAATATATCGTCTTGACTTTGCAGACTGAAAAGTACATGGTTACTGAATCTGTGATATATTTAAGGATCACTATTCTTCTTTTCTAGTTATTGTATGCACTATGTGTGGGTGAATAGCTTTGTTTTTTAATAATCCATTTATTATTGTCCAAACTTAGGACAACTTAATGTCTCTACACCTAGAGCAACCGCTATCACTTGGACATATTTAGGGTATGCAAGGATGCATTGTGTATGTGGTGAAATTTTGTATCTTCCAATATGCATTTAACCATCTATGCCAGATTGTATTAGCAAAAAAATAAACAACAGGACAATATTCAACGTTGTGACTGGGAACAAAATAGTTTGTTGTGGATCTTCTCAGATTTTTCTCCAAATGTAATTAGTCTGATATTTCTGGGCAAATATCAGAATATTTTTGGAAATATATTTTACAAAAAAATGTTTGCAAGAAAAATGTGACCCTTACCATAAGATCTAAAAAATGAAACTTTTTGAAGTGTTCCAGGTAGGCTAAATGACCCTAAGCACACCCACGTTGATCCAGGATGGTTGTAGGTAACTCACTTATCCTTTGCCATCCTGCCTCACAAGCAGCTAGAAGAGCAGAGAAGCTTGTTCCATCTGCCTTCTCTGTTAAAAAGTCAGGAGACAGGGTGAGCAGAAGAGCAAGAACAGTCCAGTCTACCCTGTTACGAACTTCCAGCGCTTGTTATTCTGAGTAAATCCGGAGTGGTAAGTGCCACTGGTGCAGGTAATAGAAGAAGAACGACCTCACCAGCTCTTTTCTAGTGTGAGAGATAATCTTCGTCATGGGTAGATGGGCAAATAATTTTTAGCACTCTGTGTTCTGTGACTGTAGCAGACTAGAGAATCTGGGTCAATATGCTCTATACATTGTCCTCTGCTCTTGAATAGGTAAGATCATGGGCTGCAAGAAGCAGTTTCAGGAAACAAGCTGAACTGTAGAAACACGTTCTTCTCACCTTCTTTTACTTACTTACCCTGTTTGTATTTGGCTAAAAATCCTCCACCTCGCAGACTGCCATCCGTCCTTAGTTTTACATACATCCTGTCTCCACTGGAATGGATGGGTTCTGGTATCTGATCCCCACAAAATTTACCTAGCTGTTTAGCATTACTGCTGTTGCCATCATATACCTTAAAAAAAAATAAAAATGAATAAAGCTGACAGCATTAAAAATTCAAGTAATTTCTCCCTGACAAATGTCTGCTTAGGGAATAGTTACTGGGTATACAAGAGGTTAAATTCTGTTTCTGCTCGCAGGAAGCCTGACAGGCATTTCAGAAACAAGTGAACCAGTGGAAAAACAGGAAGAGAGTAACTGAATATTGGTGAGTTTTGGGGCTTACTCACCAGGGGGGAAAAACTGCACTCCATTTCAACTCCATTAAAGATATTCAAATAATTTATGCAACAGTTCAAATATGAAATTTGGGGTTAACGATAGGGTTATTGACAGTGTTGTGCCTTTTTCCTTGTAATTTACTATGAGAGTATAATAAGGCCTTGGTCCAAAACACAGCAAAGATATAAAGATATAGACAGATTCTTGTTTCAGTAGCCCTTTTCTTACCAGCAGCTACACAGACACCACTGCTTTACTTCTCACTGCTCCGTGATATGAAGGTAACATGTCAGCGTGGAGCCTTCCTATTCCGGGTCTCTTCACTTACTTACAAATGTTTAAAGACCAGAGCCACGTATTTTTCCTTGCCTGTGTACTCATCATACTCAGCTGCCTCCTATGGAGCCAAGTGTCACAGGGTACGTACCGCAAGGTAGTCAAAGTTGCACTTTGTGTGATACTCTAGATGGAACTGTTCAAACTGGATTTCGAATGGGGTTCCTCGGCTTCCTCTGAGCAACCAGTAGCACTCTGAATTGTGGTAATATGGCATAGGGTAGTTGGGAGACATGAAGATACCAGAAGCTGTCGTCAAAGTCCCACCACAACCTGAAAATGGCAAAGAAACCAAATCAACATTTAACACCTAGAAGAATAGAGAATCACACATGATGTGGGAGATTCACACTACTGACCTCCTTCACGTGCCCTGAACATCTTCAGTGATGCCCAAAAAGCCTGCATCTAGCCAACAGTATTGTAAGCAGAAGAGAGCTCATAGCAGCTAGAAATATTAACTATCTAATTTAAAGAGTGCTCCTGATACACAGTTAATGTTCAAATGGAGATCTTTCCATTAAATTCTTGGATACTGCTTTCTTAAACATACGATGCTACATTATACCTAGAGAATAGTATATCCTTCCCAGTGGAGAAAAAGAAAGTCATAACTTTAATCTTAATAACCTGAATATATGTTGCTATACAATTAGCAGACGGATTTCAGAAGATGGAAAGCAGAAAAGATGTAGGGGAAAGGTGAGAAATTAAATGCAAATGAAAGATCAAAAATGAGATGTGTAAAATGGTTTTATACTTGATGCGGTCATTTTACCTGCTGATGTACCATCCCACTCCGCTGAAAATCCCTTTCTTGTGCCAAATATGTCACTGACAAACTTTATCCACAGCTTGTTACCATGAGAGATTATAACAGGAGGCAGGTCTGTACCACAGTATTTTCCAAGAGGAGGAGAAGTTTCATAGCCTCCGTCTCTAGAACAATAGAGAAGAAAAACCTTGGGTAAAAGAGGGAAACCATGAGAAACGTTAACAAACCAAAAATCTTGGGATTCTTTCAGGCCTGGGAAAGACTAATTCTAGCTCTTCATCTTCCACAGCAATAGAGCTACCAAACACTGGAGGAGTCCCACTACTTGCATTAAGAGGTCCTACCACAAGCACCTGCTTGATGGCTATGTCCACTCTCTCATCTCAGCAGCCTGTCCAGAGTCTGTCGAGAGACAGACTCAAGAAGTGTCTCAAGTAGGCTTAATGCTGCAGAAGCAGGACCTTCTCTGTATTCTACAAGGTGACAATCATTGGTGTAACCAAAGGTAATCTTCTAGTTTGAAGAAATAAGTTTCCTCACTTCTCACTGTTTAGCCTGGCACAGAACCAGATGAGCTGACCTATTAAAAAAATATGTTTATTTGCCACCACACAAATCAGAACCCATTTTTCAGAAATGAAATGATGCATGTTTTGAAATATTTTCTTAGCCTTCAGAACTGTTTCTACAACCACTTATTTCCTTTTTTTAAAATAAGTAATATTTCCAGCAATATTGTCTAATACTGTAATCAGGATGCACATCAGGGACTCTTTGCCAGGAAGAGCAGTGACAGGACAAGGGGCAATGGTTTTAAATTGGAAGAGAGGAGATTTAGATTAGATACCGGAAAGAAATTCTTTACTGTGAGGGTGGTGAGGCACCGGAACAGGTTGCCCAGAGAAGCTGTGGCTGCCCCATCCCTGGAAGTGTTCAAGACCAGGCTGGATGGGGCTTTGAGCAACCTGGGCTTGTGGGAGGTTTCCCTGCCCAGGGCAGGGGGGTTGGAACTCAATGATCTTTAAGGTCCCTTTGAATTCTAACTGTTCTATGATTCTAAGTAGTGGTTTAAGTCATCTACTGAGGGTATAGGAGAGGACACCAACTTATCCCTTAACCTCAGGAAACGTATCCTCAAATTCTTATGCTGTATGTGCTAGAAGAAGTGGCAGCTGGGCTGAAAGACTGAAGAATTTAACTACTGTTACAGTACTACACTGTTAGACATAGTAAACAGCAGAGGTCTGCGTGTTGCTCGCACCTAAAAGCCAGGAATGTGTCGTCTTTTGTGCTTTTGATTTACCTCAGCTGTTTGTTACAACTGTTCCTGGGGAACCTGGGTGTCATTACCATTACTCATTCAACCTCTCCATTAATTCCACATAATTGCCTGCATTTATGAATGGTTTCCACAACCAATTCTCCAAGCAAAGTAGGCTTTGGACATTTAATGGCCCCAGACCACCAACCAAAGCAAAAGTACACACAAAAAAAATGAAGACAATGATGTAGAAAAAACCCCTTACATTGCTTCTAAAATTACCAGAAAGACTAAGGAAGTAAATAAGCAGAGAGAAAAGGAAATACCTACTTGCATAAACACCCCACATTGTGTTTAATTTGCAGTCTAAACTCATAATCTTCATTTCCTCTCAACTTTTTTCAGCTTACATGTAGCCCATATTTGAGATATCTTTGGGGTACCTTGAGTATTTATTTTCCAGTACTGACACACTGAAATGCAACAGCCCAAGCCATCCTACCATCTCCAAGACAAAAGTAGGATTATGACTTTAGTAGCCCATGAAGGTAGATGTTGTATCTATGAAGGTACTAGCAGATGTTCTCACAACCCACATAACAATCGGTCATAGATTTTTAATTAAGGCACATTTGCTGCCTCAAGTAATTGCTACTTAGGACGTCTGTTAGATTGTTCAGATACAACTGCCTTCATTAGATCTGTGCAGAAAAATTCCTTTTCACTTATTTTATTATTCTTGCAATTATTGGAAGATTCTATGAAAAGCTGGTCTATTTCTTTTAAAGTACAAAACATTCTCTGCTTGACTATTTTCTGGGTTATTACACTGTATCCAGGTTTCAGGCTTTTAAAATAACGCCTTGAACATAATATAACAGTCTCCTTAGATGTTGTATCACATTGTTATGTATTTTTAAATTTACATTTGGTTTAATTTTATGTTTCTAAGTGGAATATATAATGATATAGAGTATGCTACATGTAAGCCTCAGGCGTATCTATATATCATAAACTAGGAAAACCGCATATTATTAATTGGTTGATGAATATTTTACTTTCATTTATGGAAAAGAGCAGTGTTTAACTACTTGGTTAGCATGCCTTTAAGTAAATCAATACTAGGAATGAACTTATTTATCTTCCTTATTAGAAAAACAGTCACAATCCAGGAATGATAAAAGAAATGATCATAAAGAATGTGCCCCAGTGCATAAAGTTATTTCAAAACCTATAAATATTAAAGAAGTTATTAAAAACCCTAGCAATAAAAGATCTTTATAAATTATCAGTACTCATTTCCACTCCTAAGCCCCCCTAGAATTCCCAAAATAAAAAATTTGGCTGGTTTCCATTTCCTTTCACGACTGGCATTTTGGCAACTAGAATTTTTTTCCACGAGACCTTATCCATGAACTGTTCTACACAGACCATACCATGAGCGTATCTCTCATACTGAACACCAGGGTCTGTAGCGGGATACGTAATAAAGCAAAGTACCACTTTAGGTACACCTTGGGTACGGCAAGGCTCCACAAAATCTACACAAAAGATACAACAGCTGGAAAAGTCAATGTTTGCAGCTTTTGTTTCTTCCTGGGTCCTTTCTTTTTCACTGCTTTTCCCTCAGCTCATCAGTAAAACAGAGCTTGGGCTCCTCCTGTGACCTACTAAATAGCGCATTTCACCAAGATGAAATAGCAGAAAGAGCTACGTGAAGGAGGCCCAAGGTTGAAGTACTTGATGGGAAGAGGGATGGCAGTTGTATTAGTCTGGCAGTCACAAAGCACTACGAAGTCATTCAGTCACCATCAGTTAAAAAAAAACACAACAAAACAACAAGGCCAACAACCTCCAGCTCTTCTTCAATAACACTAATATACAATTAGTTCCAGAACATCAATCCAAAATTATGCCCTTGTCTTGTCATAAAAAAATGGAACGGAAAATATAAAATGTAAAAAATATGTCCGAATTACTGTCATAAAGCTATTTTTTTATGTAGCGATCGGGAAAGGAAGACCCCAATACCAAAACAAGGTCATACAAAGAGTGGTTAAGAAAGATCAGCTAGAAGTGACTGTTGCTGTCACTCTTCTCCTCACCTAGGTCATGGACAGCAGACACAGTGAAGTCATTTTTGTCTTTCTCTGCCAATTTTTTGGGAAAGGCAAGGAAACACCAAAAGAAAATATATTTCCAAACCTTGTATGTTAAAAATAAATCAGTTCCCCTGCTGATGAGCCCACTGGAAAGACTTAATACCACTTACAGCTCCTAGAACTCCACTGAACTGAGTTCTAAATGACGTCAACGCAGAAGACTGTAGTTAGAATATGAGTGAAAAATAAATACAATGAAACCCATGATCAGTCAGTCTGTTACACCACTGTTTTCTCTTGAGACAGAGCTTTCTGTAAAAGTCTTTAAAGCATACACAACTTTACCGTGGAAAAAAGCAAAACCAACAATCTAAAAACTCCAATAAAAGCTGTAGCAGAACACAGTATTATGCTGCAAGGCCACGCAATGAGTGAGTGGTCTGACAGACAAATGAAGACATTCATATCCCCTGGTGTTTCGCACAGCATAAGAATCTACACAAAAATCGGGGAAACAGTTCCAAAGTTCAGACAAGAATTTTCTCTTGCAATGCTCTTTGCAACTGAGGCAAGGAGTGAAAAACAGCATAAATAGAAATTGCCATTCTCACTCGTTATTTCTTTTTCTCCGGTGACAGATTGGGAGCAGTAACTAATCTTTGCACTTAGCGTTGCCTGTATCTGGTCAAAAAGGTGAAAAGAAAACCGGTTGAGGGTTACATCGCAAGTTTACTTTTGCAACACTTATTAATGGAAAATACAACTACATCCATTATATTTAGACTATTAATAGTTACTGAAATCATTGTGTCTAAGTCTGCATTTAATTGCACCAGCTTTATACCCATGTAACACCCTCAATTTTAGTAAACTTAAACTGGTAAGAAACTAAGGAGAGTCAGGTTTTGTAACTTCTATGTGAGCCGAATTCTCTCAGGAAATGGAAATATGTTTAATATATATAGAAACATTACGATTCTTTTTGATAGTAAATGCTAAAGAATAATCCTCAAGTAGACAATGTACATAAAGAATAGTCAATTGTAGATGCAGAGACAGCTTAGACCAACAGAGAAACAAATTAATTAATGCTTATCTTTCCAACAAGAGTCTATACGCCAATAGGAGACACTGAATAGCTAAGCAGTTCTGCTAACATACTTAAAGAAGGGTGACAGAGGGTTTTAAAATCTAGTTTACCTTTTTGGGGTTTTGCCATCATCTATTAAAGTGTCCTTTCAGACAAGATTTCTGAAGAGAATGATCTGCTCATGTGACGTTCCATGAAGGTACTGAGTTTAGAGGGCAGCTCTGACACTAAAAACCCTTCTCTAACACAGCTCAGTGCTTCACATCCCATAAAATAATCTTTGATTATTAGAAAATCACTTAAGACTTTGAAGTTTAATGCCTTAGAAACATTTATATTCATTTATCTCCCAGTCACTGATGGTACCACCTAAAAATCTCCTCTGGATTTGAGTACAAACGTTTCTGTAACTTCTTCTGGGTGCTCCCATCTCCATAAAACCCTTCTTTCAGAAGCCACGTCAACAAGTTGGCGATAGAAAACACACTGTAAAACAGGGCACTGAGTCAACAGGTTCTTACAGGTTTCTAGAAAAGTCGATAAGCACAACCTATTAGAATGTACCGAGCATTTCACCCCAGCTGGAGAAAGAACTTTTATGCAAAGAGGTCTGCTTTCTGACAATAAGCCCAAATTTTTGTTGGTTTTTATTTTTTTGTCTCAGTATTTTTTAAAAACACTTACTGCTGTGTTTTTCTGAAGACCTGAGCAATTTTGATAGGGAACAAAATAGCTGTAATTTTCCAGACGGCACAGTTAACAAATGATCAGTCTTCTTGGATTAACCTATTTACTCAGCTGGCCCTTCCACAACAGAACTGTCAATAAAGTTATTTTTATTTCTCTGTTACACGCAGCATTAATCCGGGGTGGGGGGCGGTGTTTAATATTTTTTAGGAAAAAAGAACAGAAAGAGGCATGTCAACTTTTTTGTATGCTTTGAAATGTTTTGATTGCGAAACACAATGTTTCAAGAGAGATGTTTTGCATCACCCATCTCCCAGCAACCAGAAGGCAGCAGAGGCACCCACTCGAGGTCAGGGGACAACGCAAAAATCTGAGAAATCCTCTCAAGCCATTTGCTCAATTACAATCTCAGCTCTGAATTTCCAAAGCTGTGACAGATGTATTTCTCTCCAAAGGCTCTCGCTCTGCCTCACTTTTGAGAGAGATGAAGCTTTCCGGGGTGACAGGGATAACTGTGTGGAAGGTGGGTCTCGACTCTGCTGATGCAATGATAATACGTGGATATTTGGAGCAATATTCAACCCCCTCTTTAATAACAGGATAACCCCTGCAGATGAAGGATATATTAAAAGAGAAGAATTCAAAGAACATACTTGTTTTTAACTTAAAAATGTTTTGCCCATGACGTTTCCTCCATGTATTTCTACTCTTTAATATTGCTGAAATTATGGTACGTTGCTTATTTATTCAATGAATAATTTCCACAGCCATATGCTTTCTAGGTCTATATGCAGCTTGTGTTGTTCAACTTCATTTATAACTCATAAATTTACTAATAAGTAGACGAGTTCTATTGAAACAGTAGCAAAATTCAAAGCCATGTATTATCACACTGGTATTACTGACATGATCACTTCACATAACCCTTCTTCCCCTAAATTTCATAAAACAATAAACATCATGTATTAACCATCAGCATAAAAATCCCAGATGGTTTTAGCTAGGAAATTGCGGTACGTGGATTTCAAGCTACAAGATATAAAGTTTTGTACAAAAATAATTATTAGTAAACTGATTTCCAAAATAAGGGTATGCCATTTGTAAGCAAATTGACTGAAATGTCAACGAGGTACCATCCCAAAGACTTACACTGACACCAGAAGATACAAAAGGAAGTGTTGTTTCCTCTTTAAGGACAAAACACACATCTGCTTTTAAATGCGCTCGGGGGGTTTTTGATTTCTTTTTTTTTTTTCGAGAGATGTTGTTTTTTACTTGATTTTTTCCTCTTGGAGTGTAGTTAGAGAATGTAATGACAGCAATGTTAAAGATGTCTTTTTTTTCCTAGCATTTATAAATATCTTCAGAGGCAAACCAAATTGTCATGTAACACACCTTGAGCACGAGATACCAACTAGCTTAATTTCAAAAAAAAAAAACAAAACCAAAAAAACATAAAAATCTATTTAAGGAGCACAGACTTCCAAAGCAGAAGTTCTAATTACACTACTAATCTTAAGGCCAAGAAATAAAGCTTCTCTCTTTCTGAGGTCTTCAGAGGGTGAAGATTCATGCAGCTGGTGCCCTCACCATTTACACTGCTCTGCTCCTATGTAGACCGAAGATGGAATATTTTGTGGGTAGGTTGTTATATCTATTTTTGTTCTGTAATAAGCGGCAAAGCATTATCAGAGATTTATATACATGCTTTCCCAAATGTGCAATTCTATATCAAGAAATTGTGGGTATGTACCTAGCGGAACTCATCAGCATAAGATATTGTAAAGGTCAGAAGTGGAACATACCAATTGGTGAAATATTCATGACAATAATTACATCAGCCCAGACACATTTTCCACTTCAGGAAGTCACAACACCAATGACTGCCATTTTTGGGGAAGGTAGAAAAATAAATAAATAATAAATTTCCTTTGTAGTTGCTTTGTAGCTCATACACTTCCCTGAAGCATGAGCCATGTCACGTAGGGATATCAGGCTGACAGAGGACATTCCTTACATTATGTTCTCATAGGAAATGATGGAGACTTTTTTTTCTGGTCAATAAGAACCTCTTGACAGAAGACTTAAGGAGATGATCATTCTGGATGAGCGATTGTGCACGTCACCGTGACAGTTTATGGAAACAGCATGTCAACAGTAACACTACTATGCTATGGCCATGACCTTATCAGCATATGAGAGTCTTACCTGAGTAAAGCCCAGACACGGCTTCTTTCGCTAAAGGGGACCTGTTCTTGTCAAACATACTAAGCACCACACTTAAGTATGTTCTTTATATTAAATAAAGGGAGTTTTAATGTGCTGTGTTTCTATATGCTTGTGGAGCCGAGAGAACGCTAGAAACCTCACCTTATCAATCTTCTCTCTCTAGTGAGAAATACACTTTGTCATATTAATAATCAAACTAAATTTGCCATTAAAACATACATTTCCCCCAAATTAAATAAGGTACTCTTTGTTTTATTCTGCTTGTTTGCTGAACAGACGAAGGGAGAAATAGGACATTTAAGCTACTCGTCCCCTGGTTCCGCTGCCATCACTAAGCTTTGAACGATTCTGCACTTTCGGTAGGTCAGAAGCATTCCCAATTTTCTGAATCTCTATGCCTTGAAATGATTTCATTTTCAAAGAAAATAAAGCACTTGTAGTAGGGAACAATAGATTTAGTCCTTGCAACATTCGATGAATCTGTACAGGACTCACATCAAAATTCATCCTGGCCAGGTCTAGTTGCAAACAATACAAATCAATAAATAATCATTTTAATAAAAATCTCATTTAAAAATGCAAAGTATGTTTGTGAGACCCACTTTACACTTGCAAAAGGTAGAAGTTTTCCAGAAAAAAAGCTAATGTAAAAAAATGCGCAGATGAAAACAAAACACTACAGGCATTTGCAAACAAATTATATTGTATATACAGTGTTGCACACAAAATAAATTTTTGGGTGTGAAAGCCTCATATGCATTTCTTTAAATGCTAAGATCTCAACCTCTCGTAATTAGCTAATTTCTGATTAATTCTATTACACTGAAAAGGAAGAAAATGTAAATTAAATACGCTGCAGTGAAAACTTCTGTACTTTTATCACAGAAAAGTACCACCCTTCCAACCCCATTTTGTTGGCTTGGGCAAAAGCCACCTTTTAAAGATGCTCCCCTCAATGCCAAGTGTGAAGCACTGTGTAAATATGAGGCTTAAACTATTTTTTAGACCTTTCAACACAAGAGAGATATATAGACTGTTTCGAACGGGATTGCTGCTACATACAATGTATGTATGTTCTGCTTATGCAGAAAAAGGAGGGTCGGTGAAAATACTCCTAATTCTTTCCAAATGTCTTCTCTGTATCTCATTGTTATGGTCCACACACAGCACCTTACAGCAGAGACAACCTGCATTGCCGGGCACACAAGGAGCCCATAAAGCCTACGCAAACCTCAACATTTATCCGATATTGGAAACAGCAGATCCACCGTTATCACACGTTTACGTGCTGTTAACAGAATCTGCAATTAAGATGGCACACGTGGTAATTGAGAGACAGCGATGCCTACAGCAGTCTGATGCACAGGACTAATTAATTTCTAATCTGTCATAAAGATTTCTTAAACTTTTCCAAGAATCGTCTGAAACAGCAGATTTGGACTTGCCTTTTCTTCTTACGCTCTATAATATGGTAAATAGGAATGGGACATGGTCAGGTGTTTAAGTGGATTAAATGTTATCGCTTTTCCTCTGAGATTGCAGTAGGAGGCCTGACTGAAATGAGTTGTCAGGTGAGTTCCCCAATGGACATTTTATATCATAAAGCCATCACATAGAACTGAATACTGATATAAAAGGCAATACAGTAAGTTCCCACTCTAGGGAAAACCAGGATTGACTTAGAAGTGAAAAATACGCTTCCTCCTTATTGAAAGGGCGGTCCCTCTAGGACACCTCAAGGTCACTTCTGAGGCTGTGTGGTAAGAGTTCTTATGATGCCTGCATGATAATTTACGGTGGAAAACCATAAATAACAGGTTTGACTGTCAGTGCAGGCACTCCTCCAGCCTTCACAAAATGCAAATACTCCGTCCTCAAGCTAAAATATTACCTGTGTCCAGAAATAACTGTGTGCTGCGCTGACAAACCTTGGCCAATGCACATACTGTGACTCTTTACAATTCTTTACAAGTGGGGGTTTTGATTTGTTTGGTTGGGTTTTTTTTTTAATCTGATGAAGAGCCTAATTTTTAGAGAAATTTGAAGTGTAAAAGCGATGTGAAATTTAGAACTATTAATGAAAAACGTTACTTGTTATTTTATGGCATCCAAAGCTAATTTTAATGTAAGGTTCCAGTGACTGTGATCACACGACTTTTGTTTTCCCTCCCAATGAGCATCAGGAAGCTCAGGAATCTTTTTGGATGCAACATCTTTTTTCATTGACCATTTGTATCAAAAAGCATCAAACCCAATGTTTTTAAATAAAAAAGTAAAAAGAAAAAGAAATCACCATGAGAGATCACAAATCCAACTTCAATTATGGAAAAATTAATTGCTCTCAGAAAATTGCTTAGAACACACTCTATACTAAGCAAACTCTATACTAAGCAAAACAAAACAAAAACCTACACAAAAGCAACAAAACACCTCCCCAAAAAAACTCGACAAACCCCAAACCCACTTAAAAACATGAGAAAATAATATATATAAAAAACATATAAATCGAAGCAAGTTGCCTTTTACTTAGAGCTAGGTCTAGAGAAAACAGAGAAGATACGTTTAACTTTGCTGCGCCTGTTGCTGTCTGTGAATTTTTCATTCAGACCTAAAGACAAAATGAAAATGCCCCATTTCTCACATTGAAATGCACAATCTTTTCCTGTTAAGTGAAAATATGTTCGTTGTGGAAGAATTGCCTTCTGCACAGAAGGTTAGTTTAATGTTTTGGCAATCCAAATGAAATATTCCAAGCGGCTGTTGCTGTACTTGCAAAGCGGGTGCCAATTATATTTGTAATGATGAACTCGGTGCTTTTCTTTTCAAATTCATGCACAGGCATCAAAAGGCCCAAATGGCTGAGAGTGAAATTTTGACTTTGGTGTTCTACGGCTTCTTCAGCATCATATAAAGAAAGAAAACATGAAAATGCTAAAAACCATCTCCCC
>JAOXJK010000012.1:21878263-21893173 GCA_025774025.1 Xenus cinereus | reverse complement strand
TAGAGCAGGATGTTGGGGGGACCATGCCAAAGGCCTTACAGAGGTCCAGATAGATCATGTCCATAGGTCTTCGCTTGTCCTCTGATGTAGCCACTGCATCATAGAAGGCCACTAGGTTGGTCAGGCAGGACTTGCCCTGGGTGAAGCCATGCTGGCTGCCTCGAATTACCTTGTCCTCTGTGTGCCTTAGCATAGCTTTTAGGAAGATCTGTTCCATGATATTCCCAGGCACAAAGGTGAGGCTGACATGTTGACAGTCCTCCTTTCTACCCTTTTTAAAAATTTTTTAAAAATGGGTACAAAGTTTCCCTTTTTCCAGTCACCAGGGCCTTCACCTGACTGCCATTACTTTTCAAATATCATGGAGAATATGTCACAAAACACGCCACAAAACCTTTTGTTTCTGCACTAAGAGAAAAAAGCATGGAACAAGTGCATGGGAACACAGTTCACATACTCCACTTGCTCTCAGAACTGGAATTGACCAAGTGGGAAGGCCAGCAATGGAGCAGGATGGGAGTGGGAAAAGACAGCTTTTAAAGTTCTCTGGTACAGTTACAACTATAGCTTCTGAACATGCCTAAGCGGATCTGGACAACTTCCATGTTTATCAGTAATAAGGACAAAAGAAATAATTAGGCTTGCCTGATTTCTACATAATCCTCTGTACAGCGTTTATTCCCTTCCAAGGTGAAGTTGGTGAAGCTCAGCACAATCTGTCTGTTTATCCCCACTGTGATGGTGTATATGCACTCCGTCCGGACAGGGTAGTTATTGGGATAGTTTGGAGATGTTAGCACGCCTGTTTCAGTACTGTAGTTGTGTGAGCACACTTTAAAAAGAAAAGAAACAAATAGGAATTAATTTAATATGTATGCTAAATTAACAGGAAAATTCTATTTCCAACAGACAGAGGAGCAAACTCTTCCTGGACACATCTTACTGCTGAATGTCATCACTACAAACTAAAGCCAGAATCCAGCTTTTTCATGTGATTTCTTATATTTGAGTTGATTTGTTCAGCTTTTACCAGCACATTGTCCCTGTAATAAATGGGCAACAGAAGACTAATTCCAACCGCCTGCATTGGCTTTGACCTAAAACCGAGGTCAGCAGAGACAGGAAACTGAAAGGGATGTCTCGAGCAACACCAAAGGTAAGATTCTTGAATTTCTGAAAAGCAGTGGTGGTGGAAACTGAATGGAGTCTCCAGATACGAGGAGATGCTGTATTGTTCTCAGGCATTCCCCATGATCAAACCTGGGAGATGGGGATTTAAATCTAAATTTCTTTTCCCATTTTCTGGGCTACATGTGACAATCAGTTGGAAAATAGTGTAATCCTTAGGTTGTGAGGACAAAGCAGTTCTACTTAAGGCCTTATACTAAAATCAGCTATATCACTTCTCTGTAAGCACTGCAGAAACACCTTGGTATTATGAGCTGGAAAGAAAAAAATAGCGTGGACTAACGCTGAGCCAGAACCTCATCAATAATTAAAAGGAAGATCTTTCAAAAGCATAGACCTAAGGACTAGGAATGAAAATATCTTTAAAAAATATATTTAAAAATATTTTTAAAAGATTTTAAAAAATAAAAATGGTAAATGGGACTACTTTTGGAGAGAAAATTTGTCATATATTAGTTGGTGACACTCTGAAAAAGGTTTGTGATCTGGCTGCAAAAAAGGCAAGAAGAAATGTGACCCATGTCAGATGTTTTCAGTCAAAATGGGGAATCTTGATACCAATGCACATGGTGACATGTTACCTGGGAAAATGTGGATTGCTATGGTCACTGATGTTCTGGAAATCAAATGAGAACAAAACAGAGGTTGTGGAAATTACAGTAAATTAGTAGATTAGTAGGCAAGAGACACTAGAAGAGCTTAACTTGTTTAGCTTAGAAAGTGCAGGAGAAAAAGAAAGAGATAAACATCAAGAAGCACGAAGAAAAGAAAAATACAACATATTCTCTCTCAATGCAGTACAAGCTCTGAAGTTAAAAATTGTCCATGAATACAGATATTCAGAAATTAGCAGAAAGTTTCTATCAGGGGGTTTCTAGAGCCAGCCAACATTAACAGATGCAGAAAGGGGAAAAAAGTCTGCTGGTTTTTAAGATACAGTTTGATTATTTTAATTAAGAGGGAGACCCCATTATGTAGCTCTTGGCAAAAAAAAACAAAGGGGGAAGGGGGCATAAAATAGTGGACTGGATTTGATGACTCTGGAGGCTCACTCTAGTCCTCCATTCCCCTATTTCAGGTCCTACAGGTTGCACATATAAGAAATGAAAGCAGGTTTCTCAAATGCTTTTAATCAAATAGGCAAGGTTAGATTAATTATAAAGTATAATTGAAAGAGCAAGCAAAATATTATGATTAACTTCACACTCATTTAAGCTGATTGCCACAGATCTCTGAAACCTGTTTTCTAACATAGCACAGCTGCAGCAGTAATACTTGTGCTTATCACTTCAATATGCATAATAATTTAGGGGAGGGGATGAAATCACAGTTCAGGCCCTCTGTGTCTGAGGTTGGTCGTTTCTATGTCTGTTTTCTATCCATTCTAACCACCAAAACGCTCTTGCTTTTAATAGTGTCTTTTTTAATGGTTGTTTTTTGCATTCTTGCTGACCTGGAAGGCCTCTGTTGAAAATGTTTTCAGTGGGATAAATACCTCCAAAGCTAGCTACCAGGCTCATGTTCCTAATTCATCACAAGAAGAACAAAGAAATGTGACATAGAAACAGGCCAATAATATTCTGCCATTGGGTTGTACATTGTATTGACAAGCCAAAAAGGTCTCAGGCACTAGTTTACCTAAAATCATAATCTATTAGTGTCTTTATCTAGAATTTTAGACACTTGTGTGTTCATATGCTCTAATGAATGCATATAACAATCGGGTTAGTCCTGGTCATCTTAAAAACTTTATTCTGCCTTATAAATCCTCATAATGCCCTTTCTGTGCTTCCAGCTCCCGTGGAGTTTCATGGTATGTAGGGCTAATCATCAAACCGCAGATCCTTAAGTCATGTGGTTTCTTGAGAACACTGCCTGCAGGGCTAGAAATCTGACTTAGAAATGTGACCCAAGTTTTTCCTAATGGCTCTTTGCACAAAAAGCAATGAAAAATTAAAACTAAAATGTGTGTTTGTTAGATTTATTATTAGGTTTACTATTTATTAGCTTACTTATTTTTAATTAATTTCCTCCTGATTTTTGAAGGGTAGGTGCCTGACTCATGCACATTTAGTGGTTAGAGCAGTTGCAATACTACCATTCCTTATTCACTCAGAGGCTAGGAGAATACTAGCTTTCAGACTGGAGACTATTAAAATTGATGTACTAGATAAGGGCCCTTAGGATAAAATTAGCAACACGGAAGCCAAAATATTTTTATCAGCCCTATTAAGAACAATTTCCACAGAACTGTCCAGGTTCCCTCCCTCACCAAAGTTTGCTTTCTTGGGAGTAATCCATACAGAAACTCCTATCCAAAGTGTGCTATTTTAAACTGGGTGCTGTATACTGCTCTACGCTTCACATAACAATCTTCTTTGTGAGCTAAGGGCGATAAATACAGAAAGTGGAGCCTCGTCTGCCTTAGAAATGTCAGATTTCTGGCCACAGTGAAATAAATCCAAGTGTAGACACTGCTATGATGACTGGGGAAAGCATAAATGAACCCATGTTTTGTGTCAGCCAACTTTCTTCTGGTAACTGGATTCATTTGTTGTGTTCTGCTTTCAGCAGGAGAGCTGGCATTCCCCTCACTAACACAGCATTTGGGGGTGTGCTTGGGCAGTAACAGTTCCTTCAGTGAAAACTGTTAGCTAAGGTAGCAGGAAAAATGTATTTTGACTGCTTTGCCAAAGTTCAGAATGCAGTCTAACTCCATAATGCAATTATTATATGCCTGGAAAAAATATGAATCCAGTTTAGTTTGAAGACAGTTATCGCCGCTCATGAATTTGTGGCAGCAATTTCCAAGGACAATCGCACATCTTGCCTTGCCAGTGTGTCAGGTTTTGAAAGCTATTCAATCTTCTTTCTGATTTTGGTCCGAAATGTGTTTGCTGTTCTGAAAAAAATGTCATAAATGGCAGTAATCCACTGTAATAGCCAACAACAGAGAAAAATGCCAGCTTTTGTACCCCTCACTCATGACTGTATACTGCAGAAAAATATATCCGTGGTTTTTCCCATAAAGAGACATTTATCACTTGCCGCAATTCTTATTAATCAAAAATAAGACTATAATGTCATATGTGAAATGGCAGTTTCTTCCTTTTGATCTCACTCCGCCAAAGGAAAACTGGGATCCCTAACAATTAGACTTTTATGTAACACTATGCATATTTAGAAAAAAAAAAAAAGGAATAAATTATCACATGAAGTATACGCCTCTCCACAGGCATTGGAAAAGCACATCTGTACTCCAGGGTCTGCTGGTACTGCTGCTGGCAGATGCTAGCAGGCTTAACTTCTACCAAGAAGGCACACAAAGGTCCTTTGTACCATTTCAGACCCAAACGCCTTAGAAACACTGGGTACAGCTGTTCAAAAAGAATCTCTGACTCTTTTTGCTGATTTACACATTAACACACATACCATAGAGTTGTATACACATATATAAGCATCTATAGGCAGACTAATACTCTGATCAAACATAACCAAGTTACAGTGGTCTAACAAGTGGTCGGTTGCCAGCTGATTGAGCCTTTTTCCTGAGACTCACAATGAGCTGAGCAGATGCCCAAGATGCCTGCAGGACTTCAGCCTTTTTTTCTGTCTTAGCTCAGTCTCGTTCAACCATGCCCTGTATCTCTGCATGCACGTATTTGTCAGACATTACTTTCCATTCTTGTCTTTGCTCATTCAGCTGAAGAGAAAAGCCAGGGAACATCCTCCTAATAATTACTGGGTTCAGTCAGCAAGATGGTAACTGAGATCTCAACTTGTACTCAGCTATCAAAAAAGAGGACTCAAAAATCTATACATCACTTTCATGTGCACCTTTAAGTCTGTGGGTTCACATATGTTTTTCTTCCTTTCCTCATCTTTCTCAAACTCTGACTTCTCCAGTCAGTCATTGCCAGCTAACATGCAACAAACAATGAAGCTATTTAAAACCAAGTTACCCCTCTTGGTATAAAATATAATTCACAATTCAGGATGATAAGGAGGAAAAATATTATCTTTCACCAGCGAAGAAAAGACCAGGAGTAAAAACCTTTATCAGGAAGGCAATCTGCTAAAAACCTTGTTAAGGATGATTTTTCTCAGCAGAAACGATGAAATGAAGCCTCCTTACTGAAACAAGCAAATAAAGAAAAGGGGAAAGGGGAAAATCCCTCCCAAAACCCCTTTTCAAAGTAAAACAAATAAATTCCCACTTACTTGTGAAGAAGTCAAGGACAATAAAATACATACTCCGACTCTAGTGCTATTCCTATTGGAAAATCATGGCCTGCATCTTTCAAGACCCTGAGCAACACCTGCAGGAAAGACTGAGCCCTTTGAAATATTTTTCAGTACTTTTACATGGGTTCTTTGTGCTGTGGTCAGCCAAGATGGGCAAAAGAAAAATCCTAAAATCTATCAAAACATGCATATGGTTGTTGTAACATTTGTCTATTGGTATTTGAGACGTGGATTCTAGGAAATAAATCCAAACATTACGCTGCTTTCCATGTGACTTTCCCCTTGAAAAGACAGAAAGATGGTCAAGAACTAATCATCTGAGGTACAGATAATTAAAGTGGGCAATATACACTTTAAACAACTGAGTATCATGTGAGCATTTTTGACTGAAGAGTTTCCATTTGTATGGCTGCCGTATGATCTATTCACAGCTACTAGCTGGCAGACTGCTAAAACCATTGTTTGTGCTTTATGGACCATGGTCATGGCTGTATCTCATGGCATTCAGATTTTTTGAGAGGAAATATAGCTTTGCCATTATTTTCAGACTACTTTTCAACTAATTAATATATCACAGATAAATGACGCTAACACAAACATTGTTTGTTAAGAGGCATGGAGAAGCATTTTTTTTTACTCCCATTTATTCTTCTTTGGGGGATAATCTTGACCATCTTTTCAAAAGCTCATTCTCTGTAAAATAACTCCAGGCAAAAGCCTATTGAAATGTCTAATATGAACCAGAACAACTTTGACCCGTTCTGATATTGGTTACACTCTAGCTGGCTAAGAAAACATAGCTCAAAAATATGAAAGTTTCTTACTGCACAAGAAACATTATTAGAACCACATTTTCCTTAACAGAAAGATGAAAATAGGCAGCAGATGTAAAAATAAATAAATAAAAAAAATCCATAGCTTTGGTAAATCTCTCAGATATGATTATGCTCACCATAGTGTAACTGGACATATATAAGATGAATATCAGGCCTAAACATTTCACAGTAGGAAAACTAAACTTGATATTATTTCAGGGAAGTGGGGAGTTGCTTCTCACAGCAAAGTCCACACACACACGTGTTTGCCTTCTCTCAGGCCACAGCAGCATCAAAACACTTTATTCTTAATGAAAAAGGAATGTTAACAGTCCAGTATTTATGACAACTTTATATACTGCTATGTTTGTGCTGGGACAAAAAGAAACAAATCTCTGTATAGAAAACAGATCCTAGTTTCAACTTCTCAATAAGTTTATTACTCCCATCTTTAGTAGTTATCTGCTACTTTGCCATCCTTATACAACCTATAGTGGTTGAAAAGAAAAAGTATTTATTTTAGAGATCATAGTTCTAGGTCTGAGTGAGAATAAATTGAGAGTTAGCCCAGTTTAGCTGAAAAGTAGTAAACATGTCTGTGTTAATTATGGGAAAAGAAAATCATACCTGTTGTTTAGACTTTGTATTAAGATATTATATAGTTCTAATTTCATATAAACATTTTATACATAGCTGTTAATAGCACTGATGAGAAACCAGAGTTGCATTTTTAAGGCATGGTTTGAAATTATTCCAGGGACGGCATTAATGCAGTTTGAACCTCACATGATGCATATGGAAGTGCTTTGGAAGAGAAAATCCAGTCACCATGGTAGCGGTGAAGGAGGGGAATATGGAAGAGAGGAGGCAGAGTGAAGCTGGACAGAAAATACTGGGGTTCATCATCACTGAGATAACTAGCAAAACCAGAGAAACTGATAGGGTTACATAGAGACAGAAATACAGATGAATGTTGAACAAAGAATATTTTGATCTTGATGAACTGCGAGAAGAGCCGCTACAAGAACAGTTAGGAAGGAATCAAATCTCTACGTGAAATATTAATCTGAAGTAAAGTAAAAGAAAAATATCACAGTAACTAGTAACAATCATATTTACAAAAGTTGCAGTTTGCAGCTGCAAAAACAAGCTCATAAAAGACTTTATAAGGCTGATAATTTCACGATTTCTCACTAGTAAGAACTCAGTTTTCAAACTACAGAGTCTTTCTTTGAAAGAATTTAAAAGTAGAATTTGGGGTTTGGCCTATTATTTTCTAACAAATAAAAATTTCCTCCCTGGAATAGTTCTTATTAAATCTTAATTGTTTTTACTGACTTTTTGGTTTCCATGACAGATAACTCAAGTATGAATGAAGGCAGCTGAGAAAACGGATTATTTGGATTTATAATTTCTCTGGTAGTGAATAATAACACAGGGGCAAAATCTGTACTGGTCTCGCCCACACACATGCTTAAAAGATGAAATAATAGCCAAATTTTCCAAGCTGTCACCAAGAAAGCAGTTATTTTTCACAAGGTAGTAATTGGAAGTTTTGCTGGTTTTAAACAGGTTGGAGAAACTCAAACAGCAGGAAAAATAAAATTATTAAAGAAACTAAGAGCAAACAATGTGCAGCCATTGGCAGTTCACGGCTGCATAGATAAGTACTATAAATTTCTGGTATTCTCTACGTCTTCTGTGGTTTAATTCTGCTAGGCAGAACCTGTCCCTCTACCTACATAAATTCTCTTGACTACAGATCTGTGTTTAGCAGTGAGGGAGCAATAGCAGACTCATGTCTAACTGGGTCTACGAAACTGGTAGTTACAGTCTTTCATCAAAAGGCTGCTTTTTCAAGTTCAGTCACTGCTAAAATGCCCTCAGTTCTGCAGACGTGCAATTACTGGATCAGGTATGGTGGGTTCAGCATAGCTTGAAAACACAGATGTGGAAAAATCTTCAAACCAATTAGAATTCTGAGTAATTTCTCAGGTTTTCTTGGCTTTAAGGGAATGAACAGTCATTCTTCTCTTCAGTAGTCTTTTTCCTCACTGATGTATGTCTTTGTCCCTTAAAGGAAGATACATAAAGGACAGATTTAAGGCGTAACAGGAACCTTGAACTCTGCTGAAGACAAAAACGTTGCACTCTTAATGTAAAAAACCAGCTTGTGCTTTCAGGTTATTTTGCTGCTTTATCAAATTTCATCCTATATACCTTTCTCTGCCCACCATCAATATTGCACCTAAGTAGGGACTGAATTCATTTTTATGGCACCTGAGAGTTCAAGTGAGTTGTCCAGGATTGCTAAGCTTCCTAGATCATACACACTCAGATCAGAATGGACAAAGCAAATTTAGAAAATACTTTTCTTAAATAAGTCATGCAGTTCTGCCATGTCAGCTTTTACTGGCTTTTTAAAGAAAATAGCAGTGTTGCTTACAGAAATTGCCTTCTGCTTTTCTAGGTAGGAAAAAGCATGTGAGTCAAGAAGGATAAGTAAGAAAGCACAGAGGAGGCACCAGGCAGTCTTCTGCTAACACAGAAAATAACGTTTCTGTTTCTTGTAGTAGTTATATACAGGGACAGATGAAAACACTTAATTTGCATAATGAAAAGACTGACATATTACCTTTTGACGCGTTCAGGGAGATATAATTAGCTGAGAAGCCCTCAGATGCAATGCTGTGATCAGTCACGAAGGACAACATCATCATGTTGCCACCACTAGTGAGAGATGGTGGTACTGATCTTCCACAGTACCTGCAGTGAAAAGATGTCCCAAATTGAATGGCAGTGCTTTATGAAGCATCTGTGTCACTGGAAGAGGATTCAGCTTTCCTGAGTAGTTTGAACAGTTACACATACACAAATCTCTCCTTTGGGTTACAGAGATCCCAGCCACGTACCCTGTATCATGGGACTAAATACTACTATGTGTGCAAGGGTACAAACCGAAATCGCCTGGCAAAATCAGAGGAGAAACTGTCAAATTCTTGCTGCATCTACAACATATTCTGGGTTTTTGTAGCAGTTGAAGCAGCTGGCCAAAGCCTGAGGTTGCAAAACACTCTCCATTATAATAGGAGTCATTTGCTCCATTTTCCAAAATACTGCCATGTCAGCCAACTACTTTACTGTCTGTAGCTGCAGCTGGGTACTGTTCTTAAGTAGTCCAGACGTTCTTGAATTCTAGGACAGCAAGAAAACCCTGTGTGTACCCAATTGGAGAACGGGGGGAAAAAGGAATTATTCTTCCTTAAGATAAAAATCACATATCAGGAGAAAGCGAAAACAAAATCATATAAAATGGATACTTCGGTTTAGTTTTTGCCAAGATCCAAATGCACAATCTTTTAACAAATCTTTTTTTCACTTCTCCAAGTGTTTCAAACCACACCTTTACCTGGGCACAGATATATTAATGCTTTTGAACTTATTTCCCATAAGTCAAAATGTTAATGGAGCTGGACAATGTCAGCTATTGAAACCTGCCCTTAAAATAGCTGTCCCTCTTGACACAAGACAATTTCTCTCAGTACACTATTTATTAAATGTGGTTCTCATTCCATGGTCAAAGAAAGCAAGCTGCCTTTACTATGCTAGGCAGAGAAATTGCTATTATTGTTTCTGCAATGCAGAGAAATTAAGCTATACACAAAATTTAAGGAAGCAAACTGGATGTTGAGATCTATAGAATAGTGTTCACTCTACAGTAATTCAGCTCTGTAGGACATATTCACCTTCCCAATTTTTGCGCAGTGCTGTTGTCATATATTTCAAGATAATCCTTTCTGCAATTATAATCAAATTCCAAGTTAAATGAAGTGAACGTCAGGCGGATAAGGAAGCCAGGTTGAATGTTGATAATCCAGGTACAATTAATACCATGTGGATAGACATCTGGGTGACCAGGACTTGTAATGGTTCCTTCAGGTGTGGTGAGAATTTCACCACATACTGTAGAAAGTTAAAACATCAGGTTAAATGATATAATTATAAAAAAAAAAAAGGCAGTTATAAAATTGGTTACTTTTTCTTCTGAAATTTCATAGTCTTTTTTCTTCGATGCATACTTCACTAAATGATTTAGAATTTACCTCCCATTACACCATCATAAAACTTAATGGCCAACTGGTTTCAGTGTACAGGAAAATTTGGAAAGTCCCAACACTCTATATAGAAAACAACAAAAAAATCCTTACCTGTATCTATTGGCCAGTACTCAGCCCTGAAGCCAAGGTTGGTAAGAGAGGAAGCTCTGAATTTGATATAGAGAACGCTCCGTGTAGATTGCACTCTAGATGGTACAGCCGTACCACAGTATTTCCCCAAAAGAGGAGAGTCTGTGTTGTTGCCATCTCTGACCTGAAGAACAGTGTATTCAAAATATCCCATACAAATTTCTATTATATAAATGTTGTAAGCATAAATGATTTCATAAGAACCATGTAAAAGAGATCTTTAGTAAGTCGAACCCTACCCTTTCTTCAGCGTGGTTTCTACTACAGGCACATACAGTGCAACCTTATGATTGTCCCAGCTAAAGCGTGTCAGATGGAGAAAAGCTGAGATCTTACGCCCTCAACAGTAAGTGGCACATAAACCTCCAAATCCAGGCCTGTTTATTTAAAGACACCTGCTACTTGACTCTGATTATCAAAATGGTCATATCATCTTTGGAGAACCAAGGAAAGGTTTGGGAACCCATTATGAACCTGGAAAAGCTTTTATGACTGTTGTAAGAAGTGCTTGTCTGTCAAGCAATCTGCTTTGGTGGAGATGGTTATGAGAAGGAACATACAGATAAGAATCCATCTACTATTCATAGTATAAGTGTATTGTTCTTTACCTCAATGTAGTCCGAGTCACAAGTGGTTGTATTTCGAATGTCAAAGTCGATAAAGTTTAGAACCACTGCTTTGCTCGCCGGCTGGGAGATGATCCACTCACAGGTCTTTGGGTGAGGGGGCACCCTGGGGTAATAAGGTGAATGGATAATGCCTGCTCCAGACAAGGAGCCTCCACAGGCTGCCAAGAGACACCAAGAATCAGTACTTGTGATGAATGATTTCAAGGAATGTATAGTGCGATGTCTATCAAATATCATTATGAAATGACAAGAAAATCATCACTAAAAACCAATTTCCTTACAGCCTCTACTGCAGATCCAATTAGTATTAAGAAAGTATTTAAAAGAACATAATGCTATAAGTATAGCGTAAACATGTATATACAGAAGACCAGCCTAAGTGTGCCCATGAAAACTAATGGATTTAACTCATTTGTGTCACAGATTTGTTGGTGATTAAGAACTAAAAGATATGAAAAACAAAAGCAAAACATTTGGGCAGAATTATAGCTATATCATCTTTGTTATTTTAGCAGTAAGTGTTATATCATTAATAGAAGCAATGAGGGGTGCGTTTCCAAGCATGCTAGGAGTGCCTACAACAGATCTACTGCAGGCATCATCTTCACCTGAAAGTAGCAATAAATAAACAAACTGACTCTTTTTCTTTCTTTCCTTTCTTTGGAAGGTTGTCTTAAACCCATTACATGGATAATATAGTATGAAAATGACTGAAAGTGTCCAAATTACAGATCAGTTCACTGTGCAAGTCACCAGTTCCTCTTACCAACTTGATAAACAGCCCTGAAGCTGGCCCTTTGCACAGAAGCGTCAGACTTGAACTTGATCCAGAGACTGTTGCTGGTAGAAGTGATTGGAGACACAAATGTACTATGACAGAACCTGCTAATAAGGGAAGACATCTCACTGTCACCATCTCGAACCTAGTCAGAAAAAAAACCCACAAACAAACAGATCATAAAAATGTTGGGATCTGATATCTGCATAAAATTATAATTTCACAAGAGCTGCTAAATAACAAAAGGAGTAACCATTGTATTTATTTATAAGAGGAACAAAGAGCCATCACAGTAATTGGCACAAGCACATGATTTACAAGACCTCAGAGGGAGGATCAGATGATGAGCACAGAAGACACAGACACATGCTACTGTCACAGGACATTAGGATGAAATAGATCCTCTCTATGAACCAGAGCTTTAGTACAAGTTGGGCCTATACTTCCTAAAATGACACCTTTAGTACGAAAGCGACAGGTAAGGTGCTCACCAGCGTTAGCTAAGAAATTTTTGCCAGCACGAAAATCTGCTGGGGAAAAAAGTGGGTATTCGTGATTTTCTTGCTCTGGCCATGAAGCTTCTAATGAATTTTCAATGGCACTTCTCCAGAACAAGGACATGTCCCATCACACCCATACTTAATTGCAGACAGACAGCTCACTAACAGGAGGTGCAGCTCTGAGCCCCCAAAGCAGCAAAGAGGTATACTGACCTCTTTCCATTACTTTGTCTGAAGGGTCCAATTCACAATAATGACAATATCAGGGAATCTCTTCCAGCTTTTACCTTCTGCACTGCCACTCTACTGACCTCAATCAATTTGCTAATCAAAGGAGGAATGTATCTTATGCATTTTCCCAGAACTTGATTACAAATCCTGATTACCAAGGGGATTAGAAGGGAAAGAGGTATTTGGAACTCCAAACTTCAGGCCCTGAACCCACCGTCCATAAGTAAGAGTAGGTATATCCAAGGGACCAGGCAGAGCACTGCTACAGCAAAGAGCTCTGAACACCCTCTGAGGTGCCCATCTCATTCCAGGAGGGCTGCCAACAAGCTGAGGGCCAAAAAATAGAGGTGGTGGAGGCCTCATCCCTGGAGACATTCAAAGTCAGGCTTGGTGAGGCTCTGAGCAATTTGGTGTAGTTAGAGATGTCCCTGATTACTGCAGGGGGGTTGGACTAGATGACCTTTAAAGGTCCCTTCCAACCCAACACATTCTATGATTCTAAAACAGGTCTGCTGCTATTTGCCCAGGCAAAAAAAAATGCAATTTTTCTCCCAAAAATTCTCCCAAAACCAAAACAACTCTTTTCTACTGTAAAAGTGGTGGTTGCTCATGTAGCTGGAGCTGCTTTTAAATGCACCTACATGCTGTCAACCCCCAAAAAACCATTCCAGTGAAATAACTGGCAAAGCCAGGGACATCCACCTTTCAGATCCCCTCGCACATCACGTCATCTCTCCTCCTCAGGTGTTTTCCTCCATGGGCTGGGAGAGAAGACAGAGAACCCTTGTTGGTACCCTGGTGAGCAGGTAGTGGCTGGCCTGCTTGCCCAGCTTTGGCAATCTCCAGCTGGTGAGATGGTTTTCTGACTAACAGGTATTTCCCTGGAACTTGAGTTTGAGGTGACAGAATTATTCTGGATTTATAGTGGAGCAAGTGAGAACAGAATTTGTGCTAAAATATTTACAAACTCTTTGTAAATATTTTACAAAATCTGTAAAAGTTTCCAGAACTTCAGGAAATGTTCACAGGAGTTTACATTTTTTCTTTTTACATTTTTGGTTTACAAAGCCCAGTGAGTAGTGATAAAAATAACAGGTTCTCTAAATCATGTGAGTAATGTCTCCTATTGCAAGTTAGAAGGATGGCAAGGAGAAGGAGCTGCCTTGGCTAACACCTTACCTCTGCTGCACCACGTCAGAGTCTTTCTTAAATAAGAAGTTTTATTGTCTCTAGTTTCTTATTGCAGATCCCTGGGCCCAGGCTGTTCCTTCCTTAGTAAGAGACTAAACATCCCTCCCTGAGAAAGTGCCTGTGAGCTGTGTCTGGTCCCTGAGGAAACTCTGCAGGTTTCCTGGTATCTCCAGGGTCAGGAATAATCTGAACCTTTTCAAAGAGACAAAACAATTGTCTGAGAGTGACTTTTAAGCTAACTGGAATGCCCATAAGCTACCTCCCTAGCTGAACTTTATGATAAAACCCAGTGAGACAATATTTTAGAAAAAAACATATGTGGAAAATCAGGCCTTGATAAAAGAACGCCGTTCTTTAGTTGCACTGACTGCCCCGCTCAGGAAATGTCAGTCGTTTCTCTGCTCTGGGCTGAGCCACCAAGTGAGAGGTTGGGAAGAAGAGGAGGACAGAAGCACAGGGAAGCTGAACGGCTTGTGACCGATCAGGGAACAGCGAGGTAAATGCCTTGCTGAACTAATACAAACTGATTGCGTTCAACAGAAATGGTTTTGTTTCTCTAGCTGCTGTGAATTTAGCTGCTGTTCTGCCAGCAATTAGGCAACAGGAGTACCAGGCCAAACAAACAAAAGCTGTCTGTTTTCATTAAACACACTTCCCCTCTCATTTCAGAAATTAATTACACTTCATTCCAACCCAAGTCTCTGAATTAGAGGAGGAGGGAAGGGAACGATGTCAGCACAATAGCATCTTTTAAAAACAGATTAACTGCACAGAGCTCACAGGGACCTGTTCCCTGCTTGGTCAAGAAGAGAGAAGCACACAGGGGCTGCAGGGCTTGCTCCTCCCTGCTCCCACTGTGGCGGCACCTTGGCTAATCCACTGGCCGTCTGCACCCAGTTGGTTTTACTTCTGTTCACCTCCGTGCAGTGCAGCCACAGTTTTATACAGAGAGCCGAACCCAGCACTCATTCTGTGTAGGACGAGGTGGTTATGACTGTAACATCATGACGCACAGAATCACATGGGGTTGGAAGGGACCTCTGGAGATCATCCAGTCCAACCCCCTGCCAAAGCAGGGCCACCCAG
>JAOXJK010000012.1:21824489-21843887 GCA_025774025.1 Xenus cinereus | reverse complement strand
TGAGGGTGGCAGAGCCCTGGAAGAGGCTGCCCAGGGAGGTGGTGGAGTCTCCTTCTCTGGAGACATTCAAACCCCGCTTGGACACGTTCCTGTGCAATCTGCTCTGGGTGGACCTGCTTTGGCAGGGGGTCGGACTAGATGATCTCCAGAGGTCCCTTCCAACCCCATGTGATTCTGTGATCTACCTTCTCTTCACATGGCTCAAAACACCCAGCACTCTCAAAGAGGGGCAGCAGCACCTAAAACACTGCACAACTGCTACTCTAGAGAACATCCACAGAGGAACACCGTCACAGCAGAAAGAAAAAGTGATGATTCTGCAGATGGACCTGCATTTCTCACCAAGCTTTACATTGTACTTCATACCTCAGCCCCTCTAACCACTTGAGGCAAATCAAATGAGTCTCGCAAGGCTTATTCAGTGAGCGATCAAGCAGCTGAACAATTTTCCGTGTAATTCAATGCCGACCCTGTCAAATGCACTCAGAAATACAGACAGCACCTGAAATGTCCCTCACGTGGTGAGAGCATGGACTGGCAGAGAGAAGGGAGGCCCAGAAAAATTAAACCGGTCCAGGTATTGTGAAAGGGTTGTGTTGTGTATTGAATGTACAAAGGTGACCAAGCTTCTGAGAATGAAGATGCTGCCCACAGCCAGCTGGTCTGCTGTAAATGTCCTCGCTTGCACTCTCAGCTTTCTCCAGCTGAAGCGCACTGGCTTCAACTTGAGTGAAAGATGAACAGCAGTGGCGATTCAGCCATTAGGGTCACTTGTTAAGTCTCTGAAACATTCAATTATTCAATCATTCCCTAAGAAGAAAACCTAACTTTGAGCCCAAAGTCATCACCAGCCAGATTAGCTTGGAGTGCAAGTAGTGATATACATGTTCTGAAATTTTCATAGCACTTCAGAAAAATTCTCTTCCAGGGATTGCTCAGGAGAGAACACAGTTGGACAGCTGCTGAGCCAAGGGTGGAAAGCTGAGGAGGAGGTGTCTGGGAGGAGTTGTTCCATCCCTCTCTGCCAGTTATTAATGCCTCAAATGTGCACTGCTTTGGTAAACACATCTTCTGCCAGCTCCATCCATTCTGCCCAGCTTCCTGGCACACACATTTGGGCAACCGTTCTCTCTGGAACAATCACTTGCACTCCCACATACACTTCCTTAGTTGGAGTCTTCACATTAAATCACCAAAGGTACAGAATCTACACATTTTTAAAGATTATATAAAAATATATATGTATTTATACACACACACACATGTGGACATGCACTTCTAGCCCAAGAAGCTTGTCTGAACCCTGAAAATTTCAAAGTATCTCCTTCTGATTCCTGGCAACTGAAAGCCTGAATTAATTTTCAGGGCTGTTTCCTTTATCCCAAGCCTCTTCCATCTGCCTGTTAACATTATCTTGCACCTTCTATCTTCTTGGCTCCAGAGTAGCCTACATCAGAAGGGCAGATCTAACACCTCACCGTACGCTGGCACTTGCTGCACAGCTCTCACCATATCATTGAGGTCACGCACGTTACTTGAGGACGTCGCGGTCCTGGCAACACGCACTACCGCGTCACGCTGGCTTTCAACTAGGCTGCCATTTGTTTCCTAATAGCTTACATACATCACTAACAGGAAAAATGGAAAAGGCATCCTGACATCACCCTCATGAAAGCAGGTCACAGGTGCAAGAATGCTCCGATCACTTTTAATGATATTGCTGTGGGACCCACAGCAGTGGCTAAGACAAATGATTGCAGTATTTCATTTGACTTATAGTACGATTACTATTTATATTTTTAGATGCTAAAAGCCCAAATAAATCTGTTAATGTTAAGAATGAACAATGATTTTAACTCTGGATCTCACACATTGGAAAAGGCCATCAATTTGTTAAAATATAGAACCATTTAGACATAATCGTGTTCCTTCTGATAATACTGTAGCTGCAGACAGTAACAGCATCTGTTACAAAGCTTCCTGACATTCTCTTCATTTTCAGCTTATAGTTTTCTACTTCTTTAGCTTCTTGGACCAACAACATATTTGCAGTGGGTACACCTCCAGGCTTTCTGTTGTTGAAAATTTCAGCCCAAATGTTGCTGTCACTGCAGAACACAGGAGTAGACAAATTATAGCACATTTCCCTCTGAAAATATCACACTTCACAATAAGGACTTGAAATTTAACATGGGAGAAATGCTGTCAGGGAAATACCCGTCGTTGCTGTAGCCATAAATATAGCAACTTTCAAAAAACGCCATAGCTTGAAAATCCTCAAAAGAAGCTTAGATTATAGTACCTAAATTCACCAGAGATTTCAATCAGCCTAGAGCTGAGTAACACTTGGTGATTTTTTTAAGTACTAAGTGGGAAACGTCTTAGATTGAACAGAAAGCAAAGAAATGTCAGACTTGTGACTCAGCACAGTAGGAAAAGCTTGTTCTGCGATACATCCAGCCACTGGATGGGAGAGGCTTGCTTCATGTGTGGTGGAAGTTGGAAAAGTAGGACAGCAAGGCAGGGACCTGCAAGAACCATAAGGAAGGTCCCATGCTTAAGGCAGAAGGGTACTGCCTTCTAAGAGGTGGAATCTGTCCCTCTCCCTCCCTCTGCAGTTCCCAAGGGACCAAAGACAATGTGCTGAACAAGCGCTTTGTAGATTCTGACGACCTGGATGCTCCTCAAATTCAGAAGCCTGACTTGTCTTGAGAGTTCAGTTCTGGTTGACAAAAACACTGAAGCTCACAGCTGTCCCTGAAGATGAGCTCTGGACAGAGAAAGCACGGTATCATTCCAAGCACTCTGAAATAGTAAAGGTCAGGTTTCGCAAACTGATCACCCTAAATTAATGGAGTCTTCCAAACATAAATTCCTCTATTGTCTCGGTTCTCCCTCTGTAAAATACAAGCAATATTAACCCTACACCTCTCAGTAATGTTGCAAAGATTGATTTAGCACTTGGAAAACACAAGCTATCTTTAAAAAAAAAAAAGAGAAAATAGGCAATTCTGTGTCCAAAAGGGATCTTAAAAAGCATGATAAACTTATAAAACCCAATCCAGCCCTGTTAAGCTAAAGTTTCTTTACATCAGCCTACCTTTCTGTGCTAAGAAAAAGGCCATCTGAAAAAAAACCCCAATTATATTAGAGAAGAGAAGAGAAGGTATGAAAAACTCCTGCATGTTCACATGTTAACACAGCACACTCCTGCAAATACTCTTAAACAAGTAAGCTTAGCACTGGCAACTCTAACATTTGACTTTTCAACCTTGATAGTGTTCCTTGAATGTAGTAATTTTGAGTGTAACTGTAAGCAACAAACGAGAAGACAACTAAAACTGCAAAAGAAATATATAAAAACTATTCACACTCCTCGGAACTCCAAATCACTGAGGAAGTTGGAGAAAAACCTAACACACTACTCAAGATCAGTAGTATCTTACTCTCTGGATGCTTGTGTTGCTGAGAGACAGTAAATAGATCTGACATGATGGCAGCGGGTGAAGCTCTTCAGCAGGTTGTAACAGCTACACTTTCTTGCCTGCCTTTCTTTTCAAAGGGAACTCTAGTGAATTTATTTTAGGCTTAATTCTCGTTGACCTGTGTCCAATGCACTGGTATCGCCGAGCCTTGTGCCTTGACTATCTCTTCTCCATAAAAACAGTCCAAAAATAAAACAGCTGACCAAGGGCTAGGACTGCCTTTTCTAGAAAACAGAGGTGACTTAAAAGATCATTAACTCAAGAGTTTGGTTACTGAACAAAGAAGTAGCTGTATCTTCTGAAATTCCCTTTCTGTCAGCAGCTGCAAATGTGTGAAAGGGAGAAAGCAAGGAGCTCAAGCACTGAGAGCCACTACCAGACCTCCTAAACTGGCAAGATATGTTGCTTTACCACAGTTGTGAGTAATGGTGGCTGCTGAGCAAACAGTTTCAACTTGAAACAAAGGCATTCCTTCTTTGCCATTCAATAATAGCACATTTCTCATGCCAAAACCTTTTTCTTAGCTTATGAAGATAAACCTAACCATAGGAGCTGACTCTTATCAAATATAAAAAAAACTTATAAAGATAAAAAATATAAAACATTATAAAACTATAAAATCTTATAAAATATTAAAAAAATAGTGGAAATTCTCTGAGAGAAACTCAGAGTCAGTTAAATAACAGGAATCAGTCATAAAAATTAAGTGGTAAAAAAAAAAAACAAAGGCAAAAGAAACCCCATGGATTTAGTCCCCAGTAAAAGGCTACACTGGCATTTCTGCAGAATGATATAGAAATGGGTACTTTGCAACACATACCAAATTCCAGAGGGAATCCATGAAGATTTGCTATTTCTCTTGGGGTAAAGTACCTCAGTTTTAGTGTTGACAATTTCACGAGCTTCTCTTCTTCTGGTAACTCCTCAATGTGTTTAAACACTGATTCAAGCTATGAAGAATAGCCAAAACACCAGGTATCACTAATGCAGGCCAAATACGTAAAATTTAACACTCACATCGTAACAGAATATTTCTTTAATTATCACAGTGCCAAAGACAATAACGTGTTTTGCTTGAAAGTATGACTGGTGGTGTATTTTTGTAGACAATATCTCAACACATGGACTTGCAAGAAAGAAATCAACGTTGCCATGAAGGCATTCATCAGTTCTTCCTCCAGTTACAAGCTATACCAATACTTAATAAGGCAATCAAAGGACTATAAACATTTGTTAATGACAGGATAGTGACTTAATGTAACTCCATAGCAGACCATCCCCACAAATTAAGCTGTATGGATGCAGCTGTTTTAATACATTCGCTTTGAGATTACCCTGAATTCCAAAGCTGCCTCCTTCTTGCACTTAGAAATGCCACATAATATTAGTGAAGGGCAGGAGAAGGTGCAGGAGGAGGTGCTTGCGTACAAAATAGGCTCTATGAAAGTGTCTTGAATGATGATTCACCGATAGATTTATTTTTACCTTCCCCAATGCCAAATACCACTTAGTTAACTTCATGGTGAACTTAGTATTAACAGTAGAACTTTTCCAAATACGTCTTCCCAGACAACACTTTTGAAATTCAAACATGTTAAACATTTGACAATATTTACTGGATCATCTGGGTATAAAAAACAGCCCTGGATTCGCAACACTCTACTGCAGTTTATCCATAGAATTAGTAATTTTTTAATGCTTTCACATATCCCTCTGAAACCTCTCTTTGACACTACAGATCATAAAATAATAGCAAATCTTATACTCCACTGAGAGAGGAACACATAATTTTGATTTAAATCAACTATTGTTTATGACAAGTGAATTGATTGGAAACTCAGTTGCCACAAATGTAGTTTTAAAGACTCTTCTGCTACAATATTCAGAATAACAAAGCAGAAGACAGAAAAAGCCCACAAGTTTTAAAACAAGTCATACTCATATGTTAGCCTACACATTCTTACCTGCACATCTACTGCTGTCTGCAGAACAGAGCCTGTGCCTTCTACATAGTGTCCATACCTGAACAGACAATAACAATCTGAAATTAATATTTTCATGGGGCCTCATAGAGCTGACAACTGCAAAGATGCGGACGGTTACTTAAGTTCCTTCGCTTTGATTAACAAATAGCCTCCTGGATAGATAAAGCAAAAGGCTTTGTTAATGGTAACCTTTGGAACGCAGCACCCTCTGGACAGGCTCTCTAGGGATGAGTTTGCAATCAATGCATGAGGGTTTATCCACACTAATGCCTTAGAAGGCAATTATACAAGGCCAAGGAATTCAAGCACAGCATCATCAGATCATCAGAAGGGGCCATCTACATTGCACAAACCAATTTTACATTAAGGAAAAATGTATTAAAGGCCAAATGGTCCCAGGGGACCTAACTCTCTGTATTGAAAGGAGGACCATTAGTGTGAGCCGCCAGCAATCCATTAGGAACAAAGTGGTTCAGTCACATTTAACTTTTGGTTGCTCGTGGATTTTCCAAAGAGGGAAGGGATGGGAGATAGCCAGGCATCTATGCAGAGCAGTAGAAGAAAGAAAGAAAAAAAAATTAAATCCAACTAAAGAGTATTCTAAAACGATACAATAGCTTTTTTGGATGCTTTGTGTTTGATTGCATAACATGTTTACCCTGTAGTCTCTTCCAGACTTAATTATATTTAAATATAATTTCAGACCTTCAGAAACATGTTCTGCTGATCTAACTATGACAGTTTTTGAACATCCTAAACAGAAAGAGACTAAGTCAAGTCAACAGATGGCTTTTGCACAGTGGAAGAACTTTGGAAGATCCCCTACATTAGAGTGATCTGGTCTGCAACCATTAAAAGACACTATTCTCTAGTTTAATCTGTGCATCTCTAAAGTCAGTTATAAAGGTCTTTTGCTCCACTTGGGGCCCATTCTAGAGCAAGGCACTGGAACAATTTTTGTTTCTAGCCTTTCTAATTCTGCAATGAATAAAGCAACGGTCTCCCTTCAGCACAGACACAATGACCAACCGTGGTGCAATCTTGAGAATTTCTTTTTCAGTTGGAAAAGCTTACGGGTAGTTCTGCCAATATCAGGGAGGGCAACGCTCATTTTAAAATAAAGTGCTTGCAAATATTCCTTAGGATCAGAACAAAAGGCCCTAAACACTGATGGAGATTAAAAACATACGGAATCAAACTGTGCTGTAAATACATCACCTTTAATTGATTAGCTGCGTTCTGAAAACACAACAAGTTTAACAATATAACGCACAAAGCACTGAGAAATCCTGACAATCTGATCCTGATAGCATTGGATCGTATTTCAGGTTAATATATCTGAGCCAAAATAAATACATGAGGATAAATTTCAAGGCGGTATTTTAGAGGTTTATTTGGAGAAAAGAATCTTTTAATAGGATTCATGTTATATAAAATACTCCACTAAATAACTAGAGTAGAGAACTCCTCACAAAAAAAAGAAAAAATTCCAGCTGGTGTAAAAAATGGTTTGGGGGTCGGGGGAGCATGTGCTGGTTTTTTTTAACACAAATGTGGGCAGATAACCAATGTCAGCTGGACTGTTATTATTATTCTAGCTGCTGACTACAGAAAAATTAACATTCCTACCTTAGAACATAATTGAACATGGGAATATCTGGCACAGTAAAAAAAGATGCATTGATTTTCTGACATTTTACTACCAGATATAATGGAAGAAGTTGGCTTAAGAAATTACAGTCTCCCATTTTCATCCAACTCAAGATTTATTTTTTCCTCCTCCATTTCTGTAAGCTTTAAAAAAACTTTTTAATTTCATACACATAATATATTATTTCTGGGTATATTGTGTCCTATATTATGATTAACAAAAAGTTAATTTACACAATGCTAGAGACAGTTTTTGTAACTAATATTACACTATTTTAGAAGGCATCGCTTCTCTTGCCAACAGTATAGCAATAATTTACAAGTCCAGAATGATTCTATCTAAAGAAGTAATTTTCATTTGTTCTATCCTTTAAAATGGACGATTTCCTCTCACAACTTCAGTCACCACAAACATACTCCTAAGAGAAACCATGGCGTCTGTAGTCTCAAGGAAGTCCGCAAGAATTTTCAATTGCCTAGGAGCCTAAGGTCGGAAGGAAACATGGGATCATCTGCTCAATCTCTTGTGCATCACAGGCCGTTACATTTTGCGCTCTACTCCACCAAAGCCTTTCAGAAGACACACCAGCATGACAAAGGCAGAAAGGCAAAAACCCCAGCTGAAATACCACTGTTTGTCATCCCTGAATTAGCAAGGACTGGGAAAGGCATACCTGGATTATCCTCATCACACAAACCTTGCTGGAAATATCAGAAGACCAATCAGAACTGAGGTAAATTTTTCTCCCAGTCTCCAAGCTGATGATCAGTATGACTTACAAGACACCAGACCGACACCTCAGCAGAAGGATTCTCTCTACTACTTGGAAGTGCTGTTCTGCTCCTTTTAGGGTCCTCTTTACTAAATTTCATGCTTCAGAGAAACATAAAAAACAGAACTCCTAGAACACATACAGCAGCAACTTATTCTTGGCTTCAGAAAGTGACCTGCATGAAGCCTGAGATGTAATTACCATCTTTTTCTTAATGAAGAGCTGTAAGTGATAGGACCACACTTGAGAACCATGTTGGAAACCTTCCCTCCGAAAGGCTCTTAAAAATGGGAACAAAGACAGTAAATTAGATTCCTACATTTTGAGCCAAGAAGAACTGCCACAGCTATCTGGTCTGGTTCCTTCCCCATCAGCAGAAAGGCAACAGTCACGTTCCACGTCAGATTTCCCACCACTATACACAAAGACTTCATATTAACTACTCAGGAGCCTCCTTCAGTGTGATTTTGATAAACATGACCACAAACTCCCATAATGTATTTGAGCAAAACCACAAGTGGCCAATGTATTTCTGATGACACCTAAGGCATATGTGAGATACACAAGGAATCATTCTGGCCTAAGGTTTTTATTTGACTATTCTAGTTCAGAAACAGATCCCATGAGACACTGACTCCCCCACAACTGAAAAGAGTGAGGGCATCTGTCAATGAGAGCTGGGGGAAGGGCTTTCCTGTTGCACAAGTTTTGAACTTTTGAAAAGCTTTATCCTCTCAGCTTTTTTATTGTCAAAAAGTTTAAGTTACAAAATCTGCAGGAACCCTGTCAACCTGGCAATCTAATTTCTACTAATTAGAAAAAAAAAAGTTACAATTAGCTTTAACTCATCAACTAAGCCGTTTTGTTGAAACATTCTGAGAATTCCAAAAAAAAAAATCTAATTTGAAAAATTCACCAATACTCCAACTGGCATTTTCCAACACAAATGCATTCAGTGGAAAAGCTCTTGATCGGTTTTCTGTGGGGTTTCAGAACACTCAACAACCTCCAGCAGTCAAACTTGAAATTGCAAAGTACAAATCAGACAACTACTAGGCAGAAAAGCACTGATGTTCTGCACCATCAAACAGGATTTGAAATGCAGCAACTTATCTGGTTTTATGACATATGGCCAATCCACAGCTATTCTGACCTCCACAGCTGAAAAATCCAAGAAATCGATAAAACGTACAGTGGAGACAGTTTTAATGAGGAATGGATCTGTCATGCATGAGACTTCGTAACTTCATTGAGCAACATAAAAAAATTCATTAATGAATCAGTACTATACCAGTCTACTGGAACCATATTTCCGCAGGGGTAATTAAGCTTCTGTGAAGGTCAACAACAAATGGCACTGTCTTTTGTGAATGCCTTTTTGGAGTGGGCACATGATGTTCTGCCAGACAGATCCTCATGCTGACATTCCACTGGACCAGGAAGCACACTACATAAGGAGGTTTTTTTTTTTCCAGAAGCCTGGAATTTTTTTGATGAAATGGCTCTCCTTGTTTTTACAGTACACAAGCATAAACACACTTAAAATTTCAGGACATGATTCAGCAAGACATCTTTTTTGCAGCTTACCCTTTTGTAAAGCATGTGGATCTGCGGCAGGTAGGTTTAACAATGTCTAACAAGAAAGCGTAGCGCAATAAGGACTTTGGTGGTAAGAAATACTGACTCATTTCTTCCTTTTCCTCTTCTAAGAAATCTTTTAGCATTTGAATAGAGGAATCATTGTCCTGATCACGTTTCCTTTCCATTTCTTCTACTGTTTCAAGCTTAAAAAGAAAAGCCCCTTTTGGTAAACTCGTCTTGCTGCTGCAATCAGGACCGATGTTTGGATCCAGTTTCTTCTCTTCAGAAGAAGAGGAAGAAATAGCTTCATGCACTTTGTCAGCAACTTTGTCCTTGACTAAGTCTTCTAGATCCTGATCTGGGAATCTTGTCAAAATCTAGGAACAAATTGTGAGAAAAATATTAATGAACTGCATTCGATAAACAACTTGAGGACAGACTCTGCAGTGACATAAGAATTCCTTCAGAGATGCTCAAAATAAAGCAAGTAACCGTTCAATGCTATTTTCATGAAGATTTCAAAAACGGTTAACATGAAGATGTGCTGACCTACCAGCAATGATGTCAGGAACAACCACAAACAATTGCCTTTGTAAAAAGACCTTTCCAAGGGCGTGAAAAGGGCAGCAGAATGCATTGTTTTCTAGCCCACTAACAGCCGCTGACCCCCAACTATTTAAAGCCACCTAAGCCGCTCGCATGCATTTCAGTCCTTAGAAAACTCAGTATCCAGGCTGAAAAGAGAGACAGAATTTAACTTTGCTGTTGATATCACTTATGCCTCTCTCCATCCATCAACACACACCACTACACTGAAAATTTAATACCCAATCTTCATGAAACAAAGCAAATTCAAGTATCACTAATGGACTCACCTGACCAGGAGCTTGAAAGGAAAATGGCTCTTGGTGAAGCTTTGCAATTAGAAAGTACCGCAGTCTAGAATTGGGAATGCCAAGCTGTAAGCAAAATCCACAATCCTTTAGTCCACGTGATAAAGAGAGAAAAAGTGGTCTATAGTGTCATACAAGTTATCTACCATGATATACACTAATACAACTATGCCGCACAAATATATATCCTAAACATTTATAACTTCCGTGCCTAGGTATTTTCAAGGAAACAAGTGGGTAATTATTCTTTGTACCTCATTGTTTTTACTTTCTCTGTAATTGAACAGCAATGTAAACAAACTTTTATGCAAGGTAAGAAGAAAAACAGCATGCATCGTGATTTCTTGGGACAGGTACTATCCGTTTTCTTTTAAAAAAGCAAAAAGGCATCTCCTTGCCTTTTTAAGCAAGGAACTATCAGACATCTAATAATGAAACAAATGCACCTCAACTGGTTTTCAAGCTACCCTCTATCAGCTTCTCTAAGATGTATACAGTACTTCACTGATTCCACAGTCTTGTATAACCTGAAATCTCTGTCAACTCTGTTTTCGGTTGCCAGAGAAACATGCAAACAAAGCCCCTCCTCCCACAAATGACACAGTCACATTTTCTGTGCTGGGAAATTCACAGGCATCAGCACTTCCCAAGCAATGAGGCTCCTGCGGGGAAAACCACCTTCCTGGTCATGATGTAAGTTTGTGCCTTCTTGAATAATATCAAACAGTAGGAAAGCAATATGGGACTAGGATTTGAACAATAACAACAGTATGATTTTGCCAGTACAGTGACGAGAAATCAGAAGTCATGCCAGATGGCTTTTCATTCAGAAGAGTATGCTCTGGGCATGACTTTCTTTTCTAATACAGTGGATCACTTTAAAATGTTTTTGGGCTCAGCGCAGTTTGAACAGTTAAATCATGTTAGAGCAATTTTAGTACTCACACAGGTTGGAGACAAGAGAAATTCTTGATATTTAAATCCACATGTTTCTAGTGTTTGCAAAAGTTCATTTCTGGCAGTGAAAAAAAATCAAAAAGCAATTACTCCCTTCAAACAATCCTTAGGCCCTTTTAAATCTTAAATAAAAAGTCATCAAATGCACCACCTTAGGTACCAAGACATTCAGCACATTCAGTGAAAGAACTGTACAGAGAATTACAGATATCAAGTCATTCATTTCTGAACTTGAGGAGACAACATACCAAGTTCAGTGTCAGTGTAGCCAAAAACGACTATTACACATTCATGGGTATCTCACACCTACTTTGGTACAAATGCTCCTTCAAAAAATATCCCATCTCTAGGAGACTACTTATAGCATGTCAACAAGGAATATAATCAGAGGGCAAGACATTCTCTTTATTGTGAATTATAAAACAAGAGATTAAAACAACTACAAATAGCTCACTACTCTCTGTTCCCATTCTTGGTATCAGCTAAGCCTAACAAAAGGGCTAACTCAAGGGATGACAAAAATTGGTGGCTGATAATAACAGTGAGGTAGGACTGTACTTCATAAACAATGGAAAAATCACTGAAATGGAAACCTCCTTAAAAAGACTTGCCTTTTCTATTCCATGCAGGCTGCACTAGGCTGAACTATACAAAAAGCATGAGCTGCGACCCGTCCCTGACACTGTAAGTGACACTGCATTCCAAGCATTGTAAGAGAAAGCAAGCATTCCGACAGGGGTGTTTTCTGAACTACAACTTGTTCCAAACACTGGCCAGCAAGGTATAGCCTAGGGAATCACAGCGTCTCCAGCAGCAGCCTGCACCTCCAACAGTGTCCAAGTGTTCACAGAAGACTGCTGCACACCTGACAGTGAGAGAGCTGAACGTGTCTCCCAGCTGCCTGCTGTACTCATGAAGGACCATGATATGCAGGGTGGGTGCCCTCTTTCAGGAATGCTATGGAAAGATCCTACTTTATTCCAGCAAGAAATGAGAAGGAAGACCATAACCTCTCATCTCCTGCTATGCCCACAAGAGAGGGGAATACTCCTGCCGTTATTAGGTAGCCTTACTGACAACCATCCTCTTCAGCATTTCAGACAAAGGCTATACCCAGTTTTTGTACTGTATCTCTGGACCATTTGATGGGAATCCTGAACCAGGGATAATGTACTATCAACAGAGGTACTGAAGTAAGCCCCTATACCACACTGTGATCTTAACACAGTATACCACGACCTTCTGTCACGGATAAAACCCTAAAAACTTCAAGTACTATACCTATTGTTCTTTTTCTTTATTGACCCTCTCTAAAGGACACACAATCATCAAATAAAATCAATGGAGTCTACTTGTTATAACATATTTTATCTGCTTATAGAAATAAATACTTATTTAGCACGTTCCTTTCACAGTCTAAGATTTTAATTTCTAAATTAAAGCAGTATTTTTAACCCACAGCTGCCAGGTGTCCCATCTCACTATTTTGCTAACTTAAATTCTAGAAAACAAAAATCCTGCCTTCCCCTTCTAAAGAAAATGTCCTTTATTGAAAACTAAAACCTGCATAAATTAGACTTTACCTCGCAGAAGAGGATTCAAATCCTTTAACATTTTCTAAAAGTAGGTATTTTGGAAGCTTCTGGAGCCTACAAGGAAAAAAAGAAAAAGGATCAAAAAATCAGAGGAGCAAGATGCAAGCTACATTTTATTCATCCACAGATTTTTTTAGCTATAGGAAAGATCATAGTATTTCCACATTATGCTAGCTGTCGAAGTTTAGCAGACTTAAAAAAATGTACCTCAACTTTCAAGGTTGCCTAGATCAAATCATTCCCATCTAAATTAAAAATGTGGACTGCTTGTAATTATAAAAACCAACAAAACCCACTTATGTTCAGATCGACTGCTGTAACCTTCTGCAACCCATGCACGTACTTCTGAAAATGCTTAATGCTGTTCATGTCCTAAAGCATAATATTATTCAACAGATTGAGTCTGTAATAGGAAAGATAACTGTCAGGACAAAAGAGATTACTATTTAGCCATGGAACAGAAAACTTCTGTTTTAAAGTGCCTAAACCTGAAATCAATGTCAAAATGTCATATCAGCTTTAGTGATAACACATCAGAACCAAAATTCATCTAATTGCTTTAATAAATACAACATGTTTAGAGCTCAAACTGTAGATATTACCAATTTTCTATACTTAACTTTTTCATTTGGGAAGGGGAGGGGGGAGAAGAGGCAAAGGGGTGCCTGAAGTTTAGCAAGATCAGCGCAGAGGTCTGGAAATAGGCTCCTTCCAAAAACAGCACATAAAAACCTCTGGAGAAAGGAACATGCCCAACCTCTGCCAGGGACCATTCTAACAATTTGGAAGCAAAGGTGATTCAGATTCAAGTCTCTGGGCACATTCCCTGGCACTGATTAATTCTCTAGTAAGGCTAATGTAGGCACAGTATGTTTGTCACATACTGGGATCTCAGAACAACATATAGAAACAGGATACCGACAGCAGAGAGAAGTCCCATGCTAATTTAAGTCAATAAGTGACTTTGGACTTCCACCGGTACAAATCACAGCAGAATTTGTTTTAGCAGGTTCTTAACTACCATTAATTAAAGACATTTACATGAAGAATTAAAGAACGAAAGCACTTCACAAGAAATAGGAAAATGTATAAGGTACTAAAACCTTAAAAAATTTAAAATTGAAAAATAATAGCAAAAAAATAATTCTAAACAGAAAAAAGCAGCAGCAGCCAAATTTCCTGCAGAGGAATTGAGAATATATCTGTTGGTATGTTTACCCACACTCAACATCATCATCACTTACTACAAAACTGGTTTTTAAAGTAATGAATCCAGAGCATAGCCTGAAATGCAAGAGCTCGTGCAGGATCAACAGATCACAAGACAAGTAATCGCTATACAAAGAGTGTGTGTTAAGTACTTGGCAGGTATTAACATTACGAATGGGTCTGTAAAAGTAGCACTTTGGCATCTTAGCATTGGATTTCCCCGGGATATGACTTGGACCCGATAAACAGACAGTACCGGGACCATTTGGGTCAGACTCTCTTTGCTGGCTGAGCTCTCCAAGGATTTCCCCAAGTCTTTCCAATTCCTGAAATTGTCCTTCCCGTATCTCTAATATTTGTCTTCCCAGGCTATCTTTGAGTTTCAGTTAAGCTACATTTCATTATAAAAGCCAAGGGATGCGAAATTATTTTATAGTTTCCATATGCTGAACGCATGCTGTACCAATTTAGAATGCAAAGTGGTTAATTCCTATATTAAGAATTTCCCTTTTTTGGGCTGAAATACTCCCTACTCAATGTCTGGCAAACATATCATACCCAAAAAATACACAAACGCTATCTCAGTAAAACATAAATCTATTAGAACTGAGAAACGCTGCAGAAGCCACCATCTCAAACATATTACAGACTGCCTTCAGTAAGTACTGCCCCCAGAAACAACCTGCCCGAGGGAGATAAGGGACATCAGCAGGCTCTCATGGGGTGTTGAGATAAGTGCCACAGCCAAGCCCAGCTCCTTTGCATCGTCATGACGAGAAACATAGGGCCTGCAGTGTCCAAAGCTTTGGTTTGGAGAAGGAAAAGCTTCTACCCTTTATCCAGCTGAGCCCACAGCAACAAGGAAGCAACATTTCCGTATTAACGCGCAACAGCGTCCCAAGAGCAGCCAGCTTCTTAGCTGTGTCTCAGTTTAACGGAAAGGAACACTGAGGTCAGGATTCCCTTCAGGATAAGGAAGGTGCTATTATTCTCACAAATTATTAACGTACACTCTATCTGCTGTTTTTAATTTATCATTTTGAAAGGTCAGTCTGGAGGACTGAGTTCCATTCATTGTTCCAGAAAAGATATCCTATGCAACTTTTTTGTGTCTCTGCTAGAAACGGGGGGGGGGGGGGTAATAATAATAACCTTTGTTTTTACCTATTAATTGTCTTACTAGGCTACAGAATCTGCATTGTGTTCTGTTTCGTGTTCTCTGCCACAGATTTCTTAGGTGATCCCAGGTAAGCCACTCAGCCCTTCTGTCTGTGCTCTCCATCTGCTGATGACAAGGGCAAAAAGGTAGTCCCATTTAATGTTGCTGGCTGCAAAAAAAGTTGTTTCTGGAAGAAGAATGAAGACTCTTTTCTCCCAGTGTTGAAAGAAAGGCTGTTGTCGGTACCAGTTTCCTTCTGTGCAGAAAGTGTTCGTTAAACAAACCGAAGAAAAAAAGAGACAGCCAAACCTCCCTTCGTCTTCCTGGAATTCTGAAAGCGAGATTAACCAACAAAGGAATATAGAGCTGTCCCAGTCTCCAGCAGAAACGGGGCTGCCAGGAATGGTGTCTGGTGGGGCTGTAACCGACGCAAATTCTCAGGCTCAGGCCAACTGGTGCCCAATGGACATCTCAATCCAGAAGCAGAGATTTCTGCTGGGTAACCTCCCTGAGCAACTGCTTGCTTCACTTCCCCAAGAAGGGCTCTTACAGTGCTATGCATCCCTTCCCAAAAAAGCCTACGAGCATTAATTGGAGCTGATTTTTAACACTCTCAGTAAGAACAATTTAGGTCAGCAAAACTCACTTTGTACGGATTTCCTGTTTCAAAATTTAAGGCATAAATAACACAAATAATTATGGCTATTTTATTAGGAACTGGGGTTTGAACAGGCAAAAATGACAGATCGATACAAATACAAGGGCACTGTTCAGACAATGCAGTTCTATTTGAATTCTTTAGTATTACTACTCAAAAGAAGAGATTGTACTACAAACTAAAAATACACAATCTGCCCCAAGATATCTAGAAGCAGCACCAAAGAGACAGAACAGACACTTTAAGAAAGAATGGAAGGGGATGGAAGAGGTATCGTAATAACAAGCCAATGACTTGTTTAAACCAACTTTCAAATGTTACCCATTCAAAAAGTGACTAAATGTTGAATCAAAGCTTTTTTTACCTGGTATTTCAAACAATTTCTGTATTTCCACTATGCCCACTAGCAAACTTGTATTACCTACTCCTGCTTCTACATAAAGTTAGTGCAAGTTTGATGTTAAACTGAAAATAACTCATTTTTTTTCCATTTATGATATAGCCACAGTTTAAACAGACACACAATAAAAAGAAAATCAAACAATAAAAGCATATACAGTAACTATGAGATGATAGTGACACTAGTAAAATACAAGTATTGTAAATTACATATGATCGTGTGAAAATAAACAAGTAATACAATAACAATACTAGTACTATCCCTGTAAAGCATTACAGATGACTTATCCCTGAAATATAAAAGAGCTACTTAGTTACAACAAAGGCTTAAGAACTGGGGTAGAAGTGCATTTATACCTTGGGAGAATATCAAGGATATAGAGAAAGCTCTTTGTCCGTGGATCGGTTACATCACCTTGCAGGCCGATTCTAGGAAAGAACAAAGAAACATCCCTATATGACTCAGAGCAGACTGACATTTGACTTCTGTTTTTCTACAGGATGCTGACACGTTTTGCTTTGAGTTTCAAAAAGGGATTCTGCAAAAGCATCGTGTACAGAGAGGAGGACCTGCGCACAGAGGCAGTGTCCCAAGAAATGCTCCAAGGAATGAAAGCCTGCCCCTGGAATCCATCAGCTCACAGTGAGGTTAAAACTGAAGCATTCACTAATGAAATCCACTCCCCACGTCTGCAAAGCATTTAGCATTCTGGTCTTGTCCAGCAAACTCCTTGAACATACTCAGCTCTGAAAGAACAAAAACACCCCACTGGGCTCCTGGGAATACCCCGCTATTTTACATTGAATATATTAAATTATTCCTGTGAATTAAAGCCTCGGTGCTCACCATTTTACAGGGCTGAGCCCCATGTGAGTAACTTTGTAACCAATTTTGTAACATTAAACTCGACAGCTCACGTAGGTTATAAAAACGATAATATAATATAACCATGCAAGGTCTGTGTTCCCCTAACTTATACTCGTATTAGCTCTTTAAAAAGAATAAAGCCTTGGTAGAAGAGCTTTAGCATCTCTCTAAATTAATGAGACAGACAGTTTTTTTCTTTTCACCGTATTGTTAAAAAAAAAGAAATTAAAGGAATGATTCCTATATACATCATAGGTTTGCACAAACACATTTTTATAGATCTGCACCACTTTGGAGGGATTTCTTTTCAATCTTAGAACATCCAATGTGATATACTTGCTTATACAAGCAGTTTCAACACCATCAACAGACTTTTTTATGGAAGTACTATTTTGCATAAGTATAGTTACTAGAGTCTTACCTCCACTGGTCACTGCTGCCAAACGATACGAATTTGAAACTCATCTGACAAGTAACACCTCAGGAAGTTCAGTTCATAATCAGCAAGACATTTCTCTATATCATCTACAAAACCATTTCAGAGCCATTATCCTCCTAGTCTTGGTTAAAATAGAAATATTCCTCAGAATAAACTATTTTTGTGCACATACAATTTTCCAAGTACAAATAAAAACAGATTATAGTTTAAGTCTCAGGCAGAAGTAAGAAATTCCAATCCGCCTCCTGGAGTTGGCCCAGGAAAAGATTAGATTGATACCTAAAGGGAAAGGAAGCACTCCTAAACAGCAAAATCTTTGAATTTCACTGTGAGAGGAATAATACAGTATACAAAATAAACACTATAAGAAGCTTACTTAAACTGAATTAAAATCTATGTTACAAGAAATGTGATCAATAATTAAGATTCAGATTGCTGCATTTCTTCCACCTCAGCAAACATCATGGTGAACAGAGCTAGAACATTTTTGCTGAGGAAGATAAAGATACACAGATGAACCACACATTGTGTCTCTCTTGAAAACATTCCTCCTTTAATAGTACATACTGTAACACTGCGCTTTTCTCCAAAGTGTGCTATATCTACCTTGTAAATGGCTGACAGGGAGGACTCATCAAAATCATATCAAAAGATAATCTGTCAAATTCTTTCAGTGTTATGCCCTGAATAAGGAAAAAAATAGAAGAATGTTGAGTGTTGTAAACCGTACAAAACTCTTTAAGTCATCTTTCAGATGAAACTGCCCCTCTTACTTCCACTATATGCTTCATCTAGCAAAAAACTACCTAAACTCCCATTTGACCTAATAATTTCAATCCTTTCTACGTTAGCAAAGCATACAACGAAAATATACATTAATTGCTTTGAATATGAAGCAAAATCACTAATGATGTTAGCATCTATACGTACTCTTGACGTTTTTATCTACTCATTCTTTCAGAAGAGGTGCATTGTGGTTCTTTCAGTAGATCATATCAAAATACTGACTAGTTATTTCTCCCCATCCCTCCTCCAAATAAAGTACCATTATTCAGATATTAAGTCATTGTACATCAAAACCAACATTAGCATATTCAAAACAAGTGAAAAAAATACTTAGACCTTCTCAAAAGACAAAATATGTGAACAGAAAAGTGGCTCAAGTGTTAACATGACAATTTTTACCAGTCCAAACCGTGGGGTTTAACTCTTAGGAGCTCATTACCCACACATCCTATAAAGTTTACTTCATTCTAGTTTTTGCAAAGTAAAAACCACTCTACTCTGCAAAAATATTTCTGTTCAGAGAAGAAAGAATTAGGTCTGTGTCATGAATTAAATGCACAAGTAGAAGTTCCTCTAGACTACATTTTAAACAACACTAAAAGGACAACATACTAAGGGCCAAGAGAGGAGAAGGATAAAGAACAAGTAACTATGAGCTGGACAAAGAAATCACTGCCTTACATATTTTGACAGATATCTACATAGCAAATGTAAAATACCTGCCCACAGAAACTACACAAAAGCTGTTAATTTTTTTCCAATAAATTTCAAGGTCTTACTGACTGTAAGTGCCTTTATAAGGAGGCACAGGCAAGCATTCTTCTTCTTTTCCCATATAAAACTGTAAACTATCATTTACCCTGCAATTATTGAGTGCTGAGTAAGCATTTAACCTTTAGCCACCTATTTATGTCTACTTAAGCTGGTGTCTTAAATCAAATTCAGTATCTTTCACTGTCAT
>JAOXJK010000012.1:21745313-21758547 GCA_025774025.1 Xenus cinereus | reverse complement strand
TGGTCTGGTGGGAGGTGTCCCTGCCCAGGGCAGGGGGGCTGGAACTCGATGATCTTTAAGGTCCCTTCCAACTCTGACCATTCTGTGATTCTAAAAAGGAGAAGGGGAAATTACAGGCTAGGAAAATGGGTCCATCTTTTAAGTATTCTAATCAAGACCCAGGGTTCTTTTCTTTTGAAGTAGTAATGTTTTCTTTTAAAAAAAAAAAAAAGTTAAAAATATTTTGGTAGAGTGGAGCAGTTTGCCAGCTAAACTGCAGTGTAACACCGGGGGGTTTAAAACTGTATTTTACACCTATGGATTTCTTCTCCCTTCATTACCTGATGTGAGTAAGGTTTGTCAGGAATGGTATTTCCACGGGGAGGGGGCCCAGTAGCCACAGCTCACACAGAGCTGTTCTAGTACGACACCACTCCCGAAGAACTATGGCACTGCTTTGCCAGGCTCCACGCTCAGCGAGACAGCCCAGAAATACAACGCTCAGAGGCTTCTCTGAAACACGGCATCTGCTCAGTCTTTTTCCACACCCTCCTTCTCCCCCGGCCCCGAGTCATTTTAAGGGCTGGCTATTTGTTAGCTTCCAGGAAAAACAGGAGTTGCAACTGTTTGGAAAACCTGCAGATTATTTGCTACCATGGGTGTATAGCCCAAATGAGAATAAATCAAGCTTAAAAGCAACGAAATGTGGAGGTGTAAAAAACAATTACAGCTTGCACCCAATTGGGCTCTGTAATTTGTTGCACTAATGAAACATTTATTTTAAGTGGAAAACCTTTGAAGAATACTAATATAATAATTAATATTCAGGTTACCTAGGGAACCTGAGACTCTACTGACTGTAGCTAGAAGAGCCTTTGCAGAGGAAGCTACCCAGCATGGCTTTTTTTTCCCCTAGAGCTTTAAGAATGACACTTACAGGCAGCTGCGAAATTATTTCCCCTCCCTTTCCAAGTTTGTACCAATCCTCTCTTATGGCCACGAAATCTGAGGATTTGCTTTGTCTAAAACAAGTTAGAGCCGATGTAAATCTGACAAGGGAGGAAGAATTCATGTGGGCTTAGAAACAAAGGGATAATGTGGAGATGCTAGATGATTCTATATGGCTAGAGCCATACAGAACATGATAAATGAAAAATGAATAAATAAAAAAAAATACACACACCCCCCAAAAACAAAAAAAAAAAAACCAAACCAAGAGAAGCATAGCTGACGTTCCTCAAGGGAAGAGGAATTCACAAAGGGTATCTGATAACGAATAAAAAATACTTAAATAGTTCTCTATATGTTAATAGCAGTACACATTGGAGAAGATTTTCCCTAAATAACCGTTAGTAGGATGCCATTTACATCACTTCTGCTGCAGGTCCATCACCTTTACCAGCATCTATTGCAAAGTTAAATAAAACCTCTTTAGCAATGGCCGACAAACACTAATGTGGGGCACAATAAATCTTAACTAGATTGCAAGAGCTTGCACTTGCTCCTCTGAGGTCAGCCTGAATCTGGCAGTGCTGATGTAAGCGAAGGGCCAGGAGACTGGTTCCCCGACAGAGGCTGGACAAAAGTCAACCAGAGAAGACTGACTGTGGATATGGGAGGTATTAAAGAGAACATCACATGGCTTCTACTTGCCTCACGAATCTCCTTGATTTTGAGAAATCCATGGGTAAACATCACGTTGCTGTCAAGAACTACTGACTGCTGCCAGACAGCAATCTAGCCAAGTGCACGTGAGCGTGCACAGCAGAGCAGCTTCAGAGGAAGCCATCTGGAAAAGGAAAAGGGGCATCCCTCTGACAACAAATGGACACAGCCTGCACAGCCAGATGGCAAAGCTGAGGTAGGCAGTAGAGGGTCAACCTGGAATCCTGCACTCTGCTTTTTGTACAATGGATTGCGGTTCGTGCCACGCGTGGCTATCAGCTGTAACCCTTTAGCCAAATACAAAGGCAAGTATTTCTTTCCTGCGCTGCACTTCTAATTCTTTTATTTGGCCTGGATCTGCTGGGAGTGTGGCTTACAGAGATTGATGTGTACTCATTGGCACACACTGCTCTCTTCTAGGAACATAAGAGTTACTGGCTAAGACCACATATTAATTCACTCCACTGCCAGTATGATGGTAGCCAACAGCAAAAGCTGCGAAGGAAAACACAAGAAAGCTTCTTTGAGAAATTCACTAACCCGCGGGAAGCTGCTGTTGAACCTTATTAATTAGAGGTTAGTTTATGCCCTGAAGCTTAAGGCATTAAATCCATTATAAATATGCATGCCTGTTCTTCAGAGCTTCGGGATAATACAGAGATGTCATACAACTGACACCACGCCTGAGAAGCGTGTAAGTGTTCACTCCATTTAGCAGATGGGCAAACAGGGAGAGAAGTCAAGCAGCTTCTCTGCGGTCTAGTGAGCAGGCACACTTGTGGTGGCACTAGCAGGTGAACACTATGACACAGGCAGCTTCCAGCTCTCCTCCTGCAGGTGGCTAGCTGTATTACCCAATTCCTCCTGCACAGCTCCTCCGAGATTAATTTCCTCTTCTGCAAAACGGGTGTGTTTATCTACCTACTTAATGAGATTTTTAGAACTGAATAATATTTGTATTACACAATTATTATGCATTACTGACACTGGGCAAAGTTAGAAAAAGGAATAGATGTACTGCCAAGGGATTATTAATTCATTTATTTCATCGCATTTCTAGAAGCTTTGTTCCCCATAGAGCTCTGTCAATGCATCACTTCTCAGCTAGAGTGTCCTTGCAAAGCTAGTTCCAGGCTCTTGTGCTTAACTGATAAATAAGTTTGGCAATGCTGTAAGCATATAGATTTAGCCAGTAAATTTTATACTGAATTTGGTTTTCTCTTTTTTTAATTTTTTTTTTAAAGCCTCTATTGCCCAACTGCTAAGAGCCTTGAAAGTCTCTAGTATGGTCTTGCTCTGGGAGCAAAGGCAACTGTAAACTTTTCATGTCCTGTTTCCAGAAAGCAACAGAGAGGAGTTTGAATAAACAGAAAAAGAAAGAAAAGACTTATGCAAAAGCACACATCTTTTCTACAATAATCATCCACAATGCCCTAAACAAAAGCACCAGTCCTTGGTCATACCAATGGAGTTTTTGGATGATAACAAAGCAGACCAAATTTCATAGAGACAGAAGAATGTGCAGCACTGTCACGAGAATTGCAGCACGGCTTGTATACAACTAGCTAATACTCTAGGTAGTTTGGATGTTAAAAAGCAATCAAACCATAACAGCACAGCCTTTGAATGTAAATGAAGTAACAAGACTTTGTCCAGCCTGGACTGAACCATGGGTTTCAAAAGAATTTTTTCATTTGGTATTTGAGCTAAGTTAAAGCTAGCGAGCTGACCTCAAGGTACATGCAGGCCACATTTTCTAAGTGGCCTATTTGCACCCCACAGCTTTCACTTACTATTATTTCCAGTCTGATCACTGGTTGTATAACCCACCTTGACTACTTATGACCCACACTCCTTGCTGGGAGGCAATGACAAGAAGAAGAACAGTAAGCATCTTGTACTTGAAGTCCAACAGTCTCATGTGACAGTTTAGATAGAGGGTGTCACGTTTGATTCCCATAGGCCTAGAAGATGTAGAAGAATTTGGCCCAGTGGAAGGCAGAGTGCAGAAATGATAAATGATGAAGTCAAGGTGAAACAAAGAGTGGTTACTCTGCTGTTGACTTGTACACCTAGCACAGCAGAAGCGGCGAGTTTCTGGTAAGTGGTGGCTGGTCCGTTCAGAAAGAAGGTAAATTTAAAAAAGATTGGAAAACAAACCCCCTAAATGTAGCATGGTGAAGAGTAGATGAGAGCAGTTTCAGCTCTTGTCAACTGTACAGGACACCTGCCTGTTCTGAACCAGAACAGCTCCTTATCGTGCTCTGGTATCTCTGTGCACAGCTAAAGCCTGCCTGAGTTAATTAGAAGTTTCTTAAGCCTTATCTCTGTGTATTTTCTTACCTCAGCTTTGGGAAACACCATTAGTCAGCTATGATACACAGCAAACACAGCAATTTATGCTGCACAGAAAGCATTACCCCCAAAAAACCTACTTCTTCCAAGGGTATCATGTGGATGTTATGTTTTCAATGCTAGTTAACTCCAAAGAGTTGGAAGGTAGGTCAGTTTATTTATTTTTCATGATCGTGACAGACTCTTTCATTCTGATCCATGTAATAATGTAATTCAAAAGAGTATTTCCCCCTGGAGAAAACACGGTTGGCACAGCAAAGCTGTTCTCCAAACCCAGCACGATGCCTTTCCAAGTGAGAGTGGAAGCTTTTCAGGGATCACTGTCCCTACTGAGCGTGTAATTATGTGTCATCCCGAACAAGGACAGCTGTAATCGCGTGCTGACATGCCCAGGGGCCGTGACACACAGTGTCAAACCTAATGAGTGCCTTGGGCACCTCTTTAATACGGAGCAATAGTTTCGAGGTAAGAAATACACAGCTTCATTCCACAGTCTTCTACCAGAATGCCAGTTCAGATGGACAAAATCACACTACTGATTTTTTTTTTTTTTTTAATACTGTAGGTTTTGTGTCAGGAATATTTTAATCTATTCTATATAAGTTAGTTAACTATTCCTTGTAGTGGAGACAGGTAAAATTACTTAATTGGTGTAGTTCTTTTATCCTACTCAGTTTGCACAGTTCAGTCCAAACAAACAAGAAGCCCTAGCATCAAAAGATTTATAGAAATGTATAGCTATGAAAGCAGTCTAAAAGCAATACAAAATTATCTTTTCAAAGGGGCAGATTTCAATTTCTGGCTTCTTAGATGAATCTAGGGTAAACAGTTTTTCTAAATGAGACAAGGAAAATTACCTGAATTTGGCAGATTCTTCTGGTCTCCTTATCCAGGTGCAGTTCTGCAGTTTTGTGACTATGTGAAGATAATAATCTTCTGAGTATCTAAATAAGGCAAGAACATCAAACACTAGAATATATATGTATGTATATTTAGAAACAGTCTCTAAAACATTCAAATGATGCATGTATTAATAATAATGTGCATGATGCATATATAATAGATTGCTTTTAGAACTCCATGACCTATTTTATTTTTGTAATTTGTAACAGCACTATCCTCATTTAATTAGCACGACCTATTAAACATTGCTTCTTAATAGTGATATCCTAATGAACTTTTCTTCTCAGAAACTTTTGAAAGTACACTGGTTTCAAACTTAAGTATTTGACCTTAAATATCTTGAAGTTATTAGAAATCATCTCAAGTGCCGAAGTCCAAAATAATACAAAAAATCTCTCATATTTGGTGTTTTAAACCTCAAAAATGTTTTGAAATGTGGCTCTTGCAAGCCAGAATGAAACATTACATTTATCTTCTTTCGTTTACCTTGTAGAGTCCCCAAAGCTCAATTCAATCATCTAAGACCATAGACCAATATTTACAGATATAAGTTTTCCTTCAAATTATCCGTTAAATAAAACAATCCGTTATTTTACATCACCCAGCCCTTTGGTTACATTGGTACGTGTAATCAAAGAGCTTTCTGCTCCTTTTGAACCCTTTCAAGACATTTGGCTTGTCCATACAGAACATGTAAGTCAAAAGAATAGAGACACTTCTTCCCTTATAGATTTGATGTTAATACTTCTTCCATTTGTGCTTGGATCCTAATACAGGTTTTTTTTTAAACAGTAACTCTGACTTATAAGGAGGACTGGGGGAAGAAGAGATGATATGGGTCCCATGACTACATATTCTACAGGACTCATGTCTCCAGAAAAGAACTACCTTGTATTATTTTAGCAAAAAAAAAAAGGTTAGCATTGGCCCAATATCAAATGATCGTGAGCTTATCTAAGCTGGATTTTAGAAGTGTGTATTTTGAACAGTTTTACAAGAGTTGGGATGGCAAGAAACCTCACTTGTTTTTAAATGGAGCAAGAGAATTGATAAAAAGGAATATAAAAAAGGCTGTGGTGACTTGCCACAGCGGAAGTCAACAACCTGAAAGCTTCCTCCTCTCTGTGTTCCACATGCTTTTGGTGCCACAGCCTTACGGTAAACATTTGAAAAAACAGAAGCCTTTTTTGTTTGCTTCATAAAACTACTGCAACTGCTGAAGTTAACTTGCTTATCTACTCCTGAGTAAAATCATGTCCCATTTCCACATGGAAAAAGAAGTGAACCTTTTTAGAGGAATTCTGCATTAGAATTGGTCTTTGGGTCAAGTTTGCACCTGTGACAACATGCACGATTTTCATTCCGCAGACTTAGCAAGCTCTTAAAGGAACTAGACGACTGTGACCAAACTGATTTTCCTGAGCCCTTGCACAACTCAAGGGAGCAGGAATGGACGGGCAGAAGAGGGAGAAGCACAAAACTAGTTTTATTGCAGCTGTAGCTGATCTGACCTGGTGCAGAACATTCCTCCTCCTTTCAGTCCAACTCCAAATCTGTACTCTCTCTCGTGCCTCTGCTGATACTTACTTGAGTCCGCCTCTCTTTTGTTTTTGCCAGCTTTTTTACTTGTCAAACGCCTTCACAAACCACTTTAATTCACTACTGTGACCAAAAAAAAAAAAAAAAAACCGAAAGAAAGAAAAAAATATGCATACACATTTTCTCCAGGAAAGATTCCATCGAACACCACAGCCAGTATAAGCAAGGAGTGATCGGAGTGGAGAAACTGTGAAGAAGGCCTTCTTATTTTGGCAACTGCCTCCTGGTATGTTGTATTGGCAGCCTTGGAACTGCAGTCAGAGAAAATGGAACTACTTTCTTGCTGAAGCTGCTACCCAAATTGGCTCACTGTGGGGTCAGACAAGTGTCAATACCAGCACAAGGCAGCACAGGGAGCGCATGCGAGGGGAGGATGGGATAGAAGCACAGGACCGAAATAGCCTATGCTGATGTTGAATCACTCATCTAGTTGTATTCCTTAAGGCTAAACAGTAAATAACTCTTAGATGCTGGGACTTATGGAAAAATTCCAAGAATTAATGGGATAACAGGGCATGAAGATTTACTTAGACTATCACTATCTAGGAGAAAAAAATACAGAAAAAGTAAATTCTAGCCTAAAGACACTGATAAGAAGAAGATCAGAGTCAGAAATGAAAAGAAAAATTACCATCAGCTCGGAAAGAAATTGCATGGACTGTCAAGTTATTAGCAAGTTACAGGGAAACATTTGGTAAGGAGAAAAATCAAAGCATCATCTATAATGATAGTTCTGAGGGCTCATGAGAAACACAGGCAGAAAGTACTGTCAGAAACAGTAAGGACCTTCTTATACACATAACAGAAGGTGCACTGAGGGTAAAAACACCAATTACAATGCAAGAACACTGCTACTTTTCCACTGCTGGCTGCTGGACAGAATCACTCTTGCTCAGAGGTGTCCAAACTCACCAGCTCATGCAGAAGAGCACCATTTTACAGGTCTTTACCAGACAGAACACCACCTCTGCTCGCTCTGTGCATCCAGTTTTGCTCCTCTTGTGACTTACAAAGACACTATGGACCATCAGAACTCATCCCGAGGCAGAGACAACCCAGCAGCATGTCCTGGGGAACAGGAGCTCAGGCCAGTGACAGCCCTGCAAAGTGGTCACTGCATCTGCTCACACCAATATAAGGCTTCCAGGAAATGAACTCTAGTTGAATACAGACAATATTCCCACAGATTAATTTTTTTAGACTCAAAGTGAAGCTCTGGGATTTGCTGCATCTGGGTTTACAGCCCAGAAAGCTTTGTTTTCCTTTCAGAAAGCCTATTTTAGCATTTCCTGCTTTAAAGGAGCCTTGGGGACTCACTTCTCCAAAGGAATCATCCAGAAGGCCACCAGGGTATCATCTAATGGCTCTGCTGTAACTCAGACAGTCCTCTTCTCCACTGTTCTGTTTTCAAGAGCTGGGACAATACATGTATTTCCGCTGGCACCCAGGAGCCTACAGCACGTTTTCACTGCAGCTAAAAGGGTTTTATTATTAAGATAAAAAAGCTCTTGTAAATTGGACCATAAAAATATGTGGACAATAATTACAGTGCTGAGAATAGTGAATGAAACACACTTTGTCCTGGTTTTGTCTGTCACCTGCACCACAACCATTATAATAACTTGGTGTTGTCGGAAACTCACTTATACTGTATTTGCCTTGCTGACAAATAACACCTGGGAGGGTTTTTTTTGCCTATAGTACTTGTCAGGTATGCAGTGACCTTCTACATTAACTGCAGTGGCTAAGGTGGAATTATTATGCACAGCTGAAGCACTGAAAAAGTATAAGTATCTTCTAATTTCTGGCAGATATCTGAAGGACAACAGCAAGGACAGGAGTGTTGAGATAGTAGGGAGACAACAGGCAAAATGTCAGAACAGAGAGAGAGGTGCAGCCCCGCCTGGTTACTTGCTAAAGCTAAACACCTAGCTCAAAAAAAGCTATTTAAATTAGAAGGAAAATTGAGCAGCAGGAGTGAAAAAAGGAGATATTATTACTTGGCATCTTATGCTTAAGAGAGAAACAAATTAAAAGAAAAACAACAGCAGGAAATGCAAAAGAAAAGGAGGATCCCTTTTGCCTTTGAACACTTTAATACTATCAAAACAACTATCAGTTTTTAAGGCCCTCAAAAGAGTGTGCACAGGGCTTGCCCTAGAATAAAAATGGAAAACTGCCAGCAAAACTCAGCATTTCAGGCTCTTTATCACCACCAGCACATACCTGCTATAATAATAACTTCCCACTTACATAGCATTTTTTACTATCAAATAATTTGACAAGCTTTAAACGAGTAATTTTTTCCCTTTCTGCCAGCTTAAGAGGGAAGAGTGTCCAGAATGTCCCTTAAAGTCTAGAACTGCAATATAAAGTGTTTATGTACCATGCCTGTGGGTCACACCTTGGAAAAGCAGCAAATGCCCTCCAGCTCCTCTCAGTGAAGGGCAACGAGCTGCAATATTCGTGGCACAAAAGAATCCCTTGCTCTTTTCTTCCAAGCATCAGTTTCTCTCCCTACCTGCCCAATTCATCTTCTGCCTCGTTAAATGGTGCAGCTCCTCCTTTCTCTTTAGCCACAGAATAAAAGTCTGAAACTTCGTAAAGTTTTTCCTACAATCTCAGCTCCCAAACGTTCTAGATATGAAGAGCACAACTGCATTGGTGCAGCCTGTAAGACTTCGTAACACGCAGGATAAATAACAGCATTTCTCTTGCTAGAAGAGGATTTTGGAGGAAGTACAGTGACTGCTTGTCCTTCTCTTGGTGCTAATTGCTCAGCTTTTCAGTCAAATGTATACTTTGACCTGTTTGCCAGTCCCTGTCTCAGCTCTCACTAGCAATGCGTCAGTAAAGTAACATAGTGGTTTACCACCTTTCAAAAGAGGAAAAACTTCAATGATAGTGTTGCTGATGAGGTGGAATATCGGTGGGAGAAGAGGTTATAGAGGAGAAAAAAAGAAAATAATTTAAAAAACCCCAGAATTCTGGGAATATGGTGACTTAAGAACAGGTGAAAGATCCCAAAACGCAATGAAAAAGTGAGGAGGGCGCAGAAAAGACAGGAGACGTTTTAAAATCATGATTTAATGCTGTTTCTGCGTTAAGGAAAAATTGACTCCTCCAGTTCTTTGAATGGGGAAAGGTGCTATTTTTAGCAGAACTTTTTTTTTCTCATTCCTTTTCTCTTTTCACAAATGGAGGGTGAAAAATAAAAAGCTTCCAATTTTAAAGACACCATGGCATGTAATTAATTTTAAGCTGAAACTTGATCCCAATGGGAAGCCTTTCTTATTTACAATGTTTTATTTATTGGTGTATCCATGTAGGCAAAATATTACATGTCAAAAAGAATGGGCTGCTTCTCCCATTATCACTTCAGAAAGTGGGAAAGAGTTTGAGCAGGGCTGATATCAAAGAGGTTTTTTTCCATGTCAGGAAAAGGCAGAACAGCAAGTTGAAACCCAAAATTAATTTGAGGTGGTTTTTCAACATATCTAAAATTGAATTATTAGTTTCCTGTGGACTAGTTATTACAAAGATTGCAATTAATTACGAAGTTTTTATACTAGTACATTTCCGTACTCACTCTAGTGAATACGCTGAAAAGAATCCATTAACGGAGGTTGCTCATAGCAGGAATGTTCACCAATCAGGAAAAAGACACTCAAGAATGAAATCATACCTCATAGATTCTGTTCAGCCTTCTTGTGAATATTTTGGAATAAAATGCTGCTAACTGGCAAGGAGAAATCTTGTTGACTTACATTGTGAAAATAAAAAAAATAAAATCCAACCTCAAATAAATCTAATTCACGTGAAAGAAAAAATGCAGGCAAACATTGGTTGAACAATTTCAGTTTTCTGTTATATAGCTCCACATTCATATCATTGAGAATTATGTAAAAGAGGACAATCTTCTACCTTTCTATTTAAAACAAACAAAGCAGAAAGCACAGCAAATACCTACCTTTTCTTCTTGATAGATGATGACAAAATGTTGTCCTGAATTGCCTTACATTTTGAAGCCTGTTCAAACTGGTAGATTCCATTTTTATTAACAGTTGTTCTGTTAAAAAGGGTGGGAAGAAAAAGCAACAAACTTTAAAAGAGAGAACATATTCTGACAATGCTGTCAAGTTTACTTTGCTATGACAATAAGATTAATAACCATTGATTTAGCTGAAAAAATTACCAAAGAAATCTTATTGACTTCTATTGTCAAGCTCTCACATAAAAGGGGAGTTTGCTGTTAGTGACTATAAAATATTTGATTCTTTAAAGTAACCCTGTTTCATAGTCTGAATTGTATTTTCTACTTTACACTGTAATCAGAAAATGTAATTAAAGAAAGAAATGAAATGGCAAGACTCTTGAACATTACATTTTGAAGATATTTAAAATATTCACCAGTAAAATATTTAGCAGGTGTGATTTCCTAAAGTTGTTGATAAAATGCAATATTCAGTGCCAATATAATATGTACAGGAAACACCACAGGTGAAGTGGATCTTTCTACGTGGACCTTAACGTATTGACTCCAGCTTCCTTCCTTGTTTATTCTTTATTTACACAGTAAGAATAAATGCTTGTAAGGTAAGTGCCAGACAGTGATCTTTAATTCCTGTTGTCTTATTTTCACCAAACTCCTGGGTGGTCCTCTTGTCTGGCAGTCCCAGTAGAAGACTGAGCTGTGAATTAGTAAATGACTGCAATACCAAGGTCTTATTCCCTTCACATCAGTTCACCCCGTATCTCGGTTCAATCTCATACAACCACCCTCCTCCGTCATCAACCTTCTGCTGTACGGATTGTCATTTATCAGGGAGTTTTCTTCCTCCAGCATTTTTATTTTCCTTGCTCCTCACCATTTTCCCCTCTCCCCCTTCCCTGTTCCTTTTGGGTTCCTTCCACTGATTCATTACTTACAGAGCACCGGGACACCGCAATGTGTTTGTCCCACCCAGAACTAGACATACAGAAGATACAGATGCTGTGTCTGTATCACAGATACAGATGCTGTGTCATTCTCTCCTGAGTGTGAGCTGCAGCAGTGAACAGAACCCGTGCTGTTCTGTGTTTCTACACAGAACAACTGAGCCATCTCTGTATACACAGAGAGAAAGGGTCTTCCTGCTCTGTGCACAATGCACTCTGCTTCTGAACCATCATTCCTTTTACTAACAAAGACCAAAACTCCATTGCCTTCACTTATTAAAACACAGAAGCCACTTATCAACAAGATTTTGGACAAGATGATTTTGAACCTCTTTTACTTCAGAAAGATGCCATTTCAAGTCACAAAGTCAGAGTGGCTGAGGTTGGAAGGCACCTCTGGAAATCATCTGGTCCAACCTCCCGCTCAAGCAGGGCCACCTACAGCCAGCTTCCCAGGACAGTGTCCAGACAGCTTTTGAGTATCTCCAAGGATGGAGCCTCCACAACCTACCTGGGCAATCTGTGCCAGTGCTCAGTCACCCTCACAGCGAAAAAGTGTTTCCTGATGTTCAGAGGGAACCTCCTGTGCTTCAGTTGGTGCCCATTCCCTCTGGTCCTGTCACTGGGCACCACTGAGAAGAACCTGGCTCCACCCTCTTTGTACCTTCCATCTGGGTATTGATAAGGTCCTCCTTGAGCCTTCTCTTCTTAAACAACTAAATTCTTAAACAATTCAAATGACAAGAAGAGTAACTGGAGAAGAGCGAGCAGAATAAATGCTTGTTTCTTTTGCTACTGAACTGCCTGGCATGTTCATAGCTACCCCAGGGAGGAAGAGGAACAAAGCGCCTTCTCTTTCCATCGCCCATGAATTTTCTAGTGAATCAGTCACTCCATGGGAGCAACTCACCCAGGACGGGGGCTGCAGAGGAGAGACATCAGCTCTCTCCCTTTCTTTCCACCATCAAGAACTTCTTCCCAGTATACACTCCATGCCCCTAAGGAAGCCCGCAGTCTGCCTCCTCAACGCTAAGACAACACAACATATACCTCTGTCCCTTCAGTTCTGCAGTGACTTTAATAGATGGTGGCAGCTGGCACTACCTACTGAGAGCTCCTTGGCTGATCCTGCACACAGCTCCTTTTCTAATTCTTTTTCAAGGGGTGCCATACAAACAAGGGGGCAGAAGGCTCTCGTAGCACACAGTTGAGAGCGAACAACTCAGCACATCTTACACAGTAAGTGCCGGCAAATATTCCACCTGCACCATTTACACACACAGGTTTATTGTGCCTTGGTCTGAACCAGGTCTACACCAAAGAGCCAGGTGGGCCTTTTCACAAAAGAACCCAACATCAGTTCCCCAAAAGATTTAGTTAGCGCCAAATCACGTCTCCTCTCTCTTGCTTCCTGAATTCAGTAAACTGAAATGATTCAGCTTAAAGTAAGAGAAATGGCCACGTGCAAAGCTCAGCTGCATAAACAGCACCTTGAAAAAGAACTCTTGACATCATAAGCCAAGTGCGTGCATGTTACAGCTGCTAATAAGTTGTTCATTACAACTGAAAATCAAGATGCTGGATGCTTATTTGGGAAGTGGATCCAGCCCTTCTGAGCCACAGCTGGCCAGAGGAGACCTCCTTTAACACAGGAAGCCCGCCAGGAAGACCAGGCTGAGGACAGATCAGCTCGCTGCAAGGTGCCTTTCTACAGCCGGAGAATCACAGAATGGTCAGAGTTGGAAGGGACCTTAAAGATCATCGAGTTCCAACCCCCCTGCCCTGGGCAGGGACA
>JAOXJK010000012.1:21670978-21694891 GCA_025774025.1 Xenus cinereus | reverse complement strand
GAGGTGGTGGAGTCACCATCCCTGGAGGGATTTAAGAAAGGTGTAGACGTGGCACTTCAGGGCATGCTCTAGTGCCCAAGATTGTGGGGTTGTGTCTGTTTGTGGGTTGTTTTTTTGTTTGTGGTTTTGGTTTTTTTGTGGTTGGACTCGATGATCTGAAAGGTCCCTTCCAACCATGACGATTCCGTGATTCTGTGATCTCCCAGTCTCTTGGCGTGTCACAGGGAGCAGCGCTGGGTGCAGCCGGGAGGCGGGTGAGCCACCACGCAACAAGCATCTGCTCTCTCCCGGACACTGCTAACAGGGAGAATAGAATTTACTCTTTTCCTGGTAAATCCAGATTTCCACAGGGCAGAATACATGAATGTCCGTGTCCCGTCACACTCCTGTTGTTGAGATCAGTGGATATTCTTCCGCTGGCTTCCATACAAATCCGACCGGTCTGACGTGGGTAGAGGGCCAGGACAAGTAAATCCTGCCCTGTAAATTTAGATCAGAATGATGTACTTTAAGAAGGTAGAATGTACTACTTCTGCGACTTTCAGATTAGGAGATCTTTGTCTCCATTATGATACATCTGGCTAACAGGATTTAGCCTCTGAAGGCAGTTAAGCTCCTTGGGGTTACAGCCACTCGGTTCCCAATTCAAAAGAAGGAGGTGTGAATACTCACATTCTGCTCTATGGAGCTGTCATGGCAACAGAATCCTCAGAGCTGCAATGTCACTGTTAGTCACCTAGCAAAGGACAGCCAGAGGATCTTCACTCCTTCCACCCCCCTCAAAGGTTAATACCACAAAAAAGCCCTGTTCCAAAACACTGAAATACCCACTATTGTAATACCTATTTCAGGACCACTGCGATGCACTTGCCTTCGTACATGCGGATAGATGTTACACATTCTTGTTAATGCCCTGTATTTTTCCCTCTTGTTTGATAACCCAATATTACTACTCCAACCTATCTCTTTTTTAATGGAATATATTTTAAGAAATATAAAAAGGAAGACTGGCTAATAATAAATATGTTACAGAGGACCTAAAGATTAATTTGGGAAATTGTTCCAGATAAAAAAGTACAGCATTTGTAAACAGATAGCAGTCTGGTGTAATATGCAGAACATTTGTATGAACTGACTTCTATGTGCTAGGAAAAAAATAAAATCGAATAGAACATAGTTTAAAACATGTCTTTTAATTGATGATGAATTTCTACAGTGCTACAGTATTAATCTCTAAAACAAATATCTGAATCTATAGCTCAACACATCTTATAATCTTTGCAAATAAATAAGTTATTAAAAGTATCATATTGTGTTGTTTTCCTGTGTAAACTGCTAATGATAATGCATTTCAGAAAAAATAACAAGAACGAGCAGCTGTAGTGCATTTACATTATTAAGAATCTTTAAGTACAATTCTATACATGATACGCTTAGATAAGTATTTCTGTACTCACACTTTTACAAAGCCATCAACTGAAAGGACATAAAATACATTCAAGACTGAACAGAGAAGCAAGAGAGCTGTGAATAAAAAGACAACGTGTTCCAGTTGATACAACATGACACAGAGAGTGTAGTACATTTTAGCACTCAAAATCCACTACCAGTTGCCGGCCTGAGCCCCACAGCGAGTTGCCATGAGAGGGCCAGAGTCACCCAACATCCAGCTCCTCCACGGTTTGTCCCGGTACGGCCTTGAGTTCACTTGTCAGACTCGTCACTTTGGTGACCTAAGAATTCGCAAGACGGGTCTTCTCAATCTGCTAATTCATCAGGATGAACCACTTACGGACACCGGTGAAGCCCTCGGTCCTACTGAAAGCACTCAGCACCTGGAGCGGCATCGGTGAGGGACGGTACCAGACACTGCACCAGCAGGACCACCCGCTATTAAGGGGTGCCCTCATGAAAGCAAGATGAAGGCAAATATATTAATTTGCCACTTTCCCAGCCTTGCAAAGCTCAGTAGGCACTAACACCACCGCAACTCACTGGAGCAAGAGAACACAGAGCTTTGCAGAAACACGAGGTGTTCGTTTCTTCAACAACCAAACATAGAATAAAACACTTTAATGGGCTACGGTTAATCATCTATAAAAAGTGTATGTTCAGCATGAATTTAAGTTATGAGCTAGTAATAAATAATACAGTATCGTTGAGCACATTTTAAAATACACATTATGAAATAAAATTTAATTTTCAGAAAAGCTTTCAATCTCTTCGTTCAAAACGACATTTAACCAATCCTTTATAAACAACTGCTGCCTGTTTGCCTGCCTGAAAATTTTGATTTATGAAGCACTCCTGCCTAGTGCAGAACATTTATTTGTATTAACTTTTTTTTTTTCCCTAAGGCAGATTAAGTATGAGCTGAATTCACAAAACCTGTTAATGTAGCAACTACCTTAAATTATAATTTATTGCCGGGGTTGTAATTTGGTTTCATTCTAGTTTATTTAGTACACAGAAATATCCGCTAAAGTAAGCTACTGTGAAGACTGCAAGCACCACAGTCAGAGCAGTAGCCGGACCCAGATTTAAAATGGACATATTTCTTTCTGGATAAGAAAAGGCAGGTTCCCTCTGGTCACAGAAAAGATCTCCACGCACCTCCCTGTTCACCAGTCACCGCGACGCGTCCATTGACACGACCCTGGCTAAATGTTACCTTCAGTGGGAGCAGAAGCAGCACACTGCAGCCCGGCGTTTCAAGAAATAGAGGCTTACAGATAGTAAGACGGCTGAGGGGAGCAGGAAAGCCCCTGCTGTCACACCCCCTTTGTGCACAGAGATCCTCCCAGCTGATCTCATGAGCTCCCCAGGCAGAAGGCACGAGAGCACATCGAGCTGCTTCTCCCCTCACATCCCGACATCTTTAACTACTGTTCCCGATGGCCCCAGTGACCCTCTTGGGGACACTGCAATTTCTCAGCATCATATTCCTTTGCAGTGCCCGTGCCCCGAGGCCAGGATCGGGTCCTCTCGACATTCAGAGCTGTGAAACGAGGTGGTTCACCCCATCTGTCCTGGAACAGCCTTTCCGGGTGGGAACAGTGCGCGAACTCAAGAAATCCAACTGCTTTCAGCAGGAGTTTACAAGAAGGGCAGTGTGCTCATGCTACTACCAATAGTAGGAAATGTCACTCGATGAACAGGAATCTCCTTCCAAATGCCTATTCCCTTGTATTGTCATTAAAAAAGCCTCCAAAGGTCATACTCTACATTAATCCATTCCAGAAGGCACATATAGCACATGTAAGAGAACACCTTTATATGAACAGTTTGTTAAAGACGACATCAAAACATTAAAGACGCCGATGTTTGAATACAGTTCTAATCTTTCATAAACAGGAGGATTTCGACGCTTTAGAAAATTATGAATATTGCAGAGAGGAAGACAAAAAAGAGAGATGTCAAAAAGAAGTTGTAAAGGGAGCACCATATGAAAATCATACTTAACTTTTGATGTCTGTTTAACAGGCTAATTAAACGTCTCATGACGTTATACTGAAGTTTAAGTAAGCTAGCTAGGATAAAATCCTGGCCCATCTGAAACCAATGGAAAGGGGACTTTTACCTAAAATTCTCACTATCTTTGAGAAGATACTAAAACAAAAGGTATACACTGAGGCTTCAGAGAAATACTTAACCAAAATGAAGAGAAAGGAAAGAACACGCTGCTTGCTTTTCTTTAAAGTACGTGCCATGTAAGCTAATCTACACGGCAATCTGTCTGGTCTATGAAACGTTTGAATGCAATACTGCAAGTAATTTTTAGCTTTATTTTTATTCATTCATCATTTAGCAATACTTTTCTGTAGCTGCAAATCACCTTTCAAATTGCATCACCACCTTGTACACTGTTGCTTTATGAAAGTGCAAACCCAAGATTTTAGCAAACAGTGCTGTATTTTTTTCATGTGACATATACAAAAGGATATAAAAATACCTCCTTGATTGACATAAGATAATATCCTCAGGCCACAATGAAAAAAATATATAATACAGTATTATAGCACAGATATTCCTTTTATTACAGGAATAATATCTGTGAGATACACTCATCTGATCAAGGATTCCAAAATCACATCTTTAAAGTATCCAATGCATTTTCAATGAATTGATAGCTACGGTCTTCAGTGAGCTGCCCTGACAGTAAAAAGAGACACAGAACTTAATCTAATCTTAAATTACTCCTATTTCATCCTGCTCTTCTGCTTGCTAATTGAGAAGTATTTCTAAAAACTGCCATGATGTTCCTCATGGATCAAAAAACAGTACTCTAAGAACTTTGGACAAATACAACTGCTAGTCTGAATGTGTGCAACACAACTGTTTTGTGATTCAGTGTTGTAAATATCGTTTAAACTTTTAATAGTTTTAGCTGCATATAAAACAGAGAAGTAATAAATTATAGCACCTTGCGTGAAATTTCTTCTAAAAAATACAAAGATTACACCTTTTAAAATGGTAAGAAATACAACTATTCTATCTCAAGTCCACTATGCACCTGTCGTTTGAAAGGAAATGAATTTACACGTAATGAAGACATGCATAAATATCACAAATTTGGGGCACAAAATGGAATTTGAAAGTTAGTTAATAAATCCTCAAATATATAATAAATCATCAAGTTACCTGACACACCAGAAAAAGGTGTATCTACAACTTTCAAAAAAGCTGTATTATCATAGAATTCTTGAATCTAAAAATGGAAACTGCCTATTCAAGTATGCAGTTCAAAGTCTTGCCAAAGGAAGATTATTTTCCACTACTGCATTACATCTAACTGAAAACCTTCCAAGAAATCGTGTGTATTGATAGCACTACTGTGTCATTCCATAACCTAACTGATCTCATTGGTAGGACCTTCCTCCTAAAATTCATTGGATATTTACCTTGTTTCAAATTCATATAATCAGTTCTAGTTACACCTTCATACTTAGAAAGCCTCTTCTTTTACATGTATTTCTCACATAGCAAAAAATTATACACACTTAAAAGTTCAACCTTTCTGACTTCTTTCTCAATTTAACTGATTTGTTACTGTTCTCTGACTTTTCAGAAGATTGATTCAATTCCTCTCTGAGCTACCCAAAATATAACACTGTCCTCCAGAAATGACCTCAGCAATCATAAGGACTATTCTGATTTCCAGCTGCCTGATGCAGCTTTTCTGCATATATACTCTTCTTTTGACACAAGTGATGCCAGAAACAACTTTGTTGCCTACATTATCAAAGCTTCTTACTACATTATTACGTTTCAATCTTCTAAGTATCCGAGTTTCCTCAAATGCATTACCTTTTCTCTGAATCTCTTAGGCTGTGTCTAATTCGCTGGACCTCTTTCATTAATATACTGTAGATCCTTCTTGCAGATTATTGAAGACATTAAACAGAATTAGGTAAACACAGTATAAACAACTAATGGGGAGGGAGCAACCGAAATTGCACAATGGGATGATTCAAAGCACGATTTATACTTTAAGATGCTATTTCAAACATATTTTATCCCACTTAGCTATTTAAAAGAAGTTAATTAACTCACTATAGCTACGGTTTCTAAATGCAATACCGTAATTTTTTCTGCATACATAATTCAGCGTAGAATAGGAAACAAGCTGACAATCAGTCTTCCTCTGCAAACGAGTCCCATTCCAGCCACTGATCAGAGAAAGGTAAGCACATCAAGTCAAGTCCTCAGCACAAGCTTTTAACCAGTTAATGTTATATCTATTATTCTACATGTCTTTAAAATTACAAATGAAAATACAGAGAGTTCTAAAGTTGCACTGACAAGAATTCAGTTCCTTTCAAAAGTCCTTCTGGAATTCCACAGTGTAATCCTGCAATCCAAAGAATGTTGAACAACATGCTAATAGTACTTATAACTGGAAAGGTATTATTTAATATAAAGCTTAAATAACATTTAAGCCACCTAGTCTATAAAAAACACCATTACCTAATTTATGCTCTGTTTTCCAGAAGACTCACTTTCAGTACAACTTATCAACTCTCCTTCTCTTCTTGATGATGACTACACATCATTAACAGAACTTTCAGAGTAGAAAGCACAGTAGCCAATTACTCCAATTCTTAAAGTTATTTGCCAACCTATTAAAAATAAGAAAATAATTCGTCTGAAGAAATGAACAAATAAAAATCAAAGTGAAACCAAGGATTAAAAGGTAAGGCTGAAGATATATTAAACATAAAAATAATACAGTCCATGCTATTTAATGCACAGTTGTTTATTCTTGTTCCATGTTTTAAAACTTGGACTCAGAAAAATCACAGGAAGTTTTGGGTTTTACCCTTTTTTTTTCCCATTAAAAGCACCATAGCTACACATCTTGATTCAATCGTCCTTTTCCACAATCACTTCTCCATGAAGCACCCTTCTTCTCTGCCGCAGCATGTGGAAGTAGAGTTGTGGAAATACTTGATGAAAGCATAAAAAAAAAGCAAATTAGATGAAAAAATTCAACAGGTCACATAATGGAAAAATGTAACTTTGCAGAATGATGAACTGAGGAAAAATTATGGCACACAGCGCTAGAATCGGTTAAGGTAAATAAGTCATGAACATTGCAATGAATTGCAGCACAATAATTACTCAAAATTCAGCACAGTCCCCTGAATGTATACCCTGTGTTCAAGGAACTTCCCTTCCACACTTTCTTTCTATAAACAGGACTTAACCACTTAACCTCGAAATTGTGCTAAGGTAAGCATGTTTGAATTAAACTTATGAGGAGGACACAAAATTACCCGACTTGTTCAAGTCTGAAGTGAGGAGCTCCCTCTCTCCTGGCTCTCTGTTACCTACGATATTACTGTCCTGCTGATACGCTTGATCCTTATATTTAATGGATAGAAAATTGGATTTATTCCTGAAGCATTATGTTATATAAACAATTGTAAAACTGATAGTAAGTTATGATAGCTTAGGACATTTTTTTGCTTATATAAATCTCTCTTGTTGGCCTTCATGATTTCTTGTGACAAAAAAATCACAGCATGTGTCCATACTGTGAAAGTCCCCATTTAAGGTCAACTTCTAAATGGAATATCTTTTATGGACCCCTTTAACTTCAATTTTCCTGCTTCTCAACGCCTCTCCCTAATCTCTTGCCTCATTGTGCAGATTATCTAAAACATTCTATTTGCCTAGTTTGGTCTAGCCCCACTCACGGTGGTGTATCTGAATCAGGTTGGTTTCTCTTTGTCTACACTGCTTAGGTACCAGTGGAAAGAACACTGGAAGTGAAAGACAGATACTCCCTCTAATCTTAGCTCTGGTTAGCCAACTGATCTGTGGCTTCTGGTATCCAGAAGTACAAGGACAATTTGATTAAACCAGGGACCGAGGCATGTTCGGAGAGGTTTGGGGGTGGATTTCTATGAAAACGAAATATTGGAGAATATTGCTTCAAGTTTTTCCTGAGCATGCTCAAATGGTGTTTTTCAGAGGTGATACGTAAATGGATATTAATAGCAATAAAAGCAAAGCAAATCTCTGGCACAACTTGCAGGACAATTTTTCAGCTATTGTTTCAAAGTGGCAGAGGCAGTAGCCATTCTCAGCAATAGAGTTACAGAAAAAGGCTTTTTTACTTTTTCCAAGTCTTAGAAAAGTTTGTAGCATTTTCAGTGAAATATTTCAGACAGCTTATGTTCTGGGGCAGATAACAGGATGGAAAATTTCAGTCTAACCAATTAAAGCACAGCAAAGCTTGGAACAACAGAAAGCAGGCTTTTATAGAAGAAAGCTTTCAGCAAATTTAACCACAGGCAGTATTTCCAGCGCTGCTGCTGATTGATTATTATGTTGTTAGCGTTACTACAGTTAAGTAATACTTACACGGCACATAGGAGAACATGACAATAATAAGGAAGTAATAGTAGTCAAAGGAGACATTGTATTTGTTGGGAAGTCTCAGTGAAAACATTCCTGTTTTCTTCACATAGGGTAAAGCAGCATATATGGTTAGCAGTTCACCTGCAACTCCAGCAGGATACAAAATGATAAAAAAGTTGTATCTGCATTAAAAGAAAAACCCTTGTGAGAAACACCCCATGAAGTTGAAATTTCCTCCTGTTATTATTAGTGGCACAGCAATGTATTACAGTAGTTCCTGCACCAAAATCAAGGGCCGCATCCTGACTTGGCACAGAATACCAGTTTCAGTTACTTTGGATAGCGTTGCTTAGATTTACAGAGAATGCATTCCTCAGTCCTTTTATTTAAAAACAGTGAAGTATCAGAATGTTTGTATGCCTTTCTAATACTAAAGAATAAAAGAATCCGCAAACGTGTAGTCTCCAATAATGAATTTTTTTTTTAAAAAATTTACTGATCTTGCTCCTATTGTCACTGGCAGGATTCAGACCAGGACCGTACCCCAAATTCAGATGATCCTACATATCCTTGTGACAGTGCACGCACACTGGGTCGGCTCAATGTAGTATGATTTCTTTGAAGATAACGAAAACACTGAGAAACATCAGAAGCCTGTTTTACCCACTGCCACGTGGGAAATCCAAATAATACTACATTTACCACTAATGGAAACGGAAATAAAAAATAAAATAAAATGAGACTGCCAGAAACTCATGAGATCCATTTTGAAATAGGAAGAAAATGTTCAAATAAAAGGTGAATAAAATGTGGTTGGAATGCCATAGGCCACACAGGTGGTGACAAAATGAAAAACGTAATCAAGAGGGTTTGTGCTGCCTTTACTCAGTGCGCCCCGGAGAAGCAGTTTCTCCTGAGGAACAGCTCCCAGGTTCGTGCAGGGAACAGCAACGAGAGCTGTCGCACAGAGAGAAAGGTACAGTGTGAACCCCGCGACCAAAAGAGATGAGATCCAAAACTGTGGCAACCAAACATGCAAGTGTCCTAGGAGCAGATGGGCTTAGAGGACTCACAGGTGACAGAACAGACTAAGGGAGGTAAAAGAAGGAACTGATGCCGTGACCTACACACAGTTTGTCTCTATGCAGTGAGAAAAAAAAAAAAAAAGTAGTAAAAATTCTGAACTAAAATTTAGAGCACGCCTATTCCATTAGCCACGGGCAGACAAATCTTTTATAATTATGAGCTAAAGATCAAAAACTTCCAGCTCCCTTGGAGTACTGAATTTATGCCCAGTTGCGTTATTTGATTATCCATAAATCTTGATAGGTATTTTGGACTCTATGAAAAGATAACAAACTTTCAAATGTTTTGTTTATAGTATATTTCACCATATATCTCTGCTGTGAGAACCTCAGTTTTCCCTATTGTCTATCACAAGGAAACAAAAATCCTGTAATTCAAGACACGCTGACCTGCTGGCCAAAAGTCTATCTGTCAATGTAGTACTTTCTGAATGCATTTCTCTTTCTGAAGCCTAAATAAAAAGTTATTAATGAAACCAGACCTGATTGTTTTTAAGTTTGCCATTTAGTGCTTAAATATAACCAAGCCTACCACCTAGGGTATTAGCAAAAAGAGAATGTATTATAAGAATGGACATAAATATCAGACATATCAAAAAAGTGCATTAGAAGCTTCAGAACTGCATTATCTATAAAACAAAGGAAAATAAATACACTCTTTTAAATAAGAGTCACCTGTGCTGAATGTAGGTTATATATTTTCCTTCTAACAGTGTAACTCTGTCTGTCTTACGTGTATTTTTCAAATAATGACTACAGAGAATACTATTCTTCCAGTGAAGTCTCCTGATAAACATGCAGTCTCTGTAATATATGTCATCTAGTGGCCAACCTTAAGTATGCTTCAAAGCAGTTTTGATATGGAACACACTTAGTGGACTAAACTAAGTCAATATGTAGCTTCACTACACGGCTATAACCTTATAAACGCTCTGATAAAGCAGAACTTCTCATTAAGTAGTAATATGCACACAACAACTCCCATATTTTCAAGGACCTGAAATCCACAAAGACTAGCACAGGTGCTTAATTTTGGATATTGTATTCAAAAGCATCTTAAGGAGTCATACTATAAGTTAAGAGATGACTCCAAAGATAAAGAAAAAAAAATAAATTAAAGCAGAGTTCAAACCATGAGACACAGAAAGCAAAGAACAAATCACACCCCAAAATCCCAGCTAAAATATTTTTTAACATTTTAAACCAAGTAAAAAATGATCCCAAGTACAGAAAGCAACTGACTCGCGCTCTGCTGACACGTAACCAAAGCTCAAACATCTGCTCTCCTGTGTGTTAGCTCAGCATGCGTGAAACTAACATGCAGAGAAGCGTAAGAAACTGAAGTGCAAGACATCTCCACCTGGCCCATTTAATGAAGTATGGCAAATGGTTGAGCAGGTTGAATGTGTAGAAGGAATATCGAGTAATCTCTGTCACAGTCCATACGACCAGAAAAAGAATAACGCTCTCCTCATTCTGGATCTGCAGAAGTATAAAGAACCAACACTTTCTTCATCCTTAAGCTTCTTTTCTGTGCAAACTGCAACAGACTTCTGTTTAAGATACATGGAACAGAACTAACATCTTGTAAAGAAAGAAAATTTTGGCATGAAAGTGGTATGTTGAAGCCATTACCATGTACAGTTCCTTATCATAAGTATTTACTAACAAACAGACACTTTGCAAACTGAGAAATCTTTAGCCATTATGCAAATATCAAAATATAAAAGTAATTAAGCTTATTCCTCCTTTATATTTTCTGCCTGCATTTTCACTACGCTACCTGTCTCCTTCTTTTTATTTGTGGTTGATTTACTTGTTTATTTTCTTACTCCTCAAAACCGTAGGAAGAAAACAACGCTACAGAAAGTATGTTCCTTTCATAATCAGTTTTTACCCATTTTGCATTTCACTACTCTGCCTCCTAGACCTTCTCTTACTTTTTATCTAGCTTCCTCCTCACCATATAACGCAGGCCTCCATGAAACTTTAGACAAAAGGAATTGCTTAGTATAATCTACTAACTGGAACTTGGTCACAGAAGATCAAATTTAGCAGACTTCAGGGAGCTGTAAGATAGATAAGGAGCTGGAACACAGATGGATCACTAAATGAAGAGTAGTTGGCAGATCAGGAGCTTTGGGTAAACTCACTCAACAATCCTGGTTGAGATTTAAGTTCTGAGTCATTAAACTGCCTCATCGGTAGGTAGCACATCTCTCTGCTGGTTCAAAACATCAGTTCTTTTTCACTCTGGGTGAACAAATAAACAAAAGTCCCCAAATACAAAGAAGGCACGTGGGGATCTATTACCAACACTACCTTCTGAGAAGAAGAATTACACGCAAGTAACTTTCTTTTCTTTATAAGGGGAGGAATTTTGTAATACAGTTCCATGCCTGAAGGCTGAAAAGCTCCAGGGATGTCTGTGAAATAAAATAAAGTAACACAAATTTTGTTAAAATTACAAAAAAGGGAAATTATTATTTTTTAAATAAAATGCAACACGGTGACAAATCTTAACACATCTCAAAGATGCTGCAAATGCACAACTCTGTCAAAAGTCAGGAAGAATTTTAAGTGCTCATCAACTCATAAAATCACGCCCTCAACATGTCAAAGAAGGTGCACTTTTAGTGAAAGGATCTCACCAACATCACAAAACAAAAGGAGATATAAAAATACTGCCAAACTCACAAACAAATAGCAACAACTGAAGTGCAAAGACACCCAAACAAATAAGCAAAGGAAAAGACAGAATTAGGCTGTTCTTTGCCTCATGCAATTAGAGACTAACAATGATAACCCAAACTTGGATTCACGTCACGGTGCTAAATCCAAGCAGAAGAGCTTTAAATAAGTATGCAGAGAACTCCTATCTGCTGCCCTGCAAATCTCCAGTCAAGTAGAGAGATCTGGGTCTGGCTATTGTCGCTAACAAGCCTCTCACCACCTAAAATGACCCTGAACGTTCATGCCTGCTAAGCAATAACAGCGTGAAATACAATCAGACATACATTCAGATGTATTTTTTTCTTGGACATAGCTTGACCTACTGTACTGAAGATAGAGGAAACAAAAAAAAAAAAAAAAAAAGACTGGATATGCTAAATATTTAATCCACTGCAGATAATAACAAAATGGCAAAATGCAGTGCAGTGCTATATTCCAGCATTCAATACAAAAACTTGTTAATCTTTGAAACATTTTCCTTTAAGGGACAAATGAAAAAATTTAGCTTACAAAAAAAAAAAAAGCTATTCCGTGTTAAGAAAAGCAAGAGTAAAGGAAAAGATGAAGTGTAGGAAATGAGTCCTCTGTGAACTGAAACAAAGCGAATTGAAAACTGAGGCAGGTGCTACGATACCCCATCAGCAGAGAGGCATATGCCATCTGCTGGTGAGACAGTTTAATGGCTCAGCTTTTTAAGTTCAAAGAAATTCAGGAGAACAGACTCAAAATCTATCACTTAAATTCTTACATGCCCTTCACAGAGAGCAGACCCCAGAAACTGAACTGAATGTCCTATCTGCTAGCTGTAAGCAGTCTGCTTGCTTCATTCTGTTAACAAACCACTAGACCTACAATAACCACCTACAGCCAGGCAAATAAACTATCATCATTTACACAGGACCGTAAGCATTATTGTGGCATGCTGGGTGACGTGATATATTTTTACCAAAAACAATGCAGTATGCATGCCATCAAATATTAATATTACCATAATGTTAAAATCTTGAGAAGGTTGCTAAAATAGATTGCAGAGTCACAACCATGTTTACCCAGGTAAATTCAATTTAAGACATATTTTCATTTAGATCAATTCAGTAAGTGCTAATTTAAGTTTTTGAAAGGGAACCAGTAACACTGTGGTAGATTTGCTGGTAAGCCATTGCAGTGGTCATTGATCTCATTCAGGCAGACCACAGCTGCCACGATGCCGAAGAGAGGGCTGATTCACAGTTAAGACCTAGAGCCAGTCTCCTGTGTAGAAGCACATAAATTCCACCCTGTAACACCAACTTCCAAAATCACACTAAAGTACATAAGTATTCTCTGGAGGAACGTCCTTAACTTTATCTTCCTGGTGAAGTGAGAACTGTATTAATGGCTTCTTCTCGAAAACAATCAGAACATGACTTACTCAGGCACATACCTGTTTTATACTATGTGCAATGAACCACACCATGAAGATTCTTGAACTCACTTGGACCCCAGTCACAAGCACAGATGTGCGAACTATTCCTTAAAAAGAGAAACATGTTATCTCTGTTCCTCGGTTCTTGTTTTAATTAGTTGTAAGAAAAACTAAAATGAAGAACTCACCAACTGCACAGTGGACTACCTGTAAATAAAAATAAGTTAGAGGTTAATGACGTCCAGGATGTTACTCTCCATACCATAATAATGGCCTTTTGATATTAATATAAACCTAGGCTTAATTCTGAAGGAGAACTGTTTTTTTTGTCTCCAGCTAACAGTCTTTAAAAGAAATACACATTAGAGCCCTGGCAACTAATGCTGTGATGGGCTCAGCATCTGATCTGTGCAAACACATGAAACAGATGTATTTTCCTAATTAACCATACACATTACATATTTAGATACTGACAAAGCATTTATTTTTTCAACGAGTAAGCTTCCCTACAGGGTAAAGGAAGCTTCTTTTTTTTTTTTATAGGACAGTATAGAGGGAGTCATATAAGGGATGCTAAACAGATAGCAATTACAAAATGTCCTGTACTCTTTACGGATTATTAACATTATTATAATTTTGCCAATGACAGCTATGAAGCTTTAGATTTATTGTACTTTCTGGTCAGCACTGTTTAGCCAATACAGTGCTTTTCTTATTTTGACAGATTTGAGTAGAGTTACTTACTGTGAAAGTTTCATAGCATAAAAGCCTATACACAGCGGGCCACATGATTTTAATAGTTGCTTGAACTACAGATGTTATAGGCAGATTGAGAAACAAAGTTAAAATGTAGTTAGGCACTCGTTGCTGTGCCTGGGAAAGAACTGGAAGCGCTCAATACACCCAAAAGTTTCATTCCATAAACTGAGACCACCAGTGCATAGTCAGCAAAACATTGTATTATTTAAAGAATACTTCGCACAACTTGCACAGACCCTGGTGTAATGGATTAGGTGGGGCATGTGAGTCGAGTCTGGAAACAAGCAGAAGCAGGAAAGGCACAGAAGGAAAATGAGTCCGGTACAAGGAATAAGAGGGAAGCTATCATCTCTGGACATGGAGATGAGATATCTACTAAGCTAGAGGGTTGATCTGCCGCCTGGAATGCCTTCAGAGATTTTGCCCTTTGAGTTAAAGACTCTCAAATCAAAGCAGTTCCCAGGCACTATTTGATTTAAAGAAATATTAGGATTAATTTTGAAAAAATGTGCCCATTTGTTTCAGCTAGTCACCCTGCCTCCCAAAGAATCTTCTTCGAATAATAGAGTTCAAAAGACTTCAAGTACTAATATAATATTTTGATATTAAATTCAGGTTATTAATGTATTTTGCCTATGATATGCAGCATCCAGTAAAGCAAACTAATGTTTAAAATTTACCTCAAGCAAAGCAAATGTCTGGAAAAATTTAAGCGTCTTTTGAACGCTTCTGAATAAGCCTCTATGTGTTCCTTTCTGTATATAAAACCGCACCATGGCAATACCTAATACCAGCCACCTACAAAAGAAAGAGAATGGATACATTTCAAATTAGAATTCTAAAAATATCCATCCACGGTAAATAATTTAGTATAATATTTTCTTCACAGAGTATCTTTGCTTCTTCACTTGTCGGTGTTCTTAGGAGATTATTAAAAATATCTTTAGACATAAATATTACATAATGTTATGTAAACATTACACTCTTTTTATCTCTTTACTTGGAAAAGGATAGAGAATGACCTCCAGAGGACCTGTTGACCTTCAGAGGACTGACTTGAAATGAGGGGACCCCCCAAAACCACAGGTCCATCAGACTTTTCACTAGAAGTGACTAGGTATTTTTACTATTAAATCCTTATGGATCTTTACTGTGAATTACTGTTATGTGAAAACATGTGATGAACTCTGCACTGAAGTCACCCTTTTGGGTCAGATGTTTGTAGAAGTAAAGGACCGGAACCCATGCACATCATTTTAACATTTTTCAAGGCCCCTCAACTTGTAATTTTCAGAACTGACTAGTGATCTGAATGCTCCTGCTCGTGATTATCCAACTGAAATTACCATTATGATTCAGTTTTCAAAAGTGTTGAGAAGTCATCTTTGAAAATCATACTCCAAAGTGCTGAAAAATAGGTGCTATATGCACCTGGCTTCCAGAGGCAGGTAAATTTAACTAGCACATTTGATGGTGTTGGCTATTTTTTAATTTTTTTTTTCAAAGGAAACTGAGCAATGCTACCGACTGATAACCCCTACAATGTAAAAGAAAGAAAGTAACAGTATCTTTTAATCAAACTGGAATTTCATATAAAACTTGAGATCTCAAACGGAAATTGAGACTAAAAAAAAATAAGCTTCTAAACTGTGATGGGTTGACCCCCCACCACCCAGCCCAGAGCCTGTACAATAACCCAAGGCATGCGCAACTCTGTCCATATAATTAATCCATGTTTATATAATCAAGCTTTTCAAAATAGTGTACTATATGTTCCACCCTTAATGCAGAGCCATGCCACATTCTTACAAACGTCATGCTAGCAAGATGCCTTGAAACTCCGGGTTTCAATCCACGAAGACTAAGAAAGTACAAAAACTCTTTAATAGAGAGTTACAGCATAACCAGAGCTACGGATGGCTATTTCGAGAGTTAAAAATAAAAATACAAAACTTAAAGTAACTTTAACTTAACTTCTTGTCTGATGATATTGGGAACTCAGTCCTCTCATTCTACATGAAGCCTTAGCAAGCATGCTGTCCAGAGACACGAGCTCTGGCAAAGGAAGGGCCCCAGTGACAAAGCAGAGGGGTCTGAGAAACACTCAGAGGCACATTCAGAGAGCACACAAACATTCGGAGAAATATTTATATAAACATTTGGATAAAGATTTAACACATCTCCTCTTCTTATACTCTTCCCTAAGCATAAGGCATTGGCTACCATTGGAAACAGGGTCCCAGGAAGCACTGCTCTTTGGTCAGACCCCTCATGCTGTAACGGCATGAGAGTTGCACGGATCGTGACAATTCTCTCTTCACCTCGGATGGCACGTACTTCAGTATCAGCCCCTTAACAACTCTTACACATACTGTCTACTGCCACGCAGCCACTTGCCATGGCCCATTCCAGCACCTCGTGACAGCATTTCAAACTCACACGAAGTCAGTCAGGCTTCCCCACACGGTAGGAATGATCCCCCTCCTTGATCTCTTCTGCTTTAAGCCCATGAATCTGATCTGCCAGAGCTCCAAAATTTGCCCCCACAAGTGTCACTTAGATTTTATAATAGATTTTAAATCTGAGTGCAGTAATTTGAGGTTGGGGAAACGAGGAATGACTGGAATATCACTGGTAGTCCTTCACAGTAAAGCCGCTCTGTTTTATAATGAAGTGTCTGACAAGAAGAAGGTGACAGTGAGTTTACATCCAGCTGACAGCACAAACAGTGACAGCAACAGCTCTGTCCTAGCCTAAGAAGTCATAATACACCTAATCTAATAACACATTTTCTGCACCTCATTCTGTAACAAAAGGGTTACAGAGAGAAGTAATCTTGGGCTACACTCAGAAGCAAAGACTGCAAACCGTATGTTTTTCTTAAATAAATTTTTGTTTGGACACAAATTTCTGTAGATCAATTTATTTAACTGTCAGTGGCTTTGACTCTGGGTCTCAGGAAAGCCATTATCCTGAGTATTGCAAATCACCAGGAAATGGAATATACTTTCCATGATAAAGGTAGCATTTCCAGTTGGGACTATCAGTAAGACTGGGTACTGATCTGTCATTTTAGTCCCTTAAACCTTTCTTAGAAAGAAAGATAATCTACAATTTTTTTTATTAGAATGATTGCTAACATGCAATCATGTAGTCATTTGTTAAAACTCTAGAAACACTTTGCTTTAACGCACTGTCTGGACAAACAGACAAATATACTGTTCTTGTTACGTATTTATCCTGTGTAGCCCCTCAGTTAAGTACTGCTCTATGTCAAATGTGTATTTTTCTCTTACATTGTGTCTGTAAAAGATTATAAGAATTTGTTCCTAAAACTTATTTGTCTGTTTCCACATAAAATATGCAATTTTGCATGTCTTGATCCCTTTGGGTATTAATGGAAGATGGGAGAGAATGAAGTGGGAGATACCGAATCATCACCAAAGCCAAAACTAATACGGTTTGATAATCTTCTACAGACGTATAAAAGTCAGTGGCAAGAGTCAGTGCTCATTAGCAAATTCACACATGGAGCACGAGGCGGGGAATTCAACGAGGTGGCAATAACCTGCCAGTTAGAAAAGAAATTACATTGAGTAAAAAGCACTTTTCGAAAGGTGCTGCTGCAATCTATGAACAGACTTGTATACGCCTTCCAGATCCACAGATGCTAGTGAGAAGAAAGCCGTTACAATCACACTCCTGGCTTCCTGCATCCGTGCTTGAACTCCTGCTTCAACCGCAGCGTTCCCAGTTCTGCTCTATGGCAGGGATTCAAATGGCAGGGAGTCCACCCACTGGTAACCAAGGTAAAATTGTTCTCATGATGAATGCCAGACTAGAAATTACGAAATTGTTCATTCTGAGATTTCTTTTAAGCTTGTGGAAATTAATAGGGTTGGGTTTGGTTTTGTTTTTTTTTTTCCCCAAGAGCTAGTGAACAGGACAAGTTTTGAAGTGAAAGCGCGTGCTTCAAGCACTAACACAGACGTGAGCGCTCTTCTTTTTTGATCTTTATTTTGGTCTTCTGTTCAAAATAAACGGCTGCGAGGCAAAGCATGGCCCCGTGGAGCCCTACCTCAAAGGAGCCCCCGGGGTTACCACAGCCCCTTCCTCGCCCCCCGTCACCAAATGCCCGCTGGGGACCCTGTCTCCCCTGCGAGGACACGGTGCCAGCTCTGTTTCCTTCGACCCAGGGTGAATCTGATCTGCCAGAGCTCCAAAATTTGCCCCCACAAGTGTCACTTAGATTTTATAATGGATTTTAAATCTGAGTGCTTTAATTTGAGGTTGTGGAAACGAGGAATGACTGGAATATCACCGGTAGTCCTTGGCAGTAAAGCCGCTCTGTTTTATAATGAAGCGTGTGACAAGAAGGAGGTGACAGTGGGTTTACATCACCAAATGCCCGCTGGGGACCCTGTCTCCCCCGCGGGGAGCCGGGGGCAGCTCTGCTCCGCTCCCCTAGACCCAGGGTGAATCACGGACCCCAAGGGGCGACCCCACGGGGTAACGGGGGCGATGAGCCAGCCGCCGGCGGGCACCCGGGACAGCGAACCCCGAGCCTCCAACCGCCGCCCCGGTTGGCCCCACCAGCGAGGGCCGCCTTCGCCTCCCCGCCGGGCAGGGGCCACACGGCATCGGCGGCACCGGCCGCTCATCCCGGAGGTCCCCGCAGAGACCGTGGCAACGGGATAACGCGCCTCTGGTTTATGCCGCCGGGAGGAACCCGCTCTGGGGGGGTTCACACAAGCTCCGGGCACCTCCCGGCTCCCCCGGGGAGCGCCACCGCCTCCCTTCTCATCTCTTCAGCCTGGGGACTTCTTCAGTCCTGAGGCCACATTGACATTGTCGTGTCCCCCCGCCCCGAAAGCCCTGCGAAAAGGAATTATAGCGTCACACGGATGAACAGCCGAAAATCGGGGACACCGCCCAGCGACCAAGCAAGCCTGGTGACACTCAGGCCTGTCACCGCCGAGCAGCACACACAGCCGACGGGCAACAGCACCAGCGGTGACACAGGCTGGAGACGGCTGAGGATTGAGATGTCCCTACAAGCTTTTTGTTTCCCAAAGGCCCAATTTCTGCCCGATTCAGTGTTTGACTTGAGCAAGGAGGGCTCCAGTGAGAGCAGGGCTGTAAGAGCCTGCCTTGGCAGCCTCCCCTGAGCAACCCGGGGCGGTTTGCAGCACTCATCTCCAGTAAGCACGTTAACAGAGCAGCGATAAAAGCTAATGCGTGGCACAGTACCACTATTAGCAGCAGCAGGCTCCGGAATGCCCTCAAAGATTGCAGCGTGAGGGTGAGACGCAGACATTGGAGCCTGGAGCCAAGTACAAAGGCCGACAGCAGCAAGGCAACAGGCTGCCCGAGAGCAGGTCTCCACTTCCCAGCATCCAGGATTTCCCTGAGCACAGCCTTGCTCTTGGCACGCTGCAAACTTGAGGGTCACTGGAACTCAATGCCTTCAAATCAAAGTAGCTACTTCGTGCAGGAGCCGAGCTCAGGAGGTGCAGACACTGTCCAACACCCTTTCTCTTCCAAGTGATCAGAATAAGGAGCTGTTCAGGCACTGGGAAAAGTTCTCCAGCTCTATTCAACCAGTACCCATCTCCCCAAGCCCTCCTCCCCTGGGAAGTCCCAGCCCACCCTGTACAAGGCTGGGCACTACACCAGCTCTGCTTTGCCAGGGAGCTTGCTTTGCTCAGAGCAGCAGAGCTAAGAGGCCAGAATTCCCAGCCCAGGGCTGTGCTGGAGTGGCAGGTCAGACAAGAAAGCACTGGTAGCCATTCAGTAGAGCACACCAGAACCTGGAAGAGTTCCTGGACAGAAATGCTGTGACTCAGAACCCCGTGTTTGAGCCAGGCTGAGAAAAGCCCCAGGGTTCAAAGAAGGGAGAGAAGGCTTCCCAACAAAGCAGTGACCTTACAAGAGGCGAGGGAGACTGGCTGTACAACAGTGTGCTGACTCCCGAGCTGCCTCGACACACGCCGCTCTCCACAAGAGCGGCCCTGACTGATCTGGCAGCCCACTGGGCAGTGGCACAGCTCTAACAAGGGCCTTGAGGAGTCCAGGAGTCCCCTTGGGGACAACTCCTCAGTAGCCTTTGGATACTTTCTCCAGCTTCAGACAGAGTTAGTTGTCTTATACATAAGGCCTTGGAAGGATGTGATATCCATGCTTTAACTTCCCAATTTTAACTTTCTAGTTAATGCAGCTGTGGATAATGTCCACCCTGGGTAGGAAGTTTTAGACTTGGAGAGCCCTCTCGAGCCCAGCGAATGCTCTGCTGGGGCTTGCTCAGTTACATCCTCAACCATGCCCAGAATATAAAAAACAAGACACACAGTTCTAAGAAGTTTGACTAATCTTATGACAAGAACTTGCCATAAAAATTCCCTTTTATCAACTCTTAAATACCTTTCAGCTTTCATCAAATATCACCTTGTGCTATGACAGAGCATCAGTAGAAAGGCATATGCAACTTCTAATCTTTGCTTTAATTCCAGCTCTGACAGACCTGCACCACAAGGAAGAATTTACCTTTGAAACATTCACCACTCAAGTTTCTGGGCCAGCTTCAAACTGGAGAGACAACACAGGAGCTTAAGCTTTGATCTCTTAGAACTAGGTTCAGAAGAGAAGATCATTGCAGTGAAACCTGGCTGTCTTAATGAAGAACACTAAATAAGATACACAAGGCTGATAGTCAACATGTCCTTGATGGAAATACCAGTGCTAATGCTTAAAATTTATGCATCCTTACTCTGCTCTCCTTTTGAGCGCTGTCTGACACAGCGAGCTCCCAGGTGAGTCCCTTTTAAAGAGACTCTTTTAGTTTTCTTGGTGTTGCCAGAAGAGCTGACAAACTTAACCCCTGGAGACGCCCCTGCCCAGCAGTGAGATGACCGGGTTCCTGCGTGTGCCATCTGCAAAGAGGAAGCAGCAGCGGGCAGGCTGCAGCACCCACGGAGCTATCGGCCATCCTGCTCGCATCCCAGCACGTGCCCCTTCGTGCCTTTACCCACCAAGAAGCAGGAGAGAATCAGAACTCTGCTGCCTTCCTTCACAGTGTTTAAATGCTGTAAGGAAATTCGGGAGGAGGCCCGGGCATAACCCCCAGCCCTGCCCTCTACAGAAATCAAACAGAATCTCCTGGGGGACCATTACTTGCCCCCAGACTGCTTGTCACCTGTCCCTGACAGCAGCCCACACTGCGGTGTGTAGACACTGATACTGCCCTGCCTTATGTTGCCCATGAAATTAGAGACCAGACTCGCACGGGCAGATGTATCCGAGCAGTTCCCTCACTGTTTTCAGCAGAAACTGCAAACGCTTTCGAAACGGTGCCGTTTGGATTGACAAGCCAGCCCCAGAGAGAGCAGAGAAGCAAAGCACAGGGCTAAGGACTTCAGCCACGGAGCTGTCATTGCCCCCCCCTTGCCCACTGCTTCTCCAGGGGACAGAAGGCTGGCTTAGTGTTCCCATCTGTCCCAAAGGGCCAGCAATTCATTAATTTTGCAAGACAAACTGAAGTGGACAGAATTCCCACTCACCTCATTAACTAGCCCATCTGCAACTAGTTTAACTTCCACTTGTTTAAAGGCAGCTTATGTCAAACACCCCAGTGTCATTCTGTCCCCCACTTCTCCCTCTCTCCAGGTGACAGGCTGGCCTGGAGATCAGGAGAGAAGAGAAGAATAAACTCATTCTTGCCTGAGCTCTTCCAGAGGGACCCGAGTTCACCATCCTCATCCCCAAGCCCCAACTACAGCCTTCACAGAACTTCATCCCACAGCCCGAACTCTAATCGCCTTTTGAAGCAAAGAGCAATCACACTGTATTTCTCCCCTCCCTTTTAAAATCTGCTCCGATAGGAAACACCCTGACAACTTTTCACTGCAGAAATTAAAGTGGGTTTTTCTTGAACACGGCCACCCGCCTGCACAGCCTTAATCCTTCCAGCTCACATATGTTCCTGTAACTTGCACTGCGCTGAATCCAATTACAGCTCCTCATTTCATTAACGAATATTTGAGGCTGTTGTGCAGGTTTTGCACAGAGCAAAAGTATCAGCCAAGGAGACAAACCCAAGCCCTGCCGCTGCAGGGCTCCCCAGCCTTGCTCCTGCAGCGGGGCGTGTAGCACTCAATTAGGAAAACGAAGTGTCACGGAGTGACTTTTACAGGGTCCCATGAATAGTTCACTCCAAACTATTTGAGGCTGAACTCAAACAACAGGAAAATCTATATGGGAGACAAGAACTGACACACAGTTACTTGTAAGTGCCTGGCAGTTATTAGTTATCCATTAAAAGCTTTTTAAATTATATTGCTCTGGCAGCACGCAGGGCTAAGGATGAGCTCACAGGTCTCCCATGCATTACACATGAGGCTGGAGCAGCGGATGAATAACCTCAAGTTAAGCAGTCGAAAGCGTCCGCAAATCTAAACTGCACGCACAGAGCAAGCAACCGAGTATCCAACTACTGACTCACGGGCAGCTGCGAAGCCAAATGCAAGCTCTCCCCGGCAGCTGACCACGATCGCCCCGTCAGCAAGAGGGCTGGGACACCGGCTCCAGTCCATCAAGTTCCACAAAGGTACCTGCTGGCCTGGGAGTGCTCCGTGTTTCACCAAACCCCATCGCATTCTCGGGTATTCTCCAGGGAGTCAATCCACATACAACAGCAATCAAGTTCTTCCGTTACCACCTTTGCTGACGAGGATCTGGCAGTGGCTGCACGGGGTCTTCTCGGCCTTTCAGAACCAGCACCCTGCTCAGCAGTTACACCCCGGTGCTGCCAAGGGCCAAGAGACAGACCCCCGGGCCCTCTGCTACACCAAGAGCTCTTCCACGGCCACTGCAGGAGTGGGGCAGAACTAGCAAGCTATAGATGCAAAACCAGCGTCTAGCAATCTAGCGCTTGAACCTTAAAGATAAGCTTTTTGGTTTTCCAGGACTGCAACGTGTCAGACAAACTGTGCAGACAACCTTCTTCTGAACACCTGGCTACCACCACGGAGCACGCACGCTCCAATTACCTTCACCCGAAAGACAAGCAGGCTGGATGTGATCACTGGTTGGGTGATCTTCCTTTTCTCCACACGCTTGAGAATGTGTAACTTCATAGCACCAAATTCCTGTTGGAAGGGCAGTTACCAGCAAAGTAATTTGGACCCTCTGGAGTCAAGTCTGCCAACTTCCACGAGTTGGCAATCTGGCTTGTTATCATCCCACATGATCGCGATTTATTTTAGGATCTGATGCCACATGCTGTGGGTTGGGTTTTTTCTTTTTTTCCCCTTTTCTTCTTTTCCTCCCCCAAGTGGCAAGATACAGCCTGGGAGTTCGAGATCCTAATTCCATCCCTGTCTCAAACAAGAGCTGCCCCTGCACAACCTGGGGTCAAGGTCCGTACCTTCGCAGAACAAGCAATATTAGTCCTATCGCAGCATCCTGGAAATAGTCCTCCTCTTTGAACCTCCTTGTGACGGCTGGAGTAGAAATTAAGAGCTGCATTTACTTACTGCTCAAAGCCAACTGTAACACCCCCCCCCTCCGAGGCGGCACGCTGACACCGAGCTACACCTGCACCTCAATTCTGGGGCAACCAGCCCAAACCCCGAGCCAGGGCAGGGCAGCCCAATGCAAAGGGACACCAGTGGGGAGCCCCAGCCCAGGACCTGCTCTCCCAGGCTAAAAACCAGACTTTTCCAAGCCCGCTCCAGCCGGGATGTGCCAGCGGGGCTGCTCAATGTCAGCCTTTCGGCAGCCACCCGAGGCTTCAGCATTTGTGCCTCACCCAGACGATACCCTTTTCTTGTCCGGGGGGAGGAAGAATCCAAAAAACACCTTAAAAAAAAAAAAAAGGCTCAGCGTTCCCCGGAGAGGAGGGGGAGAAGAAATTTAGCGAAGCACCGTTTCGTTTCACCCAGCACCTCAGGGACTCCTTACAGGCCTTGGGCACCGGCTTGACCCCGGCCACCACCCCGCTCGGCTTCCCGGCAACGGGCTCAGCGCGGCGGGGGGGACACCCGGTCTCGGGGGGGGGGAGGGAAGGGG
>JAOXJK010000012.1:21637160-21652611 GCA_025774025.1 Xenus cinereus | reverse complement strand
TCTTTTCTCTCTTTTCTCTCTTTTCTCTCTTTTCTCTCTTTTCTCTCTTTTCTCTCTTTTCTCTCTTTTCTCTCTTTCTCTTTTTTTTTTCTTTCTGTCCCAGGGAGCTTAGGACTGTTCTCTTCAGAATTTTTGGCTTTCTCTCTTGTGACCTTCCATTTCTTTCTTAACTAGGGCTCTGTCATTGTTTTTTGAAATGAAAAATCATTTGTTGCCCTCTTAAAGTCCTATTTAACTCCTGCCTGAAATACTCTTCCTTCCAAGAGATATGTTAGTTTGTAATCCTCTGAAATAGCTTATCTCAGGCCTGCCTTGAGGTGCCTTCCTGCTTCTATCTTCTGTTATTCCACGTTAATTTATGTCTTAGTGTCTTCTTTTGTCTTTAAAATGATCATAGTATAATTCTTAAGGAAGTAGTTTATTTGGCTTCTTCCTGCTTTTCCTGGGGTTAAGGAGAAAAAAATATGGTTTTAGTTTCCCCTTTGTTACAACTTAAATAACTTTGGCCTGTTAAAGGCTATTTATTTATTAGCACTCAGCTAAAAAGTGATTTTTAATCATTTACATATATACTGTTTGGTTAAGCAATATAGTTCACTCCAAGACATACATTTAAAAGAGCCTATTAATTTTCCACCCTTTTGTATTTTTATAAATGGGTTGCACTTAAGGATGTCTTATTCTGAAGTCAACAATGTAACCCCTCCAAACATCATCTTAAAAATAATCTTTCATATATTTTAGTAATGACATTGCTCATGTGCTGATAGGCCTCATACACTGATAAAATGCAGGATAGCTTTTCAATTAATTTAGTTTTAAGTCCCTATTTCTTTTTAAAGTACTCTCTCAATGTGGTCTGTCAAAACATTTGCACTGTCCCACTAGGTGGTAGTATTGCATATGTAATAACTAGAATGGAAAAATAGAAACTCCTCAAAATATACTGTTTAGAATAACTTCTAGGAATAAAGGGGTATTCTGCACATTCCACTTGTTACTACGGATTGTTTTTATCATTTGGCTTATCCTTGTTCAAGCATCTTCATTCCCCTAAAGTAGCATAGTAGTAAAATAGTATGATTTGTGTTTTCTTAAAGAGAGTCTAGGTGATTTCCAAGTTCCAAGAGATCCAAATGGCTGTTATAAATAGCTACTTTAATTTACTGTCCTGAAGGTGTTAATTCTCCCTCCCCCACATACACCCTAATTACACAATTTGTGTTCTAGGATAAAATGGATCAACTCTTGCAGATGTTACAAAGTGCAGATCCATCTGATGACCAGCCAGACCTCCCAGAATTGCTTCATCTGGAGGGTAAGAATATCTCATGAGTTTTTTTTGTTGTTTTCCTGTCTAATAATTACCTGTAACAAATCTAATTGAAATTAAGCTGAAACTCCTTCAGCTTCATGTGCACGCCACAAGCATGCCTGAGAAAAGTGCCTGAGCTGTCGTTATCTTCTCCCTTCCTGTTTCCCAAAGAGACTGAAGTGCAAAATTTTAACTTGGAACAAGCCCACACCTCTCTCAAGGAAACTATATTCCATATTCTTTTCATTTTCAAGTCCCAAGAGTACTTAATTTATCTTATTCATTCATTTTTTTTCCCTTCTACAGAGTAGCACAGCATGAGTTGCAAAAGGAGCATAAGGAAGATTCCATGAAAGGAAGCAAAAATACTACTGAGGCTTAGAATAGACCTGGGGTGTCCCACACGTTTTTCACTTGTGTGCATATTTCTATAGGACTTTAATATTGGTGAATACCTTGTAGAGTGCTACAAATTAGACTAGTCCTTTAGACTCAAATTATTCAGGCTACGTCTTTAAAAAGAGGCATCATAGGGCATTCTGCCTAGGTTGAGAGATGTAGCAAAAATTTTGGAACGGGACTTTGGAGAAGGAAGTAAAGAAACTTACCTGTTACGAGACAGAACATTGGCTTAAACTGGTGATTCAGATAGGATCAGACTTCGTTAACAAAGTGACAGATTCCAGATCTATCTAGACGTTAATCAGGAAAAAATGCATAAGGTTGTAAGCTTTTGGATATCTGCCATCTTTCCACACCCATCTGGTTCATCGTACCTGTAAATGGATCCTGTTTTAGGAACTGCACATGAGAGATGTGTCTGCATGTATTCTAGTTCCACTAAAGCTAAAGGGAGGAGTAGAAAGAAACATGAATATTTTTATTCTTTCAAGTACCAAATATAGCTATAGAGGCTGTTGTCTAAAAAGTGGATTGTCTATATCTGGTCCAGGACAGAGGCAAGAAATTAAAGGTATGCTTGTCAACCAGCCTCCAGATATGGCTTACATTAGGATCTCCTTCCATAATGCATTGTGAGATCATTAGAACAATGATTTTATGAATTTTATATTAAACTGTGGGACTGCTCGGAGGATCTGAAGGCTGTAGCGTAGTCAGATGATCGCTCCCCAGGTACCTACAAAAGTCCTCGCTAAACATATGGCTGTGTTTAGTTCTACAATGCCATATTCAAGACGGTACTTTCTCTACGCTCAGGTAGGCCTTGGACAGCTATTATTTTTGGCATAGTTTCTGGGAATTTCGTTACAGATGTCTGTCAGAACTTGGGTTCCTACCAGTGGTGACAGGTGCAGATCAACGTTTGATAAAAAAAACCACTTCATTTTCTTCTGCCGTCCAGATGTCCGGTCACAAGTGCCTTTAAATTGCAGAGCTCATCGCACCGCTTTCAGGAGCCCAGGGTCTGTGGTTGGCAGCAGTGCAGGCATCATGATCTAAGCAATTCTTGTCATGCCTTTTACCACACCTTGTGTTATACATAAAAATAGGCAGAACTTACACCGCGTTTTACGTCTTTTACCAGCATTTCTGCCAATGTGTTACCGATCCTAGGTTCAAAGAAGCGGATGGGTGCCTTTCATACAACTCCTCTTTCACCTGGAGTTGCCTTCAAGGAACACATCAGGGATTCCTTTTCACCCGTCATGGCCCAGAGATTTTCAGGACTTTCCGCATCTTTAATTTGGGAAAAATGGGAGCGAAGACAGTGTTCCAGAGCTGCTTATAATGCATTTAGGTCATCTTTGATGCCTGAATCGTTTTTTCTCATCTCTCGGTTTGAATGTTGAGTGGCTCTTGGGATTAAACACATCTCTTGATTCGTTAATAGTTGATTGCTTGGATAAGTGGGCACATTTTGCATTCTGGAGTAGGGCTAGACTGTACTATCCCCTTTCAGCTTCCTTGCCTGTTTATTTTACATTTGACAAACTCAGTCTTTCTGTTAGTTACCTGTGGTTTGGTTGGCAGTTACATGAACCCCATGTCCTTGTGCTGAAAGTTGGCGGGGGGGTGCCTGTGCATTTTCATTTATTTTACTGTTTTTCCATTCTACTTCTTGTGTTAATTTTTGCACATATTAGTGGTTTGAAAAAGTCTCCTTACCCAATTAGGATTCCAGTGAGATAGCGCGGTTAGAGATATTCCCATGTCCTATTAGTGTCTTTGATGTGCAGATGATTTCAATCATTGCAGCCTGTTTTCCCCTTCATTGTTTTGTAGTAGTGTTAGTGGAGCACGTGCTCTAGGTTGCAGTGGCAAATTTTCTTCCTTGAAGAAGAGATCACCTTTTGGATTTACCTGAACTTTTAAATGTAAAATATTTTCGGTTTTACACTCCCGGGATGTTAAATGTGTTTTGTTTCGCTGTATTTTGATTTTCTGTACCACTATTGAAAACTTCTTTTGGATTTCATTCTTAAAATGTTTGTGACACTGCATCTGTTACTGTAATTTTTTTGGCATACAGATTATAGTAGTGATTTTAAAAAATTTGAACTAGCATCTACGCATTTCTGTCTGATAATTTTTTAAAAAATTACTTTCTGACTTGTAGTATGGAAGTCTTTATTACTCTGATATACTTTAATGTCCTTGTATTCTAGCAATGTGCCACCAGATGGGACCCCTCATAGATGAAAAGTTGGAAGATATAGACAGGTAAAAAAGTACACGTGTTTTAACTGATTAAGATAATTTTCAGAAAGACCACTGTTGTCACTTAATGATTTCTTAATCACTTCTGTGAATATTGGCAAAGTAAATAAGTCTATTTATTAGTAGCTTCTCATCTGGGAGGAGGTCTGAAGGGTTTTTTTCCTAGTCACATAATATTTTATGGTATGACACTGTTTGATGTTATGGTACTTGTCAGGCATCACTTCACAGGCAATAAGAGTACGTTGCTTATCACACCTCATGGAAGTTTCCCTGTATGGTCTGTTCTTACTGAAGTTACCTAAATTGTAGAATAAGCTGTAAAATATATTTTCTAGGAAACATTCAGAACTTTCAGAGCTCAATGTTAAAGCAATGGAGGCTCTTTCTTTGTATAACAAACTGATGAATGAAGACCCAATGTATTCCATGTATGCAAAACTACAAAACCAACAGTATTATATGCAGTCATCTGGTGTTTCTGGCTCTCAGGTACGTGTGTAACCTTTAATAGCCATTGACGTTGTCAAGAACATACTGAGCTATGGTTGATTTCCTCTAAATTATTAGTGATAAACAGTTTTTCACGAGCTAACTTCTTTACAAAACTTGCTCAAATATTTTTTTTACAATGTACTTCATTACTAAAATAGATGTATACTGATATATAAAGTGTGGTGGAGCATGTTGATTGCAAGTAATAGTTTATTTCCTATTTCTGCCCTGCTGTCTCCCCTGCCCTTGCCCCCCTAGTTGGAAACCTCTTTTTATGATCTTTGTTACCTTAATGCTGGGTCAAAATCATCTTGCTGTCTCAGAGAGAATCTCAAATGAAAGCACAGTGTTTTCTCTCAACACAGTGTGTAAAAATGATAAAAAATGCTTGTTTTCAGCTGTAATCTTTGAATGTTCTTTTGTAGGTTCTAACACTTTTAGTTCATTTCTGTTCAATTCTTTTTGATCACGGAAAAAGCCGTGCTTTGAGCTGTGCTCTGAGTTGTACCTCAGATTAAAAATTAAAGCTGCGAGACCTTTTCATAGTGGGTCAAAGGAAGTAAAGAACTGAAGGAGTACAATTCCTCTTTAAGATTATGCCTTGCCTACCCTAAAATCAATCTCTCTTAATTTCATTTTTTGGAAGTATCAATAGAGAACATTTTAATTACTGAAGTTAAAAATTATAATTCTTTCATGGCAGCATTTCCATGTAATTGGGTGTTTTCTCTGACTAGGTCTTTTAGCTTATTTGTATACTATGGTATTTTTAAAAGGTCTTTTAAACATTTAGATGTTTAATCCCATATTCTAATGCACACTTGCTGTATACTTTTCCTGTTTATAGAAATATGTAACATTTCAAACAGTTTTTCTAGTAATTTACTTGCTTTCTGAGTAAAAAAAAAATTTAGGGCAACTTATTCATACCCATGCAGTATTATATAAACATTGAAGCAGAATTACTTGATTTAGTTCTTTTAGCTTCCTAAAAATATGGACTTTCTTTCAGTGTCTTTTAAGAAGAGGATGTATGTTTTTTCAGCGTCATTAAGAAGAACATTGTTTTCCATTCATATGTGATAAGCAATCATGCCGTGACCCCATCAAATAATTTGAATGTTTTATAAACAGGCGTGTGTCTGGGGATTTTTAAAGGGAAAAAATGGATTTTGGGCTGAAGATGAGCCAGGATAAGTTATAAAAAGTTAGGAGGTCTTATGCCTTTGCTGCCTTCTAAAATTCTTTTGAGATAATTGATAAGCCACCTATGAATATGTCAGCTGAGATTAATGGATCTTAAGATAGCGGGGCTATATATTTTAAACTTACATGAACTCAATTGTATGCAAGACACGATAATTTCTTCTAGTAATTTGTGTTAAGCCAAATTCATGATTGAACAAAAGTGTAGAGTTTAGAAAGTTAGTCTTGAGTTGGCATACAGTTGACAGGTATACTAGCAAGCTTTTCCTCTAGTTAGTTGTAAAACGTTACCTTATTTTCTATTGAAATTTTCTTAAGACCACTTTTTCCCTTCTGCCCCACTCAAAGAATTTTACAGTGCCAGTGTCAACAATTATGTGAACTGATAGGTTAACTAATGACATGAAAATAATACTTTATTTGCTTTGCATTTTAATGATTCTACTTAGTTAAAGTTATCTGGGCATCAAAAAGTGTTCTGCTTTGGACTGCTGTTTGTTACATGACTTACATCCTTCAGTATTTTCATTGAAAAGTAGAAGCTTTTAATTAGCATGAGGGATAGCTGTTAAAATAAAACTTGGAATACAAGTTTTCCAGTAAATTATTTAATCCTTTTGATACTGGAGCCTGAGGTTAGAAATGTAAATAGTCTCCTTTGAAAATCTGGTTATTCTTTCATCCTGCAACACCTGATAGAAGACAATCAGTTGCTTTCTAGTAAAACATCTGTAACAAAAGGTTTGTGAGACTGTCTTTAAGTTCCAAAGTCAGATATTAAATACCAAATTTTCCTGTATTTTATTTTTAATATTCCTTTATTTAACTTCCTAGGTTTATCCGGGGCAAGCTCAAAGTAACGCGTATTTGGTGGCAGGGAGTGCACAGATGGGCCACATTCAAGGCTACAATCTTCCTCCTGAACAGCTCTCTTCTCTCAGCCAGGGCACAGTTACTCCATCTGCCAGCTCCGTGCTGCCTGGTCAGCCTGCACAGACCTCTTACACAAAGTAATTTCAAGTATTTTCCTATTCAATTTAAACATAAAGGACTACGGATAATATATAAAGGAGATTTTTTTTTTTTTCCCCCACAGAAGTATAATTTTAAACATAACTGAAAGATACTTCAGTGCAATTATTTCCAGTGTGCTTTTTATTGGTGTCGTGTACTTGGTAAAAATTCCTGACAAACGTCAAACCTTTCTGTTTTTTCTGTATTTTTTTTCTCAAGTTTTTAATTTTATATATAAGAAATGTATAATTTTTAATATATATTTCTTTTATATAAAAGAAAAATTAGAGAAAATGTTATAGACATGACTGATAATTTTTTATTATTTTATTTTTTTGAGATAACCTAATATACGTTTAATGATGAAGATTATCTGCTGCATAACTTCTGAGATAGTGTACATTGTATTGTACTTTTTTTCAAATATCTTATTGGGGAAGCATGGGGAGAGAGAATTCTGCTCATTTTGGAACTGAAGGGAATGGGCTGTGAACACTTACTGGAGCTCATACAGCTTCCCCACATAAAGGAGCTACAAGTGGTTTTCTATTTTGGGTAGATTCGCAGAGATGCTTAGCTTTGGCTAAGCTACCCATATTGTGAAGAAGCTTTGAATTGATCTTAGGAAAAGTTTAACTTTTTTTCTTTTGCTCTCTCTATGAAGTAATTTTATTTTATAAAGTTGGGAGAGACATCCGTCTTGAGTTATTAAAGTGTTTGTTAGTCTCTGTCCCCCAAAGTTACTTATTTGGGATGCTAAGACATACGTTGATAAAACGAGTTTCTGGGTACTTCACCTGACTTGTTCTGCTATTTAAAACAGTTACCTGGGGTTTTTGGGTTTTTTCATGAGCAGAATGGAAGGTAGATGGAATTCCATGTCACACATTAAAATTAAACAATGTATAGATTCACAATCTAGTTTTAAATCCATGGGAAGTGTGTTTAAATCTGAGGAGCGTGTTTGAGTTCCAATTGGAATGTTCATTGGATGTACTTTTAAATGTGCAAGGTGTCTGGAGTTAGGAGATTTTTGTGTGCACACATAGAACAGCCGAAGAAGCAATAAGGTGTTGCTGTTCTCTTGGGAAATTGTTTGTTAACTCAACTTTAATTTTATTTTTTTTTTTTTTGTCAGTGCAATGGTTGGCTCTGTTGCTGGAAATACTTACTCCAACCAGGCTTCGGTGTACAGTCCACCACCTGCTACTGTTGATGTTGCTGCTTATCAGAATGCTGGAACTAATATGTCCCAGGTGCCAAACTATAACTTAGCATCCACGCCTCTGCCGCAGACAGCAGGCAGCCAACAAGCACCTCCACAACAACCACAGCCTCCCCCACCTCAACAACCACAGCATAGTTACTCGCAGAAGGCTCTGCTATAGGATCCAGGACTTCTGATTCCTAACCTTCTTTAACCTCTGCTAAAGGCAGTTGGCAATTCTATGAGTTTCTTCCTTTAATCTATTAAACTTTGTTTATCCTCAGCTTAATAAGAATCTATCTTGGTGAACAAGTTCAATTTGCACTGACTTTTTAGGATTTTTTTTTTTTTTTTTTAATTTTGCAGAGGAACGGATATATTTAGGACATTTAATTCCTTTTAAAATGCCGAAAAATTGGTACAAGATTATTTATGTCTGGTAAAATTGGCTAGTCTGTGAAAACTCAACTCTTGCAAACTGTCGTGGCATATATGTTATGTACATATAGTGTGTGATTGCAATAGTGGCCATTTCGTATAGCTATGGTGATCATGTGAATATATTTAACACGATGTTTAAAAATAATTTACTATTTTATTTTAATCATGAGCTGACGACCATGTTTCATAGTTTTGTCTACTTTTATGACAGATGTGATGTCTTTTTCCAATGCAGGTAAAGCAGTAATTCTGCATATCATGGTTACACTTACAAACTAAGGTCTATATATGAATTTACACACTTATCTGAGTCTAGGCTTCGTTGCTTCTTGAATTGAACACAAGTGTATCATGACTATTAGATGGCTTATCTACCAAAGTAAACTAGTTAACTAGTAAGTGATTTGGGGGGATAACAGCAAATTATGATTCTGCTTCAGATAGAATTAATAACTTAAAACTACTATTCAGAGGCTGCTAAACATATCATGGGACCATGCAACAGATCAGAGTCTTGCATTTTATCATAAAAGCATGTAATTTATTTTTTCCAAGCTGTTTTTTACGATGAGAACCAGAACTGTATTCTGTGTGTGTTGGTAGAGATTACACCAAAGACAGAGGAATTGAGTTGAAGGAGAAATGGTGGAGTTTTAAACCGGAACACACAACACGAATAACACTACTTTATCCAAGTCTTCTTAATTAGAACATGGAGAATTATGGACATGTAAATCACTTTGCTGAACAAACCTTCAGGGCTTTATTTTTATCTCTTGTGGCCTTGCTTAGCAATTTGTTCTGTTTACTGTTCTTACGCAAACACTTCTGCCTTAAAAATCTGTTTCGATTTTCATTTGTACCACTTGAGTTTATGAGCCCTTCTGCAGCAGGAATAGCTCATGGGGCATCTTACTGTCATTCGCTTTCAGGTTCCTTTGAATCCTCTTTTGCAGCGACATCCATTAGCCTTTTATAAACCCTTGCGTTTCTCAGTAACTCAGCCAGGTGGCTCTTTAAGGCACGGTATTTTCTTTCTACAGCTGAGATGCTGCAAAAGGAACATGGTGATGGAAGGCAGCATTTTAGATATTCCTGATCAGAGTTTCTTGTACAGAGACCGTTGTTGCTTTGCATTTGTGTTCAATCTCTTAAGGCGTCCTGATTTCCTCTTATCATTTCCAGCAACTCTAATTCCAATTAGAGCAATACAAGATGGCTTCAACATCAGATCTGTGTTTTCAGCCTTGTTCCTGCGTCTGTCAGAAATCGTTTGCTTTTGTGTACTATGTTTTAGCCTGATGCTTCTGGAATTAAATGTGGCAAATGTACATTATATTATAAGCTCACCTCAGTTGTCCCATACGCTCCCGCGTCTGTTCACGGTTACCGGACATGCCTTTGGTTCACTGTTTTAATAGACACTGGTAATTTGCCTTTTAATGCTTTCACGTAACTATTTTGCATAACTTCTAACTGGGGTGGTTACAAAACGTGCCCATAGCTGATGTGTGCCAGTTGGGGATGTTCTAAGCCAGCTGGCTGTTTTGATACCAGTATTTTCATGTACTTTTTTTTTTTTTCTCCAGAATTCTTAAGCACCCTCAAAAACTGACATTACTTCAGTGCTTGGTGTCATCACAAAAGTCTGTGGAATCTGAAAGAAAATACTAAAAAAAAAATAATGAATCCAAGATATTGTCATAGATCATTTTTAATAGATCGAAGAGGTGTTTTTCCTTAGAAAGGGCATGTAGTATCATTTAGATAGTGTTGTCTGTGTGCTTTAGGTACTTTATTCCAAAATCAGAGAAACAATTTGTATAGAAGTATATAATTTCTACACAAAAGTGAAAATAGCTTTTTACTCCATAGTTCTTAGGCCCTGATTCAAGGAGGAGCTTGAAGCATCAGAATAATCCAGCTGACATTGACCATTCGTATTCTCAGGTTTTCACATGTTGTGTCACGCGTTCCCTAAAAGGGGCCTGTGGAACTTCTGTACAGAAATGACTCTGCAAAAGTACTTTTCGTTACTGATTTGTCTTTATTTTTAAAATCTTTGAAGTCTTCTTTCCTTAAAACACAGAAATGCTTTTTCCTAGTTTCTCCTTTGAACACTCAAAACTTACTCAGTTTTTCTGGCTTCCAACTTACTTATTTTGGGCATTTATCCGTCCTTAAGAAAATTGAAATCAGCTTTCATTTGTGTTCATCATGACCAAAAAACACTTTCTAAAATGCAGTGCCACTAAAAATTCAATATAGTAAAAGTTTTGAAAAAAACATGGACACTTTTTATTTTCTTTCATGCCTTTATTAGAGTCACTGGCCTAAGGTATCTCCCGTAACACATTGTGAAGTTTAGTTGACTTAGAATCAGTTTTCATTGTCCACAAGTGGTGCAGTAGATCTCTAGATTCTTAGGTTCGGAGTCTTAGTTTCCATTTTAGGTGCAATTTTAAGATAAAATTGAATTTGGAGCTGTGTTGCTTTGGGTAGATTTTTCTCTTTTATCAGAAAAGATTATTTCATCTTCTCACTTGGTTGTGTCCTTTATGCCAGATACTCGAAAGTGATGTCTCCTCCTACCTTGCTAGATGCTGTCATTGCACTAATTTCTTCACTCATCCTCTCGTATCCTCTCTAACTGATAATCCAGCAATTATGTTTCAATTGACCTCCTCTCAGCTGGTTTGGTACCGTGAACCTGGAGATGCCGTTGCTGTGTTTTATTCGGAGATTCCTCGTTTATGCGTTGTTTTGACTGAGTTCACGGATGTTCTGTCTTCCTGTGGTATGGAACACTGAGTATGGGTGAGGGGGAGAAAGTACAAATACAGCTACGGTATGGAAAAGCTTGTTAGCAAATAAATAAGTGTCAGGAAGTTAATCTGTTTGAAAGTCAAGAAGCCCTGAAAGTGATACGTTATTCATGTTCCAATAGAAGACCTAATTTTTGAATGTCTTGTTTCTTTATGTGTAAATTGTCAATGAAAGGCTAAAATGTTTTCATAATATTTTGTATAAGCCTTCGCTGTTTAACCCTTTCATTAAGGAAGACAAAAATGTTGATTAACTCCAGAAGGGGTATTTTAGTGGCTTGTTTATCGTGAACTGGAGTAAACTCTGGAAAGTGCCTTCTGTGCATTTCACTTCTATAAACGAAGCGTGTTTACCCATGTGTATCATCTCAATTTATCTGGGCATAACAAAGATGTCAAGATTCACTGTAAAGCATCCCAGGAAAAATACTGAGGCAGCGCGATAAAATTTACCGCACCGATGTCACGGCAGTACGTTCCAGAGCCCGCAGTTGCAGAAACAACATATTTACCCACCTCTGTTTAGTAACTGGTACCCGTGCAGATGTGTGTTTAATGTCACAGGCTAAAGTACATCTAGCCAGCAGTAAAACAACAGTAAAAAGGAACAAAATATAAGAATTACTGCATGCTTCTCAATAGGTGTGGAGCAGCGTATTTCCCTTATGGTACAGTTACCATCCGTGAATTTCGAGAGGAGATAAACTGAAATGGATTTGAGTAACCAGAACTTCAGAGAATTCTGCCAGATTGCAGATGCTTAGATGTAACAAAGGAGATAAATTTGCTTTTAACAGCATGTACATATTTTGGTTGATCAAATCTAGGCTGCTATTATAGTTCTCTGATTTCATCTAGATGGCAGGAACATCAGATTTACACTGGAGAACTGCTTAATACCTCATTCTCCAATTTTATTAGTGTTTAATATCACTTACCTTGTTTTTCACTCATATTTCAAAGATGTCTGTGCAGTCTTTATATGTAAAAGGTCTTACCCTATTTCTTGTCTGCTGGGTTTCACAGGCAGAATGAAAAAAACCCCATCTCTAATTGCAGCAGCCGCAACAGCGCTTGGAATTAAATAACTGCAGCTTCCTTTGGAGAAGCCACATGTATCTCTTTCGGAACAAGGGAGCATAATTTTTCCGGGTAAAAATTGGGAGGAGAATTTTTTTTTAAAGAAGAAAGGTAAAGTGGAAGTTAGAAAAAGCTCAATTGCCATAAACCCCTCCATTGCTAAGAGCAGGCAGAATCATTTTTTACTCTGTTATTCAGTCTCGGGAGAGCTGACGCGCTCCGCGCTACCGAGACTCCGCTCCGTTTTCAGCTGCAAGGAGGAATATTAACCTCCGTGGGTCACACTACCCAACGCCACAGCAAAACACGGGAAGGCCTTGCCGTTGGAACTTTTTGCTTCAAGATGTAAAAAACACTATTGTACGTTTTTGAAGCCTCGTTCCTTCAATTAGGGGTGTCTGTGTTTTAAAACCATTCCATTTGCTACTGCGTAAAATCGCGGATCTGAAGTTCGCTTTTCATGCTGCCGCCTTGGCCAAAAGGCGGTGGGATTATTTTTTTGTTCTTCTATCCTGCATGTGCTTCTGGAAATCCAACTAGTTTTTGTCTTTGTCATGGAAAAGAAGCGAAGCCTGCCGCGGTCTGCTTTGGTTTTAATAAAGTGTACACGGTAGCAAAGTGCATTTTTGGTTTTGTTTGTTTCGATGCTCCCTTGGATGTGGGCAGATGTATATATTTAGATATACCGCACTGTTGTACAAGGATTGTTTTAGTAAATAACACTATTTGTAAAAAAAACTGTTAATTGTTTTTGGTATGAATGCAAAATATTAAAGTTGGAGTATTTAGTTCATTATGTCGCAAAGTCAATTTATAAATTTCGTGGCAGAATGAGAAAAGCCTCCCTTTGCTGGAAGGAGTTGGAGATGAACAGGCAAGGGCTGTTAGAAATACTTGGCTCAGGTTTTCAGATTTCAGGCGTGGTGGACAGGGGGATTTTTGTTTTTCTGGGGGATTTTTTTGGTGGATATTTTTGGATTATGCTTAAATGTTATTTTTACTTTTGAAGTCTTTCATCTGTCAACTTCCTTCAGCTAAAATTCAAATAATGCATTATATATCCCATTTCAAGTATGCTGCGTGTCCTCTTATTTTTGTAATAAAGACGGCACGAATATTTTAAAGGAGTGTTAAAACCAAACAAAAACAACTATATCCGTACAGTCTAATGTATATATTCGCTTGCAGATCAATAAGCAAATTCTGCTGGCAGCTTGACAGTTAATTTACGCTGTTATTTGACAGTTAATTCCCTTTCTGGTGGCAGTAATGCAAAGTAGTGTTAAGACATCTCTGTGAAATGAGTTGAAGATCGGGCTAAAGTTCGTCAATCTGCATTACTGCTGCTGGAAGTACTGTCTCTGTTGAAACACTAGTCCTGACAGATGTATGCTGTGTTCTTAAAACAATGTTAAACTTCATAGCTTTCTGGCTTAAACCAATAGAAGTATCAGAGATCACCATGGGACTTTGGGAGCAGCGAGTTTATCGGTTTGGCCTGTTCTTAGAGTCTCTCCCTAAAAATGTGAGCTGAACACCGTAGGGTAAGTCATTCTGTGGACTGTGGGTTAACTCAGTGTGATAATTTCTGTGTTTCAAGAGAATATAATTCAATTGACAGAATTAAAAGTCCTGCAGATTGTGTAGAAAGGAAATTTGAGGGGAGACCTTCTCGCTGTCTCCAACTCCCTGAAAGGAGGGTGTAGCTGGGGGGGGTCGGTCTCTTCTCCCAAGTCACAGGTGATGGGACAAGAGGAAATGGCCTCAAGTTGTGCCAGGGGAGGTTCAGATTGGACATCAGGAAAAATGTTTACACAGAAAAGGTTATTAAGCCTTGGAATGGGCTGCCCAGGGAGGTGGCTGAGGCACCATCCCTGGAGGTATTTAAAAGATGGGTTGACATAGAGCTTAGTGACATGGTTTAGTGATGGGTTGTTGTTGTTTTTTGTTTTTTTTTTTAAATCAGAGTTAGGTTGATGGTTGGAGTAGGTGATCTTAAAGGTCCCTTCCAACCTAGACAATTCTATGATTCTATTCACATAAGGTGTCCCATTGACTTCAACTGCAATAGTAGTGATCCCATTGCAAGATTGAGTAAGACAGTCCCTTTGGCCCCTGGGGCGCCAGAGCAGCGGCGGCACGGCGGGAAGAGCCGCGGGCCAGGCCCTTCGCCCCTGCCCGCCGTTCCTGAGGGACTTTCGGCCCTATTGAAGGAGGAGAAGGAAGAAAGGGGCAGCCCGGGCTGCCAGCGGGCGGTGCATGGGGGGCCAGGGCCGCGGTGTCTGGGGGGCCCGAGCGGCGCTGGCTCCGCTGGCACCTGCCGGCCGGCCCGGGCGGGGCGGGGCGGGGCGCTGACGGGCGGCGGCAGCAGCCAATCGTGGCCCGCCTGGGCGGTGTCGGGCTCTCGCGAGAGCCGCCGGGTAAACATCCCCTGGCCGGGGCCCTCCCCCCGCTCTCCCTCCTCCTCCTCCTCCTCCTGCCATTAGCGCGGAGGGGGGGGGCTGTGCGCGCAGAGCCGCCGGTGGCGAGCGAGGAGCCGGGCGGCGCGGCGAGGTGAGTGAGTGAGTGAGTGAGTGCGTGCCGCGGGGAGCCGGCGCAGCTCTCTGCCCCCCGGGGGCGCCCCCTCGGCCCGGTCCCAGCGGAGCAGCCTTTCCGCGGCAGGAGAAGAGACCCTGTCATTGGAGACCGGGAATCTCCCTCTGCCTTCCCCCTGCCCCTCACCCCCCTTCTCCCCCCCGCCGCCGTGAGGCAGCAGTAGCAGCCATCGCTGCCCAGTCTGAGGGAGGACGGCCGTAGCCCCGGCTGCCGCTCTGCCTGGGGAGGAGGCGGGCCCTCCCGGCTTGGGAGCCGCCGGGGCGCTGCCCCTCAGGTGACTTTTTCGCCGGAGAGAGGGTGGGCAGGGGCTGCCGCCTCCTCGCAGCGACACCATTTACCCTGAGTTCATCCGCTCCCCCTTCACTGCGGTGCCCGCCAGGCAGCCGGGCGCTGGGGTGCCCCGCCACGGCAGCCGCCAGCCGCTCCATCTCCCCCCCAGGTTGAGCAGGCAGACGTTGAGGCGGTGGTTGAGTCGGGGGTGCCCGTCCCTCCCCGCGCGTCCCCCTCCCACCCCCGGGTGGTGGCGGCGGCGGCGACGCGGGCAGAGTGGAGCTTGGGGTTCGGCGGGGTGCGAGGCCGAGTCGGGTGTGTGTG
>JAOXJK010000012.1:21607603-21626296 GCA_025774025.1 Xenus cinereus | reverse complement strand
GGAGTCACCATCCCTGGAGGGATTTAAGAAAGGTGTAGACGTGGCACTTCAGGGCATGCTCTAGTGCCCGAGATTGTGGGGGTCTTTTGTGTGTGTGTGGTTGGACTTGATGATCTCAAAGGTCCCTTCCAACCGTGAAGATTCTGTGATTTCACCATATTCAATACTCAATATAGACATCACCATATTTGCTTCTCTAGTAAGTCAAGGGAGGTAGTAATTATCTCATTTAAAGAGTAAGGAAGTGAGGGCAGGAGTAAAGTGAGACATAGGGTCACTAAGTTAGGTACTTGTGATTGGCTTCATAGAGAATTGCGTGTTCACCAGGTCTGGCAATGTTCCTGGGTGACGCCGCAGCGACAGGACATGTGCTGTGGAGATCTGAGATCCACTGTGGGAGGCATCCGTCGCTGACACGTGCCCAGATCTAATGCAGCCTGCTGTGGTCTAATGAGTCATCCCCTCTTGTGCATCCAGCATGACAATCGCTTTTCGAACAAACTTGGTGAACTGTGTCTGAATGCGTAAACAGTTTGGGACTAATCAAAATGACATTATTTGGTGACTAAACAATGTCAAATAAAAACTTCATTATCAATCTCGGTCGTTCTCAGGAGAGACAAATCTGGCGTATTTCCGACAAAAACACAGGGTGAGCTGTCGCGGGGCAGAGGGCCATCTCCCAGTTCTGGTGCTGGCCGAAAGGGAAGTCACTGGGAGGGATGCTCAGTCTGTTCTGGCACAGACAGAACTGAGGCGTGGAAATTTTGTTCTGTTCTGCAGGAAATACTACCAAAAGAAAAATCCTGTTGTTGAAATCGGAATGAAATATAACAAAATAAAATTTCTTTATTTCCCTTACTATATTGAAAAGGCAATAATATGTACGCAGTGACTGCTTACTTTACATAATACTTCATAATATTTCAGTCTTACTGAGTTCATTTTCTGATGAAAAACGATTTTTCAATTCTGCAAAAATAGTGAAAAAAATTCCAGACAGCGCAGGCTTGAGGAGTTCATTGAATAAGACAGGAGATTTGAACATTAAATAATAAAAGTTACTGCAATTTTAAGTGTCTTCAGTGAAATTAACGTACATTTCCTTCCAAAAATCTAATATTCTGCCCATGGATAAACCCTGTACTATGGGTAATACTTCATAAGCTTGAGGTTAGCATAGGTTTAACTTCTGTAACAATAATCTGACTAATATTAGGTATTAACATTCATGATGGCATAGACTTACTGGAATACTGATCACGGATGTAGACTTTTATTTATAATAAAGAACATTGCAATGTTGTTCAACTACTACCCAGCAGAACAGCTGTGATGAGGATGATTTAAAGACTTCTCAGGTATCCTCTTAATACTTACAGGAATGCCATAGTATTGCTATTCCAGTGAGACAGGATCAAATCTGTGGTTATAGAGCATGACCTATGATTTCATCCAAAGTTAGATAATTTAAAGTTAAAACAAACAAAGAAGCCCCCAAATAACCCTCTTCTATGCAAACAAAGCCAACCCAGACTGTCTACCTGACAGTTACCTGTCGATCCCATAACCTGCTCAGAACTTTCCTTTTAAATAGTCTCCTCATGATTTATTTCTGTCCCAAAGGATGATAGTTCTTGAAAGATCTCTGACAGGTCATGTCTATGGTTATATTTTGAGTTAATAATGACAATGGATACGAAGACTGTTGTTTTGAAATTTAAACTGGCCTTTTTTTTGTGCTTGTACCATGGCATGGCAAATAGAAAGGACTGGCAAACCAGCTCTGTACTGTTTATCCTCTAAGCTTTCTCTCTCGTGTCTCATCTTTCGCCTTTCGTTTCTAAAAAGATATTTCCTGGTGAGAAAATCTCTTAATCCTTTATTAAGCACCGTTTCATCTGTGAACTGCCACATTTCTGCTTCATCGCCTTTTAACCATGATAAATAACTAGAATTGAGGGAACAGCTCAAAGGTCGTAACTGTTATCAGAATGTTATGGCATTACATTAATTTCAAGGTGTGCTCTGCCCAACTCCCACTGAGTTCCAAATTTTGCTGACCTTTGACTCTGCAATAATACCCACACAGTTGGACATTATTATGCATGAAGAAAACCTAGAGACCACTGGAGTACTTGGAAAGTTATGAGGGGGATTAAGGGTGTGTATTCATTTTGTTAATTGAGGAGTAGTTTTATTATCAAAAGACTTACAGCACGGAGATAAACGAGAAGTGGCAGTCCAGAGCTTTATAATTGTCTCTTGTGCAGATAACAGCGCCGTGGGTCCCTCTGCTCTGGTTGTGTACGGCTTTGCCACGCAGAGCACTGTAATTAAAACAAAATCCCCGCAGTTATCACTCAGGAGTGCTTTATTATTACAGAATGGGAGAGAAAACTGGATGGACAGTGAAGAGCAACCAACGCTTACTACAGTGGCATTCCCTTTCTGCCTCCTGGCGGGAGGGGATTTGTAGCATGGATTTCATGTTTGAGAGACATTCCGTTCCGGGAGCGAACTAAGGTACTTTAACTCCCAAATCAGCGGTGAGCTATTTTCTACCCATCCAACAGATAATTGCCCTAGCTTGTAGGCAGATGATAGAGGAACGAAGTTAATCCCATCTTCTTGATGCTGGACAACTGAAAGGTAAAAAGTTTAAAAAACAAAGGTTTGTAGGGCTCCGCAATAAAGGCTTGAGGTGTTGCCTTGAGAAAAACAAAATGATTATTCAGATTGAGTATTTATTCTATTGCTCTGGTTAGCACGATGATGTGTGTATCCCGGTCAGGAATGCAGGCCCAGGCTGAAGTTAGGTAAGACTGGACATCTGAGGTGTTCATGGAAGGGTACGAGAGCCAAATTGCTCTTTTCCCTCTCTCCACTGCCAGCAAAGGGAGGTCAGGATAATTGTACTGCTCTCTTAGTTGTGTAGGTGAGCTGGACACATTTGAGTATTTAGTTTTAATTTGAAGTAATTTAGTTTTAATTTAAAGTAATTACGGAGCAAAGAATCAACTTTCTTGGCAGCGATTCACTTTTTTGTTTCACACCAGTGGTCCAAATTTCTTGTTGAGCCAATAGCATGTAAAACCGGTGCTGAAGTGGATCCTCTGAACTTACGCACTCTTTTCTTCACTGTTCCTATTAGCTGTCTCATTTTTTGTGCTTGCAGAAGTTAACAGGATGAGCTTAAGCCTTACAAAGCAAGAGATGAGATGAAAAAGTGCTGAAAGTTTTCATAACCCTTCTTTCTACTAGCTCCTGTAGGGAGGAAGGGGCCCTGATTCAACCTTAGCTACATTTGAAATCAGCGCTGCTGGCTGGTGGTCAGCATCCATAGGTTTGTGTCTTGGCTCTTATTTCAGACACAACAGTGCTATAATTTTTCCTCAATTTGAGAGTTACATTTAGTTTGTCGGTCACTGAAAATTCTTAGAAAAAATTCAAGATTCCTGTCAATTATCTGTGATTTTCCTCTTGGCCTTTAACCCCTAAAAGATTCTGGTTTAAATAAAGCTAAATTCTCTTACTGCCATATACTAATTAGAATGTATAGTATAGTAAAGTTCTCCGAAAGATCCTCATAAATAATGTTTTAGCCTGTGTCTGCTGTGGTTTAACCCCAGCCAGCAGCTAAGCTCCACACAGCCCATCGCCCACTCCCCTGCAGTGGGACGGGGGAGAGAAGCAGGAGAGTAAAAATGAGAAAACCTGTGGGTCAAGATAAAGACAGTTATGTAGGTAAAGCAAAAAAAAAAAAAAAAAAAAAAGCTGCACGCGCAAGCAAAGCAAAATAAGGAATTAATTCACTACTTCCCATTGGCAGGCAGGTGTTCGGCTACTGCCCGAGCGTCGTGGTTTCAGGTGGGAGAGAGTTCATTTTCTTACCGGAGGCCGGTGTTGGTGAGCACCCAAGGCTTTTTCTGCTCCTCACACCATCCCACCGGTGACCGTACTGCGGGGGGCACAAGAAGTTGGGAGGAGGCACAGCCGGGACAGCCGACCTCAACTGACCAAAGGAGTATTTCACGCCATGGGGCATCATGCTGAGTGTATAAAGCCGGGGAAAGAAGGAGGAATTGGGGGGACGTTCGGAGTGACAGCGTTCGTCTTCCCAAGAGACGGGAAGAGCTTTCCTGGAGATGGCTGGAAGCAGCGGATGAATTCCTTTAATGAATTTTAAGGTGTGAACACTCTATAACTAAGGTCCTTTTATCTGTATTTGATACAAAACAGTGCCCACCCCACAATCCAGTATCTAGCTGTATTTCTGAAACATGACATAGCAGAATACTGTGGAAAAATCAAATGACAAAAGGCACATGACAGGATCTGTGCAGGGCCAATGGGTGTTCTACAGCCATGGATCTTCTCTCCTTTGCCTCTTGAGACTCCTCTAGGATGACAGAAAGCAGAAACCGTCCAGAATTTCTCTACTTGGCCTGAGCATCTGAAAACTTTGGGCTGTGTTTACTGTGGCTTTTAAGTATGCAGACGACACTCATTTGTAGCTGTAAGCAACTAGAAATTCAAGGGCATGGATATTTCTCTTTATTTTTCACAGTGTGGGTCAAGCATAAACTGAACCTGAAATGTTAGAAATCACGGGAGTACACATACATTCCCAATAGCCAAGTATATTTATAAAGCAATTAAAGTATATGCAAGGAACAATGACATTCTTGCTTTGCAGTAAAGGCAGAATGTTGGGATTTTTAATGGTTTTTAAATTTAAAAATAAATTTAAGAAATAAAAATAAATTTTTAAATTTAAAAAATAATTAGAAGATTGCATTAGTTTAATTTAAAGTGAATCTTATACATTATATTAATGGTATCCTCAAGGGACTTTTACTACGTAAAGGTTCTCTGGTGACAGATATTAAAGCCTTGATTGTTCTCCTTCCTAAAATATTTTATTGTATTTTGTTTTTAGAAATCAGAAACCTCAAAATCAGTTGTTAGATAACACTTCAGAGTAATCTGATTTGCATAAAAAAGAAATATTAACTTTGCCAATTCCTTTTTTTTTTCACATGCTTAGTGTATGTAGCTTTTTAACATGGTACAGGTATCACCAATGATGTACATTTTTTTCTTGAGTGTATGTTTTTTAGATTTCTGCATGGTCATATATATAGACATATATATAGAAGACTCATATATATAGAAAACTACTGAACCTGAGAGTACTGAAAACTGAGAGATACAAGTTCCCACATCAAACATCAAAGCACATCTTGGATGTAAATGGGAAAGAACGGATAACAATCTAGTTGTTTTGCTTCAACACAAACAGAATAGCCATATTATGTTTCAGGTCTGGATATGATTTCATGTAGACTGAACTTTCTATCTTCCAAAGCCAAGGGCTACTGTGACTTCAGGATTTCAGGGTATTTTGCCAGAAACAGTCACCATTTGAAAGTACTGGATGTGCCAGAAGCAAAGAGGGTCCGACCCGTTTCAGAGGAATTTAGGCCTTTCTGTTCCAAATGTAAATGGCAGCTGGCTTGCTACCCACGGAGAGAGATGAAAACATATGTCTATCTAGGGCACGTATACCCTGTCATTAGTTATTTAGCAGATTTGACTTCTGGTAACTATTTGCCTACAATCACTATAGCCTGAGACTTTGCTGAATCCTTTTGTCTCGAAAGAGAGAAAATCTCTCCCTTGGAGGATATCAGATCAGAATATACGATTCGTGTATTTGCGTGATGATTCCCAAACATCAAGCCAGATCCAGGCATAATTGTTGAGGAGTATGCTGCAGATGAGACACAGAAGCTATGTGAATAAGCTCAGAGACCTGTGCTGCTCTAGAAAGGGTGTGTGTATATATATCTATATACTTATGGGGGGGTGTGTGTGTATATATACACGTATATATATGTACACACACACCACACTCAAAATGGCTTTGAAGTGGCAGCATTTCCAGTGTGTGCCAGGGATGAGGAAAAGGGCAGTTTTCAGATTGTGAAGGGAGCTGATTTGGTTCCAAGAGATGCTGGAATACTTGTGTTGGAAGCAGCTCTTCTGATGTTGGAAGGGACCTTCCCCAAAGCGGGGCTAACTTGAAATTTACATTGGATTGCTTAGCTCCTTGTCCAGTTTAGTTTTGAGAATCTCCAAGAATAGCCTAATACAGGTCCTTGTGTCACTTCAGAGTATTGCTCATTCTTGGTACAGCCACTGACTGCCAAATAGGTATAACTACCCAACTGCTAACCTCTCTCGACCTGCTGGCCACACTCTTCTTGACGTGCCACAGGATGCCATTGGCCTTCTTGGCCACAAGGGCACATGGTTGACTCATGGTCATCCATGGTCATCCTGTTGTCCACCAGCACTCCTGGGTCTCCTCAGAAGTGCTCTCCAGCAGGTCAGCCCCCAGCCTGTGCTGGTGCAGGGGGTTATTCCCCCCCAGATGCAGCACCTTTCCTTCTGCTCCCATTCACACCCAAGGTTTGAATCCCGTTAAACAGCAGATGCAGCCACCACAGCCTGAGGAGTGAGTAAGTAAATAAATAAATAAATAAATCGCTTTAATCTCAATTATTGGAGCTCAGAAAATGCCTCGTTCAGAGTTTTTATTTTTTTAAGCCCCCGCGCCCCCTCCGGTTCTTCATTCCCACCCGCGGGCACAGGCTGCGTGTCCCCCCTCCCCGCTGGATAACCTGCTGGCAAGTGGGGGAGGAGAGAGGGGGAACAACCCAAATCCCAGTTTCCCAAAAAGTAGGTCTGTGCTGCTCCTGCAGCCCCGGAGAAACCCGGGGGTTCGGTCCCTGGCTTGGGTTCCCCTCCCCCGGCACCGAGGAGGAGGAGGAGGGGGGGGAAGGTCCCGGCTGCCCCCGGCGCGGGTCCGGCTGCGTGGCTGGGGAAACAGCCCGCTGACCCGCACGCAAAGCTGACAGGGTCGCAAAGGGGATTAAAAACAAACAAAAAAAACCCAACCCAGCAAAACACCACAACAGGAAAAAAAAAAAACCAACCACAAACCCACCCAAAAAAAGCAACCCCAAACACCCAGCCCTCCTCTCAGCTATCACCACGTTATCACCTGCATGTGCCTGGAAGGAGGCTCTTCCCTCCGCTGAGGGGGGGGAAAAAAAAAAAAAAAATCAGCTTAGGAAAGCAAAGTTTGAACAGCGAATTCCTGTTATTTCAAAACGCCCCATGTGACAGGATATTTCCTTATCATTTGGAGCCCAGGGCTTTCCCCTGATCCACCAGCCCTTCACGAGTGCGGAGGACCTGCCCGGCGGGAAGCCCTCTCCTCACGGCGGCGATGGCTCCCTCCCCGCTCCTGCTGCTTCTCCCGCTGCTCCCCCGCGTCTTTCCTCTGCTGGGTAAGTGCCCGCAGGGGCTTCTGAGGGACGGGACGCCAAAAAGAGCGGGGTGGCGGGGGGCACGGAGCCCAGCCTGACCTGGGGCTGTCGGGGGAGGGAGCGTGGAGGCAGGTGGGGCAGCCCGCCGGCATTTTGAGCCCGCCGGTGCCGCCTGAGGGGAGCCTCCGTGCGGCGGGGCAGGCCGCTGAGGTAGCCTCCCCCTCGGGCCCTCCCTCGGCCGCTTACCCGGGCTGTCTCCCCCTCCTCGCCTGCACCCTGAGGTGACGGGTGGGCGAAGACAAGGTGGCCTTTTCGGTGCCCGTGGGGTTGTGGGTGCCAAACAGGGCCGTCACCGGCCGTGCCTCAGTTTTCCCCGCTGCCCTGGGGACTCAGCGCCCCATCGATTTAACGCCACCACCCGCCTTTCCCTCAGCTGCCACCTTGCACCCTGAGGTGACAGGTGGGCGAAGACAAGGTGGCCTTTTTGGTGCCCGTGGCATTATGAGTGCCAAACAGGGCCGTCACCGGCCGTGCCTCAGTTTCCCCCGCTGCCTTGGGGACTCAGCGCCCCATCGATTTAATGCCACCGCCTGGCTTTCCCTCAGCTGCCGCCTGGCGTCTGAGGAAGGGCTTTGTGTTGGATCTTTACCTCCACTCCTCTGGTCTTTGGTGGGGACCTGCTTTTGGCAGATGGCTTTCGTGGGGGGATGTTAAGGTTGCTGAGGTGTTGGCACAGATTGGAGCTGTGAAAACAGGTGAAAGCTGTGTTTCTTGGTGGAACCTGGAGCTCACACTCTGTCACTCTCAGAATTACTGTGATTTCCAGTGCACTGCTATTTTTCAGTGAAATTTTTGCATCTGCCCTTCCCAAAAGCCTCTCAGCATCCTCCGCTCTCCAGCTGGAGGCCTGCCGAAGCACAATGTCATAACGCTGCCTTGTAACCTTTCTTGCTTTGTGTGATTAGCAGCAATCACTGTAGGCTACCTGGTAAGTGAGAGTCTGCGTGGAGAAGACAGTCGTCCTACCCGCTTGCTCCCCCTTCTCTTGCTTCTGGCCTGTGGTGTGCTCTTCTGGTGCTCTCCGTCAGCGTGTAACCCTGGTAGCGCTTCAACGGCTCCATGAGTTACTTCTTGATTTACACTTGCATAATCCACGATAGTTTGCAAACGCCGCAGAGTGTGAAGTTACCTTGGCATGCTGGAAGTCTCTACTGTGGAAAAGAGACTTGGCCAGTGAGACTTCACAGTACATGGCACGATTCTTCGGGTATAAGCCAAGGCCAGAGGCAAATAGTCACAGCGTGGTGGCTAAAGGAAAACGGAAGCCTGTGAGAAAAATTCTATTAGGATCTACTTGGGACAGTTGAGGGAAAAGATACTGGATCTCCCTGAACAGGTTATAATGGTGAGGTAGGTGGTCCTATGCCTGGCATGTTCCTATGCATTTTAAAGAACCTCCTGCCAGGAGTAATTTTCAAAATATGGATTAGTCTGCTAGGAATTGATATAATTGGAAGTACCAAGACTCTGGTACTCATGATCACGCTGTGGTGGGCCTTTAATTGTACCACCTGCAGCTCATCTATAGTGAAGAATGGCACCCTGTTATGGGACCTCTTTAAAAAATACTGCTGCAGAACAGTGAAACCCAGTAACAGTTACCTGAGTCATTCTGCTCAGCCCATTTTACAGACACAACTCATCATGTTGACAGGAGCAGTATCAAGTGTATACAGAGAGGAGTTGGCAGGGCCTAGAAAGTGTTGCAGAAATACCTGGCTTTTTCATATTCTTCTAGACTATCTAATAACTCACAGGGGAAGTGTTGTATGGGAATCCTCTTTGGTTTCCAAGCAGGCAGAACACAGAAATCAAGCTGCAAACTAGAGCAACACAGGACCCTGCAACAAATCTGCTGTATGGTCATGGATGAGTTGGGAGCAACTCTAAGGAAGGAAATCCTGCGACTACGGTCTAAGCCACAGTTGCTCCTGCTGCCTCCTGTTCTGCCCTCCTGTTTTGGTGCCAACTTATACTCAGTGCTTGCTTTTCCGTGTTGCCCCTTTAGCTGCTTACCTGTGTATAGTTCCCCTTTAGCTGCTTACCTGTGTAGAGTTCCCTCTCAGGGCCCTGCGTGCACTGGGGCCCTATAAGCAGCCATGTTGAGTTTACAGACTGCTAACTCTTTGTAGTGGTGCAGTCAGAAAAGCAGAGGACTTTGTCTTTTTTCTTTTTTCCTTTTCTCCTTCCCCCCGCACTGGCCAGACCTATTTCCTCTTTGTTCAGCTTTCTAACTTTGTTTCTGAAGCCAAAACTTCGCACCCTTTCAGGCTTGGGTGCAGCAATTCGGGCTTTTGACTTTGGGGCAGCTTTTTCACGTGCGTAGCTCCCTCTCTGTTATACCATAAGCTGCATGAAGTAAGGAATGTTATTTTAGGTCACAAATACAATTTTAGTAGTTTGAAAGATCAGGCAGTGTTTTCGCCGTATGTGAAAATGCCTGTCATCTCTTCTACCCAGAAACTTTAAAAAAGATTTCAGGAAAAGGAGAGTTGCAAGCATTGCATATATCAGTTTACAAGAACATTGTGCTAAATGCTAGTAGAAAAGCAGAATAAAAAAAGTTATCACCAGCGGTGATAATTATACATTTCCTTGTATTGTCTGTGAGTAAAACAGATTGGCAAAAGGCAACAATTTCTGTCTCCAGTGCTCATCAGTTTTACACCACTTCCCAGTGAGTTGGAAGCCAAAGGACAGGAGAAGGAAACTGAACCGTGGATGAGATAAGTCTAGGTCAGCTCTTTCTCTGAGAGAGGTTATTTGTTCCCAGGTTGTTCTGCTGCAGAAAAGTATGATCATTTCCACATTGGAGCCTCAACAGAGAAGGGAAAAATTTCTGTGATTAACCTATTTTCCCCTTAAATATTTCTCCATTATAAAATTTGTTTAATTTAGTAATCATACAGTGAAATAAATAATGTTTTAATTAGCTTAAATCCCCAGAGTCACATAAATTAATTTTTCTCTTTCCTAACTTTTAGCCCAGTTAAAACACAGTTTTGAGACCTTGTGCATCCTATTACGTTACGCGATCCAGTATCAGAGAGGGCTATTAAGTTACCGTGCTAAAATGTATCTCAAGAGGATCAGAGAGGAGAAATTCTCAGTCTTTGGGCAAGACCAGCTCAGAAGTGTTGCACTCCATAGTACATCCAAGTGTAAGAGATGCTAAAAACTTTTCTAGTGGTTACAGTTTTGCAACAAACCTGGAATATATGAAGATGCATGCTGTGAAGCTCCATTTACTAAGAGGGAGAAATAACTTTGGGAGCCATGAGAAGCCTCGTAGATTTTCATAAGTCCTCGAGAGGCATACCTGGTGATGGCAAATCCCACTGTTGTCAGTATTTCGTTCATAACGGGGAAATGCAAGAAAGGAGAAAGAAATCACTGATTATTGCAGTTGAGTGAAAAATGAACATGCTGTTCCAGCCCTACAAGTAGTTGTGTATAAAGCCTAAAAGTATATCTTTCCCCTCAGTTCAGGCTTTAGGGATTTTAGCAGAGTTTATGGGAACAGAACTCCCCGCTGTGGGTAAACAGAACCTGGAGAACTTAATGGCTGTCATCTCATTATACCTGGGAGCCAGGATCAAGGACTCAGTGCTCAGTGTCAAGACCTGCAGCGTGTGCTGGGCCTGCTCCCTTGTTTCAGTAACTCCCGTGGCTGCAGCTTGGAATAATACCGTGAGCGTGGTGTTTCTCTTCAGTTTATGCCGTGCTGTAAAGCTACGGGAGACAGCAAAGCTGCATCTCTGCTGCCTTGCACTTTTGAGTGGAGATACAAAATAGTCGAAATGTCTTCACATCCGAGCTCCTTGCCTGCATTCTAGAGTCACTTTAACAGGTGTAGACCACAGGAGTATCACACCTCCTTTTGCTGAACAGATGATGAGATTTTAAATTTAGACAGCGGGTAAGATTACTTCAAACCAAATGATTCCAGTGTTTTTTTGTCTTACAGATCCTAGCATCTTCTTAATATATAATGAAGATCACAAGCGCTGTGTACTGACTAAAAGTTCTAATTCAGTGACTACTGCTCCTTGCGTGCAAGAAAATGAGTCACAAAAATTCAGGTGGGTCTCAGATCACCAGCTTATGAGCGTAGCATTCAAATTGTGCTTGGGAGTGCCTTCGAAGAAAGACTGGGTTCCGATCACTCTGTATCCTTGTGACAAGGCTAGTGAACTTCAGCGATGGGAATGCAGAAATGAGACTCTCTTTGCAATCCAAGGGGAAGATTTGTTTTTCAACTATGGAAACAGACAGGAAAAGAATATTATGCTGTACAAGGGATCTGGTTTATGGAGTAGGTGGAAAGTCTACGGAACCACAGACGATCTGTGTTCTCGAGGCTACGAAGGTAAAGTTCTGTAAATTAATTTCTGTATTTCAAACTCATTTCTATGTGTATCTAATTAAAATATTTAGAAGTGTAGGAGAATTTCCTCCATCTCATTAACGATCAGTGAGTGTGACTTCTGGTGAAAGCAGCAATACTTGAGTGTGAGCTTTTTTTTTTTGAGGGGTTCATTTTGCTTTTTTGTCAAAGTTGTCAACATTCTGATAGATAGTTAACTGTGCATGGTAGTGATTTGTTTGGAGAGGGAAAAAAATAATCTGTGGTTATTCAGAACATGTGTTTAAGTGCTGCACAACAGTTAATGATAGCTTTTACTATTTACATGTGTACAGAAAGATGTAGTGTGAGCGTATAGTCTGTTCATTACCATTTTTTGGATTTTTTGGTTTTTGTTTTGGGTGGGTTTTTTTGGTCTGTTTTCCTTGGGTAGCAAATATGAATGATACTGTAATAGTTTAATTAACTCTTGATATCTTCAGCTCCAGCATATTGAAGATGCCTTTCTAGGTGTTTCAAGCGAGCCTCAGAGTTGGCTTTGAAGTGTTAGACAAAGAAATCAGATAATTTAAATGAGTTCCATTTGTGAACGTTATGTGTGATACATACATACATACATATGTACATATATTTATGATGAGTATCTGGGAATACGTTTGGCTTCCCATTTAGTATTCTTTGTTAAACAGAGATAGTCACTGAGGGAGGTAAGGATGCATTCTCTAGGCCTTACGCAATGGCCGATTACGGTTATTAGTCCTTGGTCTAGAGCCAGAATAAAAGAACCCTACCAAAGAAACTGGTGTGAAAGGAGACAGGGGGTGGGGGGAGATGGAGCGATGTACTTCCATTCCTCCCTCCTTTGTTTTCTAGCAGCTCTGGGAGACAGTGGCCTTGGTATGTCATCTCTCCAGCAGCCCCTGTCAAATAGTGTTCCTTTGTATGTTCTCCCATCTGTGTACGTATGTTATATGTGCACACACAGAAAGCTGCTTTAGTTACTTTGATAAGTTTCATTGAGTCAGGTTTCTGATGAAAAAAAACCATTATCTTTAGATGTCAATGGAAATTTTATTTAGGCATAATATATTGGAGTCACTCTGTGCTATATATCTTTCAAGTTTACACAAACATGCTCTTCTCTGTCTAAAAGGATCAGCGGCTGAGCGGGTTATTAGAATAATCAGCAGTTGGTTGTGCTTACAAAGAAAATTGCTTCTTGTGTGGATCCAAATCCACAGTTGTGTGAATTTTATACTTTTGATTGTTATGCATGTAAAATTTAGCTTAGGAATGTATTTGTCTTTTCTCAGCCAGTTCTGGTCAGTGGTCTCCTTAAGCAAGAAAAATTTGTGGTGGACATGGGTATCAGCTTAGACCTAGAGAGTAAAGTTATCAATGTCCCATTTCTAGTACAGTTTGTATAGTAAGCTAGCAAGCACTGCTTGCTGTAGTACACCATAATATGACCATAAAGCTGAACTGATATATATCCAATGCTTATTACTGCTTATATATTTTTAAATTGTTGTGTCTCCTTAGATACCTACACAGTAAAAGGAAATGCCAATGGAGCACCTTGTGTATTCCCTTTTAAGTTTGGTGGTAAATGGTATGCTGACTGCACAGATGCTGGCAGATCAGATGGCTGGTTCTGGTGTGGAACCACTTCAAACTTTGATGTGGACAAGATGTATGGATTTTGCCCATTGAAATGTAAGTTTTGTATGTTCAAGATTCTAATGTGCTGTTATTTGCCTGCCTGGTAATATTGGTGTCCTTATCATGTGCTTTAGTGTACAAAATACAGTTTGAAATGTTGCATTTTTCTGTCTCCACGCATCCTGCTATCCTTTTAGGAACTACTTAAATATCCAAATATAGGGCTCAGCATAAAAAAAAATAATAATTAACCAACTACATAAGGGTGAAAGTGTGTTAATCACATGCTGGAATCTGTAATTACACCATTTACTTAAATAGAAAGTTAATTAGATGCAAAGATGTTACATTAGTATAAGCAAAAGGCCATCTAGAAGTTTATGCAGCAGAACTGGAAGCTGGAATATAGCTTAATTGAAAATTAAGTCTACTTTGTAGAATGAGTTGCCTTTTAAACATGGAGGAGCTTACATGCGTTTCTTGCTAAATCCCAGTATTTCCCAAATCTATGTGCCACATTGTATTTAAAATCCATGAGAAGTATATATTATATTCTAAATTCCCTGGTTTGAGTATAGTTAGTTTCAATTGTAGTATTATGAATATGCAGAACTTTATTTAGAAGCATTGCTATTACTTTCAGTAAACTGGAGTAATATGCCTGTATGTATTTGAATTATTTTAAATTTGAATAAAGTTTCTCTGAATTTCTGTAAAACATGTCCTAAGCATTTTCTCTGCAAGCTGCTGCTTTTTCTGTCCTGCTGAGGGAGGCGGCACTTATCCCTCCCTTCTTTATTACTCTGTTTTGCTGTAAAGCTCCAGTTGACCGCAGTCAGAGTTAAGGAGAAAAATATGCCTTTCCTTTGATGTGAAGAAAACAGCATGGGTTTATCTTAACTGGTTTGATGATGAAGTATCCATGTCCTTGCCTGATTGCCATGAACATTACATTCATTATTTTAGGCAAATAAAAACTGCACTTTTTTTCTCCTGTGCCAGTATTATTTTCAAGATATTAAAAACATGTTGGGAACATCAATATCATTAATACAGAACATGCAAGATCAACTTAAGAAGGCTACATGTCTAGTGTTCATTGAGTAAAGCAAATAGGAGGCATCATTAAAATTTTGTTTAATTCTTTGGCATAATTCAAGGAAATCCATTCAGATGGCTGTGATTGTTTTTGGAAAAAGCTGCTTTATGCTGATTGCCTGCATGTTTCCTTCCTGATTCTTCAGTATTGGCTATAAAATATTCAAGTTTAGGTCATATATTTTAATGAGAGATAGGCTGTTGTAGCAAAAGTTTTACTCAGCCCTATGAAGGAGGAATGCACTGCACGAGAGACTGATGTTAATAAGCTTCAACAGCACCTTTAAAGAGAACATTTAAGTCTTTGTATGTTACAATTTATTTAATAAGATTAAAGTGTTTGTTGTTCCTTCAACTGTCTGGGGGAACAAAGGTACCCATACGAAAATATGTGATGTGAACTATTAAAACTGTTCAACTTGGGGCCTGGATGTACACTGAAATTATGATTGAACTAGTCACTTTTTCTCATTGTGAGCAAAACTGTCTCAAATGTACTCCAAAATGAAGAGGGCATAAGGCTATAATTATAACAATTATTATACTCAAAAAAAGTGCAGAATTTCGACCACTATGGAGCCTGTGCTCCTAATTTGGTGCTTTAAAAAGATGTGCTGATACAGTAACAGTGGAAACTTAAATTTCACGGAAAGAAGCTGAGAAGTATTGCTACATCAGACAATTTTTATTAGCCTAGGAAATACTGGTTCTTTACAGGTTACACTATGTCTTTTTTGAGCTGTACGTTGCACTCCAACGTAAATGTGGGTTTTGGGGAAGAAAACAGGTTGTACAGTATAACATCATCAGAAGAGTAAGTCATGAGATGTGCCTATAGCTGTATTCAAGTGGGCTAAAGTCCATTGAGGCCCCTTTCTTGACAGATGAAAGAGCTAGAATTTCTGTGAAGAATTTAGGAAGCCCTGTAAGTGATGCATAAAACTTGTAGCTGATTTGGAAGAAATAAATACTTCAGAGAACGAGGAAATATTTAAATATTCTTAGCCTGGTATGTTAATCATTGGGCAAACCTACATCCTCGTATTTGCTCACAAATACTGGATTTATTTTTTATGACAGGCTTTTTCCTCCTGCTACCGGTTCAAGATGTTTTGTAAGGTTTTTCATTGTGGTTTTATGTCTGATTCAAAATGCTTGGTGAATTGGTCAATTAAGTTGTATGGGGTGATTTGTGTTGTTTCTTCTGATTTATCTGGAATTCATAACCTGACTTTGGACCTCACAAATTTACCTAGCGAAAAAAAAGAAGGAGAGGAGCATTTTAGCAAAAGACATCTAAGTGAAGAAACTGAAGATAGGCATGCGAAGGAAGTTTAGTATACTTTAGACTTTTTTACTATTGACAGCATTATAACTTTATATACTATATTATAAATTGACTTAAACTGTAATGTCTTTATTATGAGATTCCTTCCCTACTGTATGCTCAGAAAGGAAGCAATGACAGTTATTTTATAGACTGTCTAACAAGATTTATATCCAGCTTTTGTTTGCCGTGATTCTATTCATGCAGTTTCCAAGGGTATTGAGCTGAGATTACAAGTTCTTTTGGGTGGATAACTGAACAAACAAGAACACTTTTATCGCTACTGCGAGTCAAAGGCCATATATCAGCTTCCAATTTTGAAATTAAAATCTCTCAAGACCATTACCAACCTCCTGATTCTTCCATTTCCTAATACAGGACAAATACTATATTTTGATATGATAATAAAGTTGGCCTTTTTTACATTATAAATGTAATAAATATTTGCATTGGTCAGGACTTCATGACTTTCCTATAAGTTTTAACTTGTCTGTCAAGGGCTATGTTTGAAATTAAATGCCTTTTTTATCTGCTTTTCTTCACTTTAAAGACTGAGAACGTTCAAGGACACAAATGAAATCTTCTTCCTTACTATATTGTAATTTTGGGATTTTGATAGCGATCGTAATGGAAATAGCTAGATCTCACTAGTTTCAGTGTATACAAAAATGCATGCTGAATTTATCTGTGTAGGGATAAAGTTCAGCTTTTGAATTCTTTTCCTAGTTATGTACTAATGACAGGGGTGGCTTAACATTAATTTAGTTTAGATGCTAAAATATATTATTCCGGAAAAGTGATTCATCTTCTGGTTTCTCTGTGGATACTAAGTTTTAAACAATAGCATATAGATTTTACAAAATCTTGCTCCCTGCTCTATGATGGCATTTGACCTCATCAAACTCAAATATGGCTGAGATATGAACTTTTTTTTTTTAATGAAAGACCAAAGTTTTACAGAAGAGCTCTATGTGCAAGTCAGCTCTAAATTATGAGACTGGGAGAGTGAGGTGGAAGGTTGGATAAATGCCTGAGGCTTGTCTACCTCTTCCTCTGTACTAATTATACAAGACTTATAAACCCCTTTCTATCAAGTCAGGGCCAGTTTTCTTCACTGAAATATAGATTTTAATATTTTTGCGATCTGTTTTATCCCAGGCTTGTGCTTGTGAACAGGAATTTATGGTCTTGTAGAATATAGTGTAGCAAAGAAATTTCTCATAGTCATGAAGTATTTTGGACAGAAGCTCGTTTGTGGATAATGATAATAATGGGCTGAAAGTTCCCATTTTTAGCCAAATGCCAGTATTGCAGTAGGTCATGTTTGATTTTTGTTTTCTAAGGCTAAATTGAAAAGAAGCACTTCATATTATCTATAGTCTATCCGATTTAATACAGGAAAAAGTGGAACTGGTTACTGACCTGCTGACATTTAACACTTATCATCCTTTGTCTTGAGTTTTGTTTATTGTGCTGTTTTCCTCTTATTTGCACACTTCGATCTTCTGAGCTCTCTGAATTCGGAAAAGGAAGAGACCTCTTTCTCTCAATTTTTTCACAGCTTGCAATTTGAGAAACTCTGATACAAGCTGCAGGAATTTCAGTCATTTTCCCACTGTCAGCAGACATATAGTGACCTCTGCTACGTTCTGGTTTTGTTGTGCAACTTTAATCTCTTTATGGAGTCATATTGAGATCAGCGTTGGGGCCTCCTGTGGATTCCATTTTGGCAGTGCAAGGTCACGCTGATGCCTGTTGCTTGATGCGGGGACTCAGTTGAGATGAGCCAGGAGAGGCTGCAGTTGTGTAAGGAGTGTGATACCTTCCCGGGCTGCTTCTAAAGCTGGGCCCTGCTGGATGATGTTCTCACTGGTTTGGCATTGCCTAAAGGTGCCAAGTTCAAGTATTCGGTGAGATCACAGTGGGGTCACGTGGCAGACAAGAAAGCACGATGATATGTCAGGTACAATCATAAGACAAATCGGGAATCACAAGGAAAGTGTGAGCTGGATGCTGATAATGTACATTTTGCATTCAGTGCTCGTGCCTTGTTACCTCTCTCACAGCAAGAAAACCCATAGCCACTTTACATAGTACCCAAAATTAGTAAAAAAATTGGGGTTTCTTATCTCAGAAAAGTGGTCAGCTTGATATATACCTTAGCTAGCATTAGTCTGGGAGTTTTCAGTCTTTTTCTCCACAGTGACAAATCAACTGTTTTAGCATGACTTTAGCCACGCATCTTCTACCTGAAAAAGCAGCTTTGTTATACCAGAGAAAACAGCGATGCTGCTTCATTACCAACGTACCGTGCAGCACGGCTGTCACAGTTTAGCTCTGCCCTGGGTTTACTAACACATTAGAGAGCCTCAGGAGTTCTTTCAAACCAGTTGTCTATAGCAGTGCTTAGGTTTTGTGTATTTTTGCTACACAATTTATTCTCTATTTTATCTGGCTCCGACTTCGTGATCAGTTACAGCATTTCTTTTTCTCCCTACAGTTAACAGTATTGATTTGTTGTGGAATACGGATCCTTTAACAAATGTCCAGTACCAGATAAACTCCGATGCAGCTCTGAAATGGCACCAGGCAAGAAAAAGCTGTCAACAACAGAAGGCAGAGTTATTAAGCATCACAGAGTTGCATGAACAAACATACCTGACAGGTAGGGTAATATTATCCATCACAGAATTATTTAGGTTGGAAGAGACCCTTGGGATCATCGAGTCCAACCATCCACCCTACTCTACAAAGATCTCCCCTTACACCATATCCCCCAACACCGCATCTAAACGGCTCTTAAACACATCCAGGGATGGGGACTCAACCACCTCCCTGGG
>JAOXJK010000012.1:21593945-21606355 GCA_025774025.1 Xenus cinereus | reverse complement strand
AGGCTGAACAACCCCAACTCTCTCAACCATTCTTCGCAGGAGGGGTGTTCCAGCCCTCTGATCATTTTCATGGCCCTCCTCTGGACCCACTTTAACAGGTCCACGTCTTTCGTGTACTGGGGACCCAAGAACTGCATGAAGTACTCCAGGTGGGGTCTCACCAGAGCAGAGGGGCAGAATCACCTCCCTCGACCTTCTGGCCATGCTTCTTTTGATGCAGTCTAGGATGCGGTGGGCTTTCTGAGCTGCGAGTGCCCATTGCTCGCTCATATTCAATGGTGAAAATGGATGAAGAATCCACCAGTACCCCCAAGTCCTTCTCAGCAGGGTTGCTTTCAATCCATGCCGTCCCCAGTCCATACTGGTGTTGGGGATTGCCTTGAACCAGGTGCAGGACCTTGCACTTTGTCTCGTTAGACTTCATGAAATTCACATGGGCCCTACTCCTTAAGCCTGTCAAGGTCTCTCTGGACGGCATCCCTTGCCTCAGGCATGTCAACTGCACCACGCAGGTGTCATCTGCAGACTTGCTGAGGGTGCATTCCGTCCCATCTCCATGTCATTGGTGACATTTAACAGTACTGGTCCCAACACAGACCCTAGAGGGACACCACTTGTTACTGGTTTCTATTTGGACATTCAGCCATTAACTGTAATTGTTTGGATGCAGCCACCCAGCCAATTCCTTATTCATCTAATAGTCTATCCATCAAATCCATATTTCTCCAATTTAGAGGGATGATTAATGCTCTGAACAGTCTGTTCTGTCTAAACTTTTGTTTTCAATTTAAGGATTTTGTCAAAACATGGGTCTTTTTTTTATTGAGCGTGATGAAATTAGTTTTGAAATGAATTCTCAAGGGAGAAATCTGGCACTGACACGTAGAAGTGAATTAATAGTAGGTGTGTTTTAACTGCAGACTAGTAGATGTTGCTGCCAAATGTATGTGAATATCAGTTTTTCATTCTTTAGCTCTCCTGGCAGGACCAGGATTACCTGTCATGCTCAGTTCTTGATTGTCTTCGCACAGCTTGTTTGTATAGAAGAAGTACTGGAATGTGTTAATGTGTTGGTGCCAAATCAGGCTGTGGTGTGACATTCCAGTCCTTTTCAGTGTTTAACTACCCCTCCTTTTAACCTTGCCATGCTTCCAGCGCTACCCAGAATCATGGTGTCAAAGACAGCTAAAATATATAAAGCAAAATTACATTACTGGCATGATGCCATTGATAGAAGCAGAAATAAGTAATATATATTGTGCAATGATTTTCTGTGAGCTATGTAGTAATACATTTAATTAAAAAAAAAAATTAGCAGCCGTCCAGCTGGGCTTCCAAGTCCTGTACGAAAGGCAGAAATAGACAATTAATTAATAATGACTGTACAGAATGCTAGAGAATTCAGTAGGACCATACATAAGCCTGATATTTCTAGATGCTTTTCAGAACTGGAGGATTAAATTGGAACTGCTTTTAGAAGCCTGACTCATTGGCTAAAGAAATGAAATCAGATGAGTCTGAAAAATGTACAAGATAATGTTTGGGATGATTACATTTTACTGTAGTTTGATAAAACGTGAACAATCTTTTTTTTTACTTGACTTGATGGTATAGCTGGAATTCAGCTCTCATTTTGAGAGCGTTTGCTCTTGCTGTGCACTTGCAGTATCTCTCTTTGTCTCTGTTTCCTAGGTTTGACGGGCAGACTGAGTGCTGCTCTCTGGTTTGGTCTCAACAGTTTGAATTTCAACAGCGGATGGCAATGGGTTGGTGGTGCTCCTTTTCGATACTTAAATTGGGTTCCAGGTAAGGTTAAATATATTGCTACTCACTTTAAAAGTCAAAAATTTGGTCATCGTGTAACGTATTTCTTTTCTAATACTTTATTCTCCTGCAATTATTGACCTTGTTTGATGTTGAAAGATTCTGACTGTGGCTACAAACACTGTGAGTAATGGCCCAGATGCTAGGAATACACACTGGGCTTAATTTACTATTCACAACTGAAATGGTAGCATCAAAATCCAGAGGAAAGTTTTAAAAGTCACCTACTTACACTTCATTTGCATATCTTCCTAATTTACTTTTATTTCTGTATGAGTACAGAATAAATCTGATGCTATAGATGTCTTCATTTGTGAGATTAGACTGGTCAGTGTAGGCTTTTTAGGTTTGTGTGTTGTTTTTTATTTTTTTTTTTAATTTTTATTTGTTTGTTCTAAAATTCCTTTTCTTTTCAATTTGTTTTGCTTATTTGCTTAAAGATTAGAATTTCGTTTTCATTTGCTGTTAGCCTGCCCATGGCAGTAATATGTATCAAACTGAGCAGGTTGGGCTACTCTGAAGCAAACCCAGCTATTTCACGTTTGTAGTCGCAATGTTGAATTCTGATGCCATTATAAAAAAGTTAGTCTCTGTGCCAATTGCACGCACGGCGAAGAAGAGGTGCTTTTCTGGTTTACTATTCAGAGTGCCTATCTTAAGGTGTCTTTTTGCAGGACCCTTGGTCCCTTTCACTTCAGGAAGCCTTTGGAGACTAATTTAAAGTAAATCTATGAAGTTATGCAGTGTAAATACTCTTACTTTCATCGGGCATGCCACATGCATTCAATCTGCAGTAACTCTAAATGCATGCTCCGTCGTACCACCCGGTGGCTTTTTTTGGGTAGATAAGGCCAAAAGCACATTTTAAGGTGAACAAACTTCTTGAGTAGGTAGGCTTCGAAGAGTGACTCGAACTGCTTTATAAATAGCTCTCCAATGGAGTGAGCACACAAGGGTAAACAGATGGGCTGAACTGCAAGTTGCTGTGAAGGTATTTATAGGTCTGTCACGCAAATGCACCGGTGAGGATCTGGATGCATCAAGAGTGGGGAAAAACTGGTTGTGAGGTGGAGCCAAAGCAGCAAGGGGAGATGTTCATGGCTGTTAAAAGTGCAGACGATTCTCAGTTGTACTGTAAAGAATGAGATGTGTTTGGGTGTACCCAAAATGGGCTCCGTTTATCTTTAACTCCTTATGTTCCTTAATTTCATTAAAAGATAATGCTCTTTAAGTCCATGCAACCTATTTTATATTTGTGCTATCTCCTTCATGACTTCATGTTGGTCCTAGCTAACCTAGGATAAAGCCTAGCTCTATCTCATCCCCATTACCCTGATGTTCAAGAGCTGACTCTTCTTCCACTAGTATTTTTTTAATTGTGGAAGCTCCATATTCTTCCATCTCACTAGCCCTAAATAAATAACAGGAAAACATGGGAACTAAGTTATAAACATTAGCAACATTTAAACTAAAATTATGGTGGTTAGGCATTTGGGAGAGCTAACTGCCAACCGCTGAACTTTTTTTTGTGTGCATTAAAACAATTTCAATTTGTATTTTTGCAGTAAGTAAATATTTTTCTGCTATGGGAAGAATATGTAACATGACTGCAAATGTAAGACTAACTATAATCTAATGTAATGAAACCATAATGATATAAGAAAATTTTCAGTGAACAATCTTGCACACTAAAAGCTATTTGTTTGTTGTGTTTATTGTTGAATTGTACTGATGCTTGTTATGTAGAATAGTGGCACGTGTTCAGAAATGAAAGCAAATCCATGTTAAGTTTAATCACATTAGACCAGATCTTGAAAAGTTCCTCTGGTTTATTACAGATATTTGTTCTGTTCTGCAGGTTCTACTTTTTTTCTAGATGTTTCTGTTAGCGCTAATGCTAATCTTCAACTGAAAATATCCAAATATCCTGCTATTGTCATATTGTTTAGACAAGTGAACAAGAAGTTCACATTAGCAAAATAATTACTTTTTATTTTTCTGCCTTTAGTGTTATACTAATTACAGAATTTGAGTAGCCTATTGGACAGTTTTTTCACTTAAATATTGTGCTCTGGAGTTTAGATACTCTTCATTTAGAACGGAGAAAAATCCAAACAAAATAAATGGGTGCACTCTAATACCTTTCGTCAAGACTTTGAACCTGTGAAGAGGCTGTTAAATATTGAACTGGATAAATATTTCAACTTGTGTTTGCTGTGAAAAAATATGTCTTAAGGGAATGAATTGCCCCATTTATTCTAAAGGACTGTGGAGAATCACAATTGTCTGTATGTTAATGTATCTTACAATTAAAGCATGTAACAGATCAGAATGTAAGAGCAATAGGGAGGATAACCATGATGTGCTTATACTTTGTTGTTGAGGTTTTGTTTTGTTTTGTTTGTTTTTAAAGGACATCCTTCTCCAGAACCTGGAAAAATCTGTGCAGCGTTAAATCCTGGCAAAGGTGCGAAGTGGGAGAACCGGGAATGCGATCAGAAACTTGGCTATATTTGTAAACGGGGAAACGCTACTTTAGAATCTTTCATTATTCCTAAAGGTAAGTTTGGTAATAAGACCCTCAACAAATTATTAATGACCAGTGTTTTTTATCTGTAATTCCAATAGGTGTTTGTTATTGCACATGGTAAAACCAAGCAAAGATGTCCGCAGACTGTGGCTTGATCAAGATTGCCCGTAAAAGTGAACAGCGTGTACTTCCTTTTTGTTCTGGCCTCCCTACTTCCTGTGTAGTAATATTTCTTCAGAAGCTCTGAGTTCTAAACTGCAGAAATGGTGGAGTTCTCTTTTCCAAAAACAAGCAGAACTGTCAGATCTTGTCCAGAAAATGAAAAGAGAAGTAATTAACTGTTTTAAAGAAATTATTTAACCATCTAAAGCCCCATGTACTCAGTGAAACTATTCTGTTTCTTCCTGCTCTCATTTTTATTACTTATGAAATAGAGTAAGTTTGCCAGTGCAAGTTGGTAGTGGACTAGAGGATTTTTTTTAAATTCTTTTGAGAATGTTTAATAATTCACATATATGCGTTATAAATAAATATGTAATTATATATCTCTATATACAATTATTTATATATATATAATATTTAACTTGTGAAATTATTTAAATTATATACATACAGACACTTTTTCAGAAGAAATGTAATTCTGGCTCTTGCCTAATGTACAAAGGAAAGATAAAACAGGGATAAGTTTTCATAGCTTTATTTAGACCTGTTTCCTTATTAGCTGCCTGTGTACTATAAAAACCTGGTAACTTTTTCCTTTGTTTCATCACTCCTTCCTTCTATTCTTTCCAAGTTTCTTTCTCTTTCTAGGCCATATAGGTATTTCCTAAATCCACTGGCGTTTTCTTGTGTAGGTTTTAGAAGCAGAAAGCTGAACTGCTACTGGATTTCCAGTCGACTTACTAATATGCATTATTGGCAAAGCAGATGATTTGGAAACTCAGTGTTTGACATTTCTCTTAAAAACTATGTTTTTTTAATGCTTTTCCTGCATTGGCCAATGTATGAGTCCAGTCAAAACCACTTAGACTTCTGCCTCATTTTTCTTTATTGCTAAGAGAAAAAACACATGGTTTTTCTTATTAATTAAACCATTTGTCTCATTAATTAAATATTGAAATCAAGATGTAATGCTTAAATTAATACTAAAGTATTGAAATCAAGCATATTTGTTGCCTTAGCTGAGGAGGACCTCAGTGGATATTTTAATTATTTCCTAAATTAAGTTTTGTTAATATTTGTATACAGCTGATAACCAGATAGTTTAATTTATATAGATTGTCTTAGATTGTTCAATTGGCTGCTTCTCAGCTTGTCAGGTTTCACACATCAGTTCTTAAACACCAATGTCCCTAAATATACTGTCAATTCAATACTGGCTGCTATCTTATTTAGATTTAAGTTCAGTTTCGGGGATTCTAGTGGCCATTTCTTTCTTATGCATTAGGCTTTTGACACCTCCCCCCTCCACGAAGTTTGCCTGTAATTTGGAGGAAGAACAGAAACGAGTAAAAAGTTTTCAATTGTACAGAAATTGCTGAGTAAACATGGTGATAGATTAACCAGAGATTGACAGTGATTCACTTCATAAAATATTTTCCAAAATGTCCCGTGGGGGGAAGTCATAAAAGGAATAAGCATGCAATCATGCAAGGTGTTAAATGCCCTCAGCTTCTAATGGTGTAAAGGGAAACTCATGGTAGATGATGTTTTCCTGACTAGGGCTCCTGAGTTAAAAAATAAATTATTCACAAATTCATACAGACACTTAGTTGGGCACTTAATGTTAAACACAGAGGCAATCCTTTGAAATTTTAACCCTAGAAGTTTCAACTGAGTCTAACAAGGCAATATGTGAGGACTGTGGGACAGAAGAACACTTTTACAACATAATATACTCATACTTGTGTCCAAAACAAGTAAAGAAAAATCTTTATAAAACATTTATTTTTGTTGCAGATGAAGATTTTCATAAAGCCAACAGCGCTGCAGCTTTTTTTGTAGCAAAGTGTTTTTTTTTCCAGCAGGGGGACACATCATTTTATGCATCTAAGTGATGCAGAATCTTTGGGCTTCAAAGCATTTATGTTGTAATACAGCAAAGTGGATTAATAGGAACCTGTTAATTTCACCCTCAAAACTTGCGTATTTTTTAACTTAATTTTCTAAGGAAAGGCTATCTGTCTACGTCCACCAAGCGACTGCCAAAATAGATTTCATCCCAATCCAACAAGATGTAGTGACCTTTAGTTATCAAGTTTCTAACGTTTCATAAAACATTCCATTAGAGGAAATAAATGCTCTTAGTGTCACTGTTGTGACTGCTGTGTGAGCTATTTCTTGTCAGACCACAAAGAATGAGTGTGAGAGAGAGAAAATCGACTGCCCGAATCACGAGACACACTTCAGCCAGTGCTTTCAACCTTTTAGAGACCCAACCCAATCACTGTGAGATCTTCAGACTTCAGGAAGCAAGGCTTATAGTTTACAAAAGTATTTGCTCTCTGTTTGAGGAATAACCATTCTACGCTTACAAACTTGATTTCTGTATCTTGATCTATTCCATGGTAAATTCATCAGCTTTACATTTGTGATAACACTTTTTACACATTAATGTGATTTCCTTTGTTGCATCTTACTTGCTTTAATTTGCGTTGCTTCTTTTGCTTAACTCAGATGAAGCTCAGGCAGTAGTACTTATTTCCATTAGGATGAAAAATAGATTGTATGGCTTTGTGTTGTCATGCATTTTCTTTAAAAGGAGAATAGGGAAGCACAGCGTTCATTTTTGCTGAGTACTGGAAATTAAGAACCAAAGACTTTCTTTTACTGAGAAATCTCCAGCTATGTCATTCAAGAAGACTCGCACCAAAGAAACTAGGCTTTCAACTGCTTTTTCTGTTTTGCTGCCTGCAACAAATTCCCACATGTTTACAAGTAGAAGAGCTTCCCACCCTGCCATAGCTGCTTTAGCATTTGCAGTAATGGTATCACGGTCTCTTTTGGTCTGAAAAAGAGACTCTCACAGACTCAGTAGGGAATAAATACCTTTGTGACTGTCCTTGTAGCCGTGTCTGAACTGCTGATGTCTGTTCTATTCGGTGTTTACAGTTTGCAGAAGGCTACACTAAGTGTGTTGCAGGTGCAAATATGCCCAGATTTTTTTCAAAGCAATTCTCTGTTTCTGTTACAGAAATCACTGTAGAATGCGTACGCTCAGAGCTGAGGCCAGACACAGGACAAATTAGGCAACTGTCTGAAGCATCAGACTAACCTCTACAACAGCATTTGCCACCTCTGTCCTCCGTTGCTTCTCCCAACACAACCAGCACCTACATTCAGTTTGTTTCTCTGGGATTCCCCCGCTCTCTCTTCAGCTCTTCCTCTCCCGTGGCAGGATTTACAGGGCTCTGACCAAACACTGAGCCCCTGGCACGGGGGCGACAAAGCTCAGTTTTACTTAAACTTTGTGAGAACATGCTAGCGCTTCTCTGAGGCCTGTCTGCAAAGACTATGTTTATAGCATATTCCAATTAAAACAGGGTATGTTCTTGCAACCTGGGCCTGACTGGTCGTGGCTTTGAATGCTTACTTAAATGTTTCTGTGGAATGTACCCCACATTCACACACAAACGCATCGCTTCTCCTTCCTTGGCATTCACAACTTTTTTGGCCGACAGAATTTCTGAAACTTGCTGCCCTTGTTCTACTATTGGTGTTTGCTAAACCAAATATTTTGGTGTTTGCTAAAGCCATCTGTTGTTTATAAATAAAGTGCTGAAAGGATTATAATTTGTTTCTTCAACAGCAGTATTCTGCTTATTATATGTTTGGGTGTCACTCCTCCCAAGGCAGAATTGTTTGCTGAGCCACAATGTGGTTGTTGGCAGTACTCTGGTGCTGTTCTGTTGAACTTTTAAAAACAAGTTTTAGCCATAAATCATTTACTTTGACAGCATAATTTTCTCCATGAAGCTTTTTAAAAGGAATCCTAAAAGCAGTATTTTTATTTGGGTTCTCTCATGATCCTGTGGAACCAGTTGTTTTTTCTTTGCTAGTCTAGCAAAGGGGGCTAATCCATAAAATCCCTAAGGTTTGGGGGAAAAGTTTTGTAAGCCCAGGTTCTTAACTTATACAGCTATATAGATGCATATAGAAGTGAAAACTCTGTTTTATGGTAATTTTTAATTCTGTCTTTTCACAAGTTGCAAGCACTTGTTTGCAACTGTAGTGTTCATTTAAAAAAATCTGGAAGTTTCAACTTCTATTCGTGTACAGATTATTATCCCTGCACATATTTTTCAGCTCTGCTGTTCTTCGTGAAAAAAAAAGATGATTAATTTGTTTGTTGAATCTTTCCATATGTGATTTTCAGTCTTTAGTTAAGACTAGAATTCTGAAACTCGTTATGGTCATTTTTCTTTTCAGAGACTAATGTGCCTATTAAGTGTCCTGATCAATGGATGTCATATGCTGGTCACTGTTACATAATTCACAGGGACCCCAAAATATGGAAAGATGCCTTAACATCTTGCAGGAAAGAGGATGGAGATCTGGCGAGCATCCATAATGTTGAAGAGTACAGCTTTGTTATTTCTCAGCTTGGGTACCGTGAGTATTTTTTTACAGTAACATATATATTTCTACTAAGAAAATAAAGAGTTTTAAATACGTTTTATCTATTAATAAAAGGAGGAGACTGTTTAAAAAAAAAATAGGTGAGAGGAAGCAAAGTCTGTTGGTCAAAGACAGTTTGGGAAGATCTGTGTCCTATTACAGCACTGCCATGTCCATATTTTTCAAGTCATGCTGCTTGTGTTTCTTCTGAGAAAGGAAGCTGTCTGTCCCAGTGTCTGGATTCAAATGTGCCCCAAATTAAGTATGGTACTTAGGTTCTCTGTTTTTCAGTGCACGCTCGAATTGTTGCAAGGCAAGTCAGGCTACAGATGCTGTGTGTTCATTAGGGGAGATGCGACCGCGCTGACACTGAGGCAATTTTGTGGTTGCTATTGCTTTACCTGGGCCAGATTTTGCATGTAGGATCAGTTACTGCTTTTTGATGGGAGGAACGTGTTGACACCTATGTGTGCTTCTTTGCAGTCTCTGATCCTATGTGTGTTTCTAGTGCCAGGTAAGCGTGAGTTAGTTCATCCTTCACTGAAAGTGCAGTAAGCTGCCTTGGGCTGCAGTGTAACAGCAGTCTTGGAGCGGTAATCATAAAATAGCTGATACATTTTAGTTTTGTATCCTAGCCAACTCTGTGGCAACTTGTGCTTGTCCTCACATTCCTGAAAAAGTGATTTCACGGAATCACGCAATTGTCAGAGTTGGAAGGGAAGGAGATGATTAGGAAAGGTGAGACCTCTTGATGAGGCATTAGGACATTTGAAAGAAGTTAGGCTCTAAAGGAAATTAGTTGTATTTTCGCCTTACTCCTTAGAAGTAGATTGTTTCAGTTTAATGCCTTCTCCAAAGACCTTTCCTGAACTGACTGCACTGCACTGTTTTTGTAAAAGTGAGTGTTTCTGAAAGGCAAATAGTCTTGAAGGAAACCAGGCTTTTCACATATGGTACACTCACTGCAACACACTATTTTGAAAGCATTCTTTTCAGAGAAGTAAAATTGGAACAACTAAAGAAGCCTTTTAAGGCAGTTTATGACAGTGTCAGATTACCTTTGTTCACCACTGAACTGAGAACCCCATGTATTGCAGTGCCTAGAAAACCTTGTTTGCATCAGAACTCTGCTGCGGTAAGTGCTGCACAGGAAGAACAAAAGTCTGTCTTTGTGCCAAGCAATTCACAGTCCCGTGATAAAACAAAGGAATAAGGGGTACAATGAGATGAGTATTGTCACAGTAGCCAAGCTTTTGTTGGCATTGCCCACAAAGGAGAACTTGAGAGAGGAACATGAAGAAGAATAAAGAACTGCATTCTGGATGTTTACACAGAACTCCAGCATGTGATACGACACAAACGTGGCCCAGTGCATGTCTGAGAGAGTGAGAAACAACTTATTTACAAGTGGCTGAGAAAGAAAAAAATCTTGGTATTTAGTCACCCAACTTTAGAGATGATTGCAAAACTCTGTGACAGCATTTCTTCTTCCAAGGAGAAAATGTTATGTGGGAAGAGGCTGCACAGAGCCACAAATGTCTCTTGACCATTTCTGATTTGCATGGCTTATTTAGACGTCTTTGGTGTAATCATTTTGTAAAGAATTCTGTTCATTGTTTTTATTACTATGGTGTAATAAAAAAGCTCCACCACAGTTGGAGCTCTGGCTGTGAATGAGGCCTCTGCTGTGCAAGGTCCTCAATGAAGACAAACAGAAATGTTTTAACAGATAGCTAAACAAAAAAAAAGAAATTAGAGAGCATGGGTGGCAGTAGCTAATGAGGGAACGAGAGCATTATGGGCATTGGAATTGGAACAGGTTTAAATTTTGGTAGCAGAGGAGCGTTTAAAGGAGGGTACTGAGAGGTGACGTTGGGGGACTTCTGGACATGAAGAGTAGTCTGGAAGAGGAGGTAAAGGTGCCTGTTTGAAAATGGAGCCTGATGTCCTGTGAATCTGAGCCCTTCTTATTGGGTGAGGTATGTTAAGGAAGGTATGAAGAAGCTATGAGGGCTGATTGTACTTGGGTATAGTAAAGATGGGAGGGGAAGAGAAAGGAGAGAGAGTTTACTCCACTAAAGTGACAGGCTGAGAGGGTCATTTTTTCAGCAACTTGATGGATTAAAATGGGAAGCCTCCATGTTCCTGTAACTAGCAGATGATAGAAATGCCATGGGAAAGTTTTAAGTTGTGGGGGTGTCTCAGAAAACCTCTGTCTGAAATGTGTTAATCAGAAATGATTGCCTTGGGGGAAATGACTTTTAACTGTTTCACAGGAACTTCTGTTGCTAGTGGCAGCAGCAACAGGAAAGAAACAGTTCCAGTCCCATTGAGGGACCCACTCCTGCAGATGATGTCTTTTGGGGTGGGCTCACAATCTAGTTTTTAATTTTTGTGGGTGATTTCACTGTCAGGTTGACTGTGATCAGTCTGCATAGAGGAAGACTTATGGAAGAAGGCAAGAACTATGATAACAAACTGAACAGGAAAAACCTCTGAGTGCTGTAGATGGGTCGTAGAAATGCAAGGTCGTAAGCGAGGGAAAAAGCTGTTAAAAAGTAGCCTCCTTAGCATTCCTGAAAAATACTCATAATGAGTCCTAGCAACAAAGTAGTTGATACTCTGCTTGGGAAGACCCCTATCTAAGGAAAGGACCGTGCGTGTAGTTGGTCAGTGTGAACTGAGTCATAGTGCTCTGGAAAAAAGGAAACACCTGCTGCCTTTAGCATAGGCTGGATGACAGGCTATAAATAAATAATGAAATAATAATTGTAAAAATGCCAACTGCACTGAACAAAGTAATAAAATCAGTTCTAGAGAGGAATACCCTTTGATGATGGAGTTCGGACTGATTATAAATGTCCGAATTTTTAATCCTTCTTATTCAAATAGTTTATTCAGAACCAAACTAGGTATGAACATTATAGTAGCAAGGTGTTAGAGTGGAGGATTTTAAGCACAGACAAAGAAACCTCTAAGGGACAGCTGCTGTAAAGTAAGATCCCTTATCAGTCCTGCACTTTCCTTCCAGCCAAAACCCAGCAGTTAACTCCGTTAACTGTAAATTGAAAGAAGTGATGGAGAATTGAAGTATTGATGGATGGGTGGACTGTACAGTGGATAAGGAACTGGCTGGATGGTCGCATCCGGAGGGTGGTACTCAATGGCTCAAAGTCCAGATGGAGAGCGGTCACAAGTGGTGTTCCTCAAGGGTCCGTTCTGGGGCCAATACTGTTTAACATTTTTATCAATGATATAGACAGGGGGATTAAAGGCACCATCAGCAAGTTTGTGGACGACACCAAGCTGTGTGGTGCTGTCGATACACCAGAGGGATGGGATGTCATCCAAAAGGACCTGGGCAGGCTGGAGAGGTGGGCCCAGGCGAACCTCATGAGGTTCAACAAGGGCAAATGCAAGGTTCTGCACCTGGGCCGGA
>JAOXJK010000012.1:21560446-21587661 GCA_025774025.1 Xenus cinereus | reverse complement strand
AGGCTGAACAACCCCAACTCTCTCAACCATTCTTCGCAGGAGGGGTGTTCCAGCCCTCTGATCATTTTCATGGCCCTGCTCTGGACCCACTTTAACATTAGAAACGTTTTTGACTCTGTACAAAGACTTTATTTCCATCAGGATGGAATATAAACTTTTCTAAATTCTCATGAACCCCTAACTGTTGCTTTTGGGCATTTTTGTTTACAACCAGGAAGAAAGCCGGGCTGCGTTGCCATGAGGACTGGAATTTCAGGTGGATTGTGGGATGTAATAAAATGTGAAGAAAAGGCAAAGTTCCTGTGCAAAGTGTGGGCAGAGGGAGTGACGCTTCCACCTGTTCCTACAACAACTCCTGTTCCCCGGTGTCCAGAAGGTTGGGACTCAAACAATCGTATTAGCTTCTGTTTCAAAGTAAGTATGTTGTTTATTTCTGCATTAAGGTAGTTTCTATTTGCTGCACATACCAGAATTGGTATACATGTGTCCTACTGTCCCATAAGCTTAATGTAGTGGTCTTGTTCCTCTCTATTGAAATGCTTGTGGTTTTGCTTCTTCTAAGACTGAATTTCTCATTCTTTTAAAATTAAAAGCGCCTTTGTCCCAATTGTTGTCTTGCAGAAGATACTCTTGTCAGCAATGCAGTTTGCTAACTTGGCTTAAAGACACTCATACTAAGCCAGTGTTACACAGAGGTGAACGCTCATAAACCCTATGGTCAAAGTTTCTGTGATCCCCACACAACAGCTTAATTGTACATGAATTGCTTTTGGGTAGCTGATGTTTCTTGATCCTGTCTTCTATATGGTCTATTTTTTTTCTGATTGCAAAACACTCTCTTTAGCCTTTTTCAAGAGGAGAACAAAAGAAAACATGGCTTGAGTCTCAAGAGTTCTGTCGAGCTATAGGAGGAGATCTGGCCTCCATTAATGGTAAAGAAGAACAGTATGTGATATGGCATTCTATAGCGTGAGTATCTGTGCTGTGGTCATCCAGTCACTTCAATTAGCCTTTTGATCTTTCTGAAATATTTAATTTTAAGAGTATGTTTTTATTTTGGTATAAACCAGTCAGGATTAATTATCTGCAACTGTATTAAACACAGCAAAAAAAACCAGCTCATGAAATAGCAGGAGTTGTATGAGTAGTGGCAGTCACCCCAGAAGCTAATGCTAAAATGAGATTGGCAAGATACCTAGTTGAGGAAACATTTATCATGTGATATAAAAGTATTTACTGGGGATTTGAGGGATATTATAAAATTACCACACGTGACAGTTGTTTTCACATAGGCAAGTGTGCAAATAGGATAAAAGTCATGATATAAATCTGGTCAATGTGTTGGTTGTCATTTTAATGAACAAATCAGAAAGCAGAAGCAGCTTCAGATTCATTGTTTCCTACACAGGGAATGTGTAGGTTAGTAAGTCCCTGAACTTTAAAAAGCAGGTGTGAGATTTCTGAAAGAGATCAAATACTATTAAAACGGTGACACGTGAAATATAACCTGAATAGACTGGGCTCATTGAACTTGTCCATCCCTCTCTAACTGAGAAGCAAGATTGAAACATGGCAGACTTGCAAAATGCTACAACTGAAATAGAATCCCAGGTATGTATTTACAGTAAGGAAGAAGTCTTAGATGCTTCATTACCACAAATTGACTCAACAAAATCACATAAATCATTAAAGTGTGTCTGCTTGCAGTCAAGAACTAGTTTTAGGTGCTATTTTTCAAATGTGATTCAACTGTAGCAAGTTACTTTGGGTTTGGAAACCGTAAGTGCCTTTACAGAGAAAGTGGAAAGTTGATAAATGGAGCATCAGTAGCTATTGAACCTTTATATAAGAGTATTAAGCCACTTTATTTTCAGGAGTTGGATTGGATCTGGACATTTTCTTGGTCAGTATTTCAATCTGTCTGAGTTAATGAATAGTGATAACACCTAGAAGTGGTCACGTATTAATTAATTTCCACCCTGGTTATTATTACTTCTAACAGCATTAAAAATTATTAAAAATATTGTAATGCCCTTATTAGTTTTGGATTTATGTTTAAACTTCTTCTAAATGGTAGATTTATTATTTTGGATTTTATTTTTTTTTTTTTAGGAACAACGGCTTTTACCACCAGCGTTTCTGGATGGGCTTATATTACTTGAATCCTGATGATGGCTTTGTTTGGAGTGATGGGTCTCCAGTGAGTGATTTAATTTTCCACAGCTGTTATTTTGCATTCTCTGTGCTTCTCAAGTGTGTGTGGTGTATGTGTTTCTGTGTAATTTTATGCTTAATTATAACCTTCCACTGTGTTATGCTCTCTTTAGGAAAGCTTATGAATAGCAATTTAATGGCTTGATTTTTTTGACTGAAACATACTGATTTTTGATAAGAAAATGTGCGTTGAATCAACAAGAAAATTAAATTAATAGAAACTAAAAGGATGTTCTTATAAATGCAAGGATTTTTTTCAATAAAATAGTCCATCTTTCCTATTTCTATTTTTTGCTAATTAGATCTTTGTCTGAGATGGGCTACATTCCATGGAGCTGAGGGCAGTTGTTTCATGCCAGTGTGACTTGACTGTACTTTAGACTAAGATACAAAACTGTAGAAACAAAAGTGGTTTTGGAGATGTGGGTGTTTTTCAGGCAAGGTTGGTGAAAACATGTTGATGGAAGTTTATCACACAGAAAACTGAAATTGGAATTTATACAGGAAAATTAGAATAGCAGTAGTATTTTTCTGAGAAAAATGCCAATGTTTTTGTTGTGTCTCAATAATGTCCTACTATTTTATTCATACGGGATATTTACTTAATTTAATGCCAACATATAACGTGCCCTATCATTGTTATTAGATGAATTTTACAGAATTTAGGTCCTAAAAAAAAGTCAATATTCTTCCAAGTGAGATCAGAAACAACTGTTATCTGAGCTGCAGTTCAGTTACAATCTGAAAAAAGTTTTAAATGTCAGCATTTGCATGAGTAGTTTCTGGTTTCTTCTTATCTAAGTTTTTAAACTGACAGGAGGAACAAATTGTAGGCCTGTGGTTTGAAGTCTCCTCCCTCTCCATTATTTTCTTTCTCTATATAACAGAATCTTCACAAAACCTTTTCTGTCACAGGTGAAGTATGAAAACTGGGGCTTTGGAGAACCCAATAATTATCAAGGAATTGAACTTTGTGCAGAGATCAGTGGTGATTCCAGCATGCTTTGGAATGACAGGCACTGTGATTATCTGTACGGATGGATTTGCCAGATAAGAAAAGGTATTGCTTACTCCTGTATATTAGCATAACAAGAAAAGATTCTCAGTTGATTTTTTTTTTTGCCCTTAACTTTAAGAAATAAAAAATTTGAAAACCTGTTTATCAGAATGGTTCCCTGTAGAATGTGAAATATCAAAGTGTTATAAGGATTTCCATGTCTTTGGTGCATTTAAAGATAAAGAGCCTTTGATACTCTGCTGGGACTTCTCACTGATCTTTCTCTATGATCTCAGAAGGCGAAATGTGATACTTGAAAACTAGGAAATGTTACTTTGAATATCCACATTCACTTTTGATTTTTCTCTTTGAGAAACTCATGCCTTCTCCAACAAATCCTATTTTGGATTTTTTTTTCTGAGTTGAGTTTCAAGTAATTAGAAAACAGTTTGCAAATGAGCTCACATGCTTCAATTTTTATGTGTGAAAACTCCCTCCTTCCCTTTGCTGAGGTACTGTTTTGCTATCTAATTGAATCTGTAGTTGCAAGATGGAAGCTGGTTTCGAGACATTTTATTTTGCTTTGACTAAATTCATATGTTGATTCTTGCTAAATTCTCTTGAGATTTGAGTTTGGATGCCTTTTATGTTCTGAAGAAATCAAGACAAAATTTGTAATGTAGGGAAATATCGAGTTCAACAAACAATGCGTCTACCTAAGTTTGAGTATTTTAGAAAGTCCTTATTTAAACATTTTACCACATTCGTATATTGGGAGGGAGGGGAGCAGAATAAAAATGCTCTATTAGTATATTGACAATAAAGTACCAGCTCTGCTTTATATTGGTAAAAAAAAATCTTAGGCAGAGAATTTTTTATTAAAATGTCAGTATCTGTGAGATTACGTTTTGGCACAAAATAAATCGGTAAACCTATAAAGACGCAGATGTCCTGTATTAGAAATTGTTTTCCTGAGACGCTAATGATGGCATCCAGGGTGCCATCTACATGATGCCATAGCAAAAAGAAACAGGGGAATTCTTTAGCCTGAGGTCTTCTTTTCAGAAAGGATCAGTTAATTTATTGGTATCTTTTCCAGTGAGATTTTTTTCTAGGGAAATTTTTAGAATCCAGACAGAAGTTCTTCTCGACCAGAGAAAGATGGAAAGAACCTCACTCTGCAGTAGCAGGGATACCGTGGAAGAAGATAACCTGGTCTGCATTCCTGCTGCCTCTGGTTTAAGCCAGAATTCATGTTTAAGTGACCTGGGGAGAGGAGGGAGATACAGGGCTGTCTTAATAGCCCAGTGCTTTGGGGTGTAAGGTTTGCTGCCTCCAGTGAATTACAAAAATAATTACTTAATTCAGATAAATTTAAAGGTACTGTATAATACCTTGTAAGTTACGATTAGCTTATATTTAGAGCCTCAGGGAGCAAGAATATGTGTTTAAATAGTGTACCAAAAATAAGAGCTTTAGACTATTTAGTTCCTTCCAGTTTTTGGTGTTAAGTCCATTGCTAACCGTAAAATTCAATGTCAGTAGAAAAGCATGCCTATCAATCATAGTAAATATTCTCTTACAGCAGAAAGTGTGCAATTATAATAAATATTTTTTTCTTACAGGGGCAAGTGTAAAGCCTGAACCAACAGAATCTCCTGCACCCAGTAAGTGTTACTGCTGTTACCATTTGTGTGTGTGTACGTCTGAAAACATTTTAAAAATATTACTAATGAGAATATCTTGTATCTCAGGAACAATATAGTCAGCTTATCATTTATCTCACAGAATACAAGACTACTGAGGATGGATGGATTATATATGAAGACAAACAATATTATTTCAGCACAGAGAGTGTTCCTATGGAAAAAGGTCGGGAGTTCTGCAAAACGAACTTTGGAGACCTGGCCGTCATTGAGAGTGAAAGTGAAAGGAAGTTCCTCTGGCGATATGTAAGAAAATTCATTAATACTATGGAATAAATCATCCAAAACAAGTGAGCATGGGCACAAATTCTTTTTCTGCTGGTGTTCACCCTACAAGTTTTATGATAGTGAAATTGCAGTAGCATTAAGCCAAATTAATATGAAGAAAAAGCTCGAGTCTTTTTTTAGATTGTTTCATAGCTGAGACGAGGACAACTTTAGTTTGGTATTTTATATAGAAATAAGCACAGTAAGCATTAAACAGATCGTTATCTGCTTTTCATATTCAATGTGGCAATGTGGTATCTGTCTGCAACTGGTAATGTGCTAAGGTAAATCTTAATGCTTACTTTTAATCCGTGGGTTCATTTTAGCAAGAAGCTGAAAAGGCAATGATTCTATAAGGTGGGTGAGTTAACTGAAAGTTTGTCAACTGATAAACTCAAGGTATCTTAAGAAGTGGATCAAAACAGATATTGGCTTACATACAGCACTCAGAACATTGGCTTTTAATCTTGTCAGTGTACCTGGGATGTGCTCTACCTAGCAGCCTCTTTTTGGTCCTCAAGTTTGCCCCTTTTTCCTCCTTCTCCTTGTGGGGAGAACATAATTATGCAGAAAGAACAATCTGAGGTAGGGATTATGCCATGAGAAAGAGCTGTTAAATGGAGACCTTATCACCAGGTTCCAGTATTTAAAGGGTGACTACAAAGAAGATGGAGACTCCCTTTTTACAAGGAGTCACGTGCAAAGAGATGAGGGGTAATGGGTACAAGTTGCTCCTGGAGAGATTCTGATTGGACACGAGGAAAATTTTTCACAATGAGAACAATCAGCCATTGGAATAATCTCCCCAGGGAAGTGGTGGATTCCCCAACGTTGGAAACTTTCAAGATTTAGCTGGACAGGGTGCTGGGCCGTCTTGTCTAGACTGTGCTTTTGCCAAGAAAGGTTGGACCAGATGATTGTGACTGGGGTTGGTTCCCTCTTTATACTGTCTTGAAGGCACCTTCTTTTAATCAGGATTATGCTTAAAAGTCAGATTTGAAATACATAAAACTTTTCCTGAGCTGGCTGAAGAATGGCAGCAAGATGACACAAGGGTCTATATCAGTTTCTATCCAAATTGTAGGAAAGTTTATCCCTTGCAAGAAATTTGTCAGATGATGTCCACTGCAGAGACTGCAAGAGGTGCTGATTTCAGTGGCTTTCAAGTAAGACTGTGAGAAGTGTTGGTAAAGTGACCAAAACTTTTGGCCAATGGTGAAGTTTGACCGGTGACTGTCAGCTGGGAGCCGCTTTAACTTAAATGTTGTAGCTAGGTAATATAGCATTTGTCAGTTGGATGTATATTATTCATTGTTAACATAATTTTCTGTAATAAAAGTGGACACTTATACAACTTGAATCTTTACATTCTAGATCTTGAAAAACGGCAAAGAGGATTCATATTTCATTGGTTTACAGCTGAGTGTTGACCAAAGGACAAGGTACGTCAACTAAAACTATCAAGTTTGCACTGAGCGGAGCAAAATTAATGAAGTGCTTGAGTGAAGTTGTGGCCTGTCAAAGCAAATGAGAATGTTTTTCCTCTGAATTCTGCAGGACTTCCATGCTTAGTTTTTTGATTATGAAGGTTGTAAAAATGTATTCTGTAGTAAATATACCACTATGTGCCATTATATTTAATCTACTATTTTTTTTTAATCCCGTTTCTGTTGTGAGGCATTCTCACCTACTGTTACTACTGATATTCTGTATTTGATTATACCTAGAAAAGAGCTTGGTTTCAGTTTTGCCCTCAGCTGTTGTCTGCCTTGTCCATACTCCAATAAAGTATAACTAATATAAGGAATTTTAAAAAAGTATTTCCTGTTGATGCTGATGAAATTTTTAATTCGTAAAAGACCAACTGCTTTTCAAATAAATGGAATTTCTGCTTGACACCACAGAAGCTAGAGTAGATCCATAAACCCTAAAACTTGACTTATTCTTTTACAATAGAAAAGCATGAACTTTGTTTTTATGACTTTATATCAGGTGTATTAGATTTGGAAAGTTCTGCTTTACCGTTTGTTTTAAGATTTTGTAGTCTGTGGGACTAAAAAGTTAACTCAATAGGGCATGGATTTTCAAAGGACATACCTAGTTTTGAGTCTTAATTTAAACATGCTTGTATTCTCAAGTGGTTTAATTCCATGTTAATTTAGCTCCAGATTATCCAGGAGAAATACCATGTTTCCTAAATAGAATTCATCCAAATCTAACACAAAAAATAGACTGCAGATAAAGGCTTTTGTGTTTTTATTCAGGAATTCTATTTTCCTTTATTCCATGACTTGTATTGAAAAATTAAATAGATGACCCAATCAAAATATATAAGATTTTTGGGAGGTAAAAACATTATTTTTCCCCCTCTTTAACTGTTGGGATTAGACTGTAATAACAGTCTAGGTCTTGAAGTGCCTGAAAAGATGCGTAGTAGTTCTTGGATCTCCTAGTCTGCAGTGACAACGAGGACCCTCCCAATGATAATTAGGATGTCAGGTGGGCTAGATCACCTTCTGAAAATGAGCTGTCTCTGCCATTCCGTTGTTTTTGTAGGGACCCTAAGATGAATATGCTTTTAAGTGAAGTGTCATATGTATGTGCCTGAAGGGTGAAATTGGGCATCTCTGTCACTTACAGTCCAATAGGAATATGTCTCCTAATAAGTGTTTGATTCCTGATTATGATGTTGTTCTTTGTTGTTTATTCTACGTGAATGTACAACTTTTTTGATGCTTGTATTTTACCTTACGGTAAGGCACATTGTCACAGGAATTTCCTTGTGGGTGGTTTGTCGTTCCCTTTTCCTCTGCATGGGGGAAAGATCAAACATTTTACCAGTGTTACCGATAAAATCTCTTGTCTCTGTAACAGACGCAGAAAAGGTATGGCTGGGGGGAAGTGGTGAGCATCTGGGCTCTCTCAAGCTGAAATGACATCTGGATTTCAGGGTGGCTTGAATGATTGAGTATTGTCCTATCAGTTGCAAAAGTGTCAGCATATGGCTTAAACACAGAGTAAAACCAACTTCTTTGCACAGAGAGTAAGTTTAGTGCAATTAGCAAAGAGGCAAATAGGTCAAAAAACCTTGTACACCTTAAACTACGAGTGACTATATTAAACATATTGCAAAATTACTTTTTGTAACGTGGAAGCAATTCTATTTGTATGTTAAAGTGTTTTGTTGGATTGTTTTTCTTAAGCTGGATGGATGGCACTCCAGTGAATTATTTGGCATGGGCACCACATGAACCGAACTTTGCAAATAATGATGAAAACTGTGTAGTTATGTATAAGAATTTAGGTGAGTTTTGTACGTTTGTTCCAGAATTTCATTATTTGTGTTTTTGTGTCACAACTGTTTGGTTTTTGGGGTTTTTTTGTTTTGGTTTTTTTTCCGAGAGGCACCCCTGTCCCTGCCCCCCTTTTTTCTTTTTTTTTTTCTTTGTTCTTTTGCAAAATGTAATGCAAGTAGACCACAGTATTATATTCAGGACTTAATCATTTTGTGCTCTTGTGTTTACCTTAAGCCTGGTATGGGGAAGCTCTGATAGAGGTCCGTGGTTGTGATTTGTGATCGCTATACAACTGGTTTATATTTTTTGCTAAAATTGGCCTAATGTGTCACTATAAAATTGATATTTATTGTACCCAGTTCTACACTGCTTTTAACATTGTGTAATTACAGTGTGCATAAAGTGCCATGTTTATCCTAGATGCTGATATAGAATGATAATAAACTGAGACACTCTGAGGATTTGACCTTATCTTTCAACTAAAAGCACTGTGTGTAAGAAAGAGTGAAAGTGATTTCCATTTAACCAGCTCTGGATGCGGTGTCATACATTTTCCTCTTTATCTTGCACTCAGGATTTTGGAATGATATAAACTGTGGTTATCCAAATCCCTACATATGTGAAAGGCACAACAGTTCCATTAATTCAACTGTTGCTCCAACAACATTTTCAACACCAAGAGGATGTCATCCAACTTGGCTCTCCTTTCGTAATAAGGTACCATAACAAATACGGTGCATGTTGGATGTTCGGCAAAGCATTACAAAGAAAACAAGGGAATTATTTAATAGTATTGTTTCTTATTAAAGTAAAATATTATTCTTTTTTGCAGAGAGCTGATTGATGCCTGCATGCTTTTCTTTGTTTACACATCCACTGTTTTGCAGGAAAGGTGCTTTTTTGATGCTTCTAATGAAGTGGCAGATGAGCCTATTCTGTTGCAGTTGCCAAAAGTCATTCTCTGGTCATTTCTTCAAACCTTTTGATATGCATTTCCTAAAGAGTTTAGCCAGAGTTCCTGAATGATTGTTGCTTTGATCTTTTTTTTTTTTTTTTGACCAAACCATAACGCTTTTTTGGGACTTGAATACATTTTGTCTTCCTTAACTTTACGAATGTGGTATGCTTTGTAGAGTCAAATTAATAAACAGGCAGACTAATATCAGGCATGTGTAACTTACTACTGTTAGCTGACTGTCTGTAAAAAGTCAGTTTTTCCTTATTTTCTAGCGGATCAAATCTAGTATGTGTCTTGTTGAGCAAAATACTTTCTTGAGATACTCAATTTTATATAGAAAAAGAACCAGCACAAAAAGCTCATTTTAAGCTGAATGTGGCAGTTTTTTTCAGACAAATGCATTCTTTTACCGCCTTTTCTCCATCCAGCTTTGCTTAAAGCAGTGGTTTTCAATTTGTGAGTGATATTGGAGTAAAGATAATATATAGAGAATTTGTTTATGTTTTAGTGTTACAAAATATTTGGATCTACAGAAGAGGAACGTGTCACTTGGCATGCTGCACGAACAGCTTGCATGAATTTAGGAGGAAACCTGGCCACCATCCCTAATGAACAAGTGCAAGGTACTGTGTACAGTTTTGTAGCACTACGTGAGATGACCTTTAATCTTTGCAGGATGGCTGTTGCATTTGTGTGAATATGGACAGGATCTGAATTATGACTACACATCTGATTTCTGTTCCAAAACATGTAATTTATTGAAATTTACAATGAGGTCTTCACCTGAATCTACCAAATTTTAATGTGGGCTTAGAGAGAGAGATATATACACACATGTATATTGTCCTGGCAGCCGAAGTAGAGCTTTTTCTGCTTACACGTGGTGCTGGCTGGACCCAGCAAGTCCAAATGATGTAGTTTCACTAGGTGGCATTAACTCGCTGCGCGGCTTTCCCATTCACTCAAGCAGAACTCCTTTAGGATCAGAACTTGCCGTCTCTGGGCACCTTGGGGCAGAGGTTTGACGGCTCATACACTTCCCCACCACTCACCACGTAGCTTTACTGTTCTGTTCACTAGAGGAGCTTATTTTGATGAACCTAAGAGCTGGGGGAGATGATATTAACTTAGTACTACTTAAGTTTTCCACATGTGAAGAAATGAAGAATCAAACTTTCACTTTTCAAACATAGTTAAATTCTTATTCAGCAGAATTTCTGCAGTACAGATTTCAGGTGGTTCATGCACAGGGCTTGAATTCTAGGTAAAAGAGAAATGAACAGTAAAGCTATTAGCACAAAACTTGGTTTTGCTGGCAATGTAGGCATCAAGGCTTGAGTTCCTGTTACAGTTTCTGGCAGAGCAGCGATATTAACATTTGGCAAAGAAATCTACAGGTTTCATTCCTGGAAGTGTAAATTGCATTCATTTTAAAAGACTAAAGGAAGGTGAATGGTTGATAGAGCAGACAGAAATTCATCTATTGTTTGCAGAGAAAAGTAAGGTCATAACAATGACTGTAGCAGTTGGCAAAGGCCATGATATGTTCATTTTATCACAGTCTTTGATATATTGTGGATTAGTGGGTTGATGAGTGCCAGCTGACTTAGCCTGCTCTATTTTTGAGCTAGCCACACTAAGGCACACAAACACCTTCCTGGACTGTGCAAAGCTGTGGTAGTTGATATGCTGGTGATGAATAGTTCTGGTGAGACTCATTTTAAACAGTTTTCTCGTGCATTCTGCTCTCTGCTAAGACAGTGCAGGCTGTTGCCCGGGTGTTCCAGGGAGAGAGCAAACACTTGTGGTTCTGTAACAGCACTGCTTCTGCTGTCTGATCCCGTTGGGGTGCAACCACTCTGGTGGGGTTATCACAAATGTACGTGCTTCTACATATCTCTATATTTCTAAGTCAATTGTGGGACTAAGATTCAAAAATGTCTTGAGAGATTATAAAAAGTATTTCTGTCATACTTTTGGGATTCATCCCGGTACCAGGTTAGATACTTAGCTGATGTATTTTGCCCAAAGCCACAGTTGTATATCTGGTTGCCTGTTCATTAAACTCAAAAGTCACCTCCTTTTCATCTTACCTGCTTGTGTTGTCAACAGTGCAGTGTATTACAGAAAAAACACTTAATGTCACCAGTCTCAGTGAGGCCAGACTTTTCAATTGTCCTTCTGTAAAAATATTTCTCTTTTTCTTTGCCTTTTTTTACTCTAGCTTTCCTCACATTCCATATGAAAGATTTTGTTACTGATACATGGATTGGATTAAATGATATAAATCATGAACTGAGGTTCCTCTGGACAGATGGAACAGGAGTTTACTTTACAAACTGGGCCAAAGGCTTCCCATTAGGACATATGGATTTATACTCATATGATGGCCAGGTAAATAGCAATCATGAATTGTTCACTGAAATTTGATTTTAGATTGCATTTACGCATTTGTTGGAATTTGAGACATGTTATTGTTTGACTTACTACTTTTATACATGTCAACTATAAATACAAATAGACTGAATGGTTTTGAGCCCTTGGGCAGTTGCTCTATTAACTCATGACAGCTGTGGGACTCATACAGAGACTGTTTTCAGGTTTCAGTTTTCTGTGTCCCTGAAGGCTACAATGCTTCTGTGTTGACCCCGTGTTCTCTCATAGGCTCTGGTAAAGAGGACAGTGGGATTCCTGCCTCGTGGCATTTGCCCCAAAAGCACACTGAATGAGCACATCCTCCTAGTCCTCTGACCACGTTAGTGCCTGAACATAGCAGGTTTCTCAGTTGGCTTGTAGCTTGCAAGGGGCACTTACAAACATTCCCCTCAAACAGCCACGTCTTACATAGCAGCAAATTCTGTCAGTCACATTTGCAGAAAGGACATGCTTCTATAAAAAGACAGCTGTCCGTTTTTTAGAAAGGAAAAAAGAAAAGAAAAGCACTTCCCTTATTTCTCTGTCGTACAAACTGATCTGATAGGTCATTCAGTTCCTCTCTCTGATCTTGAGTTTCTAGACAGTTCTGTGCTATCAGACTACAGCATACTATAGTACTAGCTCTATTTCTTTTGAATGATACGTTTAATGTAGAAATCTTACTTTTATGTATAATGTCCTTTTTCCTGTTTTTTGAAAGTAGCACCTCTGAACTTCTTACCTCTAATGGAAGGAGAAAACTTAGAAGAATTAGAAGTTCAAAAGAGAAAGCATGTTTAAAATATTACTTTTGGGAGGAATAATATATATTTTTGTCTTTTTATGCAAAGTAGTAGGATTTCTATGAAGTCTTATGTGAAAATTTATAAAGTCCCTATTTTATAAATTTCAGATTTATTTTTAAGTTTACTTGACCTTAGAAAAAAAAAAGTGATCATAGTTAATACAAAACACTATGCAACTGGTCAGTCTGAAAGATTTAAATCTTAATGCATTTCACTCACAAATGAAGTATTTCTCCATGCATCTTCTCCTGGACATCAAAACCAAATAAGTAAACAGAATAAAAGAAATGTGGATGATTCATTACACAAACCATTTGTGTATGTGCAGCCCTTTGCATTCATCATTGTTCATTTAACATATTCTAACATAGGTTCTAGCTATTGTGTCCATATCATAGAAGTTGAAATGTCACTGTGAAGGTGGTACTGACAGATCAATGGCTGCCTTTGGGCAGGAACAGTTCTGATTTTGCTGTGTGTACTATTACAGCTTGCAACAATAAACTTGACGAGACTGATATGTCAGAAATGTTGCATTGCCCATTCAGGATCCAGGGTTTTTCTGGGGCAAACTTAACTGGTCTTTTCTACAATGGTTGATTTCACTTCTCTTTAAATTGTCTGTGGCTTTCCTTCTATCCATGGTGTATGTCTGGAGAGGTGAGAATATTGGAATTTCTCTAGTCTGTTTATCCACCCTAATGTTGCACAAGAGACAGCAACATCAAGAAATTTGTGAAGTGCAAGATGAACAGAACCTCTACATCATAAAACTTACGGTGTTAAATGTTACAAGGATACAAGAGTAAGACTACAGCATTACTTGTGTCTGAAGAGGTAAAAGGGGGACAAATTTTTTTTATTTGCTTCTTCTAGCTTTTTGTAACTGATTTTATTTCTTTTTACTTCAAGGCTGATTGTGTTGTCATGAGAAACAATCCTGGTAAGGAAGCAGGGAAGTGGGCTGATGAGAGCTGTGATAACAACAGAGGATATATATGCCAAATTAATGCAGGTACTTGTCTTTTTGGTTAAAACACAATCAAACCTTTTGGTTTTTCAGGGAATTGTTTGTGTGTATGGATTTCGACATCATTTCACTTCCAATAAAGATGCATCCACAAATTGTTTTTCAGGCAGGAACAAAAGGGTCGTATGTGTCAGAGGTCCAGTTAGAGCCTCTACTCCCCATTGACCCTTCCCAGTAACTGCCATGTTATTGCCTTCCTGAGCTGGAATTTGAATCTACATCTTTGTGTTTAGTATGACCCTTCACGTGATGTTTGTTCCATGATTTTGCCTGTCATTTTCTGAACACATCTTTCAAAACATGTTCTGGAATGTAATGACTTGTACATGTAGCATGAACTGTCTGGAGTGTGACTTTAACTCACCTACACCAAATTTGAGCTAACTCACCCCCCAAAAGGAAATTAAAAAACAGTGAAAACCTGGGTTTAAATATCTGATTGATTTTTAAGGACTGATCTTTCGTGGAGTTTTCCTTTTCTCTGACAAAAAAAATTCCTGGAAAACAACACAGTCTCTGCAAAGCATTTCTTTTGATGAAAAAATACTGTGTTAAAGAAATTGTGACCTAATCTGATCCTAATTCATTTCAGTAATACTATTCTGGAGAATTATACAGAATGCTCCTTTACTCCTTGTCAGAGGTTGCTTTAAGCAGCTCTTTTCTTTTCTACAGCTTTGTAGTTGATTTTTACTACTGATCCTGGCTTCAAGAATAGCATATCTAACCCAGGCCGATCAAAAGTCAGGGAATGTGAAATCAAGAATAAAAGGCTTTTCGTTTAATTCTGTTTGCGACTTCGGTGAAACATAATCGCCTTTTGAACAACTATGAGTCTTTTTTCATCCTTTATTTTACAGATGCTGAGTTTCTGCCTTCTACAAGTTCATCCCCATCCAGCATTATCCGCTATGGTAACAGTAGTTATCTGTTCATCCATACCAAAATGAACTGGGAGGATGCACGAAAAAACTGCAAACGTGATCAATTTGACCTTTCCAGTGTCTTAGACCCCTACAGTCATTCATTCCTGTGGCTAAAGGTGTTAAAGTATGGGGTGCCTACGTGGATCGGTCTGAACAGTAATGTGGTAAGAATGTCAAATTAATCGAATATGATGCTGCTTCTCTTATGGACAAATCAGAAACTGAGAAGTTTTATTATCTGTCTTTAGCGTATTAGTTTACATCTTGGTCCTATATACTTTTATGTCCTGTAAAATTTACAGGTAGGAATCCATCCTCTTCCATTACTCTGATTAAATTGTATATATTACATGTTTTTCATACTGTGATATTACACTCTGTACGCTTCCAAACAAGACATTTCAGGCTAGTGTCTTGAAATATCTCTTTGTATATATTGTGTATTTGAGGTAAGATGCACATCACTTAAGATATACAGTGCAAAGCATTTGTTCTAAAAAACAATACCTAATTTTCAGAAATAGAATAAGGTGCTGTTGCTATGACTCTTTCAACATTTTTGAGGATAGTTAGCCAAATAATTAATTGGTGTACCTAATTTAATTTTATTTATCTCTCCCCTCCCAGTTCTTTGATATTTCAATACTTTCTGGATGTTAAAATGCACCACTGTTTCTTCTTGGCACAGACACTTTTCCCGCATTCACTATGTTTGGCTGAGCACATGAAAGAAATACAAATGCATGAACATAACACACCCCTTCTTAAAAACCAAAAAATTGCCCTAATCTAATCAACAAGATGGCTAACTGATTTCACCAGCCTTGGTGGGAAATGATTAAGTTTATAAATATACTTTAATTTAAAGTAATCTGTAGTTCTTGAAAGTTGGGGGGGGGAACAGATTGTGCAAAAATTAGTCCTCAGACTTTTAATCCTACAAGTTACTTTATTTTTTTAATTAATCCCAAATTAACAGTTTTGTTAAATTCAAAATTAATTCAATGTCCCTTACTCTGCATTTCCTTTAGCTGAAAAGCATTTGTTGTCCTGTTGTGTTTCTCAATGAATAGCTACTTGTCACAACATAAATTTAAAAATTTGAGCCATTTGTATTTGTTACGGATTTCTAAAAAAGTATAAATTCTAGCACAAGGTGCTGCACAGACAGACATTTGACTGACAAGGAAATGGCTAATGCTTAGAGTTTAATCATTCCTGTTGATTTGTTTTGTTCTTAGACCAATGGGCGTTATGAATGGATTGATAACTGGAGAATGAAGTACACTAAGTGGGCCGAAGGGGAGCCGAAGCAGAAAATAGGCTGTGTCTATCTAGATGTTGCTGGAGCCTGGAAGACAGGATCCTGCAATGAAAGTTACTTCTCTGTTTGCAAAAAATCTGATGGTAAGAACTTGAATCTAACCGTGGTAATTACAATTATTATCTCTTTAGAGTTCATTGTGCTGGGTGGTCTGCTGATACATGCTTCGATGTTGGTTTTTATTTCAAGAGCTAAATAGATGAAATCATTAAAAGTTACTTGGGTTGAATGGAGCCGCTTTAAAATGCGGGCCAACACATATAAAGAAAGAGCTAGCGTTACTGTGAATAGCCAGCACTTTACATTAATAACATTAGATATATTTTGCAAAGCTTAGACTCATGTTACTCTGCTGTTTATTCTGATATTGAGTAAGCATGCAAGACCAAAAAAACCTCAAAAATCAAAAGGTGATGAATGAATGAACGTTAGGTAGCACTCACGCAGCTGTGGTGTTGGAGGGGGAAGAGCTGAATGACTAAGCCGTAAGGTGTCACAAGGAATTTCCTTTTTTAACCGAGTAACAAACTACAGGTGATATAAAGATGTTTAAGGATAATTCTTCAGACTGCCTTCTCTTACATTTTTTTGACCTGAAACTCCCGTTACTATCATCTGATAATGCCTTCTGCATTCTATGATATTAGGTCACAACCCACATGACCAAGTTCATTTGGGCCCTAATGCAGCAAAGCAGTCAGGTGTGAAAATGTGTTTGTGAGCAAAGGGTTGAGCTGAACTTAAGAATGTGCTAAAAGATGAAAGTAAGCTTGGGTTCTTTGCTAAATGAGGTTTCTTGAGATGACAGTTGCAGTACTTTTTGTTCATAGATTTAGGACTTTTTCCCATTATTGTGTTGAAGTAAGCAGCATAGACTACCAAGATAGCATTTTTATGGTTTTTTTTAAAGATCTGAGTGAGTTTTCCAATGTTAAGTTAGATTAATCTACTAATGATAAAAGAACATATAAGAAACCGTTTCTTTAAATGTTGTGCTTTCTTTTAATTTTTTTTTTTGTTGTTTTAAACAGTTCAAGCTCCCACTGAGCCCCCTCAGCTGCCAGGAAAGTGCCCTGAATCAGAAGGACACAAGTCTTGGATCCCTTTCCGAGGTCATTGCTACTACGTTGAATCTTCATCTACAAGAAACTGGGCCCAGGCTTCTTTAGAATGTCTTCGACTAGGTGAGTATCCTCCTTAATCAGTTGTTGGAATTTGCAGTTACATCAGAATTGCCTTTTTCTGTTGAACTAAGATTCCCGAAAAAAGGTGCTGACCATTTGTTTCAGTATGTGTGGTAAAAAACTGGTATTATGTGGAATTTAAAATTTGAATGTTAGTATACTTAAGACTTCACGTCCCTGCTGAATCTAGCAGCTAAGCAGAGGCAAGGTTGCCATGGCTCACAGCTTCCACACTCTATGCTGGCCACACGGATCAACATGGGCAGGCACACAGGGCACTCACACGAACACAATCTGCACCAACACCCTTATTGTGGTCCCCTCTCAAGTTGACCAGGATAAAGGTCTGCTAGTGGGAATGTTTACAGAAACCCAATATGTAGATCCCTCCAGCAGCTGAGCTCAGACACTCAGTTTGCCCAGTAGCTGGCCCATGGATCTCGGTGTCCTCAGTTGTTGGGACCTGGAAATATGAGCCCCTGCAGCCACCAGCTTGGCTTCTGTTGATGGTACAGACCCCGTCCCTGCCACACACGCACACATGCTGGTCCCTCCAGCAGTCAGTCCCCCATGGTCTCACCCGTAGAGAGACACACAAGCACACACACACACACACACATGCAGAGCTAGCTGGAAATCCCCATTCCCTGAACGGCTCCCTCATTAGCCATTCCCTCCTTGACCTTACCCTTAGAGAAGCACTCACACCAGCGGGTCTCATCCTAAGAGACCCACAGCCCTTATGGTCCCTCCAGCAGCTGAACTGTGACTCCCCTGGTTCCTCTGACAGCCAGCTCAGCTTGTGGGCTCACCTTTGGTGGTGCACACACGCACACCTGGCTCACCTACTTGCTGTCTAGGCTGACTGGCTATTCCCTCATGATCACACCCTCCCTTGTGTATCTGCACTTGCCCCAGTTGCTGGCACCATGGGCACCACTCCAGTTGCTGGTGCTGTGCACATGCATGTACACAGACTGAGAGTCTTTCACCCATGAAAATAGTGAGAAATAGAGTTTAATAAGAAGATCCAACCGTCTGCGCAGATCAGGCACAGGGCATGGCCAGACAACTGTACTAACCAGCAACTATTTACACATGACCAGTCTTTTTATTCCCTTATCCCTCTATTTTCCCATGCTTATTCCTCCCAAATCATCTAAGACCATCCCTTTCCCTGCCTTTGGTTCTTTCCCTGAACATCTCATAATAAGCCTTATGCAATCCTGAAATGCTTTTCTGTATCCCATCATGTGTCCCGTATCCCTAGGGGGTAACCCCTCTCAGTCTGAAATATACATTGAAGTTGACTTGTCTTGGTGGGTTTCATGCGTGGACACCAGGGCTGAAGCTGTCCAGTGACAGCCCTAGGAGGGTCCTGAGCAGGATATCTCATCCTCTGAGTCCATAATTTGGGTTCTTCCCCTGCCATTGTGCCTCTTTGCTGCTCTGGGCTTGTGGAAGTTGGCCTTTAATGGGCTGATAGCTCCTGTGATGGTCCTGGGAGTAGCCAGGAAAAGGGTTCCCCACCTGCCACTGTCCTTTTGTACTCCCTTGTGGATGTGTGGTGAAGCTTTTTATCACACAACTTACCAGTAACCAAACATCTGATACCGTGCAGCGAAAGAGGAACAGTTAGAAAAACATAAAGACTACAGTGAAAAAAGAGGAAGGTTCCATGTTCTCTTATATTCTGCTGTTCCTGCTTGCACTCTGGGTTTGGTTTGCAGCTGGACATTTTCCAGCTATATCTTACTCATAGTAGAATTCTGAACCCATAGTAGAATTGTCAGTAGCTCAGCAGTGATTCAACTGACTTTTATATTTTCATTCTCTGTAACTGTGCCTTCCTTTCCTGAGAAAAAATACCTTGAAAAATTCAACAGCCAAATCAAAACAGTCAAGTGCCAAACACAGCAGTGACTCCCTACCTTCTGACTGGATTCCCACCCCAAACTAAAGAGAACCGAAGATGCGCTTTCACCAGTGTTTAACGCCGCTACGTGCAAAGCTGTGCAGCTCGTTCTGTCTGCTGGCTACGTGCTGTGACTTCTTGACTTTGCTAGAGCATCATACAGAATGAATCATTACGGCAGAATGTCTGGTGGTTTATGTGGATGACTTACAGGGTAATACACTACCTGGGCAACATATGACCAGCATGATCTTTCTTTCTCTGATGGCTACAAAGAGAACGTAGGAAAATTAACGAGACCTGGTTAAAAAGTTACACTGAAGACTGTGCTTCAGAAAGTCAGCCAAGTCTGTGCTATACATGAACTATATACTCAGAAAACGTTTTACCATTAACATGTGAAGTTAAATGGTGTACAGACTGAAGTTATGCATACTTTTTACTAAAAATTTTAAATTTTGTCTAGAGTAGGGTTTTTTGTTTGTTTGTTTTTCTTTTTTTAGAATAGTAACACATTCCTAGAAGTTAATGCTCAGTACCGTATTGGCCTATTTTCCCTATAGCTGTTGTTCAGTTACGTTGCTGTTTCCCAGTGCAGGAGGAAACAAACAAAATGCTACTGCAATGCCGTGGAAATGATAAGAATTATATCATCAACAATGCCAAAGTCCTTCATAAATTACTATCCAAAATTAGTTTCTGTTTTGAACATCAGCTCTGCTTGCAATTTGGCACAGATAACCAGTGGCAAAAATAAGCCTGACATTGGTCTGGACAATGAGAATTCTTCCCACCGTGAAACTTATGTGTTTTTTTCCTCTGTGTCTTCCAGGTGCCTCTTTGGTGTCGGTTGAAGACTCAGCTGAAGCCAACTTTCTGGCATACACCATTGAACCACTCGAAGGGAAAACATCAACTTTTTGGACAGGAATGTACAGAAATGTGGATGGTAATTTCTTTAATTTTGACATCTTTTTGTTTGGTCAATAATTGCCAGAAGCTGTTTGACACAGGTGTTGAAAATGTCACATTATACTTCTGTAATACATAAAAAATGAAATTAGAAAAGGTAATATATTATCATAATAGGGGAAGCTGGTCAGTTGTAATCAAGCAATAACCAGTAATATATAACAGAAAGATCAGGCACAGGAAATTAATCTTAAAGCAAAAGAAGTAATTCACAACGAAGTGTGAAAGTAAGGCACAAAAGTGCAGGTACAGACAGGACCATGTCGGGAGCTAAGCCAAAGTCAAATCGTTCTCTCAAAAGTGAGAGGCCCTGGACTGATGTGCTTCTCATTGAGATAATCCAATTTTTGAGCTAGAAAATAATGTGGCTAACATCACTTCTAGTCTTTAGAATTCCCATCCTGGAATGACCAGTCACCCATCTTTAGTTACAGCTGTCCCTCAGAACAGCTTCACTTCGGAGCTGGAATTGTTTGTGATTTGGAACTGTGTATCGCAAGTTTTTTTATTTTCTGTCTCACTCTAAGGAAGGTAAGGTAAGAGAGAATGGGCAACAGGCTGCTTTAATTAAATCTTAAATTTGATGATTATTGTTTTTTCATTAATACAGTTAGTTTTCAATTACATAGGTATTTCTGTCTTTACGATAGACCTAAAGGTTGCTTCAGTCTTGTGCTGTTCAGGCTAAAATCTCCAGTATAACAATGTCAGAGACAGGACTGCAGAATAGTTCAGGTGACTTGGGGTGGGGTTCTTTAACAACTGCCTGCTCAACCACTTCAGTGGCAAAACAGTTGGGGAGAAGACAAGTATTCAATTTTTTTACTTGAATCTTAACCAGGAAAAGGGAAACTTTTCAGTAGAGGAAGAAAAAATTTGAAGAGAGTAATGACTCATAAACATAAGACATAAAGAAAAGCTGAGGCTTACTCATGTGGTTAATTGACAAATGAAATATTATTTAAAGTGGTTCTAGAGCAGGTGCAGAACAATAGAGTTCTTACAGTGATCATATCCACAGGAGCTGCTTCAGCAAGTAAATGTCATTGTATTTCTAGATAGTGGTTACAGTGATTTCAGCATAACTGCACACCTAAATTTCATATCTTTGGAAAGTGATTTCCCTCACATAAAGAGTGGCAGGTATTTGGGGGCAGGGGGGGAGGGGGAGGAAAAACATAAACAACATGTGAAGAATCCTATAAGAAACCAAAACATAGCTTTCATGCTGAGTCTAAGAATTTGCTTGAGTACAACTTAAGAGTCACAAGAGGCACATTTACTCTAAATAAAAAACACTATTAAAAGAAAGAAAGGAAAAAAGGAACAGGAAGGAAGAGACAGAAATCCCAGCGTAGCTGGAGAACAGTGATCACAAGATTTTTGAGCAGATCTTTAAAAAGGAAAATTGCGTTTGTAAAGTCAGTAGGATGGAGCAGAAACTGAAAAAGAAACGGAAGAAAAACGAACTTAGAAAGACTTCAGTGAGGGCTTTGAAAAGAGTAATGCAAAACCTCCGTACAAATTACTGAAATAAAGGGCATTCCGTTGAAGATAAATTATGGTTGACAACAGTAATTTCTGTAGACTGAATAAATAATTGACACTGCACCATTGCAGTAAATTGTGGGAGATACTTCTTTAAACTTTGTTGCCTTTGTAACATCATAAGCCAGACTGGCCTGTCATTTCCTAAAACTTCATGTTGTGTCATTTGCATAAAAACTTCAGGGCAACATGAGGTGTCAGAGCAAAAATCTAACTAGTCTAGTGGCCTGTCTCCAAGTAGATTTCTCGGGAAGGCAGTAAATGTGGAACAGGTGTCAAGACAGAAATGAATATTATCTTATTTTTCCATATTGAATGTTTTTCCAACTAGGGGAATGGCTGTGGCTAGACAACACTGCGGTGAATTTTGTCAACTGGAATGTAGGAGAACCTTCCCCTCAGCAAAACGAGCACTGCGTTGAAATGTACGCAAACACTGGGTACTGGAATAATGTCTATTGCTCTTCCTACAAAGGCTATGTTTGTAAAAAGCCAAAAAGTAAGTGCTACATTTATGAATTTGTTTTATCTATGGAATAAGTGTCTTGTGCGGTAGTATTGGTGGTTGTTACACACAGTGCATTTTATCTGGGTGTTTTCAGTTTTTATAAATGCCAAGGGATACACATTTACATGCCAACAAAAAGAAAAAAATAACTCTCGTCAGAAAGTAGAAGTGCTGACCAGTGTTCAAGTCCCTTCAGAATTGTTTTAAAAAGACCGTGTTCCTATCTTAACTGTACCTAGTGTATACACTTAACAAGTTTGCGCATTCTGTATCAATAATTGTTGAGTAACAACAAAGTTAGTCCTGTGCTTTGCACACACAGATTTCTCTCACCTATTTGAAAATATGTTCCTTAGGGTATCCCTTCTGCTCAGCCTGGGGAATACCCTTTGCTTATTTCCCTTTGGAAGTCTCATACGTATGCACTTTCTGAGTAAGAAGTAGTGTTTCTATGAGTTGAGTATTTATGAGTTGTGAATGGATGAACAGTTTTGTACCTTTTGTCTCTGTGTTCTCCTGCTTTAAGAAGGTGAATGAATGAAAAGGAAAGCAAATAACACGGCCAGGACGTGCTAAACTGGAGGTGTCCTGAAATAATTGAATGCGTAAATTTGACAGTAAGGACATAAAGTGCATATGTGCTCCTAAAAATCATCATAATAATTTCTTCCAGCATGTATTGCAATATCAAAATCTCTTCCTAATGTTTACTGAGAAGAGTGAAACACATGTAGTAGCTGAAATATGCCCACTTCCTCTATAAGACTGGAAATGAGAGAAATTCTGCTATCCTTTCTATAAATTTGCTCTCATGCAAAATTTTTCTTACTTACTCAGATGCTTGTAATGATGACTGTATCTTCTACAGGAAATAGTGCAGAACTGTCAGATATAACCAACTATTCGGTGTCAACTGTCTTTTTACATTGTGAAAAACAAACAAAAGGCACTTTATTTTCATTCTCTATCCAGAATAGTCATAGATACAGGTAACAAGTGTTAAAATCATTGACCACCCTTCCTTTTTGAGCATTCAGCTCACCTGTTTGTGCGGGTACCGGCATTCACCTGTTTTGATACTGAACCATTTCAAGGAGCTGGAGCAGATGAAAGCTGGTGACTTGTTTAGGATTAGCTTCAGCCAGTTCAGCCTCCTGAGCTGGAATGCCACGGAGACAGCCGAATGCCGGTGCCGATGAACAGCAGATTCATATTGCTAAATATGCTTTTTGCTTAACTGCTTGTAGGTAGGTTTAGCATGCAGGCATCTCATACCAAAACCCAACAGTGATGTGCGTAATATGCGCGAGCAGTGCTATACTAAACTTGGTCAGTCAACGGTTTTTTTGGGGAGGAAAAAGGAAGAAGTGTCTAGGTTATAATATTCCAGAAATTTCCCAGCCAAATGAAGCAATGCAGCCAGAAGGGTGTTTTCCAAATTTGCATAATGTAATTTATTTCCTCCTATTCCTTGTTACATTTCTGAGAGTATGCTTTTGGACATAAGGTGGCATTATCTTCACAGAATCACGGAATGGTTGAGGTTGGAAGGGACTTCTGGAGGTCATCTGTCCAATCCCCTGCTCAAGCAGGGCCAGCTAAAGCCTGTTGCACAGGCCCGTATCCAGACAGCTTTTGAATACCTCCAAGGATGGAGACCCTACAGCCTACCTGGCCAACCTGTGCCAGCGCTCAGTCACCCTCCCAGTGAAAAAGTGTTTCCTGATGTTAGAGGAAACCACCTCTGTTTCAGTGGGTACCCGTTGCCCCGTTCCTGCCACCACTGAGAAGAGCCTGGCTCCATCCTCTTTGTACCCTCCTCTCAGATATTTGTACACAGAGATAAGTTTCCCCCCTGAACCTTCTATTCTGGGCTAAACAGTTCCAGCTCTCTCAGCCTTCCCTCATGTAAGATACGTTCCAGTCCCTTCATCGTATTAGTGGCCCTTCGTTGGACTCCCTCCAGTAGCTCTCTATCTCTCTTGTACCGAGGATCCCAGAACTGGACAGGACATGCAGTTCTTCCAGCAAACACTTTAAAAGTGCTCAGTTTCCCTGTTTTCCATAGATTTGTGTCCTGGTATAGTGCAGACGAGTAACAAGTTGCTTTTTATTATTAACAGCATCAATAGATACTTTTCTTGATAGAAACTCTTGGAAACATCCAAATAATTGTGTCTGGTTTTACTTTGAAGAGCTAGATAGGTGTCGGGTAATATTTGTCTCTAGATGTAAAACCAGCTGGGCTAACAGACACTCCAGCAGAGTTCTGGAAAATCTTTGGAAGTCAAGATGTTGGATTATTAATGAAATCAGGCAATGTAAGTGAGGAGACTGGTAGAACAATTAAACTTCTTGGGCTCACCTTTTTCAGAAAGAAACATGTTGCGTTGATTCAAGAGTTAGTTACATCCTGATTTTAGGTCCACGTGGCAAAGTGTGGATCTTCATCTTACGTGATGGCCCAGTTTTCCCAGCAAGCCAGATTTTGTGGCCCATACACTAAATTTAAAATGAGCTACAAATATTTTAGTTTGGATGTGACATGTGCTGGACACTTGGGAGTTGACGAGTGATTTCAATCGTCTGTCTTTTCGACAGACCAAATATCATTACACTTGCGATGTTTATATAGGATAACAAACACTGCAAGAATTTGTAATTATACTGAGGATTATGTTTGATCATCTCTGTCCTGAAGATGTTGTGTATTTTCTTGGGGTTTTACACTGATATCAGGATCTGTCTCCATGGACCTCTTTGATGTTTCCTCTTTTTTGTTAGTTTATGTAAATACCTACATATGAGACCAGAGTACCTAGACCATTGTGCTATGCCTTTTGATAGCTGTATTTATCTTTGTATGGACTAAACCCAAGTGTTTTCAGTATGTTCCAAATACAGAATTAAATACTAAATAATATAGAAGTAAATAAGAGAATAATACAATAACATAATTCTTTTTTCAATGTTTTTAAATGCCAGCAACTGAAATCCCACCGTCAGCTGAAATGCCACCAGCTGAAATGCCTACAAAGGGTAAGAATATTGTCTTTCAAGTATAGAAAAAATAGTTCCCGTGCAAGATCATAAACAGAACAAATCATATTCAGTCTTACGTCACTTGTATTTTCTGACATACCTAAGTAGCATATCTGTTTCCTAGGAGCATATTATTTCCTAGTAGAATAAAACATACTCCATACATCCAAATCCAATAATTTGTAATATAGCATGCGATGTTAGGGTTTTAAAATAAATTAACTTCATCTTCCTACCTTTGTCTCTCGTTATTTTGAAACAGATGGAACACTTTAGCTTAAAACATCATGCTTTCTAAAGAAACTGTTTCCAGTAATCAGTTAAAGGATATGTAGCATCCTCCTGATCTCTTTGTATTTGTTTTCAGCAATGACAAAGGACGAGAAGGCTCCTACTCTGAACCATGGTAAAACAGGAGTTGTAGTTATTGTTGTCATCCTCATCCTAGTTGGAAGTGGCCTTGCGGGCTATTTCTTCTACAAAAGAAGAAAGAATCGCTTGTCATCAAATGACAGCTTTGAGAACAATTTGTATTTTAATAGCGACACAGTTCCTGGAACTAGTGACACAAAGGATCTTGTGACCAACATAGAACAGAATGAACATGCAGCACTGTAATGTAATAAATGAAATGTAATGTAATATGTAATATAAAATGTAATAAAATGAAATAAAATGTGCCTTGTTTTAATAAAATTATGCAATTAGAATTAAGCCAAAGCTACTTTCTCATGTGCAAATACTGTAGGTTCAGTGTGTGCATGATGTTATGTGCAGCAGTTACTTTGTTGTGTAGCCATTGTATAACGTGTAAGAGAGTTCAGATCTCACGATGTGATGACCCACACTCACCAGCGTGAAACGAGATTACTAAATGGAACAATAGAAACGGACGCAATAAAGGAAGTAAAATGTAGATAGATCCACTTGAGAAGGCTCCCAAGTTTCTGCACCGGCTTTATCTCAAACCATGCTAATGCACAGGTTTTCTAAGCTATTTTGGGAGAATCACAGAATGACATGGGGTTCAAAGGGACCTCTGGAGATCATCTAGTCCAACCCCCTGCCAAAGCAGGGCCACCCAGAGCAGGTTGCACAGGAATGTGTCCAGGCGGGGTTTGAATGTCTCCAGAGAAGGAGACTCCACCACCTCCCTGGGCAGCCTCTGCCAGGGCTGTCCTCTGAGCCACAGAGCTATGGGGTGTGGGAAAGTGACGAAAGCTTGGCGAGGAGGACTGCAAACACGCTCAAGTGACTCGCATGGGGGGGTGCTGGAAAGCACATGTATCACACTAATTGTGGCTTAGTTTTGTGTGCTCAACAAGTAGAACACCTGCACTTCGGTAACCTCGGCCTGGGATGGACTCAGGGGCACCTTCTCCAACACGCCTGAGAGTCCTGCCCTGCTGTTGGAGAGATCAAAGCCCAGCGGAAAGCTCTGCCTGCCAGAATCCTTGGAATGCAAGAATACAGAAATACAAGAATACAGAAATACAGAACAGCAAGTGTGAGCTCTCTCACTCCCTTGCTACCAAGGACTCTCTTGCTAATAAGGTCTCTCTCTCTGGCTCTGTGGGGCCTGCGTCCCCTTCTTGCCTGCCTCTGCCCGGGTGCTGCTTCGGAGGTTCCCTGATCCATGAAGTATCGAGATTAAATTTGTTCTTTGCCTTTAATAATCCCTGGTTGTGCGGTTATTCCTGCGTCCTGCCTGCAGCGGCTCACACACGGGCCACCCTACACCGACCCTCCCGGCCACCCTCAGCCGGTCCCCCGGCCGCCCTCACAGCCGCCCTCCGCCGATCCGCAGGCCGCGGCCTGTCAGGCGCCCGGCCCGGCCGGCGCAGCGCCCATCCAGGCCGCCCACGGAGCCCGCCTCAGCTGACAGGGCCTCGGCGGGGCCCGGGAGCCGTGCGGGCAGCGACACCCCAACGGAAGGGTGTCGGCGGGAAGGGAGGGGGTAGGGAACACCGCAAACCCCCCGCTCTGCCCTGCGGCCCGCCGCCGAACGCCTCAGACACCCCTCCATCCATCCATCCATCCTCCATCCGCCGGCCCGGCCCGGCGCCTGCGCAGCGGCCCGGCTGCCCCCGCCACTTCCCCGCCTCCC
>JAOXJK010000012.1:21529929-21545223 GCA_025774025.1 Xenus cinereus | reverse complement strand
ACCAGCTTGGTGGCTCTCCTCTGGACACGCTCCAGCACCTCAATGTCCTTCTTGTGGTGAGGGGCCCAGAACTGAACCCAGCCCTCGAGGTGAGGCCTCCCCAGTGCCCAGTCCAGAGGCACCATCACTGCCTGGCTCCTGCTGGTCCTGATACAGGCCAGGATGCTGTTGGCCTTCTTGGCCACCTGGGCACACTGCCGTCTGACTATTGAGCTGACTATTTTGCAACTTGGAGCCTCTTGCTGGACTTACACACAGAGAGAGCAGGGCAGGCTTTACACAAGGAGCCACGCAGCGGCTGTGAGCACACTCGCCGTCTCCAAGTCACAACCACGGCTCGCTGCAGCTTGTGCATCCTTCCTCAAAGGGCAAGACACACAGTTGTGGTTACAAAAGCTGTGTCTGGTTGTCTTCTTCATTTCCTCTCGCCATTTCTGAGATTAGTTTTGGCTTGGGGTGTGGTATGAAGGTGGCTTTTGGAAGCGCGCTGTGGTGCGCCATCTGACAGCCCCTCCCTGCATCTCTGCTGTTGACGCTGACAGGGCTGGATGAAGCACGGCTTCTACTGTTACTCCGTGGGGCAGTTACCAGCAACCTTCTCAGAAGCAAAAAAAATCTGTGAAGAAAACAAAGGTTACCTGGCTTCTGTGAGAGACAGGTATGGAAACGTAATTCTTGTCCTTTCATACTTGCACCCAGGATGGAAGGACCAAACAGGAAACCCTTCTTACTTTGCATATGTTCATGGTGTCCCATGTGACACCAGTCCCTGGCTGGAAAATATATGGCAGAACTGAAGAAGTATTACAAAATATGTCAGGGGCTTGTATGTCATCAATTCAAGCATTCAGGCCACACGCCTGCACTGTTTTTGACTCCAAGAATTAGAAAATTGCGTCAACCCCCCAACAACCCCAAATTGCCAGATTATTTTAAAATCTATTGTACTAAAAATAAACAGATAAGCACAGAACTATTTATTTCCTCTGGATTTGAGCTTTTCAGCCTTTTCTTTGTAACAGTCAGATCTCGAAACTTACCCTTTTTACAATAAGAGTAGAATTTTTGCCCCAGAGTAACAAAGATTTAAAGATCTAGACCTTATCTAGACCTCAGTAAAACACTGTAGTGTTTTTATGAAGAATGAATAGCATATATGTATTAACACAAGTACTGTTTGGCTCGTGGTGTTCACTGTGCAGTAAAAAAGGAGAACAGAATCACTCTAAATTCTAAACAGGATTTACCTTACCAAAATATAAAATAAAAATTAATTTATATGAGAGTTAGAACTCTTCAAGTAAGATCATCACCCTTGCTTCAATCCATACTTATCTTTTCCCACATATTAACAAATCACCTTAACTTTACCAGATTTACTACAATGAATTGTTTGAGGAAATGAACGAATTATGATAAAATACGATACATCAGTTTGGTACTTATTCTTCACAGATATGAACAAGCTTTTTTGACTTCTGTAATTGGATTCAATCCAGCAAAGTATTTCTGGATTGGTCTCTCAGATACAGAGGAGCACGGGACGTTCAGGTGGGCCAGCGGGGATGTTGTCGCCTTCACCCACTGGAACACGGGGATGCCTGGTATGTGCCACGAGGGCCACTGAATTTCCACTCTGGGGGCCCGAGAAGTGAAGGTTTTAAAGTGGAAAAAACAACTTTGCAACTTTCTGTTTGTGCTAAAGGGCTTAAATCAGAGATCATGGTAGTTCCTTCCAGTAGACCAGGTGGGACTTTATGTGTCTGCTGGTATCATTCCTTGTTGTTTGATGGCTTTGATGGGTGGTGATTCATAGTGTAATGTAAAAAGAATTTGATAAAGTTTATTTATGATTTCATTGAGGTGCATGCGAGCTACTGTGATCTATTGGCATCCAAACACAGTGGGGACAGGTTACATTTAATTAAGTAGCATACTCTTTGAGAAGATGCTGCTATTTATCAATAGTGTTAAAAATTTTTTGTTTCGTGCAGGAAGGGAGTCAGGCTGTGTGGCCATGACGACAGGAACTTCAGCTGGATTATGGGATATAATGAACTGTGAAGAAACAAACATGTTTCTCTGCAAGCAGCTGGTAGAGGGAGTGACTCCCCCTCCTCCTCCAACGATGCCCCCTCTCCCATCGTGCCCAGAGGGGTGGCAATCAGTTCCTCAGAGCAGCCTCTGCTTCAAAGTAGGTGTTCAACTTCTGAATGCAGACCTCTGTCTTTTCAAATGAGAACATGTTTCATGTGTGCGTGGAAGGTGGATTTTTACCCTGCCTACCTGGTACCTCTCTGCAGTAACACGTCTCCAGCCATCCCCAGGTGGTGTGTCAGGGAAGTGCTGGAAAGTGCTGTATGTAGGTTGAAGTAAGTTTGGAGTCACTGGGACTTGGAGATGGTATGAAAGGCAAAGCTGAAATAATAAAATTTGATAGAGGACTACAGGCCTATGGTAGCACAGGTAAATAGTAATTGATAAAACCTGGAGACCAGGAGACCAGATGAAGGATAGAAGCCCACAATGCTGTTTCTAAATTTCTGTAATACCCAACACAGTATTTAACTGTCCGCTTTTTATAGATTTTTCAGGGAGGAAGGGAGAAAATGCAAACATGGTTTGGTGCAAGAGATTTTTGCAGAGCCATTGGAGGAGATCTGGCATGTATCCACAGTGAAGAAGAACAAAATCTAATAATTAGCTTGTAAGTATCTACACAGTGTGTCATTTAAATGTAGGGGGAAAAAAGACATTTAAAAATGGCCTTTCTGAAAGACATAAGGGACTTCTGGTGATTAGTTTCTACCTTGCAAAGACTGTGTATATTGTTGCGAAGTGGCAGGAGGAAATGGGGAGAAAGAGGTGAGTGGAAGGGTTTTTTGGCAGGCCTGGGGACGGTGGTGCCATGCATTGAAGTGGTCTGAACGTACACAAAAATGAAAGAAGGAACACCAAAATTGGTTTCAACTGATTTTAGTTCAAAAGGGTAAAACTGATCTTTTTAGCTCATTTTGATCAGTAGATGAAATACTCTTGATTAAAGGAATAGTCTGTGCTGCTTTCTTTCCTTAGTTAAGGGGAAAAATTGGGAGACTAAGGAAAGCCTGACCTAGTGATGTGCTTATATAAATGTTTAAATCAAGCCTATGAGTACAGACATGTCTGAATTTGGATGCTTAAGATACTTGGTCAAACCAAGACCTTAAAATATATTTTCATTTAACTCAGTATCTGTGTACTCACGACAGCTGTGACCCTTCCCATGAAGCTCTGTGTTTCACTGCTTCCTGCCACATGAAGTGCCCAGGGTGTTTTTCCCCACATGGCAATTGAATGATCACTTTATGACTGTCTCAAACGATACTTCAAACATAAAACCACCGAGAATACTGTGATGATATGTATTCTTCTCTATTTCACACTGTGTCTATATTGTCTATATTTGTAACGATTCAGAAAGAGAGATTATCTTCACTTTTCTTACTGGATGGGTTTAAGTGCCTTGGACTCCGATGGCGGATTTATATGGAGTGATGGCTCCCCAGTGAGTAAATTATTTATTATTCCACCTTTTTTTCTAATTTTCCACATATGTCTTGGCAGATAGCTCTCACAACTCCTCCTATACAAGCCACAAGTGACCTTAAGTCTTTACTACCCGATTGCACTCCAGGAATTAGTTTTTATCTTTTGACAGTTCATAGTTATAGATAACAGTATGATATTTAGAGTAAAGAAATAACACCAAAGGTGTTGGAATATCTCTTGATCTAAGCAAATCTGGTTGTACTAATCTCTATAATCCCATTTTTCATTTACTGTTAGATATAATTTTGCATGTCTACTCAAGCTAGACGTTATTGCGTGCTCCATCTTAAGTAGATCAAGGTCTGCAAGGCCCAAGTTCATATGGCAGCACTGACTGCCATTGATTGTCTCAGGTTGAAACATCAGAGCAGAATAATCAACCCAGGGGTCAAACGATGGTACTTAGATAAGTCTTTCTAGAGCTTGGCAGGAGAACTTCATCTCTCCTGATAACAAAGAGGACAACAACTTCTTGGCTTACTAACATGGCTTATAAATACACAGAGGAATCATTGATATGCAAGGGTCATGTTCTTCTCCTTACAAGGTCTGGCATCAAAGCTCAAGATGGACGATGAAATCAAATGAAGCACACTTTTCTTTAACAGGATGATATAAGACAATTGTTTCACTTTAAAAGGAAAGTAGTTACAAAGCTGTGTTTCCACTTCAGGTAAATTTTGAAAAATGGGCACATGGAGAACCAAACAACTACGATGGAAATGAAAAATGTGGTGTGTTTAGTGGCTACAATAATATGAACTGGAATGACTTGTTTTGTGAATATATGCGGGACTATGTTTGCCAAATCAAAAAAGGTAAGAGGACTTTCTTCCTTAAGCAACTTTTAGAGACAGATATGAGCATCCTTCCCAGGTCTGATCACACTATCTGCCTATATTAGATCCAGCTGTGCCATCAAACACAATGAAACACTTAATGCATTTCAATTTAAATAAAAGCAGTTCAAACCTATGAATTCATCCCTGAGATACACATGCAAGTTGGGGTGTGTACCCAGCATGTTGAGGAAATGACATACAGCAGCCTAAAGTTGGGCATAGTTTCTGTAAGCTTAACTTGTGATTGGCTCTAATACGGTATTGTGCTCAGTGTAGCACCATTTTTTTCAGATATTTTGAGAAATTCTGTGACGAAAATAAGCATACCTTTAAGATTAATTTTATTACTTGAAATTAAAGCAATTAAAACTTTAAATTGTTAACAACTCTATAAATATATTTAATTGAGAAATGTCTGAGAAACATAAACCACTAAGATATTGATTTATATTGCAGGAGCACCGCTGAAACCAGAGCCTAATTCCACATTCAGTAAGTCTTCTACTTCCAATAACAGAATAAAATTAACATATAATGATGTTAAGTTCTATTACAGACTGCTTAATGTTTTACCTTGCAGATTATGAATATGTTGTCGGTGAAGAAGACTGGATAATATATAATCACAAGGAATACTACTTCAGCAAGGAAGCAATGCCTATGGAAAAAGCTAGGGACTTTTGTAAGAAGAATGGTGGTGATCTTGCTGTCATTGAGAGTGAAAGTGAAAAAAATTTTCTTTGGAAATATGTAAGAAACATACTTTACTTAAAAAATGCACTGTTCTGTCCTTTACTGAGGCACCTTTTTCAGCTGGCTTATGAAGTATTAGAAAGTGGTCCCCATCATAAAAAAAAATCAGTGTCACCTTTCATGGGGTTACCTACTTAGGAGTTTTACCATAATCATTATTTTGATAAATTGCTACATATAGATAAATCCTCAGCTTCTTTTCAAGAACACTCTTACGGTGCAAATTTCAAAAAACTTGCTTTGTTTAGCTGAAAGCTAGTTACTATGTTTTGTTTTCCAACTCATTTTCTTCACACAATTCAAGAAAAACCTTTTCACTTGTTATTTGCCAGAACAGATTTCAGATTTTCAGTAAAAGGTTTAAGACAGAATATTTTCTAATAGGAAGAGAATAATCTGGTGATGATGTACTCTTTTGGAAATAGTTTCATACTATTAAAACCAAATATGATTCCATCATTTCTTCCACATGACTAAGTACTAAACCCTACCATTTACTTGTAGCCTTTTGGCAAATTCTCATTATGCTTTCCTAAAACTCTTAAAAATATTGCTTAATTTTGTGGCCCGCTTAAGAGGTGGTTCTTATCTTTTTAACATAGCTTTTTGCTCCATTTCTTTTTCATCACATTCTGCTTTTTTTTTTTTTAAAATCAAATACTGGAAATCAGAGGAAAACATTGCATTTTGCAATTCAGGCCATAATCCCACCAACTCCCTGTACTTTGCATATTATACAATTGCACAACTGAAACAAAAGCAGTTTTTAAGATCTTGCTTATTTTATTTGAAATGTTTTCTTACAGTTCATAAAACTCTTTTTATGTTTTAGACTTTCTATAAAGATTGGGGAAATAACTTTTACATTGGCTTAAGTGTGAGCCTTGATAGGACATTCCGGTAAGTAAAAACAAATTAAGTTTTCCAGACTCATAATGTGAATATTTGGCATTGCTGTCTGTAAAAGACTGTTGAAGATCAATGACTGACAAAATCTATCTACAGACATGTCTTGACATAAAGCTTAAAATATAACTATTCCTCAGGGGAGCACTACTCCCACAATATTTTCACTATTTCCCCATCTTTTGTATTGTGAGGCTGAGACGTTCACTCACAGTCAGTTCAGTGTCATCCCCTTTTCTTTGTTAGATGAAACATAAAATTGGTTGGAGGTCTCTAGGAAGTTCCAGATGGTACTTGCAGATATTACTGAATATTCAAATGAGCAAAGAAAAAAGAAAAAAACCAAACCTACAAAACCTGCAGTGAGGCATCATTTTGGTTTTTAGAGGTGAACCATCAATACCAGAAAGCCCTTGTCTGGGAGGTAATTTCTGGACAGTTTTAGTGTCAGAGCCCAGGGCTGGACAGCTTCAGGCTGCACGGAGTCATTATTCTTCTACAAATGTCTTCGAAAACAAATTGCCCTGGGAATAAACCTCCCACAGAGCCTTAGATGAGTTACAGACACATTTCTCCTGTGGCACTCTTCTCCATCTCCCCACCCCCTTCCTCCCCCTTCTTTTTCTAGTGCCTTCTCCTGGGATTTGAAGCCTGGTCAGATGAGTCTCAGCCTCTTCATTTCAGCCTTTCTTCTCAGGATGCCTTGCTTAGCCACAAGCCACAGAGACTGAATGGTGTCATCTCCTGGAGCTCCTGCTTTTTTCATCACATCCACTGCTCAGTTGTTTGTCCAACTCTCCCCTGCTCCCTCACTAGTTTTGTCCTCCTCCCTGCTGGATGATGGTGCTGCTATTTGTCTTTATATTATTTCTTCCAATTTATTATGAACTGTTTTTTCATATTTCGCTCAGGAGATTTGCAAGTGGAAGCAGCTAGGCATCCTGTTCAATTCCTTACTTGTGGTTTACTTGAAAAAAACACACATACAGTTTCTTAGTCTCCAAAACTGGAAAAACACTAAATTACCCTGTAACTGATGCTGTCTGAAGGCTCGCAATCTTGGCAGTTCGCCCACTTGACTTTCCTCCTTCCAGCACACTGAGGCTTTTTCACTATCTTCTTGGCTACTTTTTGAGAATAAATTTGTGAATCACCAAACTAGGAAATGATTGTTACATGACTGAAAGCAATAGCTGTATAATATTAAAGATTTCCTTTGTTTAACAAAATGGTCCAGCTGTCAAGTGGTTCAAGGCTCTCTCTTACCCTACAAGATCTTTTATTACTGCTTTTGGACCCAGAAAATTACTAAATAAGCTCAGGTTTCTGTTTCTGTCCTCCAGAGAACACCAGGTCCAATGGTGTATTTCCTGCAGGCTCTCAATGCTCAGAGAGCAAGAAAGGCTGGGATCACCAGTTGAGAGGAGTAGTTCAGACCTGGTCCAGGTCAACAGAACAGGCAGTTGATATAAAGACATATTTTACTAATTCCAATTGGAAGCTCTTGGTTTTATTTTACCAGAGAACAACATGTGTTTGTAAGCTAAAATCTAGGAAACTTAAAATACAAACCTCTAATACGTCCTTTACAAAGAAATATTAACTAATTCAACTAAGAATTATTATTACCCCAAATCGCTTCTTTCAGGTGGATGGATGGAACTTCAGTGAACTATGTTGCCTGGGCTCCAAATGAACCCAATTTTGCAAATAATGATGAAAACTGTGTGGTCATGTACGCCCAAACAGGTGGGTGTTGTAACAACATTCAGTCTGCGTGGTGTGGCACAGGCTTGGGGGGGCTGCATGTGCAAGGCTGGGCGAGTTATGATAATAAGCAGGCTGGTGTTTGATAGAGTGTTTTAAAAAAAAGCATAGGAAAACAAATCATAGTCTCTTCTTTCATTTATGCACTTTTAAAAAATTCAACTCTATGTAGCTAACACATTGGGCTACACCTGCAATTTGATTCCTGGCTTTGACAGGAAATTGCGGTGTGAACAGTCCGATAAGCATCAGGCCAGCAAATAGAGTCAGTATTGTTTTTCCTCTAACCTCTGTCCATTTTATGACTGTCTCAAGAGCATCAGCTGTCATCATCTGTGCAGTTCTAAAAATCTAGGGCTTGGGCATGGCTTCGATTATTACTAAACAATGTTACACACTATTTTAATTTTAAAAAGAAAAAAATATCATTTAATATTAGAGCATTGCAAGCAATTGTGCTTCCACTAGCCAAGCACTCAGTCTTATTTGTAGCAGTTAATTTCTTCTACTTTTAAACATTTCTAGTCTCAAAATCTATAGCTGAGGTAATCTTCCCAGGCTCTATTAGAGATCAATGGGAGGAAGTGAACATTTTTGGGGAGTTAATATTGTGTCCTGTTTTGGACATCTTCCTTAAGATGAATTATGTCCTTAACTTCACTAAATTATAATGACAGTATCTCCATTAAATAAAAGGTATGACTAGCTCTACTGTAGGTAATTACCTTGTAAGTGTCTGCAGCTAATGAAATGAATGCCATTTTCTTATTCATTCCTGATCTGTAAAATGGGGATAATGATGTTAATGTTATATTCTTACATCACACTCCCAGAGGGAGAAAAGATACCTAGAAGACCAAAAGACTGTGAGAAGCTCAGGTAGTAAGGTAACAAAGACCAGGTACCTTATACAGACAGAGTGACTCTAGAGATCTTACAGAACTTGGAGAGGTGAATTAAGCATTTGAACTAAAACTCCCTTTTGGCAATGCTATGGTGTTGCAATATTGACATATTTCTGTTCTCAGACAAAATATTCATATTCTGAATGTTGTTGGAAACCTGAATATTTCTAGGGAACATACATAAAAATTATCCATTATTTGTTGGGGAGAGAAATAAAAATACTGTAACCAGTTCTTCTTTCCTGTCATAGATTTGCTTTAGGAAAGGGCACTTTTTATCACAGTCTCAATTGCAGTTTGTTTTTCTTTTGTTCTAATTTGCTTTCAGGTACATGGAATGATCTCAACTGTGGCAGCGTTGAATTATTCATTTGTGAAAGGCTTAACAATACTGTTCGTCCAACTGTTGCTCCCACTTCACCACCACCAAAGGGTGGGTGTCCAGAAGACTGGCTCCTCTTTGATAACAAGGTGCAGTATGAAATGTCAGTATATTGCATTTTAAAAAGAGCAGAATAAAATCTATCTTTGATTCAGTTTTTCAGTTGTAGCAGAGTTTTCAGTTGTCACAGAATATGTTCTGATTGTGTATATTTAAAAACTCTAAAAATACGATTCCTGAAAGAGAAATTATAGCCTCTATTGGGATCACAGCACTTATGAGGGAGGTCATAAGACATACAAGAAGAAAGATTCATTTTATCTTTTTGGTCATGTTTAATGTCACAAAGGATAGCTGAGGAACTTCCCTTCCGTGGAGCTGTTGTATGTTCATGTTCACTGTGCAGAGCTTATCTGACTGACACAGGTTGCCTGGACACTTATTTGTCCGTTGCCTTCTATGCACTGGCTCTTAAGCTACTAAGGCACCTTCCCTTGAGCAGATTTGTCAGGGTTTTTCTATAACCAAACATCTGTTAAGGTTTTTAAATAATCCATTTATAATCTTCACCACACTACCATGTAAGATCACTATTAGCCTTCTCAAAAGACAAAAGTTCAGGATAAGAGACTGTCAGTACTGAAAATTCATCATTTTCATCAATTATGCCATAAAAGCTATAAAACAATGGTATATAGTGTTGAGAATAAACTTGCCTCAACCAGTTCCATCTGTCTTTCTTTTGGCGAAACCCAAATATGATTTCAGTGTAATAGAGCTCCTTTGTTAGAGATCCACTGGCTGCTGTCTTCTCTTCCTTCCCTCTCTCACTCCTGGGGAAAAGAGACACAAACTCAAAGTTTATTTCTTTTCATGGTGCTCTCTGGAGCTAAAGTGTCTCTCTCCTCCTCACCTCCTAGAAGAGGAGCTTCCAGAGGATCCTTCCTTGACTCCTCTCCAAGGGTTTACACATGCCTTCCCGCTGTCATGGACCTATCTCCCTTTTTTGCCAGAATTTCCTCATCAGCTTTTCAGTTGCTTGCTTTAATTAGCATGATTCTGACAAAGGTGTCTGATGGCATCTTAAATCTCATAGATCATTTTACAAGAAATGGTAAATTCGTGGTTTTCTTTGTAGTATCAGAATCACTCTCTTTCTGTGATTATCCTGTGAGAACCAAACCTGGTTTGCCAAAAAGGCCAAGAGAGGCGGAGAGGTTTAGCTTCCATACCACATCTTAGCCTTGCTCGTTTTCTGAGGTCTTCTTAGACTTTCCTCCCACTAAGTCACAGCTCAGAAGTGTGCCCAGAAGCTTTAACATAATTTCTACTGATATCATTAGACTGCCATATTCCTTCTAAGTTAATGCTAAATTATTGGACTTCATGTTAGTTTTCTAGTATAGATCTTCTTCTTCATAAAGACCTAAAGACTAGAAAGGACTGCTAAATTAGCTAATCTCCCTTTTTGCTTAAAATATCCAGTTTATCTTGTTTCTAACAAACAGAGATGTTTGCACCAGATACTAAAACACCACCCAGTTACAGATTTGGTACACTTCTCTTTCGCAGTGCTTCAAAGTATTTGGCCTTAATGAAAATGATACATTGACATGGCATGGTGCGCGGAACAATTGCATTGATTTTGGAGGAAACCTGGCTACTATATCAAAAAAGGAAATACAAGGTATAAAGTACGAATATTTTGATGCTGAATGAGACATCAAGTAATTCCTGATAAACAGATTAAAACAGAAGTTATGGCTTCTGCAATATATGCTATTATTTATGTCATGTTAATATAAAGTTATGTTGAATGGGAAACTGTACCCTTGGAAAAATGCTTGCATATGTTTTAATGTCTTGATTAACTTTTAAAATCCTAGCTTTGGGGTTAATATAGGACATACAAAAGAATTCATACTATTCAAATACTGTTGTATTAGGGGCTTTTCATATAATAACATGTCCATATGTTAATTTTTCTAAGTGTACATGTAAAAACAGCACCCAAAGGGAGTAATATCCAAACCAAATCATCACGCTCCTAGACGCTGAGCCAAATGCTGTGGGGGTCAGTGGAGGACACATCCTCAGGCAGAAGAAGGCTCCAGTGTTGGAGTCCCAACTTCTCCCGCTACCCCTTGCTCTGCTGGACCTCAGCCTGCTGACTGCTGACCTTGCTGCTGCTCAGCATCTCACAGGTTTTTTACCAAGGCCTCATGTTTGCTCAGGAAATGTAATGCCTCGTGCCCTGAAGGCTGTACACGGACCATCTCCCAGCTCACTCCATCAGTGCTTGTGGTTTATACCTTTTTCTATAGCAGAAGAAGGACATTCTTTTAGTGGAAAGTCAGTCCACCTAGGAGCTGAGGCATCTCGCCTTCAAAAAGCTGAGATCTCAGTGGCACTTGGTTATTAAGTAGTTTTGTTTGTGTTATGCCTGTTTAGAAATGAAGTTATTAAGTCTGGTTAAGAAACAAGTTACCAAAGAAGAAAAGGGAGTGCAGAGTCTGTAGACTCATTTTCTATGTGCCAAGGTTTAGTGTACTCGTGTTAATTTCTGTAATATCATTAAAACATTTTCCCTGCTTCCTCAGATGGTGAACAACATAGGAGAGTATACACATAAATTCCTTAAAAAAATTTGAAAACAATTTTATATATCAAAACTTTCCCTTCTCTGAGTTTAATGCTTTTTCTTTACCACTTTTAATACCTTCTTTAAGTAAATACTTTTTCTGATTTTAACATCAGATGACCATCTATGCTTTTTATTTTTATCGTAAGATTACCACCTTATTAAAGAAGAAAAAACCAAAATTGATCATCCTGGTTCCAGGCACTCCAAAGTCTGCACTGTTGGGGAAATTTGCATTCAGTTTCCTTTCTTGTACAATTCTTTTTTCATTTAGCTTTCCTCATGTCCCCCTTAAAAACTGCTGAAACTGATGCTTGGATTGGACTGAATGACATAAACCAGGAGCACACATACTTATGGACAGATGGAAGCCCGGTTTATTATACCAATTGGGCAAAAGGTTCTCGAAGTTATTACAGTAAGGTAAATATTAATTTCTATTTATCCCTTAAACATTAGAATTTTATCAGATAATTAAAATGTATGTAGCTACAACTATATTGTCTGCAAAGTTTCCTTTATGAAGACTTTAATAATCTTGTTGCTTTTAAAAGCGGAGTAATCATGTGGGAGATCTACCTTCATACATTTTTTTTTCAACCTCATACATATTTTTTCAAGAGAAACACTTTGACCAAAATCCTCAAAAGAAGGAAACTCTGGATCTTCCTTTCTCATTTCTGTCTTATATACCTCCTATCAAGTCTTCCTCCTGAAAGACATCTTCTGCATGCTTTGAAACTTTTGGCTCTGTTATACCATTTTGTGTTTAATTGAGAGACAAAACTGAGTGTTATTTAATAATTATAAAATGGCTAATGAAGAATACTGTACTTGATAGTAATACTTCTATACTCCCCCGCTAGCTTTACAAAGTTCCTCTCTTTTTTGTAACGGAATTGCTTTGAGTCCAGCTAAACCAGGATAAAGTTCTGTGAGGTCCAACCTCTGCTGCCATCCAGGCTAGAGCTGGGTTTTGGGGTTCCCAGGACTTCCCCATCAGACACATGTGTGTGCTTTCTGTAGAAGGCTATGCCCATTTCCCTACACAAGTTGCTGCACATACATCTTCCTTCACTTGCAGCCGAGACCCGGGCTAACGCCCCTGAGGAGTGGGTCTGGACAGCTTTGGGTCTGGATTGGGGCAGGACGAGGATTTCAGCTCTCCAGGAGAGCTTCAGTGCTGAGGAGAGTTTCCCCATAGCCTCCAGGATAACAACAGAGCTGAAACGTCCTGTGGCCCAGACCTAGCACATGCATGTCTACCCGCCCACACACGTGTGCCTGCACAGAGATCACACACATGCAGGTAGCCCCAGACACTTCTTCCTCCCTCTGTGCTGTGCTTTGCAGCTCCCTCCATCATCCAGGTGCAAACTTTCCTAGGGCTGAGTTGTAAATGCTTTATTGTCATGTTACTGCCCCTGACCATTGCTCGTATGAGTTAATACATCGGATCTTCATAGTATTCACCTGCGTGTGACTGCGTGTAACAATCGAGCCCGTATATCCATCAGGAGTAGGAATATTTCCTACACATCCACATGTTTTCCTTGTTAATCTCATTTCCTCTGTAGGACGACTGTATTTTTATGATGAAGAACCCTATTGAACAGGCAGGGAAATGGAAAGATGAAGAATGTAAAGTAAGCAAAAGCTACATATGCCAGAAAAATTCTGGTGAGTCTTCTTTCACCACTTTCTAGCACAGCTGATATTTATTGTGGTTGTGTCGAACTGGCGTTAAAAGTGACTATCCCATATTCAGCCCCAAAAAGGGCTGAATTAAGTGAAATTAATCTGTCAGTATCACATGCACTACGGACCTTTCTAACAAAATGAGCCCACATTTTACCTTTCGGTAGTCCTTTTAAGGACTAGACCAGTAAATAAAAAAAATTATACCCAAGGATCATCATGTATTTTACTATTGTTGGTGATCAGGAGAGGGAAACAAAGAACAGTAGTTTGTCTTTCTACGGGCAAAGTCTTCAAAACTGAAATTCTACTGTTACACTTAAAAGCACTGCAACTTCTTTGTTCTGAAAAACTGCCCCCATTGATTTCCTTTACAGTCCTAGTTATGCAATTTCATCGGTAGCATTTACACCCCTCTGCTTGCTCATAGTGTTCTTACCATACCCTGTTCCTTGTCACGTATACAACGAAGGCTAATATGTCATGGAAAAACTGGGGGGGGTTGTTCCCTTCAATGCCCTACACAGTGACAATATGCTTTGGGAAGTTCTAGAGCTTGCAGGGCATGTTCCTGGAGGTGATACAGATATTTGTGCTGAAAGGTTATTCTAACAAGGATTAGAAAATTTTGTCACAGAACATGAAAATATGGCTTTCACCACTGCAGGGGTAGTTGGGGCGCATCTTAATGTGTTATTCCAGCCTCTCTTAATTACTTGACTGCTCTAGTACACTAGATCATCTCTCAGTGTTGTATGTCCTGGCAATATAAAGCGTTTGACTTTTCTTTGTGTTTGTTTGCTCATTACAGACCCCAAATTGCCAAACTCCCAACCCGTAGTTCCAATGTTTGGCTTTAACAATTATGGTGATGACCGCTATGCAGTCATCAACTACAAAATGAGCTGGGAAGAAGCACAGAAGAACTGCAGAGACCAATCTGCAGAACTCGCCAGCATTTTGGACCCTTATGCGGAATCTTACCTGTGGTTACAAATACTAAAGCACGGGGAGCCTGTGTGGATTGGTCTTAGCAGCAACACGGTGAGTCCATCAAATGCTGGTGATAAACATATTGCTACCCTGGACCACCGTAGATCAGCCATATTTCCTGCCCGGAGGTTGACGGGATCCACGGCTGTGGGTGCTGTTTGCTCCGGTGTGAGTACAGGTCCGGGAATGTATGGTGGCCATCAAAGTCTTGCTGAGATACCTGACTGCCCTCCACTGCAGGGGTTTTACACAAACCTAAACATTCGGCTGTAGGGGAAGTGAGAACTGCCACAGCCTGCATTTCAAATGCCACCGAGGACGTAGCTACAGTAGATAGTAGCTGCAGCAGTGAAAGTGGCTGTGAAGTTCCCGCTTCCTACACCACAATCTACCACACACTGATGTTTCTGAAGACACGTTGTGGAGCACACCACAGAAACAACCTGCATTTAAAATAGTTCTTTCTTTGTGAGGTTATTTTAAGCCTTGTTTTAACTTACAGCCTAGCACTACAAGAGCTTGTGCCGAGCAACAGGGGAAATGGCAAGGTGCAACATAGAGGCTGGAGCACGCCTCTGGTGGTGGGGACACCTTAGGGTGGTTTTTGGACCTGAATCACAGAATCACAGTCACAGAATCCTCATGGCTGGAAGGGACCTTTGAGATCATCGAGTCCAACCACAAAAAACCAAACCAAACCAACCAAAAACCTACACAAACAAACCACAAACAGACACAACCCCACAATCTCGGGCACTAGAGCATGCCCTGAAGTGCCACGTCTACACCTTTCTTAAATCCCTCCAGGGATGGTGA
>JAOXJK010000012.1:21493722-21513857 GCA_025774025.1 Xenus cinereus | reverse complement strand
GAAGTGGTTGAGGCACCATCCCTGGAGGTATTTAAAAGATGGGTTGACATGGTGCTGGGGGACATGGTTTAGTGATGGGGTTTTTTTGTCAGAGTTAGGTTAATGGTTGGGCTCGATGATCTTAAAGGTCCCTTCCAACCTAGATGATTTTATGATTCTATGATTCTATGATTCTATGATCCAGCCATTCTAGTCTGCACACAAGAGTGGTATCACTCAGTGACACTCAAAATGTGAAGTTCAGCAAGGTAATTGCAAAAATAACAATTATAATTCCTAACATACAGCATCGGTACAAGTCTGGTGTGATGTTGGAAATGTCAAGTTCTTAGCTGACAGCATTGCGTTTTACTTTGGAGTCTTATAAAAACAAGCAGTACATAAAACTTCAGTGCACAGACACACACTGGAAGGTGTCACTTCCATGTCTCACTAGCTGTTTTGTGAGACAATATATCACTTCAGATTTGCAAGCTTCAACAGTATCCAATTTTACAATTTAGGAGGGATTTCAATCATTCTTGAATAAACATACTCTCTTTCATTCTGGATGCCATCAAAGGAAAAGTGCAAACAGTTTCTTCTAATACTAAAGGAAGCAATAGAAGGCACGACATAATTTCAAGGTTAAAGATCTTAGAATTTTATATATCCTGTGAATAGGGACCTTTTATCATATATATAATAGAAACAGGGAACTTAAAAGGTCCTGCCCAAAGGCAGTGGCAGCTAAAACTAAGCAGCTGCTGACAGATACAACCTCTTCCAAAGTTTCACCCCTCCCCTGGGCAACCTACTCAAAGCTTCTATGTTTATAATATCAGTGGGATTTGCAGTGATGCTCAGAACAACTGGGCGAGAGTGGTCCACATCTATGCTAGTAATGAGCTCTTGGTTGCTCCACAACAGGCTGCCGGTGGCTGTGTTCAAACTGCTCTGTGGGAATGGTCCCTCAAAAGCTGCACGTGCCAAACTGTACCTAGAAATCCCTTTGGGGGACTGCTGGCTGGCACGGGTGAATGTGCCAACATCCATTTACAGGCTAGACAACTCTGCAGTGATGCCTCTTCCTGAGCACTGTTTAAGTTCCTTTGCCCAGTTTTATATTAAATACACCTTTTGCCATTATCTGAGCTGTTAACATACAGAACAGCACCCTATCGGTCCATAAAACCCTTGTCAGGACACCTCCCAGTTCAACATAAACTGGTAATTACTGCTCTTTCCTTAGGGCTTGACTGTGACACCTTACTATCTAGTTATCCTCTCATGATTAACAAATAGTACCATTTTTTCCTACCACATTTCCAGGAATTCAAATTAGTCTGCCTGGCTTATATTTCTTTGGTTTTCCTTTTTTCTCACACTGTTGCTTTCTGATATGCTTAAAAAACTTTCTAGCTTTCAGCACTGTTAACTGAGAACTGTAAATTTCCCCTGTACTCCAGTGTTAAGACTAATCAAATTCATCTTCTTTAATCCTGCAGCCCAGACAGCACATCTGGTTTCAATCTTTAATCCATACTGTTGTTTTATGCAAAGTTGGGCAGAACTTGTGCAGAACTAATCGATGTTGATGGTATAGGAAATGATCTTGCAAATATTTACTCATCTTCTGTTGTTTTCGTGCCTCCTAATGAAGCAGCTGGCAAAGAGTTACTGAAACGAAGAGCGTACTTTAAACAGTGCATGCACATGTTTTGGTATGAAGAATTCCACTCATGAATTCGGTGACACCACCTCATGTAAAATAACAAGGAAAATGTATTCTGCACTGAAGGTTTCCAGAACAGACCTAAGTTTGATAGACTGTTGCTGCCAGGAAAAAGAGCGAAATTACTAAAAACGTGGGCAGGAGCCCAAACTCATTTTAAATGCACATTGGCTTCATAAATATGGAAATTCAGCTAAGTTAAGAGCACTCTGTACATGCAGAGATATGAACAGCATCCAGAAAAGTGTACTTTGATAGATGATGCGCCTACTTTGATGAATGTTTCGCGATAAGTGTTAACTGAAAAAAAAGCATGACATTGGCTGCAGAGAATGTGGCCTTGGAGAGTCCTTTAGTCGGGAACAGGCTGTGAATTGAAGTTTTGACCAAGGCTTACCAGCTTTCTAGAGGTAGTTCAAGCCATCCTAGCAGTTTTTAATGCTGTGTATCATGACACAAGGTCTTATATCTGAGCAGCTGAAAACATTTTTCTAGATGTCAGATTCACAACAACATCACTTTGTGCATATGTAAAAATTAGAGGATGTGTGGTTTGATTGGAAAGGAGGAGGGCTTGATAGGTTTGACAAGGGCAGAGCTGGGAACAGACACACAAATCTAACATTTTCTGTCTGGATATGTTATGTTGAAAATCAGGGCAGGTTTCTGCTGTGCAAAATTTTCTTAGTCACCATAGAGATTCTGGTGTTGTCCATGGAAATGCAGCTATAGATGACCAGCTCATTTCACAGCTGTCTGTCAAATGGATATTTCTACATATAGCTTGCTTCTACATTCTTAATTATTTTTCACTTCCTCTTCCATCCTCTTAACATTCGTTAGTTGCAGAGACAGGAATGGCAAGATTCAGCTTTTCAAGTTCCTAAGTTTCCTCTTTCTCTGTCTATGCTTTAGTGAAGAAATTGTTAGTTTTTGCTTAACAATGCACAGAAGAACCTGGTAATTTTTTTCTACATTAGATGATTCCCCAGGCTACTGACATCGGTGGGTGTAATCCAGCCTTCCTGTCTGAAATGCCCAGATTGAGGAATTTTTCTCTCAATTTTCTCAGATTTCATTTTAGAAGAGAGCTAAGTAGTATACTGGGTGCTTCTTCCTATCTCTACATTTATTTGCATATAAATCCCCAGAAAATAGCTTGGTACATTTATGCTGGGTGTTTACCTCTTCCCTGAGAAGGCAGGACTTAACAAGAAGCATTAGATGCCTTCAGCATTTCATGCTCTGGTCTGCTGAAGTCTTCTTAAAGATGGTTACAAGGTGTTAGCAGTGGCTGCAGATTTTTAACAGGCAAGGTATTTGTGGAAAACCAGCAGCAGGTGAAAGAAGTTGAATCTAAACCCTTAAAAGTTCCCTAAATATGTTACCTGCTGTACCCTAGGCGAGGACACTCTGCACCACTCTTTTTGTGTCCATGCAGCGAGGAGTGGATGAGCCAGAGGAGAGGCAAGAGGGAGGCTGGTCTGACTGCGTGCCCGTGGCTGGTGGCTGGGCTAAAGCTGAAATGGAGCCCTGTTCCCAGCTCCCTGTGGTTTGCATTGTCAGCACAAACTAGACAAACAAAATTTGTCCTACAAACGGGATCTGAGCCATTATCTCAACCCCTGTATCTCTTTTCAAGCTTTTTAGTTCAAGCTGCCAAGCTTGTCTGTTAGGCAGGCAGATGACTGTTTGCCTAACTATGGATTACTTTAGGCAAGGGGTAGGTACCTTTCCCTCCGAAACAGGCAATTTTGCACAAATGGTGTGGCCAAAGTAGTGTGCCCAGGGCTAGGTAAGGTGATAACTTCAGGATTCAGCAGTCTTGAGAAGTAGGTAAACTGAACTGATGTCTAACTGAGCCTTAGGCAAACCACTTTCTGCTCTCATAGAGCTATGAATTCATACCCCAAAAAGAACTAAAAGAAGAACAAATTGCATTCCAGTGATATTACAATGCTCAGACTATGCCTGAAGGAGCTGTGATAGATTTAGATGCCCTTCATAACAAAGAAATCCGGAAACTATTTCAGATTAAAGCCAGCCCTTAGAGCTCCTTTTACTCTTTACTTGAACTACTGTGTGTAACTTCCCAGAAAAAAAAGAAACCGACCCCTACAGATCTTTTTATAGCTTTGTAGTTAAGAGATTCCTTTGGTAACAGTCCATGTGAATGTCTGTTCTCTCTATCTCCTTCTGTGCTGTTAATTATGAAATTTCCTTCCTCTTTCAGAAAATAGGTTTGGTACAATTGTAGTTGGAAGGTGCGTGAGGAGGGGAAGAGCTACAGTATCTGCCTTACCAGTTGATGTAAAGAAACTTTACTTACTACTACATACCTCCCACTGCCATAGAGACCGATAGGCAGGCCAGACCATGAATCGGTGTTGGGTAGCCGGAATTAGGACATTTTTCAGATGGGACTTTTTTAGATATCCTTGTTACTCGTATTTAAAATCATGTTCTGGAGCTCACCAATCCACAGGTACTGGGGGAACAAAACAGTCTTAAATTCATGCTGCCAGTTTTTCTGCTTCAATGTGCTTCTCTTAAATATTCAAGTCAAATGCTGCACTTACATATGGTAGGGAATCAACATAAAGAAAGGGATTGAAAAGGTGTAGAAAATTATCATAGAATCATAGAATATCTCACATGGAAGAAAGGGATTGAAAAGGTGTAGAAAATTATCATAGAATCATAGAATATCTCATATTGGAAGAATATTGCTGCACTTACGTATGTTAGGGAATCAACATAAAGAAAGGGATTGAAAAGGTGTAGAAAATTATCGTAGAATCATAGAATATCTCACATTGGAAGGGACCAATAAGGATCACTGAGTTCAACTCCCTGATCCTTGCAGGACTACCTATCACAAAGCCATAGGACTAAGAGCATCGTCCAGATGCTCCCTGAAGTATTAACCCACGGAAAATATTTTGAAGTGTTTCTTTCTGGAAAGTGGTATATGGTTGGGTTTTTTTATAAGGAAGGAAACAGTGATAAAGCTAAGGAAAAAAAACAATGACTCATCATAGAGATAATATAAAGAACAGGCATTTTTTGCAGTTATTTTTATAACTATATACTGTTATCTAGGAAGTATGGCTGGATCAGTTACTTTTTCTTACACAATCCATTATTTAAACAATAGTCTAATGATGCATGTTGATTATTTCCAATGATTACTGAGGCTCAGTTAACGAGAAGCAGTTAAGGGATAGTACAAAAGGTTGATGAGTGCATCTGTAAGTCAGCAGTCATGGACTGTACACTGGTCTGCTGTACCTCAGCCAAAACATTGAGGTTCAAATGCTCTTAGGTCATCAGCCAGGGCTGGGTGAAGTCTGTGGCTGTGACATGCACCCTTGAGTGTAATCTCCCAGATGGGAGCCTTTCTTCCCTCGAATGCAGGACCTGCAGCCCCATCACTAGAAACAAGGACTGAGACCTCCTGAGCTCCTCGTTTTTACTCAGACATCTTTCAGGATGATGACGACTTTGCCTCTGTAGTTTACTCTTTTGTTTTAGCATGCTATTCTCATTTTAACACCCTGGAATTGTGGAAAAAAAGAGAAATTTTCAAGTAGTTAGCTGTTCCTTCTCTCCAAGGAAACCTTGACTAGGTCTCACAATCCCAAAGCTGATGTTGCACAATGGACCTAGAGAATTGCCCTTCACACCAGAGCTTTTCAGCCATCACACCCACCAGCCACCCCATCTGGGTCTAGTTTGACCTCGTTATGGGATGCTTCAGCACATTAAGGAAAAAAGAACCACATTTCTGCTATCTTAGTATGTTCTGTATAGATCCAGTGCCAGCTCCAGGGCGAGGGTGGCCCTGCCCAGCTGGGCATAGGACACAGTGAGGTCTTCACAGGCTTGACTCAGGCTGTTGGTGGACCTCAGCCTGAGATCTGCTCTCCTTCACACTTCACTTTTCTCTTGCTCATGTTGCAAAGGGTGGCTGAGTTTTATTTTTCAACAAATTTGATTGCTTTTTAAATCGAGCCCACGTTCCTTCGGTTACATGACTGGCCCGAGGAACTACAGACTATTTTTCCCCTAGAGCAGCATTAGTGCCCCGTGGGTCTGGAAAAGCAGGTGAGAGGCCACCAAGGTGCATGGACTACCCGTGGCAGCTTCTCAGTAGCAGTCACTCATCTTTTTTCATGCTCTTCCCCAGTGTCCCACAGGTGCCCAAGACTCACTTGTATTGAGCAACTTGTATTGATCAACAGCCCGGGACTCCCCAGTGCCACATGCAGAAAAGGAGTCAGAACAGAGCACGTTAGCGGCTCAGTCTGTCATAGGTATCCAAAATGGATGACAAGACCTGCTGCAATGAGAAATTATGAATCAAAATTAACTTGGAAGTTAAGGGTTACATCAGTTTAAGATTGAAAATCAATGTCAGAATTCTATTTCTTTTCACGAACATATGTGAATGTTGAAATGAAATTTGTAAAATATTTCTAAATTGCTAGAGATAGAAAGGTAACTGAAAACCCTGAAGACTATCCTTGGTGCAGGAGAGACAAATGAGTTCGGCTGATTTCTGACAAGCACTTTCCTATTTTGTTTTTAAGTCTTTCAGTAAATAACGTGTCCAAATACTTAATTCTGCTATTAAGAAATTTTTTTCCTGGTACCAAATTCTCCCCTGCTAAACTGATTCCATTGTTTCTTTTCCTGTATTTCTTACCCTTCCCCAAGTAGATATGTAGGGTAATTTATGACCTTCCTTCATGCAGTAACATTTTACATCTTTGCAGACTGTTATCACGTCTTGCTCTAGTCTTCCCTCCTGTGGCCTAAATTCTTCCAGCATCTGCTCAGATGTCATGTAATTCTGCATCTTTCAGGGATTATGGTATTCTTTTAAAAGAGAAAAAATAACAGGTTTGGCATTATTTGCACTTGAAAAGTCTTCTCCCTCTATTGAAAGTGGGTTTTTTGTTACAAAAAGAAAACAGATTCCTAGGAGGCACAGATAGTAAACGGTCTTTTTAGTTTGTATAGCAGAAATAAGAGAGGAACCTTAAACACAGAAGACCACATATGATTTTATGGATGGGATAATAGAGTGGCAATGTAATGAATTGCAGTGTTAATTTGGCATATGTTTAGCCAAGGCTTAAAGATGTTTTACCCTCAGCTGTGCCCACAAATTGCTTATGGAATCAGGCTGGGCTGACACTGAACACTTCAAGAAGTGAGGGTCTGATAATGATCCAGTGGATTCCTGGGTCAAATGTGTAAGCGTACATCTCAGCCAACAGAATATGTTACTTGAAGCCTGTTGTGGGGTATATCACCTCACAGAGTTCAAAAGTGAATACATAGTTCTATCAGATAAAAGAAAAATTTTTGGTCTGAAAAATGTTTTCCCTGCTCCTGCTCAAGATAAGAGCACTGCTATTTGTTAATGGCACCTGCCAAATAGATGAAAGATAAGAAGATTATAAGGATTTTTAGTTCAGTAAGGCTTGAATTGAAGTAAAGTAAGTAAAGAATTGAGCAATAGTGTTACATTCACATCTGGCTTGTTCTTGTTGTGCAAGCATACAATGTATAATGAGTCTAATATCGCTTGGGTAACTGCAAAGAAATAAGACTATTAGCAAAGTAGGCATTAAAGAAATATCTCTTCATAGCAGTCAAAATTCAATGCTATTTCTCATTATATTTTTATTGAGTTATGTGATCCACAGCTTTCCCCTCTTAAACCAAATTAAATTTATTGTTAAATCTGATTTAAGTATATGTAACTCTCTTCTCCAATCTTCTAAGACATTATGCATCTTGGAAAATTTCTTGGAGATTACCATTAATGATTTAGGGTTGCAACATGGAATCATTCGGTCCTTTAGTCCGAATATAAGCACATAAGATAAAGCTGATTTAATTTCAGAATGCATCTTTTTCTTGCTCTATTTTTGTTCTTTCTTAATGTAGTTAAAACTATTGACCATTCTACCACAATTAAGTTATTTTTTGAAGATTAAAATAACAGAACTTGGTGTATTTCTTTCTTATCCCGGTACTTCATGGAGTGAAGTGCTTTTGTTTTACTTTTTGTTCTAGTATATTTAAGGAGTGCATGACTTTTTCTTAACATGTAATAAATTCTAGATGCAAAAACAATACGTCCATTTTTTATTACTAATCACATTGTTGCTGTTAGCATGATAAAGGCTAGATCATATGGACCAAATTATTCATTTCATCACAAATATTCACACCATTTTTTGAAGAAAACATAATCCAATTTTATGACAGTATGACAAATGGCTTTTCATTACCCCAAAAAACTTGCTGACATTTTAAAATTGTAGTTTAGTTCATTTAATACTTCCTGCTATGGATAAAAAATAAAGTGCAGAATTTTCATAGATTCCCTTCCTAACTAGTGAAGATTTATTTCATAATTCTGTGTTAGGGAGATGTCTCTTTCATTTAAAGTTTCATTTGACACTTGTTTGTCACTAAACATGCTTTTCAAAAAGTCTATTGTCTGTGTAGTACCCACACATGTAGTCTCTGCCAATGCATAATGGACTTAAGACGTGAGGGCATCATGATTGTGCTCTTTTGAGACTCTTTAGTAACTATTTATTTATACAACACAATTTATTCAAAAGCAATGCATATCAATTCTCATTCTTTAGAAAATGTTAACAAAGAAACAACACTCTTCCTCAAGCAGTGTTCAAATTTGCTTTTCCTCCAGGGAAATCTTTATGTTCTCCCTTTCATGACATTGCCTTTCTGCTTAATTACTCCACGCTCTGGGGTTGCTTTCACCAGGTATGTACAACAGTCAAGCATATTAATGCAATAGCTACACTGCTTTCAGTCCAAGGGTATGTTTCCCTATATTAATTCATATTTTGACCTATGTGAACCTTATTGTTTGAACTTTTGATGAACAGAGCAGCTTTAAATAGATGCCTTTACCAGCTTGAATGAGAAAGGTTACAAAGGATGGCAAACAGTACCTGTTACCCTTGCTAGAACCTGCCCAGAAAAACAGTAGGTAACACAGGCTCATCTTACCTGTGTACTGAAACGTTCAACTAAATTTGGCACAGCAAGCCCCATTAATGCCATAACCCATGAAAGCCATCAGTCCCTGGTGGTTGGGGCTGGTCTGCAGGAGAGCATCAGTTGCTCTCACTCACTGCAGCCAAGAGCATGGGGAGACTTACCCTGGTGGAGATTGCTCTTTCAGCACAGCAGATCCTGAAGGATCTTTGCTGTTGAAGGATCACAGAGCATTTCGTGGGTCTTTTTATGTCCCTGCAGCTCTCTGTGAACACCTGGCAGCAGCAATTGGCAAACTATCAGCTGCAAAGCAACTGTTGCATGTTACCTTCCACCTGTTCTTCGTTTAGACTCATCAAAGAGGCTGAGGTACAGGGTGCCGTTGATATTGTGTTGCTCTCTTTCTCTCAATCTTTGAGTGAGCAGAAGTTTCATGAATTCAGTAGGATTTCCAGGGAGTTCCAACAAGTCAACTTTTACACTCTTGGGATTTTCTCCTTATGAGATTAGTGTCTGGGGCGTAGGTCTAGCAATTGAATTTGAAGTAAGAGAGAATCTGCTACATTCATACCAGGGAGTTCAACTTTCCTTTTAGCTCAGCTTCTGACCTTCCAGATTGGGATCAGCCAACCTGCGCTTCACGGCTGGATGCAGCTTGTGCTGGGGCTACACTGGTGAGCAACGGTGAGATGAGGGCACCTGACATTGCCACGTTTCTGAAGTGCAAAGGAGCAAGAAGGCAGTGCCACCTCCTGCCTGGTGCTCCCTGAGGTGTGCATCTGGGGGCTCATGGTGATCAGGAGGTGTAGGGTGCAGGTGACGCAGAAAAATTGGCTCTTCTGGTTTTGCTCTTACCTGGAGTCTGGCCCCAGGGATTTCAACAGCCTTGAGCTTTCCAGAAACCAGCACAGTGCCCGGTAACTCACCATACTGGCTGTACTGGGAAAGGTGCAAGTGCACAAGGTGTGATTGGAGTACCAAGTACACAGTTACAACTTGTTTGATTGGTCTACAATCTGGCTGAAAGGATTCCCATCAAGTGCTTGGGGTTTTTTTTGGTGTGTTTTTTTTTTTTGTTCTTGTTGTTTTGTGGTGATTTTTTGTCTTTGTTTGTTTGGGTTTTTTTTTAACAAACCAATGTTTGTTTTACTGCCAGGCTGCAGCTGGCTCTGGTGTGGCTTGAGGAGGGTGAAGAAAAGGGACAGTTCCCTTTTTGCGTCTTTGTTATTGCACAATGTCCAACTGAGAAGAAAGTGGAATTCCTCTTGGCCTCGTGCCATACAAGGACCAGAATAAAACAAGGCTGTTAAAACTCCTGACAGTATAAATGACAACGTATCTTTTATACAAATAGGCCTGTAAGGAATGCTGTAAGGAAAAGCTGTCAGTCTAAGACAAATCAGTTCAGGCCAAAGAGGACTGTTGCTCATTCTAGGCAAGATCTTTGGCAGGTGATTAAAAATTCTAAAATGTCTTTTCCAGAAAAAGCTGTTCATTTTATTGTTGCTAGTATGTTTTGCCATCATCTGAAAAAAAAAACTAAATCAGTTAACTTTGCTCTTAACTTCCTAACATCTGTACCTTGCATTTCCTTGTGATTTCATATTTCACAATTCAATTTCTCCTTTTTATTTTAATCCTGTAGACTTTCTCAGGGAACTAACTCTCTTTTTTGCATTGTCTTTCTGCTGAGCATCCAAGTAGGAACAAATCCTGTATTTAGGAAATGCAATCATCTTGACAAGAAACGTGAGATGATGCCAGTTTTTCTTGCTATTGCATTTTTCCTACAGGTGCTGAACAACTCTGTTACTGCACTTCAAATGATATTTTCACACCACAGATTGTTTTTTTTTTTTCCATTTATCAGTTTTTTCTAAAGAAAACAAAATATTTCCATGATAAAAACCTACTGTGGTAAAGTCAGGCTTGTATGTAGTTATAGGGGGAGCCTATAGCAGTCAGGAGAGGAGTGCTGTTTCTTCCAGATTTCCACCTATAGGTTTAGAAATGTAAGCTCCTGGGTAAGAAGAGATACACAGCATTTCCTGAAATGGCGACTCGCTCTTTGGGTGACTGTCTGTCAAGATTTACCTACTTCAGAAGAAAAACACAAATTGTTTTTAAAATGAGCCATTTTTCAGGTGGCTTTGGGTGCTGGTCTCCTAGTTGCATTTATGCAGAAAGGAAGGTCAGTAGGACAACGGCTATTTCATTTAGAAGGGAAGTAATTTTTATAATGTCCTGCAGAGTGAATTTCACTTTAATCCTCTAAAATTCATTCCTGTCTCATCTCACACATGAAAGTATGAGACTAATTTTTTTTCTTGATGGTATTTTTTTGCTGTGTAATTAACGTGTAAGATTTAAAAGCTGAGGCTGAATTTCTGTCTTTGGTATTTCATGGTTGTTTTGAACCCATGAGCTGCCCCGGTGTCTCTTCAGGACAGACAGCAGGAAAGTATTGAGAAGAACCTTCTGTGCATCACCTGCTTTCCAAAGACAGCACGGCTTGCCCTCAGTGAGACCTCATTCTTTTTCCGAAGGCAAAATTTGTGCTGTGTGGTCTTGTTTTTTTTGAAATGTGGCATGTGACAGAATATTTCCTTATTTAGCACTCAGAGCTTTCTATCCAACCACCCAGCCTTCGAAACTGAGGAGGACTGGTCAGTGTTCTCTCTTCAGCACTTTGTCGCCAGCAGCTCTCATCATATGGCTTTTGGTGAAGGGAAGAAGAGAAAACAGCATCAGCAATGATGTTCTCCTGGCGTTTGCTTGTCCTCTCTCTGGTTCACAGTGCTGTGCAGCTGGTGGGTAAGTGCCGTCCGCTTGCCGCCTGTAAAGGTGTCTGTGAAAGTGCCTCCATGTCCTCTGGCATTTCTGTGTGCTTTGTGGTTCAAATAACCCCAAATTTCAATAACCCCAGAGGACCAGATCTAAGAAAAACATAGAATATGTTTAAATGTCTTTTTTTTTTTAAATTTTTCTCTCTCTTTTTTTTTTTTTGCTCTTGACTTCCATGTTCTGATTTTTGAGCTGTTGGTGTCTGGGTAATGGTTAGTGAAATCAAGCAGGAAAAACTAAAGGAGTGGTGAAATCTGGAATTATTTGTAGGATATGAAGATGTTCTCAGATAATGGCTGTGTAATCCAGAAAGATTTAGTGCTTACAGAGAAGATTATTTTCCCTCACTCTTTTGAATACACTCACTGAATTCACTGGCATTGATAAAGGAGAAAAAGTAAAATTTGTGTGAAATAAAGTTGGATTAAGTTTAGTAAAGTTATTGTACAATTGCAGTGACTATATTAGTTTCAGCCCTTTAGCTGCACTTCTATTGTAGATGTTAAACAGGTGGTTTTTAGAGACCTGAATGTTTAAGATTAAATCCTTTTAGCTTCGTAACTCCTCAGTAAAACTGCCTCAGAGTATGTGCTTTGGTTGGGTTTGTTGTTTTTTTTTATTGCCCATGGTATCATGGTAGACTAGAAGCGCTGTTTTTAGTGTACTGTATATTATCTAAATTGATTTAAACTTTTTGCAGGCTTTTAAAATGAAATTTCTTTGGATTTTTAAATACATTTTAATTATATATGACACCTAATGGTCAAGGGATGTATCAGTGACCAAAAACTGATCACGAATCCCACAAGCTTTGGAAGGAAATTCAACTGGGCAGGTGACAAAGCACACCACAAAGCAGCAGAGAAAACTGATAGGCACGATTCACTGCTGCTACTGATAAACTCACTGTAGGACTGAAATTAGCTCAGCTACTTCTACTTCATATTGGAGCCAACACTGTAGACGTGATCAGAGAAACTATCCCTAGAACAAGAGGGAATGGCTTCAAGCTGCAACAGGGTAGGTTTAGACTGGACATTAGGAAACAATTCTTCCCAGAAAGAGTGGTCAGACACTGGAATAGGCTGCCCAGGGAGGGGGTTGAGTCACCATCCCTGAATGTGTTTAAGAGCCGTTTAGATGTGGTGTTGGGGGAGATGGTGTAGGGGAGAACTTTGTAGAATAGGGTTGATGGTTGGACTTGATGATCCCAAGGGTCTTTTCCAACCTGAACAATTCTATGATTTTATGAAAAGCTTCTATAAAGGCCATAGAATTTTATGAGGTCTTTATGAGCTTCTGTAAAGGCCACAGACCTCTGTAAAGGAATGCATGGGCAAGTCCACCCCGAAACTGCTGACCTGACACTCACAGGGTAAAGGAGTACGTACATGCAAATGTCAAGTCTCAACTACACAATCTGCTGAAATTGTACAGTGGACATCAGTGACACTGAACCCCCAGTATACCCCCACAGCCACAGAGCTGTCACAGTTTTGGGGCAGTGGGTTATTTACCGAGCACTGGAAATAAGCAAGAAGCTCTGATAGAAAGTACCAACTGCTACAGGGAAGGATTTCCCTACCCAACTCCAGAGGTCATGGTTAAAGGTCATAACCTTCCACTTCCCCGCTACCCCTTATTCCCTTTTAAAATGAGTATGTTTTCAGAAATCACAAGCCTCGGATCAAAATCTAAGGCATGTACTCGCGTATCTGAGCCTCAGCTCAGACCTGGTGTAACACCAACTGCTTCCTGCTCTGAATTGCTTCTGAAGAAGCAATGAAGCAAACGTACAGGTCATGCCTCCACAGCAATCACCTGACGGAAGGAAAGGCATCCCGAAGGATGCAGAATTTTCAATTTTATTTATTTTCTTTTTACGCTACCGACAGCAAAACCTCAACTGTAACCCGTTCCAACCCTCCTCCTTAGGAAAGAGCAGCAGAGCGGGCTGCAACGGGTTAACTCCCTGCCTGTGAACGGCACCATCCTGAGGGACCAAGGTCAAAGTGCTGGGGCAACTGGGCTTTGCTCTGGCCCCAGACTGCTACCTCCTCTGTGTGCGTATGGCTTCTCTGTGCGTTGCTTGTGGCTCCTTAAAGCTGTCTCAGGAGAGGCTGTGACGGCCAGCGGTGCTGCAGGTACCAGCACATTCAACCAAACAACTCTGGGAGCACCACCAGAGACCTACCGGATCGGAAGCAGACAGCAGGCACCTCTGGATAAGAGCTTCAAATGTAGTCTTCAGAATAAGGTGCTCCTCAGGGATGGGCTTCTTGGTAATCTTCTCCGTCGGCAGTGCCTGGACATGCTGAGAAACAGAGAGCAGGTGAGGCTTTTCCAGGTCACTGCGACCACATGTTGTTTTCAATTAAACCCAGCGGCATCGTTAGCCAGCTTGGCACAACTCCTATTTCTTCCCTGTGAGCGTGCGGAACCGACATTAATCAGCATCTGCTGTTGCTGCCCTCCGGAGAGCTGTGAAGGTGCAGAAGGAAGCAGCGCGTCAGTCCGTACTCGCTAGGGTTAGTCCATACTGAGTAGAGCATTAACTGCCAGGAGGTAGCCTCCAGGTGGCGATTACAGAAGCAAAATACCACTGTGGCGCAAAGCTAGCGACGAAAAAACTCTGCAGTGCACTTTGGAGGCAGGAGAAACGCCCCGTCGGTGGGATAACCAGCCTGCGCGTCTCTGCCGGTCGGTGGAACCAACTGAAGCTGGGCGATGCTGGGGCTACCTTACCTGGATGGCGTTGCCGATTGGGGCCCCCGGGGCCCCCTCTGTGCTGGGTTTGGAAACGGCGGGCGGCATGAGGCAGGGTCCCAGGGTCTGGGGAGCAGGTGGGTAACCCCCCTGCCCCGCGGGGAGGTGGGGAGGTTGGAAGCTGGATGGACCCACGGGGGCTGCCGGAGCCGGAGGCTGCTGCATCTGAGACTGCGGATCCGCCAGCGGGTTCATGATGGGGGAGGTGATGGGAACCGGGGGCAGGAAGTTATCAGGAACCTGGGGAAAAAAAAAAAGCAAACGGCGCCTTTACGCTGTCGGGGGGAAAAAAAGCCACCAGTGCCTGCTGCAGGAAGAAGTGCCCGGGGGCGGTAATACCCTCCAGCATTTCCAGCCCCTGCGGGCTCTGCCTGTCCTCCTGCCCACGCAGGTCAGGAACAGTCTGCCCAACCTGCCCCCGGCCACCAGAGCCACTGGCCCTCTCCTAAAGGTACAAAAGAGAGGTCTGGCAGACCATCACTTGGAGAAGAAGAGTGGCACTAATGAAAATTAACCCACACCTGCATCTATTCGTACTATTGGGTCATTATATTTCGATTTTTGCGTCTCGCTTTCAAGGGTGCATTTTTGTCCGTGCAGTACATAGGTCCCAGTTAGCAACAGGCACCAGTAAAGCTTCTGGAAGCCTTTCAGTGCAAACCTGTTTGCCAGATGCTTAAATCAGATTATGAGTGCATTTCAGATCCATCACTAAGCGCCTGCCGGTCTTTACACAGGGGCGTTTCAGAAACATTTGGCGGAGGGAAGAAACAACAAAATGACCTACTTGCCTCTGCTACATATCATACAGGAATCCAAACAAAAGGAAGAGCTCCCATGGGAATATGCACGTTTTGTTGGGCGTACATGGAAAAAAAGGAAAGATTACAGAATCCTGAAGGCTGCCCTGAATGATGCCAGAATTAAGCTAGTGGTTTGGGACAGCAGAAAAAAAAAGAAAATTCCCAAACCAGCACCAAAGTCAGTTATAAAAGCAATGAATCACAGCAATAAACTTTTGAGTGGTGGGTAAGTTATTCGTTAGGTAGAAAATTATGCTGTGGCTTGAAATGCCAGACACTTCTTTCATTTTACAATACTCCACGTGTGAGTCATTTCATAATAACCTGAAACCACTGCCTCATACCGTGGACATAAGGGAAAGCAATACAGAAATATTTCTTACAGAATTTCGTTAAATACTCAACAGGGAATGCAACAAACACGACTCCTCATTTAGAAGGGAGCCAGCCCTGGAGCCCTGGCTACGACAGAAATTCTGGCTGACACCCCCACGCAGCTGGAGCAGAAAAGCAGTTTGCAGGGGGCTGCTTCTTGAGCTTTCAGGTCCAGCCGTTATTCTGACAACTCCTCTCCTTCTACGTAAGAGCCCGAAGCCCCGAGAGGCAACATGGGGCAGTCAGCACCACACAAAGCATCCCCTATCGATCCTCCAAAAGCGCCCTAAATCTTGTAACTGCAGAGACCAAAACCTAAAGGGCAAGGGAGACTTCTCTCTTTACCTTTTCCCAGACCTTAATCTTGCTTGCTCCAACTTTTTTTTTTTTTTTTTTCCCCCTCCCCACACTTTACACACTCCAAACTGACTCTTGCTTCCCAAATAGGCCAGAGCAGCAGGTGACACTGCTGTGGAGAAAGGCAAAAGGCTTACTCTGCTCTGTGCCAAGCGTCCTCCGTTATTCTGTCCTGCTGCACTCTAAATCTGTTTTACAAAACTACATTGTCTCCATCGCAAAAATTGTCTTACTTTCAGCAGATCCCTCGGGATCAGACCCTTAATCAGGATAAACTGCTTTCGGCTCTAGCAAAGACAGTAATCTCTAACAATTTGCATAGCCTCATTATTTTGCCTAAGGATCATCTCCTGCAAAACTCATCTGCTTTGCTGCAGATGAAAACAATCCACCGTATTTTCTTCCCTCAAACCAGGACCCACGTTGATATTAACAATCGCAACTTTAGCAAAAAAGCCACTATCTCTTTGGAGGCTTAAATATTTTGAGAGAGATAATGCGCACTGGAGAGGTGTAAAGGCCATTTCTGCTCACGAGATGCAGCTTTGGTTTGCTGCTAACTCTTTCCCCCCCCCACCCTTTCTCCCACCACCAAGTTTCCCAGGAGCAGCTTCAACGACCGCTTTCCAAGCGGTCAGCACTCCATTGGGCCAAGAAAGGATTTCACACTGTACCTTCTTCTTCTTGGCAGCTCTGTTTAGGGCAGGAGGGTCGTTCCAGCCGTTCTGAGGCCCTGGGACAGAAAGAAAACAGAGATTCTAAGTACCTCGGAGGAGGGCAGTTAGGTCTTCTTGAGCTCAGCTCCCTGCCATGGCTCTCCTGGCAGGGGCTTGGCAGAGCCTGCCCTCCCCTGCCCGCTCTTCTGCCCTTCGCTGGGGGCCAGAACATCTCCTGAGACAGCACGAGCCTCCCAACGCCCCGGCCATCAGACCCCCTGCGCAGGTCTGGCGTCTTGACTAACTGTTGTCAAATTTGGTAGAAGCTGATTTTTTTTTTTTTTTAAATTATTATTATTTTTTATTTATAATTAATTTTTTCTTATTTTGCAGGGAAAAAAAAACCAAAACACAACCTTTGAGCAGACAAGCCCCTTGAAAAGGCAGGCCCACCATGCCCGAAACACAGCTCTGCTACACAGACTGGATATGTGAAGACAGCTTTAGCTACTGGTGAAAGTTTCTCCCATCTGTATCACGTGAAAAGAAATGGGAAGCAGTTTTGAACTTTTTTTTTTTTTCCACCCCCCCCCCAAGACCACCGTAACATTATTATAAACATTAATCAGCAGCAGAGATGTGAGAAACCGTGGGTGAATAAGAACACCATTAAGCTGCATCTATTTCCCAAGAGCTGCTGCTGTGATGGGTTTTATACATGACAGTTACGTTCCCCGGCAACACAACGCAGAAAGAAGAGGATTAAGAGGCAACAGCAGCCTGAAACGCACCAGGCCAGATTCACCCAGCCACCCTGGAGACACGAGAGTCATAAAAATCAAGTTTTCCCCTGCCGGCTACAGCACATTTCTCATGCTTTGTGTCCCAAAAGCAGAGCTGCCGGAGCAAGGCGGCAAAAATCTAGCGTTTTGCATCAAGGGCAATTTGTTTGAAACTGGAAGAAGCACGGAGGATGTCTGAGCAGATTCGCTCCAGGGTGGTCTTCCCTACCAAACCTCCCGCTCTTCCAAGAAAGCGCGCTGGATGCGGCTTGTGCACCAAAGCTCACGTTAGTGCACTAGTAACAGTTCCCCGTCTCACCGCAGAGTACGTGCAATCGGAACCATGGCCGCGGCCTCACTGAGCAACCGGGATTTATTGCACAAAGCCACAAACCCAAATCTCGGCTCGATGGACTTTTTCACCACAGTGTTTTTCACTCAGCAGATGATGAATTCACCTTAGACAGCAGGGCTTAGCGTCACTGCAGAATTTCCTCGATTTATGGAAAATTTCGTTTGCTCTGAGCTTTTTTTTTTTTAAAACAAGTTCCACATCAAAACCATGTTAAAAGAGAGAAATGCAAAACAATTTAAAAACCCTTTTCACGTCTCCTTTCTCTTTAACCAAAGGCAGGGCCATCTCCTGACAGCCACGTGCCCCAGGGGCTCCTCTGTTCCTCCCTATCCAGAAAATCCCAGAGCCCCTCTGATGTAGGAATTCCAATTTCTGCAGTGCTGTGATACTGGTAATGTGTTAAGAAAGTCCCCCAGACTGTTAGTTTTCTGGAATAATTTGCTTTAAAAAAAAAAAAAAAAAAAAGGAAAACCAGCATTTGTTTCTGTGGTTAAAAACTCCAGATATGTTATTGGTTTTAATTAAGGAATTAAAAATTGATTTGATTAAAGTCTAATTGGCAAGCAGCACCGCACATCATGTTCTTCAAGAACATATGCATTGTTGATGTCCGTTCAATTAATTTCATGTAGTGGCTGTAATTATTTTCAGGTTAGGTGGTACCTAGTTCACCTGGGAAGGGAGAGGCCTGGTCTTGAGTCGGTAGGCTTTCTGCAGATAAAAACGCAAAGAGAACTAAAATATATTTTCTTCAAAAAAAACCCCACCAAATGGTCTGGAATTTTTGATTTAGTTTCAATAATCACGAGAAGTCAGAAGAAAAAAAACCACAACACCTAACCCAATTACAATGCCAATTTAGAGACAAATCATTTGTCCAAACCACCCTGTGGAATTGCTTTTGTTTGCCTTCCCTGAAAACACGCCTGTTGCTCTTTCCATGCAATAAATCAGTGTTTCTAGTTGTTTCTAACAAATGTTGCGGAGTCCCGTCCCGCTTTCTTATCTCTTCCAGTGTTCTCATTTTCTATTCCTGCCAGCCAGTGCAGCTGACAGATCATTAGTCTCAGCAACAATCTTCTCACCACCATTTTTCCATTCCAAAAAAAAAAAAAACCACCTTTCTCAGGAGATTCTTAAAGTACTTGACTTCAAGGTGGATGTCAAGGATTTTCCCAAATCAGGGTGCGCTCTCAACTGCATCCAGCCCAGCAGAAAAAAAATAAAAATAAAATGTTCACACAGCAGCTTTACACCCACGTGAAAAGACTCATGTCAGGGTGAGTTCACTCCTGTTCCTGGGGTTGCTCTGGTGCAAACCCTTCCCTTGGCTCAGAATTGCTCTATCACAATTTCAAGCAAGATTTGAGACTCTGAAAATTAAAACTCCCTCGAAAGCAGGTCTAAAGACCTATCACAAAAAAAAGTGAGACAGATTGAAAATGAAATTAAATGCGGGCTTTTCTTGCTTAATGGAGCTCCAAGCACAGCCTAACATACTCATGTTATATGCATTTGCAAAAAAACAGAAGATATTTATAGAACTGTTTCTTTTTTAAGTGCATCTTTAAATCCAAGTCAGTTCAAAGGTCAGGGGCTTTTCAAGACTTCAAATTTGAGATCTTTTTTTCCTTCCTCCCTTACCCCGTCCTTTAAATGAATCACATTTGCAAAGTGAAACAGGATTTCCCCGGGTTAGATCACCACCACACACAAAAGCGCGCCACTTCAAAGCCAAGATCAGCATCACTACACGCTTTGCACGGGAACATCCAGAGTCAGAGGTGAGATCTACTTCTGGCTGCAGATTTCTGTGGTTCTTTGGGATCTCCTTCACTAAGCAACGCAGCTACTCTGGAAAATATGCTGGCTTCGGCAGCTCACCGTGCCCCGGAGTCCACCTCTGCATAGGTCACATCAGCAAGATGCGTTAAGACTACCGTCTACGTTGATTACACAATTTTACAAATCGATTGGTATTGGCATTAATGTCCCTAAATTTCTATTGCCCGGAGTACAGAGCTTCACCCACTCCGAGCACGCCACAACGGCTATGTCACTTCATTGTTAACGTAAGAAATTTAGTGAGTGACAGAGCTGAAGTGCCTGCCAGCGATGCAAGCAGACCAGTATTTGGAGGTGCAGAAGCTCTGCTGTCTGCATTATAAAGCGCTGCTCCACATCCCAGACCTAGAATCCTTTCCAACACCTCTTCCTCTGCCCAATTCAATGCTTCCTCTGTCTTACAGAGAGAAGTTTGACGTGGGTCTGTAACATGGGGTAAGGAGACGTCACAGTACAACGTCTCGAAGAACAGGGAGGACACTGAACCTGGCTGCAGGACAGAGGGAAAACGTTTCAGAATCACAGAATCATTTAGGTTGGAAGAGACCCTTGGGATCATCGAGTCCAACCATCCACCCTACTCTACAA
>JAOXJK010000012.1:21453148-21484746 GCA_025774025.1 Xenus cinereus | reverse complement strand
TGCTGTCCCCTCTCCAGCAGTTCCCTGTCCTTCTTGAACTGGGGAGCCCAGAACTGGACCCAGTGCTCCAGATGGGGTCTCACCAGGGCAGAGCAGAGGGGCAGGATGACCTCCCTTGACCTGCTGGTCACACTCGGCACACGTTACTGCTTCACTGATGAAATTTTCTCTTTATCCGAAAGTCATCAATGAAATTATTCAGTAAAATAAAACAAAACAGGTTTCCAAATGTAGTTTGAGTACATTCTCCTGGTCCTTTTCCTCTGATGGCAATGGTGGCATGTGGTGATCCCTGCTGCCTCCCTCCTGCCTGCTCATTGCCCATCGCTGCGTGGCACAACCGCCCACGCAGAACAGGTTGGGGGCTGTCTCCCCGCACCCTGTCTCATCACTACCAGCCGCAGCTGTACTATCCATAGCCCTGTCCACCATTTCACTGAGTGTGAGCAGATATATTTTTGTAATCAACTGGGGTGACTGGATAAGGAAAAAAGTTATACTTGTTTCAAAATGAAAGGAGAAAGAAGATTAATAGTTTTCATTATAAAAAAAAGAAATCTATTAATTTTCTTTATATTATTCACCTTAATCTCATTGTTATTTCATTCTTTTTCCTGCCTCATAGTATGGATATTGGGCAGACTATGTCTGTGAGAAGAAAGCTGGTTATATTTGTAAAAGAAAACCTAAATCACAAATAGCTGGAGAAAAGGAAATTACTGATGTAGGTTGCAAAAAAGTAAGTACATAGGAATGGAACAATAATTTCCCAGATAAAACAAGTACCTTGTCTCAGAATCTTCGAGAATTTTTTGAATTATTTATATTATTTACATATAGAATTATTTTTATTATTCATTATGAAGTTTTGATCTCTCAGTTAGTTACTTTAAATTGTATTAATCTGTTTATAGAAACAGCTTAGAAGGAACCTGCAATTTCACTGCAAAAGATTTCTAATTAATAATGTTAATGTTTATTGTTTCATTCATTTTTAAATCGTATAGCTCACTTACTACACGATATCCCAGTTATTTTAAAGTTATATGGAAATCCTGATATCACATTACAGGGCTGGAGAAGATATGGAACCTACTGCTATTTTGCTGGATATGTTCCAGCAACCTTTTCAGAAGCAAACACCACTTGTGAAGAAGAAAAAGGTTACTTAGCCACAGTTGAAAATCGGTATGATAATGACGTTTCCTCTGCTTTTAAATAGATAATAGTTGTATCTTTTAAAATACTCCTGGAATTACTGCTCAATTCTAATAAAACCTCAAACAGCAGATTATCCAATTTGCAGACAAGGTCTCTAGTTGAGCAAAAAAAAGTCTTAGTTTTCTTTGTTGACTTATCCAGAGTCAGAATCCCATCATAAGATCCTCTCTGTGAGTCTGAAGCAAGGAAAAGGATAAAACGATTCATAGCAGATTAGACAAGTAGGGTTTAGATTTCATTTGCATCATTATGATCCTTTTTACAGGTATGAACAAGCCTATTTGACCAGTCTTGTTGGGCTGAGGCCTGAGAAATACTTCTGGCTTGGTCTCTCTGACATGGAGGTCCCAGGCACTTTCAGGTGGGCCAACGGTGATGCCGTCTCCTTTACGCACTGGGGTGCAACAATGCCTGGTAGGTGCCGTGACAGTGGATGGTGGGTACTCTCTGCAGTTGTGGTCCCTACTGGGGTTTGCATTGGTAATGTCCTCAGAATTTTATGCTTTAAGCTTTCGGTATATTTTACAAGAACTGGCAGTTTTCAAAACCCATCTTTTAATTTCAAAGGAGCAATTTGAACAGCTGTTCTTTATTAGGACATCTGATATGTCTACTTATAAGATTAACCTTTTGGCTCATGTTCAGAAAGATCAGAATCTAGAAAATTGCCTTCTTTCAGATAAACAGGAGTTACGGGCAGCTCCTGACACCATCCCACACTTATCTCTCTAGTGGTAATATTAGCCTGGGAGAAAAGTTTGAAACAGAGCAACTGTAATAAGGACTTTACATTAGAATTACAAAATTACAATATAAAAAATGATTATAACTTTTTTCTTTTTAACTTGGGGTGCTGAGAAAACTACATTCATGGGATTATACTGAAATTGTGCAGAAGCATAGGAAACAGTATTTCAAAATGCCATGAGGGAATGTGCTCTTCCGAAGTTACACTACATCCTTCCTAGCGATCATTTGCCTAAAAAATGTCTGAAAAATACTTCAGTGATGTTATAAAGTGGAAAATAAAAATTGAAAAAAAAATTGCAGAAGAGTAATTGGTAAATTAGCTGAATCTATAATAAGGAATAGGATAAAGAGGATATACTAGGAAAGATATATAAAATTACTTGTGTAAAGGGAGATCATACTCATACATCTCCTGGAGCCCCCCACAGGAACCAAAAGGATGTAAATAAGGGAAATCTAGTTAGTGTTGTCTATCATCTCAACTACCAAAAGCCTTTCAGCTAATATCTGACACAGGAAAGCTCTTACATGAGTAAAAAGTGTGATTAAAAGGCAGGAAATAGAAGGTGAGGTTTCTTAAATGGGGCTATTTTTGAGGGGCTATTTTTTATGGAGGAAGAGTGTTTACCAACAGCGTCCCATAATGGTCTGTTTCAAAGCCCATGCTCTGGAAAATGTGAAATAGTGAGGTGACACCTAAAAGATAACTCTGCTATTCAAGTGTTGTTGTATGGCAAGAAGGGAATGGATGCTGCTCAAAAATTTTAAGTAAGAATTCAAAAAATTAAACTGTATAAAATATCTAACATGGTTTTTGTTTCTCATAAAGGACGTAAACCAGGATGCGTGGCCATGAGAACTGGGACTGCAACTGGATTATGGGATGTTATTGACTGTGAGACAAAGCAAAAATATATCTGTAAGCAGTGGGCAAAGGGTGCAACGTCTCCACCTACTCCAACTACTGCTGTGGTCCCCACTTGCCCTGAAGGCTGGGTATCAAACCACCGTAGTAGTTCCTGCTTTAAAGTAAGTGCTTAAATAGTTAAAAGAAGCAGCAAGTCTTTGAACTGCTTGGTTTTAAAAAAAAAAAAAAAAAAGGAAAAAGTCAAGAAAAAGGAAGCAACATCTTCATTTTGCAATATTTGAGATTAGAGTATGGCCAAAATACCCAAACCCAAACCAAAAAACCCCTACCAAACATCTCCAGGAATTTTCCAGAAAACAGGAGAAACTAAAGAAGAAAAACAAGGTGAAGGGACTGGAGACAAGGGTAGGGAGAAGGACACGGGAAAGAAAATGAGGAATTTTTTAGCCTGGGGGTAATATAAATCGCAGCAGAAAATGGATGAAGAGGGAAGTAAATATCAAGCACCTAGAAAGACATAAGAAAAAGAGAAAAAAGTAAAAAGAGGGAATAATATACTATTTGCAAGATAATTGGGAGAGCAATGTTGAAATTCTGTATCAAAATACCAGAAGCAGCAAAGCTTGCAGTTACCATGGCTTTTTATCCCAGATATGGTCAGTAGGTTGTGCAAAGATCCCATATTTATCTGGGGAAAGACTTAGGGAGCAAAGTAGAGAAATAGTGAAGTCTATCCACAGGCAGAACAATGCCGAAGGCTGGACCTCACTAAGATAAGCATATTACCCCCAAAAATAAAGCAAAAATAAAGTCACATGAAAAGTTAATTAAACCAGTGTTTATGAAGAGAATTTATCAGAGAATTTTAGATGCAAAGCTACAGATAACTTGTATTTGAAGTACAAACAGTTATGCCTGAGCAGGCATAGAAATGTGTTACGTGAGATATGTGATATGTGTCATATGTGATATTTCTTACCACTTTATTTCGATTATCAAGTCCTTGTCTTTTTATTATATTTGGGTCTTTTATTATTTCTTTCAATCTCAGCTGGAATGGTATTTCCTTGGGCTCCTTTATCTCCAAATCATCAGTTTTAGTTTTGGTCAAACTTTTCCTTGTTCTGCATGAAACTACCAAAATGTTAGACATCATATTGCAAATGTAAAGTGAGAGATGTAAATCGCCATGAAGTCTTTCTTTTGCCTGTATCTTCAGACTCCTACCAGGCCATCTGGCCTCTCTGTCACAACCACTCTCCTTTCCCTTCCTCTGGAAGGTGACTTGGGCCTTCCTCCAGGTAAAATAAGTTAAAGGGTATTGTATTCCTTTCTAGCAATTCCTTCCCTTTGTTTGTCACCACTGCACTAACTAGCTAGACAATTCTAGTGCAAAAATTTTATGAACAGTAGTTAATGCTATTTCTCTTATGGACTTTTACTTGGTTGTTTCTTTATTATAACGTAAATAATATGTTTTAAAGTAATCTTTCCATAGTGTTTTGGCAGATCAAATACTGAAAAGAAATCATGGTTTGAAGCTCGAGATTTTTGTAGACAAATAGGAGGGGATCTGGTCACCATTAACAGTAAAGAGGAGACACGGTTACTAAGAAGTGCAATGTAGTGAGTATCTTATGTATGTTTTTCTTACCAGATTTAAGAAATGTTTCATATGAACTATTACGGATGCTCTTAGAAGATTTCTGAAATGATGGATTCCTCAAAAGCCAAGAAACCTGTGATAGTTTCAAATTTTATCTATTCATGAATGTTTTTAACTGTTTCATGAATCAAAGAGCTGCTTCTATCCAGAAAATTAAAAAAAAAAACCAAACAGTGTCACAATTACTAGATATAATTTAGAAATTCATGAAATTGTGGGGAGTGGTATTTTTAGTAGGTTAGAAAATGTGAACAATATTTTTACTTTTGTCTCACCTTGAAGTAGTCAATGCTGAGACCATTTTCTGAATCTGTTAAGGCCTTTCCTAAGAAAACATAACATAGAAGAAATATCAACATTATTAAGTCCGATAAATAAGCCATTGCCACTGAGCCACAGAAATATTAGATATTTCTGTGAGGAACATATGCATCTGTATACCCTTCACCAAAGATATGCCAAAAATATGGCAATTATGACAACTTCACTGCACTTTACCATCCGTTCCAGATAGATTAATGAGGTGTTTCTGGTTGTTTTTTGTGTTGATGTTTACACACTGCTCTGCCTTGTAATTTCTGTTAGTGGCAGCAGCTGTAGCTTTCGAAGAGTTTGGCTGGGTATATTTTCCTTGAATCCAGATGAAGGATTTGCCTGGAGTGATGGCTCTCCGGTGAGTATTTTCATTTTTTATCAAATTTGTTTGCTTAAGACATTTTGGGGTTTGTAGAAGAGCTTTTTGGTTTTTTACTGTTAACTTTTCCAAAGACAACACTAATCCTGAAAACATTTACATAGCTATTAACCTTAATTATCATGAATAAAATCACAGCAACACATTTGAGTACATGGAATTCATCTGTATCTTATTATGATCTGTAGTGTTCTGCATGACACTCCAACGTATTTTCTTTTCCAAGAATATAATATGAACACACAATGTCACAATACAAATATTGGTCACATCAGACCTGGCCTCCTGCCTCTGGCAGTGGCCAGAAGTATTTTAAGAGTTAATAAAACAGCAAGCATATTTCCCAGTATGTTCCTGCATCCCCCACTAAGTGACGGTACAGGGTCTTTCAGAACCAGATCTCACATCTGTGGTCTTATTTTATTTATTTCCATGAATTGATTCAGTCATCTCTCAAGCCCATGTAAATATCCACAAATATGTGAAAGGTTCCTGCATGATTCCAGTGCTTATTACCTTCCTTTTACTCCTACTCTCTATTTCCTATTTTCTAATCCAAGCAAGGACTTTTCCTCTTGTTGCATATTAGTTTCCTTAAAAGTTTTGGGAAAAGATCTTGTCAAGAACTTTTTGAAATCTCAAGTAGATTATATCAAATGGCTCTCCCTTCCCATATGGGTGTTAGTTTTTTCAGAGGTAACTCCACTAGGTTTGTAGAACATGACTTCCTCCCCAAAAGCCACGCTCCCATCCTGATTAACCTCAGAGAAGGGAAGCTGCGAATGCTGAACTGATGCACGATATGGTCACTGCCACTGGACAACTGTCGGATAATGTAATTTTGAACCAGGTTGCAGCTGATGAAGTGAAAACTACCTTGTCTGCAGATGATTAGCAGAAGTGGGATGGAGGGGGGAGGTTCTTAGCTAGGTGGAGTTCATTAGAAACAGTCCATTTGCCTGTTTCTATTCTGGCTGTGTCGAGGGCTTCAGGCATGAACAAGAGGAAAAGCCCTCCATGGCAAGACAGACTGCCTGATCACTGGCGTCATTGCCCCACTGTAAAAATTCTCACTCCTACAGCACACTATTTTGCACGTTTTCTAGTTTTTTCAGTGAGAGACAGTATTTCAGACAAATCCAGTTTCTTTCTGTTTGCCAATGGAGAGTAAAACTGCTGAAAGAGATGAAAAGAATAACACAGGTGATTTCTTCTGTAGGTTAGGTACACAAACTGGGATGCCAGCTCAAGAAATCCAGGAGGACACAAGTTCTGTGGCTTACTCAACGGTGGGACTTTCTCTAATACATGGATTCTTTCAGTCTGTGAAGTTCAGCTTGACTGGGCTTGTCAAATAAAAAAAGGTAGATTTAGTCTTCTCTTTAAGCAAGAAGTTTAAACAACTTTACAAGTAGTTGCTTCTTAATATAAGTTGCAAATATAAGACACAAAATTTTGAAAATTACTTTTTCCAGATGGAGGTCAAGAGCATTTGGTAACATTATATCAGTCAGGATTTTTCAATGACAGATGATGAAAATAATTTACATGTATTTCTTCATGTAAATTAGGATGTATAAATAAGCCATGTGTTTGTGAGGGTTTCATAGGTTGCAAACTTTTTGAATATTAAGAAGTTTTTGTTTGTATGTTTGCAATGTAGGGGGTAAGGAGTTGTGAATTCCTTACAATACTAGTCTATACACTAACACAGATAAACCTAAAAACTAAATACAATATGTTTGTACACCAAACATATTCTTGCCTTGAGATTTCACTGAATTTATGGCAAACTACGGGCAGTTAAAAGGGGTTGGAGGAAGTGCTGGGAGATGGATGGAATCAGAAGGGTTTGTTCTGCCTTTCTGCAGCCCTCCAGCCCCACAGTGATGCTGAACCTTCCCCAGCTGGCCAACCCACTGCCATTTCCCATGGCGTGGGTAGCAGCCTAGGCACATCACTTGCTGGGAAGCCACAGAGAGCTGCACAGCTCTGGGGATGCCAGCTTTCCTGCCTGGCACCCACCAGAGTTTTGGAGAGCACTGAAACATTTGTAAGTGAGATTTTGATTCTGCCAGATCAGACTTTTTTTTCCCCAAAGAAAAAATGTCCCTGTAGAAAAAATCTGCTGCCCATAGGAATCGTATGAAGCCATTTCATACAAGAAAAGACATCAGGCTCACAGTTCTGTTGGTATGTTTGGCAGCTGACATCAAGGCTGGTCATAACTCTAACAATATGGTTAAGGACAATGGATGAAACCAGCCTGGGGCGGTCCTCCAAGTTCTCCTTTAATATTGTTAAGGATTCATCCGTTATTGGAAAAACAATGGTTCAAAGCAGTGGCATTTCTTCTTCTGTCAGAATCAGAAATAACTTACGGTCAGTATATATAGTCACATTTCCTTTTGCTTATGAATATTTGGTACTGAGAGAATTTTTTCATAGAGCTGAAGTAAATCTAGTGGAAATTTTCTCCTGCTTGATAAGAAGACCGCTCTGGAAGATTGTGGTATGTCTACTTATGGATCAGTAAAGGGTCTGTAAAGCCAAAGGTTAAAGTGTTTCACACAAATCTACTGTGGCTTACAGACTGGAAGAGCAATTTTCCCTCATGTTGCTCTGCACAGGAATGTGATCCAGCCAAAGCTATGACTTTGCTGGTACGAAGCACAGCTTATGATAGAACATTATAAGTAGATGACCATGCATGTTGAATAATATGGTGCTGAACTGTGTGCTTAAACCTGCTTTCTAGTCAATGGCAAAAGACTGCAGAATCCTCTTCTGTTCCTTACTCTGCTCCGTGCAGTAAGTCACAAGCTACACCTTGCTACATAAAACATGCTACAGGGAGATGCGTTATGCCTTCTTTCCTCTTTTTTTTTTGCAGGAGTGCCATTAAAATCTGAACCAACCGACACTTATGGTAGGGTTTTATGTACATTTACTTATCTTGTTCGTTATTTTTTATCTAAATTCTTATTCTAAAATGAGCTTCTGTGTTCTACAGATACAGAATTTAAGGCTGCCTTATTTATCTTCCAGCATATAAAACCACTGCGGATGGATGGGTCACATATGAAGATAAGCTGTATTTTATCAGCAAAGAACGTGTCTCCATGGAAAAAGCCCAGGAGTTTTGCAGCATGAATTCTGCAGACTTGGTTGTTGTTAATAGTAATAGTGAGAGGAGGTTCCTACAGAGAGCACTAAAAGAAAGTGTAAGAATCAATACAAATGACCTAAAGTAGAAATCCTTTTGACAATCTACTCACAAAACTTGGATTGCCTCAGAGGTAGAGCCATCTGCATTTGCACTAACGAAATCTTCAGGAGATGAGATCTGTGAAATTCCCCCCTAAAAGCACCCTTTTGTCCCATGGGATCTGGTGTCTCCTGCTCTGCACCAGCTGTGCTGAGGTGGTGAGACAGGCCAGTGGGAAGAGTGATGATGTGGGAAGGTGCCAGCTGGGCTGGCTTGGGAAGTAGTTGGTGTGAGGTGGAGACTTGAGGTTGGCATGAGGTGGTGCTGCAGTCCTGGAGGGAGAATTAAAGATGTGTACCAGTTTTTGATTCAAGATCTGCTTCGCTTCTACCCCATCCTAAGAACGCAGCTCTGATGCTCCAGATGAAAACTAATCAACAGCACATCCATTTCTGCTTGTTTTACTTCAAAGTTGGTTTGTTTATGGTTGTTGGGTTTTTTTTTTTCAATGAAAATACTATCCTTCTGTTTTAGGAACAATCCTGGTATTGGTCAGGATATTTCATCGGTCTAAAAGTGAGTCTTGATAAAAAGTTTAGGTAAGTTATGATGATCACTGCAGCTCTCAACACATAGAAATAAATACAGTATTTTTTTTGTAGCTGGAGGTTCTAAATGGGTTGTTTTCAAAGACTGAAGACCATTGTATATCACAAGTACAAAGCAGAACAGAATAGTCCTAGAATAGTCCAAAAATTTTCCCCAAAAAGAAATGGAAAAAGAACATTTTTTCTTGAGTAAACACTTACACAAAGAAAGGCTTGGCAGCTGTACCCTCCATACACACTTTCTCAAGTTTCTTTTAAAGATTTGCCCCATGAATTGGAGTGACACTTTACTATGCTGTATTTTATACCTATAAACACACACGTTTAAAATATGACCCATACTATAGAGCCTTGCTTTCTTATGCATTTTCTCTATATACCATAGCTTCACAGAGGGTCGTCCAGAACTAGGAAGATGTGGATAATAAGTACAAAAGCTGCTTCTGACAGAGATTTTTATGGCAGCCTCAGCAAACTCCTGTTCCAGGAGAAAAGTCAGCAGAAGTCTATAGTGCAGTAAAAGTATTGCAAACAAATCCAACATACAAATAAAGAGAAAACTAAATTAAAAGATACTAACAAGCATGATACTGACACTGGCTGCCTTCTCATCTGCTAGTTAGAACATATCTGGGAGGTGAAAGAATAGGCTTCTAATCTTGACCTTAAACAGGTTTAGAGGAGATTTTAATTTAACATTTCTATTTTAATGCCACTGTTGGGTGTCTGTAAATCACTAACATTAAAAAGGGCAGAAGAGTAGTGGGGAGACAAGTTGGTAGTGACTGAGTCAGTGCATGATTCTAACCTCCGGATTTAGGACACAAATTTTGGAGACAGAGCATCTCCTTTGTTTATGGGTCTTGTGAACACCTCCTTTATTTCAATCAAGTATAACATCATCAGCAAGAGATGGATGAGGGAGGTGAACTCGCTTCCCATTTCAGGCTGAGTGACCTAAGTTCTGAAATATTGATTAAAATGCAGTTCCAACCTCTTCTTCCTTCAATGGCAATGTATGACAGTAAAAAGCATGTAAGCATAAAAAAAAAATCGTCAATCTTGATACTTCAGAAAGGGTGTTTTTAAAGCTGACAGAATATCCATTAGATTCCAGACACAAGACTTAAAGGAAATAACCTATGGAGATATTTCTCTGCAGAGTAAAATCCAGAGAGAAGTATTTTTGTCCTTGGTTTTATCTATGAAAACATTAGGAATGCTCAGACAGAAGAGCATCATATTAACTAGATGATACAATGAAATCACTTAAGATAATAAAACTTTTAATATTCTTCTATGTATTATATATTATGGCTAATTGAAAATAGTTTCTAATATTAAATGATGTCTGGTCAGTCCTGCCTTTCAATGGAAAATATGCTTGGTGTATTTTTTTTCTATTTTGCAACCACTAGTATTTTACATAAATTTCTTCAAATTAGAATAATCAGGTAAGGAGAGGAAAATCTGTAACAGTCCTTCCAGTTTTAGCCAGTTCCCATTAATGGGTCTTCTTAATTGTGAGATGTTAATTAGGATTCTTCTATCACAATTGAAGTGTATCAATTAATAACTAATTGTATATTTTTTTCTTTAAGCTGGATAGATGGAACTCCAGTAACCTATGTGGCCTGGGCCCCTAATGAACCCAATTTTGCAAATAATGAGGAAAATTGTGTGGTAATGTTGCCAGACCAAGGTAAGTAACAAGGCTAAGCTATTAGATTTTATTTGTCTCTGCTTGGATTACAACTGATGCTGTCAAACCTCTGCTGTCAGTTGCCACACAATCTTTCATAGCTGTTTTCTGCAATTCCTTTCCAGTGGCAAGCCAACAAGATGCAGTAACCGGTGTAACCATCAATCAGGGAAGAGTTTGTGTCCTTAGAACAGGGAGATTTCAGTACCATGTGTAATTTAATGCAGATGTCTGTGTCTGGATTTGTAACATTGACATTGCACCTTTTTACTGAGCTTTTCACTACTTGTCTTAGTAACAAGTTGAGTGGGGTCTCTCTTCACTCCTATGAATTTAAGAAAACATGTATGACAGCTACAGGAAATAGAGGGGGTTGAAGGTACGCGCGAATGAGGAAAGGAAAGAAACAATTACGTCTAATGACCTAGGACCCTCTTACGTGCTTAAAAATGCTCTTACATGTAAATATCTTGCAAATCCTAGAGGTAATTTTTTCTCTTGGTTGCATTTCTGTAAGTTAGCTGAGGCTAACAGGAATTCAGTAATAGATGCATAAGGAAATCAATCTCTCAATTTATGTTTTATAAAGAAGTCGCTCAGCAATCCGGTCTGAAATTCTACATTTGTATGAAGACACCAAGAACAAGATTCACTTTTCTAAACATAGGCATCTGGTTTGATTGAGATGTATTCCTCTTTCTTTAGCTGTTGATCCAGAAAGAGGCAGCCACCCTACTGGTCCCTGCCGTATCTACCCACTCTGCAGAGGTGGCTCAGTGCTCCTGAACTTGTCTCAGATGATGCTAGAAGTTTACATGTGGGCAACTGAATTGGGCTATAAGGGAAGCATTAAGCTTGAGCTGATGCCAAAATGTAGCTTATATGAGCTCTGAAGTCTCACTATAGTCAAATGGAGATCTCACCTGCACAGTCAGCGTTGCCTGAAGAGAAATTCAGTTTACTGTAGTGGAGTATTTAGTTGCCTACCTGTAGGTGACTGTAGCCACCCACAGTGTCCTAGAGTTAGCCCACCTGACTGTAAGCTTCTCACAGGAACAGTGCCATAACTTTCAGCTCCCTGCAGGTGCCTTGCATAGCCTCTCAAACAGTGCTTAGGGCCTCTGTTTAGAAAAATGAATCCTGCCCTAGCTCTCTGTTGACTATAACAGTATCTTAGAAACCTAGTGTATATCTTGACAACTGAAATGAGGTATTTTAATCTGGAAACTGAATCCTTAGATAATTTCTATTAACTTGAGATGTTGGCCCCCGAGAGATGGCAGATATTTTATAACGCATGTTTGGACACTATATTGTGTTCTTGGATTGATCCCATATTTCCTATTTCATCCATTTTCTTTTCCAATTTGCTTGGTGGTATATTTCCCCTGCTGCCTGCAATGTGATGATGCAATAGCTTGAACAAATCACAAACAGGTACACAGGCTGTGGAAAGCCCTTGATGAGGAGCAGAAGGGTCAGGTAGTTCAAATTAAGCACAAGGGGCTACAGCTGTGCTACTATTAGAGCTTCAACTGGCTCATTCAAAGCTTCCATGGTTACTTTGACTTCAGATCAAACTGCAGCCTGAAATATAAGATACAGAACACTGTGTTCTTCTAAAAAAAAAAAAAATTCATTTTTTTCCTCTTTCTCCTGTAATTCTCGACTCAGAATCTTTGGGGGAGGGAGGGTAGGTGGGAGAGGGGGATGTGTGTGTAGAAAGTAGAATGAAGTTAATTGATGACCAGAGTATTTCTTCTGAGTCACTTGCCCTTTTTTCCTAATCTTTTATTCTTTTTTTCAATTGCTAGACAGTAGTCCAGTAACTAACAGTGCTGAACAGCAAAGTCCATAAACACTCGTTTGTAAAAAAATAGCTACATAAATGTAGCGTTTAGCTCTTCTACACGCTTTAATGGTGTGAAAAGCAGAGATTAACCTCTTACTAACTCAAAATTAGAAGTGATAAATTATTGTTACAAATACTATAACATCTTGACTTCATTATTCAATCTAACTATTTTTAGGCTTGTGGAATGATATAAACTGTGGTTCATCCAATAGATTTATATGTGAAAAACATAACAGTTCTATTAAGTCAACGTTTGCTTCTCCATTGCCTCCTGGAGGATGTCCAGAAAGTTGGCTTTTCTTTAACAACAAGGTATGTCAACAAGTACTTTCAGTAAATTATGTGTACCACTGGAAATGAAAAAAAGAACTGAAAAAAAAATATGTTTTTTTTATGATTATAAAATAAATGTGGAGAGCAATTATCCAGTCAGAACATTCTGGATGGATGGCTGGGCTTTTTTACAGGTAGCTATAGAACTTTGTAGAGAAACACAGTAAAAGTAAATGTGTGCTGAATAAATTTTAGAGAACGTAGTTTACATAGGCTTAAAATACACTGTTACTGTTTAAGAAAACCCTTCCTCCTCCTCTTCTGTTTTATGTATTTATGTTAGGAACTTAAATTTGTAACAGTCAGTCTTGAAAAAGAAGTTCTTCAGGTGGAATGATTTGATGAGAATGCATTTGAACAATCCCTTTGGCTCGTACAGGGTCCTCAAAGCTTTGAGTTCAGAAAGAGGATGCCAAACTACAATTGTTCTCATAGTTTTATTTTCAGACATGGTCTGGAAGTTCTCATTGCTGCAACAGAATTTGTAACAATTTGAGTTGAAGCTCCATTTGCCAAAGTTTTTCTACTTTATATACACTGTACTACTACTGCATCCTCCAGATGTTAGGTCAACGTATCAAAGGTATTTCATACACTTTGGAGAGACGAACAGTTATAACCACAGTCATTGGAAGCAGAACAAGGCAGAGTAGAGATCATTCACTGCAGCTGTGTCATCCAAAGCCACATTTTCTTGGTTTTACGTTATCCCATAGTTACTGCACAAAGCAGGCAGATGAAGATGTGAAAAGGAATTATGTACTTGACATCATTACAATCAATTCAGATGATACTAGAGTCCTGGAGTCCTGGAGACCTTGTGCAATGAGAGGGGCTAAGTATCTACCTGGGTAGACATACATACTTTCTACTCTTGAGCTCTGTCACTTACCCTAGCTCTGATTTCTTTTTCTGGAGAAATGTACATTCGATAGTTGATCTTAGTCACATACAACAGTTCCCACCTTTGCTAGTTTGAATTAAGTGCTTGGTTGTTTTTTCAGTGTTTCAAAATATTTGCTTCAAATATAACAAGAAAGCTGATGTGGCATGCTGCACGAGACACTTGTATTGATTTGGGAGGAAACCTGGCTACCATACCAAATGAACAAGTGCAAGGTACATACGTGGGCTCTATTGAAAGAAAAAATATTAATCTCCCACTAAAGAAACTACTGTGTTCTCTAAAATAGGTAACAGGATTATCTGTTGAAAGTTGCTTAATAGACAGATCAGTTTATGCTTGGTTTAAACTCCAAGGTGTGAAATAATAGCTAAATTATTGTATAGAAGAAATAAAGTGTGTGTTTCTAGTTCTTTCAGTGCTCAGTTCTCATGAAACTTCCAGTCTTTTTTGAGTACGATTGCACAGATCCCTCAAACTAACAGGCATCTGTATTTTCTCTCTCTCTCACTGGCAATATGATTTGCTGGAATCCTGTGTGCGCATGCACAGTGGGGAAGGGGACTTTTTCTAATATTCTCCAGAGCTTTCTTTTTGGCTATTTTTTTCAACCCTAATGCTTGTGTAACATATGTTTCTACAGATGCTTATCTAAACATTTAGTTAAAGGCAGATGGGCTCTGTTGTGGGAAATGTTATCCTTTTAATATGGCCCCAGTTCTGGGCTTTTGCACATTTTTCCTGTTTTGGGTAAGTCTAGATAAGCTTTCCTTAACGAGAAATCTTTGCTTCCCTCCAGCTTTCCTCTTCTATCATTTAAAGGATGCCATGACTAATGTTTGGATTGGGATGAATGATATCAGCACAGAGTCCACATTTCTTTGGACAGATGGAAGTACCGTTTCCTACACCAACTGGGCTAACGGTGCACCAGAAAAGAAACAAAGATACATTGACTACTATTACTTAGAAACATTGACCGACATCACTGTGGAGGTACAGGAAATTTAAGTAATATCTTAGGCAGCTAGATGATTTTGCTAAAAGGGGAGTTACAGCAGCAATAGCAACATGCCAAACAAGGTTTAGCGAATCACTGGATAACCACTCCAGCACACACAACATATTTGGCAGAGGTTCTGAAGGAGAGGGACTTTGTGCTTTCCATCTGACCTACTGCAAAATACAGATTCTATAATCAAGCCTGGAGAGGCATGTATTACATCAGTTCCCCCACAAACTGCATTACCACAAACATTAAAGTTGCAAAGTGAAACATAGAAAAGTTATGATAAGCCAAAATTAAGGTTGTTGGTGCAACTTTAATCTGTCTGTGTCTATGTCCCATTCCTGGCTAATGTTCTCCCACGGTGTTTTACTAGTTTATGGTGGTACAAAAGGATATCTTCAATAAAAGGGCTATTGCACCGCTGAAATTCAATCTCTTTTTCCAAGGAGGGAAACACATAGAAGAAATGATAGCTCACTCGAGATTTTTAACATCTACCATCAGTCTACCTGCTTACGACTAAAACTTCTTTAAATCGGCGTAAGAGAGATACTCGACTGAAATGCTGAAAGATGGTCATGGCCAATCCTGAAAGCAGAGGAGCCATGAAGGAATTATTGAAGGAATTAGAAATGAAGAAGTAAAGGGAAAATTTGGTTGTTAGTAAAGACATCTGATAGTGATAACTTGATAATGACTACAAACAAGAAGACATATTTTAGGTACCCTGGTCATTTCTGTAGTCATTAAAGAATTCTTAATAAACTGGTAAGATTACTTTTTATAGACCTTTCTTTCAGACCTTGACTGGCACCAGTGGAAGCCTGGTTCCAATTTAAGGAATAAATTCACTAATAAATACTAGGTCAAGCCATTTGGCAGAAACCTAGGAAATTTGAACTAATGCTCAATGAGCTTCTCTCCTCTCCCTTTTTTTCTTCCTTTTCTCTGCCACCAGGCTTGTACTAGGAGTTTAGGGTCTTCAGCTCATCACCTCCTGATTGCCTTTTGTAATGGTTGTTTATCTTCTCCTCTCCTTCAGACAGATTGCGTCTTGATTGTGAAGTCAGATGGGAAATGGAGAGATGATAGCTGTGACAACGAAAGAGGCTACATATGCCAGATGGATTCACGTGAGTTCTGTTTAATCCAGTCTCCTAGACAGAATAAGTATCTCAGATAATCTGAATATGATTCCTTTCGGCTTTGAATCTCATCCTGAGTCTCCGAGCCCTTCAGAGCTCCACCAGTCTTAAGGCTGCACTGTTTTTAAAGTACAATTTTTTCCGCAGAAGTTGCTGGAGAGGAACCACTATCTTAATTGGGGTTTTGTACTTAAATAATGAATAATAATAGAGAATAATAAATGGAAAGGGATTTCTTCTCAGTGAAATATGAAGCTTTTAGGCATCCTCTTGAAGTGTAGTATAAAACCATGCTCTTACAGTGATCTCCCCGTACTCCTGGCTGTCTCCGAGGAGAGCATTTAATCCTCTCTTAACATTTCTACTGAATGCCATATGATGTCTATTAAAATGTACAGCCTCTTGGCTTTGTCTTTATTGTTGAAGAATATTGATTTTTTTTTTTTTTTTACACCAAAATGAGTAATGAATGTTGACTCTCCTGCTGTAGAACTGTACAGCAAATCCCTGCTGCCCAGCGATATAATGGGAGTAGAGAAGGCAAAGCATAGATAACAAAACAGTTTTGCCTCATCTTTATTACGGCATTATTAAAAACTGTTCTCCCTGCTCCCCCTTCAGTCAGCTCCTGCAGCCTGTTCACTCTCAGCATAGCTAACTTGCTTGTAAGGACCCTCTCTCTCTGCACAGCAAACATATAGTTTTAGGGAGGCATTTTTAACTTGTTTAATCCCAGCTACAGGTGTTTATACCTTTAGAATCCCAAGGGTGGAAAATTTTTCATGAGCTTAAATAAAGATTTGGACTTACGGTTAGTACTGGATTTTTTGAACTATTTTTTAATAGCTTCTATGCTATAGATAAGTGGAATGTTGTAAATTCCTGCATTCAGTTTTTTCTTCATAGTTACCATGCAGTCTGAAGTACCAACAACAAATCCACCCTCTGGCTTTGCCCATTACGGTGACAGCAGCTATTCGATCATCTCATCTGAAATGCAATGGGAAGAGGCCAGAAAAAATTGTCAAGACAAATCTGCAGAACTTGCTAGCATCTCAGATGGTTATGTCCACTCATTCCTGTGGATCCAAATGTTGAAATATGGAAAACCTGTGTGGATCGGTCTTAACAGCAATATGGTAAGTGCTGGACAGATGGGAGGTGCTTGGTGAGCTCTTCTCCTCTTTACAGACATGATGGATGCCCCATTTATAACAGTGCAGAAACAACTGTACTCTGAATGGCATTACTTTATACTCGTACTTTGTGTGTGTATGGATAGATTTCTAGGGGTCGTTAGAGTTACTCAAAGGCTTTCATGCACCAAGTGGAGTGAAGAGTCGCAGAAAAGGATAAGCAGGAAGCAACAGACGAAAGTAGAAAGCTCTAGGAGTGGTAAAAGAAATAAAGGTGCAGACTGAGAGTCGCAAGCCAGGATGCGCAGCTATCACACAGCAACTGTTAGGCGGCCTGAAAGTCTAACTCCCTGCCATATAGAGGGCTACTTATAACTATTATAATATTAATAAAATCTATTTTGAGTATTAGAGAGGTATTTTAAGATTATTTTGCCCGTTTAATGTCAAGTTATCTTTACTCGACAAATAGCTCCCAGTTTTAAATAAAGCAGAGCAGAGGGGACAAATTCTCTGTAATTGCTTCTCTTGATACGGGATTTGCTAAATGACCTACGATGGACTCATCTGAGATTCTTGCCTTGTTGTAGGAGTTTGTGTCACTTCAGAAAAGCCCTCCCGAAAGCAATGAGGTTCTTGCGTGACTCAGAGCACCCAGTGGTACTGCTTAGAACAGTGAATAGAGGTTAAAACACAGAGAAGCACAGGGCTATTTTTGCTGAAAAACTCAAGTAGAGATAGGACACTACATTTATGTGTCAGGGCCTTTTATGTAAAAAACGCTGTTACCAGAACTTCTTTGTTTTCAGACTGGCAGCTATTACAAATGGACCGATAACTGGAAAACCAGGTACACGAAATGGGCAGCAGGGGAACCAAAGAGGAAAAATGCTTGTGTCTACCTAGATGTTGATGGTACTTGGAAAACAGCATCCTGCAATGAAAGCTACTTTTCAGTCTGTAAGACGTCAGATGGTAAGCAAATGAATGTAATAATTTTAAATACACATTCCTAATTGCATTAGTCTGCCTAATCCTAGAGATTTTGCTCTGGCTTGGGCTAAAACCCTCAGAGGAGTGTGCTTCAGGATACTGTCTACCTGCCTGCAGAATTTGGAGATTTGCTATTGGATGCTATAGAAATTCAGGCACATGAAAGCCTCTTGTGCAAACAGATATGGCTGCACTGCTTTCATGTGCATGAGATGAAGCTCTGTCTTCAACGTCTTTTGTTCTTTCCGAGATGTGAGCATAGATCACGCTTTAGAGGATTGTGTGTAATTTAAGTAAATGCTGGGATTGCATACTGACTGTGTGGACTACAGCAAGTGGCTAAACTCACACACAGGTGTCACTGAGCCAAAACACAGGCAGGAGTTTCACTTCCATTCACTATTTCTAAAGCTAAAGCAGTTCTGATCTAGGTGTAAGAGCCTCAGGAATGTGAATGATACTTAAACTCTTTGTAGAGGTATGCAGAGGCATGTTTGCTTGTAGATTTTGTAAATTGTGTCGTTTTCACTCCTTGAAGTTTTAAGGCTACGTAATATAGTCTGTTCCTGATGTGAGGTTCAAGATAGATTTTGCCACTTGAAGGTGATGTCCAAGTTAAACCTTCGAGCCATACATTTGGTCTGCATAAGCAGTGCAGACAGAAGTGAATTGGGTTGCACAGGTGATCAGAAACTGAGGCTAGTTTGGCAAAGGCATGCTCCACTGATGGCTCCTTTGTGTGAAGTGACAATACACAGAGACCAGGCAGCCATTCAATATGGGACTGTTGGTATCAATGATTCTTTAGCCTACAACAGCCTTCTGTGTTGTGAGAATGCAAATTCAAGATCTGTATCATCCCTCAGGGTTTGTTTTCCTCACAGTACTGCCAAGGCAGGCAGTTAGATGATGCAGGATGTGATTTGTTTCCTTGTCCTAAGAAATGTGATTGGAGAAATAAGATGTATCACACTCTTGACTGCCTGGCTCTCTCCATTGTCTGACCTGGGGGCCTGTAGGAATAGAGAAGGAGCAGAAGTCCGGATAGTTAAAGCTGGGTGAGAGAAATCTCAGTGTGCTTATACACATGTCCCACCTCATGGGTTACTCATAATGCAATACCAATTTCTTGTCCTATGGCTTCTTTAGCTGTAGTTCCTACTGACCCTGCTCAGCTGCCCGGACACTGTCCTGAAGCAGCCGATCTCCGAGCCTGGATCCCTTACCGTGGCCACTGCTACTACCTCGAAGCATCAGCTGGGACAAGCTGGGCACTGGCCTCCCTCGAGTGTGCTCAGTTAGGTGAGAGCCTTCATTATCAACTGACAAGATTTGTACAAAAGTTTATACAAAACTCACATAAAAATGTAAACACATTGATTTAAAAAAAAAAAAATTGACTTTATTTACCTACCAACCCACTCTAAATCTGGCACAATGAAAATAAACTAACACAAATGACTGTGCAGCCTTCTATCCTCCCAGAGGCTGCAGCCTCCTCAGGTGCAGAGCTCCACATCAACTCCTGCTTCTGGGGCACCATTCTGGGGGCAGTGGTGGGGGACCATGGCCACTAAGCACCTCCAGGGCCCCATCCTCCTCAAGGAGCAATGGGGAAACCAACAGAGGAGCACATATAATACTTTCAAAAGTTATTGTTTGTACAGATTTGAAAGAGGAGGTCATTTGAGTAGTTGTTCAAGTGTGTTGTGGTTGTTTGCTTGTTAATGTCTTTCAGGTGCTACCTTGGTTTCGATAGAAAACATGGATGAATCTGACTTTCTGATCCATAGAATACAACCACTTGGAAATAAAGTAGGAGGCTTCTGGATAGGACTTTACCAAAATGTGGATGGTAATGTCTTACGTTCAATATTTTTAGAAATGTGCTAATATCAGAAAATCAAGGATAACTGTACTTTTACAAAAAACCCGACACGGTCTTCTGCTGAAAAATGGGTTACTACTAGATTTTTAAGTCATTTGTTGAGTTAAGGAGTTAAAATATAATTGAGATGCGTTTTTATTTTTATTTTTACTCTGTATGTTGCTCTTTAGGCCAGTGGTTATGGCTAGATAATGCAACACTGGACTTTGTCAACTGGGAGGAGAAAGAGTCCAGTGAGGAGCATAACTGTGTCAAAATGTCTGCACTATCTGGTTACTGGGACAACATCGATTGCTCTTCTGAAAAAGGATTTATCTGCAAAAAACCTAAAGGTAAGTCCTTAGTGACAGGAGTAGATCTGTTTACTAGTAACTGTTATAGCCCTCCACCACATATCTGGAAGTAATTTCTGACCATTTTGTTTGGCATATCCCACTTTTCTAAACATTTGGAGCTGCCTCTTTTTGCAGGCTATGAGCTCTTCGCAGCACTGTGTGCAGTCGCATGGGAGTATGGTAACGTGCTGTGTGCACCCTGGGTTGAGAATGAGACTTTCAGAAAATTATTGAATACCTAACACAGGCATTGATATGGCATCTGTCAAACACTGGTGCAAACATGACATTAATAGGAACTAAGTATTGCAACAATTATACCCTTGCAAGGAGGAGTTACTGTGAATATTTAGGCTTCTTCTCCAGCCTCGCAATACTCAAAAACTATATTACTGCCCAACGTCAAAAACTGGCTTCATATTGGGCCTGATCCAACAACCTTTAAGTCAGTAATTCCTCAGGGATACTAAAAGGCCAGCTGTTTATGTTGCAATAATAATATAAGGAGTACTTCCCTATTAAATGAAAACTTCAAGTCATTACAGAAGCTGTCTCATCAGCATTTCTGGAAATTTTCATGCAATACTGTTATACTAGACTAATGTTTAAGAGGTAAAAAAGCACATATATCATTCTGAAGTGGAGATAAAAAAGATATAGTTGTCTGAAAGAAAGCACTATCATTCCGTTCTCTTAAGTTACCTAAATCTTACCTAAAAAATGGTATGTTGCCATCTTTAAACCTTTGCACTTCCTTTTGTAGTAGCTGTGAGAGCAGGTTCAATTTTCCAGCTTTTGCAGCTTTTGTGTATTGTCTCCAGTAGATCATGGGGAACATCTCTGTCCTGTGCTGAAAGCCTCATTTCCTATGTAAAACAATTTTTAAGATTCCTCTGTTTGGATGAAAAGTTGAAAGGATGTGATTTCAATACTGAAGACGTCGCAAGACATAGCAGTTCTCAGAAAAATAATTTAAAATTTGGGGTTAGCTTTTAATCATTTTGCAAATGTAGATTTAATTGAAAAACCAAACTGAAATGTAAACAAGAAACAGCCATCTTCCATGCACTGTTAATTTTCATGCTCAAATGGGCACATGCCTATGGCAGTAAATCAGTTAATCCCCATTAAAGATTTACTAAAAACATCCAAATGGTATTCCATCTGTTATAGTACTAAAATAATAAGGAAGCACTAAAATCCATCCACTGAATCGTAAGATGTCCTGATACGTAACTATTTCCTGCCTTAGTCAGGGGTACTATTGCTTTGTACTTGTTCATTTTACATTCTACTCTGCTTTAAGTTCATTTTACTTTTTGCCTTTATAAATTCGGGGTTGAAAATGAAAATTACAGTTTGGTAACATTAAGTAGGTAGGCAAAACCTCAGTAACATTTTTTGCCTCACTTATGTTGCCTTTTATAATGGACACGTTATTAATGCAATGGTAATACTTCAGGGGGTTTGTTCCTGTATAATTTTAGCAAAATAGTCAAATTTATGAATTCTAATGAAGTGTCTTATTATTTGTCTCTGATACTCCTTGAAGTGGAGCCAAGTGGGAGTCCTCTACAGCAAGAAGGTAAGAATTTTCACGAGAAAATTAATAAAAACCTAAATACAAGAAGAACTTAAAACGGGTTTTCCCAAATCACCCCTTTTTAGAGAACAAGTCCTGCTGAGAGTTATGTATGATTATAAATCAGTCAGGGTAATCCCACAGTGCCTTTATGGTGCACGCAAGCACTCCCATGTTCTTGGTTGGCTGGGCTAACCCGGAGTTGCCGAGCTCAGCAGTGACCCAACTTGTGACAAACTTTGAGAACAGGCACAGAGAGCTGTAACGAGGCTGTTAAAACCTGCGTAGACGTATATGCAGATTTCTTCCATGGGTATTATTGTAAATAATGTAACAAAAATATTGTAAAACTAATTTACATAGCTTCTCATATCCATAATTAACTTATCATATCCATATCTAAAGGATGCATTTTCATCAAATTCTTACAAGCATCCTCTGCATTCATTGTACATCCTTGTAATCCAGATCCACTAAAACCATGTTAGCTTTAGCAAAAGAGACCTGGCTACTGATCAGGGCTCAGATTTATGATGAAGAGACTCCAAATTCGGCAGGAGAGAACATCTCCTCCTTGTTTTTCATGTTTTATGTGGGTTAAAAAATTGCTAAGCTTTCTCACGCTTATATGCATTCATTTCAGGCAAGGAAAAGAATGAAGAGGCTCATCCACCTGTTCATCATTCTGTTTGGCCACTCATTTTTTTGGCTGTTCTCACTCTTCTTGGAGCCGGTGTGTCAGTCTATTTCTATAAGAGAAAAAGACAAAACCAACTATTGACAGATTCTGGCAATGAAATTCTGAAATGATGTGTCGGTGACTGAAGAATTGGTGAGAATGGGTCCTGTGGCATGTACCAATTCAGAGGAGCAAGTTACTTGCTGAAATTAAAGGACGTATCTGTTAAAAGTCTCCAAATGTCTGTAATCATAAAGTAAATCCCTTTTCTCTTTTTGCACTACCAGCCTCTTTTGTATCAGTCATATTTTACAAAATCGGAATTACAGATTGATGCTATAGATTTGCAAAAATTAAGATGTTCTGAAGTGTAGACAACTTGTCCAGAGCAAATAAGCTATGAGCCAGCTAGTGAGAATGAATGTTCAATAAAGTGTGATTACTCTTTAGAACTGTATTCCCATGACTTTGTGGACACTGCATCTAACTAAAACAATAAAATCTGCCCAACTCTGTTGCAATCTTGATCTCTTTTTGCCCCACAAACTTCACTTCATCAGACCAGCACTTTTACTGTTCCTTATAACTGTATGCTATTACACTTACTTATAAAATGGTGCTTCATATACTTATCTCAGGTGACTTTGGGATAGACAACCATGCCACTTTCATTTTCTGCTACGGAAAATACAGTTCATACCAGAAAAGGATATTAACCTCAGGTGCAGGTTTTGGTCCTTTTTCTATGTGATAATATGATTTTTAATTGTAGTATGTTTACTAACATGAATTAAAATATTCTCACCCTTGCATTCTTCCTTCTTTTTTGTTAAAGCTTTGAAATAAATAAAGTTTTTAGTAGTATAATTTTGAGCTTTAGACTTCCCCGTGAATCAAGGGGAAAGGAGCTGCTCCTTTCTGCGCCATAACTCTTTTGCCAACCCCAAGGAAGGCTTCTCCCACCACCACTTTGAATTCAGTTTGAATAAGCACCAACTGGCCATTTTTAACCACAAGAAAAAGGAACAGAAAACTAAGGAATAATGTGCTAGGGATCTGCAAGAAGACTAACTTTAAGGTGTTAGAAAAACAGTGGAAAGCAGTACAAAATAGCATTTAGGTGAGCTGCAAATATAATTTAGACACTAAACACTTTATGGGGAAGAGTGCTTAGCAGGTAGCCCCGGGAAAAAACCTGCCTTCCCCAGACTTTGCAGGGTCTACTGAGCAAGCCAGAAAGTTTAAAGAAATGATAATAAAAAGTAATGAAGTTCTATTTCTAAGCACCGGACTCCTGTTTGTTTGTTTTGGGTTTTTTTGGCATAAATACAATCAAGAATTTAGCACCATGCTGAGAACAGATTATTGCAGAAGTGAAATGCAGCATGCGGGACACTGACCCCAAGAAGTCTGTAACCAGCACCAAGCTGGTTGGTCATGCGCAAGGGGCAGCTCCCAAGTGCTTAATTCTTCTTCCAGCCTTCCTCAGTGTCTGCACTGATTCCCCCCTATCACTCTGCAGTCGGGGAGCTGAATCCTCACAAACATTCATTTACACAGGAAGGGTACCCAAGCCCAGTTTGGACCAGAGAGCGGCTGGCGCTTCATGAGGCAGTGGAGGGAACTGGGTAGGAATGTGTTCTCCAGGTATTTTCCTTTGGGACCCCATCTGTCAGAGCCATTTCATTTTATGATTTCAGATATATCTGAAATACGGTTTCACTCAGTAAACTCAGCTTCTATTTCTCTCCCACCCCATCCTTGTCTGTGGTGCCACTCAGCTTTATGAGTCTGGGCTACTCTTGCAAGACTTGCTCACACCAAGTCCCCCTTGAATGTCACCTGCAAATAAAATAGTTATTATTAAACAATTTATTCAATTTGTACTTTTACTGAAATCCAGACATTTTTTCCTGAAAATGTTTTTCTCTCTCAGTACTTTCTAACAGTCAACAAGTTTAGCCAGTTCTTGCAATAATTATCCCTCACACCTTATAAATAAAAGCAAAGACAGTTGCTTCTCATACGACATCTTCTACAATTTCTATATGTATTTCACTACTGACTATTTCACTTCTTGCTTTTTTCAATTTCGTTAGCACAACTTCTTTTAATTTCACTGGTGTGAGTAATAAACAGAGGAAGAGTAGGACTTTTCTGCGTGTGAATATTTGCCAGCACAGCTTTGCAGAGTAGTTGTACAGGAACTGCCGTGCCAATAGAAGTCTTCACATGAGCACTTTGCTTACAGATTAAAAGGCACTTTTCCAATTTAGCTTACATTTGGTTTTGTCTTGGACCACCCTCACTAGGAATTTCTCAGATGGATGAACGTTTTGCTGGAAAAAAGCATTCCAGGCAAAAGTTTCCCTCCTGTTACAGGGAAACTTATCGCTAGCCTATAGCATTGAACTCCTTCACTTGCAGATCTTCAACAAGAAGTAAGCAGCCCAGCCTCAAACTGTGATCAAAGCAAGCAGTGTTACAGTGCAGAAAAAAAGCAATTTTAGCCCTCAAAGTGGGCAATAATTCATAATGCACTGAATACTGCAGATCCTCTTTGCTCTCTTTCTTCTAGGTATGCGGAGCGACCCATTCTTCAGAGAGCAGTGTTTGCAATGTGCACTCTAGTTATTTCAAAATACCACATGACAGGATATTTCCTAATTTAGAGTATAGAGCTTTATCCATCAACCCTTTGACAGTGTCGCTATCCTCACTCAGAAGGGTTTTATACACTGCTAATCTTATAGTCCAACTTTTGGCAGAGGATTGAAGAGCAAGTTACATTTGCAATGAGTTTCTCCAGGTTCCTACTTTTTCTTTCCTTCGTGCACGGTTCATTACAGTCACTGGGTAAGTTTCCTGTTGGTTTTGTGTTAAACTAGATATGAAAATGCTTTTCCTCAGGCAGCTTTACCATTTTAATGCATAGACTGATTATTTTGTATTTGTAATGAGAGTTGATAGATGATCTAATGTGTACGTCGGGTATTTTCCTGGAAGTTCCTGAGACACGGAATAAAAGAGGGGAGATACGGGGATGTTGGGGGAAAAGGAGGCAATTAAAGCAGGATCTTTTAGTTGGAATTTCTTTCTATGGAAATATTAAATCGGATGGCACTGAATGGGAGGGTGATGAGAGACGAGGAAGCATGGAGCTCTTTCTGTTTACCCTCCCCATCACACCCGTGGTGCAGTGATCAAAGGGGTTTAGAGCCATGTTTTCATGACAGTTATGCAAGTTTCTCACTCTGCTCCAAGACATGAGATATCAGAAGGAAGAACTCGCTCCTCCCCTCCAGTCTGACCAAATTAGAAGAATAGTTCTAGTCTGAAGATGTACATCCCTCACTGAGTACAGCTACAGAGAGAAACAGAAAAGCAGTAATGTATGTAGAACTGAGCAGATGAATGTGTTTGCATCAATGTGAGATTGAGAGCCTATATTAGAAATTTCAGGATAAAAGAACGCTGCTGTAATACTGTGATACTCTAAGAAGACCAAACATTGCTAATCTCAAAGGATCCGTGATGAGGATGAATGAGCAAAACCTCTCCAAGTGCAGAAATGTGCAACTGGAATCTTTTTACTATGTAAATATATTCATGACAACCTGACCCGTATTCTCTCTGGTCAGCTATCCTTTTTCTTTAAACAATTAATGAAAAGATGGAGTAACGAAGTGAACCTTTTGAGTCATTCAAAATAGAACAATACAGTGAACTCATTGCTCTCTGAGATCTAATTGTGGTTTTTCTGTCTTCAAGAACCACAACTTTTCAGCAACTTTCCGACAAGGTATATATATCAAACTGTAAACACAATATTTAAAAGCCAAATTTTACTGAAACAACGTTTTATTTAAAATCTCTATCTGTACAAGGAGGGTGGGGGGAATGATAAAAATTAATTAAAATAAGATAGTGTGACCTTCAATTTAGATAGACAGATATAGGGATACATAGATCCATTATTAGGAAGTCAGATTTTTAAAAGCATTAACCTTAGTGGCCAGGTGCTCCCTCTATAGCGAGTGGAGAGCAAGAGGTACTTCCAGAGCACGGTTCAGCCCAGCCAGGTTCTGTCTCACCTTCGGGAAGTGGCTGTTTCTCTTCACGGACCAGAGAAGCGAGTAGGCTCCTTGATATCTCATTTTCTGTGGCTTCAGTGCATGGCATGACCAGCATGAATTTAGACGGATGCTTTCCTTTAAAAAAATTCCCATTGCCCTTTATTCCACAGGCATGGCCTGTAGGCCAGATCTTCCTGCAATATACTGTTTTTTACCCCTTAACATCCATTTCCATTCTTGTTCTTGTTTCCTATTGCCAGCCTACACAAAAATGGTGCTGCTAAAATTACCCTTCTCTCCCATCTTTGTACTATCTTCTGCACTGAACCTGTGTTTGGACTCCCAACTAAGACACAGACTGCTTTGTTCTTCTCACCAACTGCTCTCCCAATAACACAACAGTTTCACAAGGTTTTGTGAGTTTTTCTGCGAACAGAGACTTCAGCTGATCTGCACGTTGGTGCTACACAGACTGTTTTTATGGCTCCTTGGGTTTTCAAGGACCAGGTTCTGCCATTTTTTAAAAAGCTGCTTCTTTTGATGATGAGCTAAGAGGGAGTTCCTGCTCAATGAGGAGGAAGAGCCTCCAGGGTCATAGTCCACATACACACTTGCTTTCCTGCTCTGACTTTGCTCTGGCATCTTTTTTTTTTCAATAAACAGATATGCCTGGTTTAGCTAGTGCTACATTTTGTGTAAAAGTAAATTGAAAAGTAAATATTGGAAACCCACTCACTCCCTTCTAAAGACTTGGAAATTTAAAATAATGTTTATAATTTTAAAAAAATTACACTTTTTTTTAATTGATGCCTAATCTGATTTTAATTTTTCTGCTGCTTTAAAATTGATAAAAGCATACGATTAATACTGTGTATTTTTAGAGATGTTGCATCATTACACACTTCATTTGCTTTAAGTTGGTGCAGCGTCAATCCCCTAACAGCAGTGCTCTGTTACACTTCTTCTTCCAGACGACACAGGAAAATTTTGGACAGAAGATGTTTCAACTGGCATTCACTATCAGATAAACTCAGAATCAGCTCTAACATGGCACCAAGCATGGAAAAGCTGTCAGCAGCAAAATGCAGAACTATTAAGCATCACTGAGATACATGAGCAGGCATATATAGGAGGTAAAATGATAAAGAAGACTTTAAAATATATTAGGATGTTGTGCTGCCCCAGAGCTTTAGCCTGCCTTGTCTTCTGTCTCACCAAAGAAGACACGCTGTCGGGGTGGTTCATCAGGGAGATGGTTTAAACTGCCCTTCTGTTAGTTGGTGTTTTGTAACGAAGGATTGGTCCCGAATCTCTACAGGGAGGGAAATGGCCCCATCCCACCTTTGTGCTCCAGGAAGGAGCTACTGCACCTTCTGCAGCCTGTCCCAGAGGGAGGGTTTCCCTCTCTTGCCTTCCTGCTGGTGCGCTCATTCCTGAGAAGGACTATGGTCTGGTCTTCAAATTTACTTTTTGTTTTTCTCTGTGTTTCAAGAATTACTAGTCTTTCAAGGAGAATTTATGATGATGCCTAGATTGGTCCTAACATGGGTATGTTTGCATACAAAAACTCCATATAACTCCAGTGGGTTTCAGATACAAGTATCATGGTATTGGTTTGGTTCTAAATGGTACAAAGGAGGTTTTGAAACCACTGACACAGAAAAAAATCTGGAAGCAACCAACTGGTGCACTTTCTCTGTAATCTTTTTTATGTGTTTACTCCATGAAATCTGTTGCAGAAACATTTTAGCACAGTTCCCTAATGAAAATCAGACATTTTTTACATCTCTTATATTGGATTGAAACAAACTGAGAGGAATAAGCTCTTATTTAAGTAGTGAAATAAGTTCATTTGCTCTTTTAACTACTGAGATCTCTGTTAAACCAATATTTATTCATTTACATATTTTACTTTTTTAATCTGTGCATCTCAGTAATGTGGAGATTACTGGTTTTGGGCTGGTTTAAACTGAGAAATATAAATTTCTTACCTTTGACTTCATTTCTTTTAGATGAACTTGCTAAGAATGAGGATAGGAAAAAACAGTTGACCTTTTTTTTTTTTCTAATTTAGAGTTAACTAAAAAATTCAGTTTTGCATTCTGGATTGGATTGAACACTTTGAATTTCAACAGTGGATGGCAATGGGCTGGAGGCAGCCCTTTCAGATATCTAAACTGGGCTCCAGGTAAGAACTGTATCTATTTGGTAATCTTTGAATGGATTCGGATAAAAAAATAAAACTGCCTTATCTACTTTTGTTTCGGGAAAGCCCATGGTGATTTACAATAGGTGAAGATCTAGACCTTTATTTTTTAAAGTACGCTTCCAAATTACAAAGTTCAGGGTAGAGATCAGCTATATAGTAGGTTGTTTTACCTTGTTTATGAGTGCCATTTGTAGTGATATCAAACACTGCAGAACAGAGACCAGAATTTTTCTGTAACATGTTGTCCAAGAGTATAAATATAAATCAAATCTTTCAAAAGTAGGAAAATATTTAGAAAATAATGGCACTATGTTGTCTGGAGAAATACTAAGTATTGTGGAGAAGCTTATAGAGCCAGCTCATAATTCCTCAACAGTGTATGAAAAATTGCACTGTGCAACCTCAAGGAAGAGGGACAGAGGTGGATTTGGGGTGCTCCTCGCATGTGGGCAGTTATTCTCTTTGCTTATTGTTCTTGGGGTCCCATGTCGGTTTCAAGCCATCTCCTGTTTTGGGAAAGTTGCAAGATGGAATAACTAAACTCTCATGTAAGTTTTAAAAAATTCCATCTGAGGCAATGTCTTTTTCTGCTTACAGAAGTTTTTAGACACTGCAACAGAAAAGACAAAAGCTATCTTACAGGAAAGTAGAATTGTGAAATTCTTGAGATAAACTGGAGGAATGATATAATTTAAAACTGAATATTTTTAAAGTTTGGAAGTTTTTGACACAGGATAAAGGTCTAGCTTCGGCTGTTCTGTCTGGGAGCATCAGGATATCAGGAAGAGAACCAGAAACTTCCCAGTACTATCCTGACACAAAGTCAGTAGAGGGTCACTACTTCACTCTCAAAGCACAGACCAAAAAGCAGCATCCCATTAAGTACCACAGCACTTCCGCCATGGGGGAAGGCTTCTTCATATTAAGTATTGAAGAAATCAGAATAAGTTAATATTTTTACTGAGAATGTGATGGTTTTGTTACTTTTCTTATTTATTTTTGCTCTGAGATTCCATTTTCTATCTTACTCAAAGGAAGTCCTTTCCTACTCCCTGGGAAAATCTGTGGAGTGATGAATCCCAGAAAGAATGCTAAATGGGAAAACCAAGCATGTAACCAGAGACTCGGATACATTTGTAAAAAGAGAAAGCTCAGTTCAAATTCTGACATCATACCCAAAGGTAGGTTAGTCAAGTAAAAAAGAAGTATTTTTCTTTGACTTCTAGAAAGAGCAATCTGTCAAGATCTGCAAATGACAAAAGGCATGCAACATTATTTTTCAACCAAGATGTTAGAAACCTTTGAAAAACAGCTATGCATACATTCACAGACTTTTATGTATTGCCTTTTTCCTCCCGATGTATATTAACCATTCATAGAAGAATACTATTATTTTCTTCCATCACTTTATCATTCATTCTTGCAAGACAGATAGAAGCTGCTTTTTCATGGCAACCAGCGCCAGCAATCAGATTTGCATAAATACAGTAGAAATTTTATGTTTCTCATCTGTTCCAAATGAGTAATTGCGGTTACTCTAATATTATTGCAAAAAATGCTCCTCTGATGGACAACGGTACACAATGCATTGGCTTCACATGAGCAGAGCAGGAGGAGCAGCAGTATTCCCATAGGCTACATGTCATCCTTGGGCCACCTCGACCCACGGCTTCAATGACACACCATGGCTAGGAACATGCCTCATACAGGAGGAATCTGCTGGAGGCTGTCATCTGGGAATGTTAAAAAAGCTACTTTTAAAGAAGTAGTTAAATTAAAGAAAGTATAGAAATAATTTCAGAGAATCTTTATGCCAGCAGTAACCTTAAAAAGAAATGCAGGACTATTTTTAAAGCAAACTTACAGTAAGCTTTTAAATATATTTAGGAATCTAAGTAATAAAAAAGCCACTGAATTAATACGAAGAGAAAACTAGCAGCTCCGCGCTGATTTGCACTGTTTACTGACCTGCAATGACAAAAGAATTACTTCATGGTTTTCATATCTGAAAATTAGACGTATGTTTGCAACAAGACACAGGCAGAGCCTGATGCCAGCCCCCGCAGGCAGCGCGGGAGACCAGGACACAGTCACCCAGCTGCTCTGGGGGCAAAGGGGGGAGAGGCTGCTGTCTCTCTTTCCTCCCTGAGCATTATTTCAAATTGCATCTCTGACACAACGCGGGCATTTTTCAATTATTCTCTGCTTAAGGAGACATCAGTCAGTTTGCATATTCAGCATACTGTGCCTTAACGATATTTGCTTTTCATTTGAATGTATTTGCATTTCTAACTACAGCTTTATATCTATTCATATAGTCCCACTTTTGCAAAGAGTGCTCAAGGGACCGTATTCTAGTGCCTTTTATTTTCCTCTTACAAAATTGCTCTGAAAAATTGTGCTTTAATTTTAGAGGAGTTGAGCCCTAGTCAGTGCACAGAGGGTTGGTGGCCGTACGCAGGGCACTGCTACAGCATTCAACGGGAACGCAAAATATGGAAAGATGCTCTGACTTCGTGTAAGAGGCAAGACGGAGATTTGGCCAGTGTCCACAACATTGCTGAACACAGCTTTCTAGTGTCACAGCTTGGTTACAGTGAGTATATGTATAGACCTGTATTTTGTTTGCCCCATCTATATCATAAAAGCTGGGCTTCATATTAAATATTAATTTTTTTTTTTCCTGAAGTGTCACAAGCGGAAGGCCAAATCTAACTTATGGTATTCTTTATGTTGT
>JAOXJK010000012.1:21442161-21453048 GCA_025774025.1 Xenus cinereus | reverse complement strand
CCTGTATTTTGTTTGCCCCATCCATAACATAAAAGCTGGGCTTCACATTAAATATTAATTTTTATTTTTTTTTTCCTGAAGTGTCACAAGCAGAAGGCCAAATCTAACTTATGGTATTCTTTTATGTTGTTGCTGTTGCATAAACATAGCAGTATATTTATATTTATCAATAAATAATCTACATTGAAAAACCGTATACAGCAGGAGAAGGAAAAAAGATAGGCATAAAGACCTCTCAAAATCTCACTTTTGGCACCTTTATTCTGTGTTTAGTATCTTCTGAACTGAGCTCCAAACCTATAAGAAATTTAATTTCTTGCTGAGATTAAAATTTCCCACTGAGGTTAACCTCTTGCTTAATACCCTTCTAAGAAAATAGTATCTTTTTGCTTCTGATTTTCCTTGGATCCGTAGTAATCGGTCCTGACACTTGCTGCACATGCTGGACTTGGTGAACACCCTTGATGAGCCATTCCAAGCCTTCTAATGCTTCCCCATTGAGGACATGTATTGGCAGATGTCTTCATGGCTTGGGCTCAGTACCATCTCCTGGCAGGTGGGACACTCACTGTCCTACCCTCCATGTGAGGGGTCATTTTGTTGTTCTGAATCACAGATATTCAGAAAGTCTGTGAAAATCTTCTGCTAGTCATAAAGAGCATTATGTTTATTAACTCTACTTCTGAATGGACTCTGAGGCATTTTCAGTACAGACCAAAGCATCTCTTACTGCAGATCTGAGAGAAAACCAGCATTTTTTGTTAAAGCATGAAGACCACCATGATGTACCACATCCCAGCTTTATGAGTCCCTGTTTGTTCCGGCTGTGAAAATTTTCACTGTATTGCACAGTGGACTGGAAGCAAACAAATTTCTTTCCACTCTTCAGAGCCAACAGAAGAGCTATGGCTGGGTCTGAACGACCTGAAGTCTCACTTCTATTTCGAGTGGAGTGATGGGACTCCCGTGACGTTCACCAAATGGAATCGCAACCATCCCACCTACACAAATGGTCTGGAGGACTGTGTTGTTATGAAGGGGCAGGTATAACCACGCAGTTGTTTTATAGTAATGCAAACTAATAACTATGTCAGTCTAAAATCACTTGCCATTATATATGTATTCAGGAGGAATTTTCCATATTAACTTAGGGTAGTGTTCCCCATAAATTTGGCATCAACCAGAAGAGATGTTCAGAGGACAGGAGAGATGAGAAATAGAGAGGTGGCGTTTTGTTAGTGCTACCTTTTGAAATTTCTTATCTGGTGAAAAGTCTGATCCAGAATTTTCCATTAGATTCATTCTAATGCTGCACCAATGAAAAAAGTTACAGCTCTGGGACAGGAATGTGGGTGAAGTATGAAATACATTGTGTGGTTATCATAGATGGTATTTCCATCACTCAGTTTCCAATCTGATAGACCATTACATCCCTCAATGTCACTTCACTGAGACATGGCATTAAGGCATGGAGACCCAGCACCAGGGCACGTCTTCAGCTGTGACATAAAAAAAGTACTTACACGTACCTGTCAAATACCTAAAATCCCGTAGTATTTCTGACTGTTTGACTCGTGTACTTTATTTTCTTGCAATACATGGTTGTTTGGGTTTTAGACCTACTTATATGCATGTGCATGCACACACATACACACAAAAAATGTCATGAATTTTACATAAATTATTGAAGGAACTGTTATATTGTAGCACAATATTGATGTTTGCCAGTATTAAGCATCAATAGAATTGATCTTAAAAAAAATTTTATGGGAAAAAAGTGCTCTTATTTAAATTTTATTTTTTACATAATTCCTTTTTTAAAAGAAATCAGTCATTTTCCTAGTCTTCTCCTTGATGGATAAAATAGATTTACTGCAACACACTCAGGTGTGTATTATTTCAGTTTCATCGCTCTTTTCCCCAGAAGTGTAGTGAAATACCACTGCTCTAAGCGCAGACCCATTAGCCATAGGTGAGGTGTATCTTTACTAAACCTCTCATGAAATACAGTTTTGATAACAAGTAATACTGAGACTTCAAGATGTCATATATTTCTTTTTTTTCACCTCAAAACAGCATCAAATGGATCTTAAACCAATTCTGACACATGTGCGTATTTTTTCTTAAAAAATAAATCTCCAGCAGTGATCCTATAGCGTTCCTAGGCAACATATTTCAGTGGGGCTTGTAGTGAAAAAAAGAAGAAAACTCTAGGTTTCTTACGCTTACGAATGCCCTTTTTTTAAAACATTTGTTTCTTCTCCCTGCTGTTGTAGGATGGATACTGGGCAACTGATGTTTGTGATAAGCAACTTGGTTACATCTGTAAAAAGAAGCCTTTATCACAATCCTCTGGAAAAGAGACAGTTGAGGACCCAGGCTGCCAGAAAGTAAATTCTCTCTCATAAATTAATTATGTTGGGAAAAAAGAACAGGAATTAATTACTGGTTCTTGCTTCTTTTAGAGCCTTTCTGTTTGTATCTACTAGAAAATCTACTCTTGAAGAAACCTAATCTTTTTGTACTAGCATTTTACTAATATATGTGCATTTTTCTTTTTTCTCTGAAATACTCAAGAAAGTAAATTCATTTACATGTACATGAATACTGCCTTTCCCTCCTTTCCCTGATGAGCCACCCTGTGACAAAATTTCATGTATCTTTTAAATCATAATTTCACCACTATTCTCTGTTTTTGTTAAGACAAAAACTAAGATATTAATGTCATCCTTTAATAAAAAGGCCTTCTGTGGGAGCAAACAGCAGCAAAAGCTTTTGTTTATTAGCAGATTGGCCCAGTCTCATCTTGTTTTTAAGCTTAGTCGCAATAAATTTAACATTGAATATTTATACACAAAAGAGCAGAGCTAATTTATATATTAAGCTCTTTTTCAATTTCACATAAAGAACCTTATGTTTCTCACAGGGCTGGAAAAGATATGGTTTGCACTGTTATTTGGTGGGCTCTGTGCTTTTGACATTCTCAGAAGCAAATAAGACTTGTGAGCAGAGCGAAGCTTATCTAGCTACAGTGGAAAGCAGGTAGGAAAATATCTTCTTTTTGTACGCCAGAACCTGTGCTTCTGATGGAGAAATTTGCAAAAATTTTCCATGTTTTGAACTCTTCAAAGTGTTTTATCAGTGCTTTTCAAAAATTGCGTATTAGTAAGTCAAATAAAATTATCCACGCAGGAAAAAAATAATACTCAATGTTTTAGGGCATTCTAGGTAATCTATTAAAACAGTTTTCAAATTCGGTTAAGTTTTCTCTTACCTTCCAATTCCTAATTAAAGCAGCTTTTGTGTTATTGTTGGGTTCTTTTCTGTTGGAAAGTAGTTGCTACAATTTTCATCTACTTCCTGATGTGTGTTACCTCATTATGACAGGAGAGCCTTAACAAAAAATATTTTCCTGCACTACCTTCTAAGACAAATTCTGAACACATGTAGGAAATCTGCCCCAGGGCATGCCCCACCACAGCCAGAATGTATCATCTCCACCCTACCCCTACCTCAGTCAGGCTTTGCAGGCTTCGTGGCCTGTGAGGAACATGACTGCCTTCAGAGGTGGTGGGTAGCAAAGCTGGCAGTTTGGTCCTGAATTGGTGGCTGTTTGAGGCACCTCAAAGATTTGGAAAGACAAGGAAAATAGTAGAATACAACTAGAAACCCAAGTGAGAAGTGACTTGTAACATTTCACAGAACTGGGTGGAAAGGAGAGAAGATGCCGTCAGCTGAAAAGAGAAAGTTGTCCCTCGCCAAATTCTTTTGACCACCCTTAAAAGCTTGCTCAGGTTCTGCCTGAACTTCACTGAGGAGCTATTGCTGTGGGGTCATGCTAGCGTGACAGTGATACCTCTATTTGTACCACTTAGATTAATATTGCAGGGTAATACGTTGTGAATGAATGCTGTTTTCCCCTTCAGAAATGAGCAAGCCTTTCTGATTAGTCTGACGGGGCTGAGATCTGACACGTACTTCTGGATCGGTCTCTCCAACACAGAAGAAAGAGAGAGTTTCAGGTGGACCAGTGGTGAAACTCCTCTTTTCACACACTGGAACGCAGCAATGCCAGGTAAGCTCCGCACGGGCTCAACCCTTGTGATCGGAGTGCAGCTGGAATCCCTGTGGGTTCCTGCTTTCCATCCCCTGGTGTTAGAAACTACAGCAGGCACTTTCTTTCGTGCTTGTAGCTGTAGGTGGCCAACACCATCAAGCGTTGTGTTTGGCACTAGTGTAACAAACACGGTCACAGCTGAATGTCAGGAGTTGTGTAAGTCAATCTCATGGGAAGTTGTACAGAAACAGATTTTTTATGGGCTAGACTGAAGGGAATACCGTGCAGGAGTTAACAAGGTCTATTGTCTCAGTTTTTCAACTTTTTAACACCAGTTAACAACAACTCATCAGATTGAGAAAAATTATGGACCGAGTTTTTTGACTCACAACATGCATATGTGAGAAATGAGCAGCAAATGTCCAGCTGTTTCACATTTCAACAAAACAGATCAGGAGCTACACATTACCTTCACACCTTCGCACACATTAGCTAGTTGTATCTTAAAACAAATTTGTTGCACTTGATACCAGCCTTCTTGAAAATGAATTATCTGGATATTGAGAACCGCAAAGTAGCTGTCAGACCATCTGCTACAGATGTAAAAAAAATCAAGTGTGATTTGCCCTGTGATTTCCCTGGGATGACAAAATAAGGGGAAATGGTTAGCGACCTGCTACACCACTTAGGTGTAGCATGCAGATCTATGGGGCTGGTATGAGGTTCAACAAGGCCAAGTGCCAGGTCCCCCATGCAACGCTACAGGCTTTGGCAAGTGTGGCTGGAAAGCTGCCTGGTGGAAAAGAACCCGGGGGTGTTGGTCAACAGCCAGCTGAATGTGAGCCAGCAGGTTGCCCAGGTGGCCAAGGAGGCCAACAGCATCCTGGTATGTATCAGGAGTAGTGTGGCCAGCAGGACTAGGGAAGGGATTGTCCCACTGGACTAGGCACTGGTGAGGCCTCACCTCAAATACTGTGTTCAGTTTTGGGCCTCTCACTAAAAGAAAGACGTTGAGGTGCTGGAGCGTGTCCAGAGAAGGGCAACGAGGTTGGTGAGGGGTCTAGAGCATAAGTCTTACGAGGAGAAGCTGAGGGAGCTGGGGGTGTTCAGCCTGGAGAAAAGGAGGTTGAGGGGAGACCGTAGCACCCTCTGTAACTACCTGGAAGGAAAGCGATAGGACAAGAAGAAACGGTGTCAAGTTGTGCCGGGAGAGGTTTAGACTGGATATTAGGAAAAATTTCTTCAGCGAAAGGGTTATCAAGCATTGAAACAGACTGCAAAGGGAAGTGTTGAGTCCCCATTCCTGCAGGTACGTTAAGAGATGTGTAGATGTGGCATTTAGGGACATGAGTTAGTGGTGGACTCTGCAGTGTTAGGTTAACAGTCGTACTTGATGATCTTAAAGGTGCTTTCCAACTTAAATGATTCTATGTTTCCATGATTAGGAAGATTTGTATTCTAAAGCTGCAGACCTCCAATTTTGGCAAAGGTGTGTTTGTAAGACTCTTTGGCCCATATGTAGGCTATGGCAGGAGATATTCAAAGTAATTTTACATCCAGGATGTTTTTAATCTGCACAATCTTATCTTCCTTTTCATAATTTTCTATGAATACAAGCAAAGGTCTCACTTCTTAGAGTGTAATTAAGTCTTTGGTTTTATTAATTTATTTTCCATATCACAAAGGAAAAGAGCAAGGCTGTGTTGCCATGGCAACTGGAATCGCAGCTGGATTATGGGATGTTGTCGGCTGTGAAAAGACAGCAAATTTCCTCTGCAAACGGCGGGCAGTGGGAGTGTCACCTTCTGCTCCTCCAGTACAGGTCCCTGCAGCCGCCTGTGCCGAAGGATGGGATGAAGCCTCCTGGGCAGACTCGTGCTTCAAAGTAAGTTTGTGCCTACGTTCCCTGTGAGCCTGAGCATGGAGTAGTTGGTGCCCAGGTCACCGTAGTACCCAAGGATCCAAGTGCTGATCCCTTTTTGGGAGTCATCTTCTCTATGGTATTTGAGTGCAAAAATCCATGAGACAAATCCATCAAATGTCATGAAAGTAAACAATGAAAAACTTGAAAAAATAGTGTGCTAGAAATATGCTTTCTTTTTTTTTAAATGCCAGGTGAGATTTTCACCTAATTTATTTCCTTCCAGGAATTCGGGACTTCAGAAAAACATAGTATTGCATCTCAAGAACTGTGTCACTTGCATAAGAGAACGTTTCTAAGAGAAAAGTTAGGGAAACTTGGCCCTCTGCTAACCTTTTCTCACACAGCATTTGATACTTTTAGATCCAGGTTCAGTTTCATATTAGTGACACTTCAACAAGTACAGGTTTTTTGCATTCTCTTCATTTAGCTAAAAATGCCTTTAAAAGTCTCAATTCTGAAAAGCAAAAAAACCGTAAAGAACATTGCTCTTCCAGGTCTTTATTTATGTATCCAATCACCTTCTCTATTGAGACTCTCTGCCTGTTGGGACGCCAGAGAAGATTTTAGCCTTGTATTTAAAAGGGTCTCAATTTCTGTGTCACACTCAATTATTGTTACTAACATTATTGGTCCTGCCAGTTACCAAATTGTTGATTACTCTTTCCCCATAATATAAAGTGCCCAGTTGCTTACTTTAAGCACGTGTGTACTTCATAGTAGCGCTACTTGTATGCTTGCACCACCATACAACAATCCCTTCCTCGGCTAGTAAGGAAGGTCAGCACCTTGCAAAAAGTTTCTCCATCCATACTATTGTTTCTATTCCAACCCATTGATTTTCCCTCCACCTCCCATTTCTCAAAAATCTCCTGCTTTCTACTTCAAAATACTGCAACTGAGCTATTCCATCTTTCTTTGAGCCTTTCAGTGGTCAAAGTTCTAATTAAGTTATAAATTATTTTTTTCTTCTCTATACTTTTGTGATACCTTTTGTTCTCCTCAGAGTTTCGTGCTACTCTTGCCTGATCTTAAAATAGAGGATGCTAAGAAAAAAAAACAAACTTACACTTTACATTACTAATGTTTAATATAATAGATCTTGACAAATGTTGTCTCACTGAAGAGGAAAGGGGTGCTAGAGTGATACTGATTTTAGTTACTTAGGTAATTACATATTCTTATATATCAAACTTTGCACATTTATCAATTTATTTTTGCCTTTTTTTTCAATAGTTTTTTGTGAGAGAGGGAAACCAAAAGAAGTCTTGGTTTGAGGCTGAAGAATTCTGTAGAGAAATAGGAGGAAATCTGGTGACAATCAATACAAGAGAGGATCAAACTTTAATTTGGCAATTAGCATCGTGAGTACTTGCACAATGATTCTTTTTCATGTTCATGCCATGTTAAATCAGAATTAATTCAAAATATATCTGGAGCTGGGCAACTGAGTGAATAAAACCAATAAAATTTTAAATCAAAATTTTCAATTGGAAATAGCATCCTGAAACATTGGGTTTTTTTAAAAAAAAATCTTGAATATTTCAAAGTGGCTTTGATATTTTTGAAATTTTCATCACAGATTATCAAGGCTGTTTTCCAGATTTGATCAACTTTATACATATTAGACCCTCTCCCAAAAGGGAGACAATAGGATGTTCAGCTCTAACTGTCTTTTTTTTAACTAGCTGCAATTCATTAATCAACATATTAAAAAAAAACCCTTGAGTTAATGTGTAACGTAAACCGAAATGCAATGACTTAATGTGGAAATTTTTCTGACTATAAACTGAAGACTCCTGAAATCAATCAGAAATCCATTTTAATTAATTTTTGCTAGCACTGTAGGTGTCATGGTTGGACAAGATGGTCTTGAAGGTCCCTTCCAACCTAGAAGATTCTATGATTCTATGTCTTGCCTGCAATGTAGAAATTGTTATTTGCCACAAAATTTAGACCACTATATTCTGATTGTATTCCATAACATCAATGGCACATAATATATAACTATTTAACAAAACCTGTTTCTCATAGCAGTGAATCTAGATTTAATTTCACAAATAGATTTAAAATTGTCATATAGACAAATCTTGTGTGACTGGATGTCTTCTTACTTCTTTGTTAACTCCCTTTGCTTTAGACTATGAAATCTTTGCAGAGGGAAATCTTTGATTTATGTAGTGAATGAAACAGGACTCTATTTTATCTGATCCATAGGTATGAGAAGATAAATAGCATGAACTATTAAATAAACTACATCAGAAGTGCCAAGGAGCAAATCAAAGCAGCTGAAAAACAATTTTAAGTTATTTTCATGAGTTAAATTCTATTCTAGCTCTCAATTTATGGCTTAATTTTGCTAAAACTTCTCTCCATGGATTCCTGCTGCAGCCAAGAGCTGTATGGCAGCCACAGGGATGGGAGCCTGAGCCAGCTCTGTGCCACAGCCCTTGGCTTTTAACTGACATTCAGATGTGAGGAGTCTTGTCCCAACAGAGAGCACGACCAAACCCCTTGACAAAGAGTGCCGGCAGTGAGCCTGGCCATGGGCCAACAGTGAAGGAGTAGCTCCTAATTCACACATGACAGAAAGCAGCATGTTTCCATTCTTTCCAGCATTTATATCACGGCCCCTTTTTCTGTTCTCATGTGTCTATATTGTATGATTTATTTTAGGGATAAAGGACTGCACAATCAGGCTTTCTGGATCGGCTTGTTTCTCTTAAATCCTGATGAAGGATTTGCCTGGATTGATGGTTCCCCTGTGAGTACTTATTTGCTGGGTATCAATTGACTTTCTGCCCTTTGAAACATATAGATGTTCATCTTTTTATGCCTTTTTTCCAATCTCTTTAAACCTTCCGCAGGCGCACGCAGCCCTTTATCCACCAGCTGAGTGGCTGCAGTGCTCAGTGGTGGCTCTGTCTTAACACACTAATGGAAGTACAAAATTGCCTCTGTTTCATCCCCGGTACCATGTTATATCCCATCTTCCACAGCCTGTGCTCTTAGATCTTCACAGCATCCCAGACCGGGCACTTTTTCCATATCACTACAGAGAAGCCAAGTCGCCACCTTTCACAAAGCGAGATAAACACGACTCTCTCTGCCCATCCGTTTTTCCTCCATCAGGCACATTCTTTTCTATGCCATGTCATCTTTACACCTTCTCCAGGGAGCAATGGGGAAAGTGAGCTCATCAGCATGACTTTCACTGCCCCCCTCAGACCTATCTGATCCCATAAACAAGGCACTTGAGATGATGAGACCCTGAAATTGTGTTACGATGGCAATCTCAATTACTTCCACTCTGCTCGAATCACATAGTAATTGAGCTGTACTTCCAATACAGGTAATTTATGAGCACTGGGATGAAGATGAACCCAACAACAGTGGAGAACTCGAACATTGCGTTATGTTTAATGGATCACCCCAAATGCGCTGGAACGACTTGCGCTGTGAACATTTACTTAATTGGATTTGTGAAACAAAAAAAGGTAAGATTGCTTCCCCATTTAATTGAAGCAATAAAACCAAGTTCAAATACAAATTGTGTGGATTTTAAACAAATTTAGAAGAAGAAAGATACCGGGAACTGTTCATTTTAAAATCACTTGCAGCGACACATAAAGCAAGAGGAATGAATTGAGATATTTCAATTGTACTCAGATGCAGGAAGTTAAAGATGTCCCTATTACTTTATCTCTGCCTTTATATCTTTCTGCCATGGGCTGAATAGATTTGCAAGGCAAAGGTACTTATCCCCTCTCCTTTTATTTCCTCCTTGTATTTCTGTCTGCTTCAGGCTTACCCAGGAGATGCAGGACACTAGAGTTCCCTGTACAAAAGAGAAAAAAGCTTCCCACTGTGAAACGAATAACGGGAACCAGAGGGATCAGTTGCTATAGAAACTAGCAACTCTGAAAAAGAGATCAAGAGTCTGGTGTAGCCTTGAAGGACTCCTGCATCCACCAGCTTTGTGTGGGACGCAGGGCCCTAATGCCAGGCCTCCTGCACCTGGTGCCAGGGCATGACATGGACCTGGATGTGTGTTGGGGTGCCTGCCAGTGGGAAACTGGGGCTTCATGGGCTAAGGACCCCAAGTGTCAGCAGATAATGAAAGAACTTGCTTTCTTGATCCTGTTTTTACATCCCTACTTCCTGGTTGTAAACTGAGTATTTGTGTGCATCTCCATGGAGAAGGAACTTCTTAGAAGCTTCTTGAAATGAAAAGAAATAGGATGCACACAGGGAACTAGCTGGAGGCACAACAGGAAGGGGAAGGGAGAAGCAGTTATAGAAAAAGCACTGAGTATATCTAATATTTGATGACTCTGCCAATGAACTGCTATCCCTAAACAGTGAGTAAGACACCATGCTACAATTGAAATATTGCTTAACCAAAAAGCAAGAATCACTGTTCCCTTGTGGGCAGATTAGTCATACAAATGCACCATCAAAACACTGACTTCTGTATACCAGCTCAAAGCAGCACATCCTGTGCAGCCCCTTCTGGCCCACTGTTAATTCCCGCATATTCATTGAAGACATATGTTTACTTAAGACATACCATAGTTATGTTAGGATTAAAAAATAAAATGAGGTGAAGTATGCAAATTCATCATGAAGATATTAGAATAGTTTTAGTTCTATTCTGCACTAACTTCTTAAGAAGAAAACATTTAAAAACTCCCAACAGAAAAATTTAAATCGCTTTTTCATTTGTTTGCTTATCTCTCACTGAATTTTTCACTGAATTTTTAGAGTTGGAAGGGACCATAGAGATCATCTAGTCCAACTCCCCTGCTAAAGCAGGATTGCCCAGAGCATGGTAGAGCATGTTACTCAGGGCTGCATCCAGGCGGGTCTTGAAAATCTCCAGAGAAGGGGACTCCACGACCTCCCTGGG
>JAOXJK010000012.1:21423601-21438283 GCA_025774025.1 Xenus cinereus | reverse complement strand
AGAAGGAGACTCCACCACCTCCCTGGGCAGCCTCTTCCAGGGCTCTGCCACCCTCACAGCAAAGAACTTCCTCCTCAGGTTTAGGTGGAACTTCTCACATTCAAGTTTGGGCCCATTTCCTCTTGTCCTGTCCCTGGGCACCACTGAAAAAAGACCGACCCCATCCTCTTGACACCCTCCCTTTAAGTATTTATAGGCATCGATCAGATCCCCTCTCAGCTAGCCTCAGTTAGCCATAGTTACTTTTCCAGTTTCTAGAATTTTCGATCTATTTTAGACATACTTACTACACAGATATACTCTTCCATTATCCTTATCTGTAAGAGTAAAACCCTTTTTTTGAGTAATACTGGGATGAAAAAATGAAAGATCCCACTTTTTGATGTAACCGCCTATCACAACAACTCACCTTGAGTAACACAAACAGCAATGAGCGTCAAATCAAACATAGAAAACAAGCAAGCATTGTTTTTTGCTAAGTTAAGCAAAAGTACACCTGGCCATATGAACTTAAAAAAAAACAGAAAATGAAAACAACAAATCAATCCAACAGTGCAATCAATAGGAAAAGTTTTTATGCATTCAAAGGGCATAAAAAGGGAGAAGCAGCATATGCCAGTTAAAACCCATGTTTTCTGTCCCTTGGAACATACACAACTACAAAAACAATTTTTTACACTGGTATTCAGGAAAAATCCTCATGGGAGACTAATACTCGGTACAAAAGAGCATTTCCTGATGCCCTTCTGCTCATGTTGAGTGCTCACACAAGCTTTAACACCAAGTCTGTGGTATATAGCTGAAAGAACTTGATCTGAGACATGCCTGCCCCAAATTATGTTCCTAGGCAGGAAATAGTTTCAGTCCCTTAAAAAGTCTATTTTCAGTAACACGACCGGAAATCTCTACCCGTGAACCTTGGATTAATTCCTGAAAAGGAATTGATATTCCTCAAAATTATTCCTCAATAGCTTTTGGAGGTTGCCCACCCTTGCCCAGCACTAACCTTGGACAGCCCACAGGTTTGTGAGTGCTGCAGATGCATCGCTGTGATCAGCTGGGTCTCCTTCTTGCTGTCTGAAAGTAGTTGAATTTCAGCAGATCCCCCATCTGCTGCTCATTACATGCAGGGAATAGAACTGAATCAATCACAACTAATGGTTTTAATACTTTGATGACAGAAATTTTGTCTAATCCTTTACTCTCCCTGCAGTGTTATAAAATCTTTGGATCCAAAGAAGAAGAGAGACTGACTTGGCACTCTGCAAGAAGTGCTTGTATAGAATTAGGGGGAAATTTGGCCTCTATACACGATGAGCAAGTGCAAGGTATGACATCTGAACCTTTTGGTGCTAAGTATGAAGCCAGGACATTTCACCATCTAATGACAAGGCCAAACCAGCCTCCAAATGTAAATAACGTAACCTATGAAGGAAGACCTGGAGCTGCTTGACCCAGAGAGAAGACTGAAATAAGATATTATGACACTTCCCATCTCTTGGCGAAAGCATCATGTGGAGGGAACGGAATAATCTGTTCCCCACGACCTTGGAAGATGGGATAGTTATAGTTCATAGTAATGAAATGTCCGCAGATATTCAAGTCAGAAATTGAACAAACATACATCAGAAATGATATATGTGCAGTTGATGCTACCTTGGGGAAGACTGATTAATCCTTTTGAAGTCTCTTCTAGACCGAAATTCTATATTTCCAAGAAATGTCTATCATTGTTATCTAAAAAGCTTTTCCTTTTTTTTTTATTTATATAAAATCAAACTGGTTCAGCTAAATTACCCATTGTAATTTTTCTCTCTCACCATTAACTCACAAAGTAACAATACTGAACCTGATATTTGCAATATTTTTAAAAGTTGTTGGTTGTTTTATTTGGAATTTGGTTTATACTGATTTTGAAGAAAGGCAAACTCACCTACTCTCTTTCTCTGATCTTTCTCTTTTTAATAGCCTTTTTCACCTTCTACCTAAAGGATGTTGCCAATGAAACATGGATTGGACTGAATGATATTAACCATGAACATTCATATATTTGGACAGATGGAAGCATTTTTGACTATTCAAAGTGGGCAAGACATTTCCCATTTAGAGATAAATACATAGAAGTTGACCACAAGTATATTACAATACAGGTAAACAGAAAAAAAAAATCAGAAAATGCATAACTTCGATAACAGTCAAGGACAGAGTAACCAGCCTAACTTCTCTCTCAGCTAGGCTCCTGTATTTCCATGGTTTTAAGCAGAGGGCAACTGAATGATATGTTGGAGATCAAGTTTGTAAAGCTGTACGTAGATATTAATAGACCTGTTTAGTCTATAGTTATTGTGATTCCTTTGCAGAAATCTAGAACTGCAGAAAAGGGATGATGTATTGTAATTACCATTAGAATTATTAGATTTTTCCGAAAACATTCATTATTACTAGCTGGGATTTTTACTTTGTTTTATTGTTTGTCCTTGTACAGCATGAATCCAAATGAAAGTTAAACAAATTCAGTACAGGTTACCATAAAATATATAGTAAAAACAGCCTTGGTGCACTCCAAGGAATTTTAATAAACTGACAAAAGTTCTTGCAATAATCTGCCAAGGACAGCACATTTGCTTAAGACATATAATACAATAAGTTTATTTTCCAAGAACCAATAAATGAAAATAAGAGCCAGAAAATTAGAAAACTGTTAACTTTGTCTCTTTAAACCTATTTTTATTATTTTGCCAGACATTTTGCACTTCAGCAGCTATAATTTTCTTCTTTAATTTTGCCCTAGACTGACTGTATTGCAATAACGAAAAGATCTGCAGATGAAGCAGCGTACTGGGAAAACACTGACTGCCAGCTTAACAAAAGCTATATTTGCCAGATGGACAGCAGTAAGTCTTACTTTTCACATTCTTTGTTGGAAGACATTTACTGAACAATCCAACCGTATGAATCACCAGCTGTAACTGCCTCGATGTGCCGGCAGCAGCTGGGGTGAGGGAAGAAGCAGGGCAACTTTCCCAGCTTGGGAATTCCAGACACAAAGCCGGCTCTGGGATAAGAATTATAAAATAGTTTTGGCTTTACAGCCTCTCTCCTACCAGCATACCCACCACCACCCCCAGAGGGACTTCACCTACCCTGCAGACATCTACACTTAAATCAGTTGCCTGAACATGGCAAACAGACACTTTGAAGGCAGGATTCACCCACCTCATCCTGAGGCAAATGCCCAAAGCAGGTTCGAAGAGTTATGCCTTCAAAATGCCTTTTTTTTGCCTCTATTGACAGAAAAGTTTAGCCATCTGTGCTTCAGCCAACTAGCACAGACATAGGTACCCAAATCAGGTTATTTTGCAAATGCAAACACAAAGCATAAAGACAAATCCATCAGTGACCTCCACCATAGGCATCTTCACCAGCTAAACAATTGCACCAAAAGCAGCTTTCCCAACCCCAGCCCCAGACCTAACACACACCCCACCCCCACCCCACGGCCCAAAAACTCTCACATGTACCCCACTGGGGGGTTAACTAAGGGCAGTCAGACCGGTTATTTTGCTCATCAGCCTCTAGCAATGCTTTTACATCACAAGACCAGCAATAATCAGAAGGGCAAAATTTCTAGTTTTCTTTGTATATCCTCAGGGTGGGAGACACATCCGGAGCACAAGCTACGCTGGGGGGTCCACAGGAATAGAAACAGGGAACTGCTGAGCAGCAAGTAAAAATAGAGGAAGAAGCCACAGCTGGGCCAGATGCTCCATGGCTCGGTCCCGTGCAACTGCAGAAATCTGCACGAGGGCGTCACTAGCAAAAACAATTGCCAGGGCATTCTTGACACTGAACATGAAGGCAGTTTTTGTCCTTTTTTCCGTCCCCATCACTACCTCTAGGTCCTTGTCTTCTACTTTCACGTGTATCATTGAAGGTACAACTACAACTTCTTTTTTCACTTCATCCTACCTGGGAAAGAAGTAGCAGCAGAGCCACAAACTTCACTTAGGATGAAATTCACCCCTATTTTGAGACTGCGGTGGTGAGGACATCCTACCCCGTGCTTGTGCCTGGGAGGAATTTCACCTGCACTGTGGGAGGGGAACCTCGAGAGCTCTGGAGGGAGGATCCCTGCGTGACCAGTGCTCACGTCATTTCACCTGGTGCACCCCACGTCCACAGACACGCACAGCTCACCCTCTGCCTCTCCGTAACCCCCGCTTACAGTGAACACTGTGTACGCTGCAGTTACAAATAACTCCAAGTTAGCACTAAAATATGTCCTCTGTGTTTTAAGAAATGCTTCTACTTGCTGCTTGTGCTGCTACACTGCATTCATCTGTTCCTCAAAAGTAATACTGCTACTCAGGTTGCTAGTAATTTTCACGGTTTTCTCCCCTTCCTCTCAAATTTGTACCATTTTTTTTTACAGAGCCTGAACTGTTTCATTCCACAACCGCTCCAGATTCGGATTTCATCCACTATGGTAACAGCAGCTATTTAATCATTCCTTCTAAGATGAATTGGGAAGAAGCAAGAAAAGCCTGCAAGGAGAAATCTTCAGAGCTTGCCAGCATTTTTGATTATTACAGTAACATATTCCTGCTGCTGCAGGCAGTGAAATATGGAGAGCCCTTATGGATTGGGCTCAACAGCAAAGTGGTAAGATTAACAAACTGATAGGCGGTACAGTTAAATGCTATGATTGGATTACTACCAGCAGGGCAAATTGTAGCAAGAATGAATTTAGGAACCTGGGACTCGAGGACAGCACTCACTTCATTTCACTTCAGCCATCTTAATTCATGAAACTCCAGTTTTAGATGACCATTTTATGAGAGGTGAACTCTACTCAGAGGGACCAACAGGGCCATTAAGGCTAATGCTTTGCAATCATTGGCAACTGTAGCTTTTTCATTACTTTTTGGTTCAGAGGGGTTCAGAGTACATACCATGTGCCTCTGAACACCCACCTTGTTATGCCTGGTAAGTCCCAAAGATTAAAAGCAGTAAAAGCCATACTATACCAGAAGAAGAAAATACGGAGATCCGGGTCCACCAACGTGAAATTAACACTCAAGTGAGCATCAGTCTTATTAGCTGTATGACTGAGTGCCAGAATGAGCTCCAGCTTATCTAGTGAATATGCAGCTGCTCAATGCACTTAGCTATCATGTTTCTGTTGCATTGGCATTCATTTGAGCTGACTAAACTACCTTGGAAATATAAAAGAGCTCTTTCATCAATAATAATTTTCTTAACTAGCAATTGTTTTTACTAATTGTGACTCCACACTGCCATATAACATAGCAAAACAAATCTGAAATTCATTATACCTAGGGAGAACTTACAATAAGCATTGTGTAAAAATAGCATTTCCGATTATACGATGCAGCAACACTCTGATAAAGCCTCTTAGAAGGCTGCATAGTCTGAGACAATTAACTCGTTGCTGAACAAGATGTATTTCCATGATTCTAACAGTGCCTCTCCCTACCAGACAAAATACTTAATCTTAGAATATATATGAGATTGGCAGTCACCAACCTTGACATGAATCCTCCCACTTGCACAAGTCCACAGGACATCTTTATCCAAAGCAAAATAATAGTGTTTAAGTCCACTTGGTATCAAAGTTGGTTGTTTTTACAGCCACAGACATGTGGTTTAGAAAGCAGTTAAAACCTTGGATCACCAGACATGTTCTCCTGGTCCTTATAAACGAGCCAGCACTGCTGCTGTAAAGTGAAGCTTCGTGGTTCCTCCTGTTCCCCAGGCAACAGTCTTGCCTTGATGGTGCCAAGCTCAGGAAGAGGTTGTGTACCTGGCTGCTTGACACATCCAGACACTAAAGTGAGAGCACATTTTATGCCCCAGCTCTTAATGTCAGCTATATACTGTCTGAGTCTGTCCCCTTTTCCTTGTAATCCTGATTCTTCCTGGAACAAAAAAAAGGAGGGGGGAGAAGGCCAAACAAAGACTCAAGACTTCCTGCTTCTGTGTATTTTTCTTTTACTCCTTACAAAATAATTTTCTCAGATTTATCCAAGTGATATCTGCATTTTAGTCCTAAATGTTTCTCCTCAAAACTGCGCTTGAGCTTAGAATCCTTGTCTGACAGTGGTTCTCGACTCTGAGACCCAGTTCCACCTGAGCTTTCCACAGGTTTCATGTTCACGTTGCTCTTCATGGTGACCTGACACTTCTGGGACAGTGATTCCACCTCACAGTGTTGCCCGACAAGGGACTGAGCACCAGCAGTACCCAGGAAGCATCATTTAGCCTTCAAAACACCTTCATGAGCTGTTTCGGCACAGGAGGCTTACTGCTGCTTCTTACTTTTATGGTGCTGAATCCTGATTCAATTAATATTTTCACAGTACTAGCACAGACACACAACTGACCTGTTATATCACTGTGAAACTGTGCATTTGTATAACTCCACTCACCTGAAACAGCAAATGGGAGTGTAGAAAAATTATTTCAAATGTCCTTTTCAAATTTAGGGTTATGGCTATTACAGATGGACCGATAAAAGGAAAGTAATTTTTTCTAACTGGTTTTATGGAGAACCAAAAGAGCAAATGGCCTGTGTCTATCTAGAGCCCCACGGGACCTGGAAAACAGCACCTTGTAATGAAAAGCATTTTCCTGTCTGCAAAAAATCTGCGGGTAAGCTATGGTGATCACTTTTGGTTTTATGGCAGAAGCCTTGCTCAGTCTGCTTTGACTGAAATACGAATTTCTAAGTATATATTAAGGAGTAATAAGCCCGAGTAGGTGATGTTGATACCTTTATTTTGCATAAACAATGTTCCGTTTTGATGGAGTTGTCATTCACCAGCCAAGATAGTGTCATTTTACTGGACTGGGGTGGGAACTGCTGTAGGAGTTACCCCACGTGGCAAGCGGGCAGAACACAGAGACATTTCACTTCGAGTCTAGAATGTGAAACTTTTGGCTGACAGGGACTTTGTGGGAAACACTGTGGTCAATAAAATCCACTGAATATAAAATAAATTTTGTTTCTTCAGCATAAGCAGCATTCATACACTGGGTACATCTTCACTGTTATTAGATTCTAAAAACTGGGGAAAGGAGGAAGAGCTGTACCTGGGGAAAAAAACCAAAAAGAGTCTGTTACTGGCCCAAACAAAAGCTCATACTTTATAGTGATTCTATGGCTGTCACTGAGGAATATTACAAATTAAAAGCTAGAGGCAAACCTTAGCATGGAACCGAACCTTCTTGCTTTCTCGTTTGTTTTAGAGCAACCTCGGCTATCTCCAGTGACACAGACTTGATGGAAATTCTGAGTTCCTTTTGATCTGTTTTTGTGTAGTTTTTCATTAATGTCTTTTCCAGGCCATGATCTGAACTTCTTATCTCTTCATTTGCAACTTCATTTTAAAAACACTTGTGCCAACTGAGTTTTACTGTTTTATTCCATCATGCCACTGCTTGCCAGAAATTGAAGGGCTACTACCTATTCAATGAGCTCCAGGTTTCCATGCATTGTCAGAGTTAAAGCTGTTCAGATACTTTATGTAAGGATTATTATCTTGAGGAAAATATTAAATGAGACATTTCCACAATAAACTATGATTTAGATGATATTCCATTTAAAATCAAATTATTTTTTGAACTTCATGGGGGTTTGGGAGTTTTCTGGCTTTTCTTTTTCTGCTTTTTACTTTTAGTTATGTCTTTTATTTATACAAATTTTTTGGTTATAACAAAAAAAAAGAATCAAAAATCTAGAATCAGAAACTCCTGAACACTCAATTTTCCTTGAGACAAAGTTTGATTTAGTTGATTTAGAAGAGCACAGGCTCACACTGAGCCATTCAGCTGTGACTGAGCAGTTCTGCTCCTTGTTGTCACTCTTGACACAGTCACTGATAATCCTAGCACCGTGTGCCGAAGAATATTTTAAGTACTTTTAAGAAAAGTTGCTTTTTTTTTTTACACTTTTAAACTTGATTTCATATCTGAAGAACAGAAATCCCTATTGAATGAAAGCATCCATTTATCTCATTTCTTTTAGATGTGCTTCCTTCTGATCCCCCCCAGGATATTGGAAAATGTCCTGAATCTGATCACATCTCTTGGATTCCTTTCCGAAGCCACTGCTATAACTTCAATGCCAACGAAATGAGCTGGGCTCAGTCTGTGACTCAGTGCATTCAATCAGGTAATTGTTATTTTTGCCCAAAGACAGAATTTCAATCTTGACATGAAAAAATCACTTTTAAAAAGCCTTGAAAACTAATGCTGAAGATTCTACACATATTTTAAAAAAAAAGGAAACAAATGTCTCATTTTTCACCATTGATGTTATTTACTTTTCTTTTATTTTGAAATTAAGGTCATCAAATTTTCTTTTTTTTTTCCCCAGCTGTGCTTGTTTCTTGTTTTATTTCTTCATTCACAAAATTCCTCTTTCTTAGTGAGATTTTAAAATGGATTAACGTCTTTACAGCCTTATCCCTTCTCTTCTATATCTCTCCCTACACAAGAGCAGAAGTAAATACCGTAATAAGCATCCCTTATTTTTAACATGGGGTGTGTGATCCGAAAGGGGCTGCATGCTCTGCCTGAAAGTCCTTGCTCTATCAGCAGGGCTCCCTGGCAGCCTTTAGACCCAGGGGAGGGCAAACGCTTCCCTCTGCCATCTCGGAGGCATCTGGCCCCGGCCAAGACCATGAGTTGTTCCTTGGCCCTCTTCCACCTATGCTGCTGAATCATCAGCTACCTCATCCATGCTTCAGGAGGTTGTGAAAGAGAAAGGGAAGCACTATACTGCCCAAAAGAAATGGGTCCTTTTTTTTTCCTACCTTTTTAGATCCTCTTAGCTCTCTTTCTCCAGAACCATTGTCAGAAAAATTAATATTTCATTTTGAATTGCAAACCCGTTTGCTGCGCAATATGACGTGCTCCATAATATCCTGCCAAGCCATGAAGAACAAATAAAGACTCATGCGTAATACCTATAAAAAATGTTATCCAATCACTTGAAAAATAACGTGCACTATACCTGGTATTTAAAAATCATCATCTTCACTGTACTTTCATGTCTTCCATTTCTGATGACTTCACTGATGACAGTCTGCACTGTTCCCTGACAGCTGAACACTACTTTCTGCTCTCTGTTTAAATCCCTGCTCACTCCCTACCAGCAGGAGAGGCTTTATTATTAACCTTATCCTATATCAAAGGCTGTAACTACCACGGACTTCTATGGCAGGAGACACCTTCAGTCACCCTCTGTTGGTTTTCTTATAGGTGGTGTGTTGGCTTCCGTAGAAGATGTGGATGAATCAAACTTTTTAGTGGAGCATGCAGACCTATACACAAGCAAGACAAGTGGCTTTTGGATAGGAATATACAGAAATGTAAATGGTAACTATTTAATGATCATAAATAGACTTCATTAAATGAACAGAAATATGAATACGATACATTGGGTTTTTTTAAGGAATTAATTGAAGTACAATAGAAGTTAGTTAAAAAGATAGATTGGTAGCATATAATCTAAAAATTATTCGAAGTTGATGGTTTTATCCAATAGGCGTGAAAGGCTGTAGAAAGGAAATTTGCTTGGCTTCAGTTATGGGTCTTGGATATTGCATGGGTCCACCAAAGGGATGCCAGCATGGGGACTCCCTCAATTCAAATATCTTGTCTATATCTGGCTCAGCAGCAAAGATGTGGAGAGCTGATAGAAATATATCTTGAGAGGCACAACACAGAAGATACTGTTCTTCATGAAAGTGAGATATAACAAGTAATTTCATCTCTCCATACCTGAGGTAATCATGGAACCTCATTTCTAAATTTGAACGATCCAGGAATTTCTGTAATTGGTGATAATTTTGCACAGCTGCTTACGGTTGCAGTGTCACCAAGGTCCTCCACAGAGGATCCCAGACAATGACACGTATCCGTCCCTCCAACCTCTGCCCTCCCTCAGGACATGTCTCCTATTTCTGGTCCCTGAGAAAGCCTTTCTAACCCTTTTTGCTCTGTGCCCTGGTGGGGAACATGTCCCAGCTGGCTCTCATCTTCTCAAGGCTGGGGAGAACCCGCGTGGGAGTTGCGGGAGCCCAGCTGGAACCCACAGCATCAAGTTCCTCTGTGTCTGTGTGGAGAAAATGAGGCTGCTGGCAACCAGAAATATAGTGCAGTGGAAAACATGCACCTGAAAGAAAACAGCACTAGTGTCAATCCACAATCAGAAAGGATTATTTTTTTTAGAGTCATTTTAACTCACTTCAAAATATTTGTTTACAAAACTATGCAAAAAAAAGAAGTTTTAATCTTAACTAAGCATATCTTTAAACATTACAGTAAAAGTTGATAGGTTTTCAATGAGTGCTGCTGAAATAATAATTTAGAAATTAAAAAAAATAAAAAAGCTGAGCTATATTTTTTTTTCAGTTTGAAACTTTAGTACCCCTGACAAAAATATGGGGATATGTAAATTAAAACTAAGTTACAATTGGCAAATCTAAAAATCATAATTTGGAAAAGCAATTATATTCTTTTAAAGAAGACAATCAAAGGAAATAAAATGCACTAGAAAATAACCTCAGATGGAAATTTTGAAGAAAGCAGTATTGCTTTATTAGCCTGAGTAAAGTAATAATATTAATATTCACTAATATTAGTGAAGATCTTTGATGTGGAACTAATAGTATTGCTGCTAACATTTGAACATTAGGGCAGCTGCTTTGGCAAGACAACAGTGCCTTGGGCTTCGTCAATTGGGGTGAAGGACAGCCCTCGGAGGACCAGCTTGATTACTGCGTGGAGTTGTCTGCGTTCTCCGGCTACTGGAGCATCCTTCCTTGCTCCTCCCAAAAGGGTTTTATTTGTAAGAAACCAAAGAGTAAGTGACTTCTTTAATACCTGCTCTTGATTTCAATGGTTTTATTTCAGTAGTAATAGTACGATCTGGTCATTACAAAAGACCAACGTAAAATGCTGTATTTACAGTCTTCCTTATCACCAGACAGAAATAAAATGACTATATAGAGTTATCCTTTTTTTGTCTGCCCTTTTCATGTTTTCTTGCCTCATAACTTCAGATTTTCTTGCATTCTGTGGTGAATAGTCAATTAATAGCTAAAGATGATCAATATTTTCTGAAAATTTTTTAAATTCCTTTGTTGTTTTGCTCGCCTCCAACATACACGCATATTTTCCTGCTAACATTTGTGTTCACCTTCTATGGAAGAAGGGGTGCATCAATAATTTGCTTTTCTTCCTCTTGCTGTACTACGATACATACTGTTCCAGTAAGAGATGGATGAAGCAATACCATTTAAATAATAACAGAACGGAAGCATGATCCAGAGCACGTACAGTGACCTTTGAAAATAGTACAAGTGTTTTGGTTAGCTTTTTCTTTTTTTTCTTTTTTTTTTTTTGATATTGTGTTTCTGTGTAACTGAGCACCATCTGCTTTGGTCAGGAAGTAGAAATATCAGAATATTGTGAGCCAAGCAGCCATGTGTTATTTTGGATTTTAACTGATAATTCTGCGAAAAGTAGGATTTCCTGCCCTGTTTCGCAACCCTGAGGTTCGGGATGTTTCTGAGGTTCTGTCCTTTTCCCCTCCCAGAGCAAAGCTACAGCTGGTGGGGAAAGCAGCTGTACACGTTCATAGCAGTGCCAGAGCACTTTCTGAAAAGGAAAATTCTGCTTTTAGGGCAACTCCTAATTTTCTTTGGGTAGTCAGAGCAACAGACACTACAGAAAGTTAATTCTTTGTTACCACATACATCGGAAAGCAGAAACTCAGTGTCAACACATACTTTATTTGTTGGGTTTGACCGTGAGTGCAGTGCCAAAGTGCAGAGAATATTCCCAGCTTCTCCAGCAGAACGGGGTTTCAGCACAAGTAAATCCTACATTGCAAGGAGCTCTGCGTCCTTCCAAGGGACAATCTAACAGTTGCATTTGCTTCGTGCCTTGCAAACAGCTTGAGGTGTTGCTGTGCTTCTGCTGCAGCAGCCCAGCTCCTGGTGGTTCCCATGCTGGAACAGGCGCTCCATCCAGCTCTCCCCATGGCCCCCATTGCCCAGATCTGCTCTTGGGCTGGCCACCACCCAGCTGGCACCCACTAACCCCGAGGAAAATCTTGCAGATGGCGCCCTCTCTGCACAGCCAGGGAGAACTGCACAAGAAAGCTCGAGCTTAAGAACGTGATTATAGACGCAAATGAGTTATGCGTAAATTAAAAACCGCTGGGTCTCAAATTAATTGGGTGCAGTCCAGGAAAAGAGCCAAACATCCTCGGCGTTTGACCAAGTTGTTCCCAGTCTCTGCTGGCATGCATACTCGGTGAAAAGGGGTAAGATTTATTAACCACGGGAGAAGAGACAGCCCATCCAAACCAGTCAGAAACTACCTGTGTTTGGAGATCCTTTGGTTATTAAAAAAGAAGCAAGAAAGGGGCTTTAAAAAGCAAAACACTGCAGTATTATTACAGTGAATATCAGCTTAAAAATCAATCACACCTTTTCATCTCAGTTAATTTAACAAATGTGTTTCCAGGAGAAGTGATGAGGTAACTTTGACATGCAGGTTTCTGGACCTTTGGCTAATACGAAACAGTCAGGATGAAAATGTGACTTTCTTAGATTTTGACTAAACATTTGTCTTTACCTTTCACAGCGATTCTTAAAGCACCTGCAAACGTGGAAGGTAGGATTTATTTTTCCTTCCCAATAGTTTCAAAGAAACATGAAAAGAAATACTTGGGGTTTTTTTATGAATTGTTATTTATTATTTGTCTATTATATATTTATTTATATGAGCTTAATTTACTCAGTTGACACTGAATTAATTCCCAGCACAATTTAGCAGTACCTATGAGACACTCAGGGCATCCCAGGATAACTAAATACTTTGGTATACTCACCATCCCCCTCTTTGCTCCTTCTTTTGCATGCTAAGGTCTATGAGGGGAAGTGACACAGAGACATTATGATAGACTTTTAATAAAACTCTTATCCTAAAAAAGCCCATACGATAATATCTACACCTTAATTAGCATAGCTTCTTTGCCTTCCCTCCTATCCTTGCCCCAAGAGAACAGTGGAAGAAGGCCAGGAGATGTTCAGGTTATACTCTGTTTCCTTCATAAATGTGGGTTGCTGATTAACAACCTGGCAATCAAGGGGGAAATGAGACCGATAGTTTTCAGTACTCTTCATATTTATTGATGGCTACAGTACACCCATTTCTATTTGCTTTGTGTTTATTTACAGATGCTAAAAAGAGCAAAGCACACGGTCACATGAATATGTGGATACTACTTACTCTGGTCCTCATCATTTTGTTAGGGATGGGCTTCATGATTTATTTCTTATTCAAGATCAAAACTCAAAGTGCGACTGAAAGAGAAGCAAGGCGGTGCAGCACACTGGTAGAATACAGCCGTGTCCTAACTGGAAAGGACGATGAAAATGATTCTACCAACAACAAAGAAAAAAATGAACATAGCGTCGTCTAATGTGATAACACAGCCAAACTATACGGTTAAGCTTAAAAAATTAAAAATCTAGCTGGAACAAAGGAAATCTTTGTTCACCTTATAGGCACTAAGAACTAAAATCAGTAATTATTCCTTCAGTAAGGATTAAGAGCTATAGCTCTATGCTCTTCAAGAAATACTCCCAGGACTGAGACTCAGTACTGCATAAAATGGCTAATTAAAAAAGCATGACAAATAGCAGAACTAGTGTGAAATTAGATTTAAAACTTAGGGATTAATACCCCAGCATTCTCTCTTATTAGAGATGTGCGGGACCATCACGTAGTGAGTCAAGCACAGCCATGCAGTGAGCACTCTCCCTGCAGAGTGCTCAGCCCCAAAGCCTGCCCTGTGGGAACATACCTCACCACATCGTACTGAAGAGTGCCCACTGTTACTCAAGTAAAATGGTGTTTGGAATAAATAGATATCTGCATTATTGCCCCCGTTTTACACTCTTTACCAAAGCATCTTCCTTGAGATAGTATTGTAAGTGAAATGCAAATATTTGCCCTTCATTTATGGCTTCAGCTTGGATTTTGCAAAACAAAACTTGGAAAAAACTCAGTCATATTCTATGACTTTGAATGTTTTGTATCAGTTATGAATATGAGAATGTATCAATAAAGGATCTATATCTTACATACTAATACTTTAGTGAAGTTTAATTAGCATGCAGAGGTGTTATATGGTTTCATGATCTAATGTGTCACTCACCTTAAGAGAGAGACTACCAGGAGGTAACACAGAAACCTGAACAAGGCGTATGACTGAAAAGAAACATAAATAAACTATAAAATAAAGTGGCTGCCAAATCAAGCTGGGATAATCCATTCCTGGTTTTATTTCACTTGATTGCTCATTTTCGGGTACCTTCTCTTGCTATCCTCCAACTCAGATAAGCGGACTGACGCCCGGGCTCTGTACCCATGCTACAGCCCACTAAGGCAGTGGGGCACACCACGGCGTGATGGGAGTGAAATGCTTTAGAGGCTGACTGTGCTTTTCAAGTTTTCTATGAAATCTGTGTTGTCTACAACAGACTGAAGGGGAAAAAAAAAAAAAAAGAAAAGGATATCTGGGAAAAACAGACCCTTAGAAATTGCATAAGGACTGTATAGGAGAAGTCATTGGGAAGT
>JAOXJK010000012.1:21399886-21423501 GCA_025774025.1 Xenus cinereus | reverse complement strand
CAGATGGCAAATGTGGAAACCCCCATCTGTCCAAAGGGGGCTGCCAGAGGCCACGGCAGGAGCTGCAGGCGGCTGAGGGCACCGTGTGAGGGTGATTAGGGAACAGGAGACGGAGGAGAGGGTTGTAGATGGAATTCTAGGGGTTATAGCATGCAGGATCCGTTGATATTTTTTTTGCTCATACAAACATTCAGCGTGAGAGAGTCTGTCATATGTTTCAGGCTCACTTAACCTAAGGCAGTGTTACTAGTCTGATAGCTGTGTTGATAATGCCCCCCTCCCTTTCATGAGGGTAAGGTATGAAACCTCTAATGAGGGCAAAGGTATGAAAACCATATATTATGTACATACAAAAGCAGCATGAATTTTTCATATGAAATCAATGAAATATAAAATCAGTGTTTCTGGGGAAAATTCTATGCCCTTTGAATTGCATTGTTGTTCGCAGGGGTTTCCTGGGTGTGGGGCAAAATTTTGGGTGATTTCTGTGAGCTGTACTCCCCCTTGCTATTTTTCCAGAGCCAGATCTGTGGAGTTTGTACATTCATGCTCACTTCCACACTGGCAGGTGTGTTATTCTGTTGCCTTCTGAAACACAAGACTCTCATTTAGGGATTGTAGCCACAAAAATACATTTAAACATGCCTGACAGAGGCTAATACTTAAAAATTATGCTTCTTGAAGAAATCTGGGGAGAACGAATAGAGGTAAAGAAGCTCTTATCTGCAAGGAAAAGCTTTAATTATTGAACGCATAGTAGTGACACAGCTGCTGGCCTTTATTTGATGAATTGCACAATAACAGTCTGTTCTAAATACACAAGAAAATGACAGATCATCTCTTTTCAATTATGTTTCAGTACAGAGGCAACCTTTCATAAAAGTATATCCCAATGTGTTAGTTTCACTTCTGTCTTATTTTGTTCCTGATTAAATGGATTAAAGTGACTCTCTGAGAGAAGGGGAGTATAAAAATAGCCAACACCTCACCTAGACCATTTTGAAAAGACAAATACACTAAACCTAACTAGGACAGAAGAAACACCACCCTCATTACTGTATCAGTATTTATAGCCAGAAAAGTTACCAAAATCATTATTTTTCTGTTTCAGTGTTCCTTCTTGTTTCCACAAAAACTAACAATGCTTTTTGTGAACTACAGTCATTTTTCTCACAGAAATGTTGGAGTGCCTTTGTGAGAATAAAATAAGTTGGCAGGTGGCAAATATGAGAACACTTGAACTTGGCTTCCAGGCTGAATTTTCATTTAAGCTTCTGGACAGAATAAATTAGCAGGGTCTGAGATCCGTACCATTGGGCTGTGACTAGTCATTGTGCTCTACGATCACTTCTATTACTTCAGCATGAATGTAGCTACCTTTGGAGTTAATTTTAGGTCCAGTGAATCCAAGCCCTGATTACTTGTGTGCTTGCCATTATTATTATGAGAAGAGGAGACAACCTGTAGCTCCTTTTCCTGCGGGAAGCAGATACTCTGCAGTTGTTGGCTTTGAACACCCTGTTGTTTCTGAGCTCAGTTTGCGTGCCCGCCCTGAGCACGCTGTGGAGGCTCCCCGCGCCAGTGCCGCAGGCCACGCGTGCTTCAGACATGAGATTAGACAGACTTTGAGGATCATTTTTGTTTCTGGAGGCAGTGGATTCACTGAGGGTTTCTTTACACATGTGTTTGAGTCTTGTGTATCTCCTTACCTGTCCTAAAGGTTTTATTCATGTTTGGTAACTGCAGTCTATGCCTACCTGCCTAATGAATATTTGGTTTTTGCTTTACAGCATTCTTCTTGATGAAGAGGGCCACATTAAGATAACAGGTATGTGAGGAACAGAAAACGTCTACAAACTGGTTTTTTTTCTGCATTATGTTCTGCCCATCTTGGTCTTTGCTTGGAAAGAGTTTTCTTGCAAAAACTCAGAAGCTGGAAAAGTTTGAGTATTGGAGTTCTCTTCTCTGGCAATTTGTCAAGCACCCATGCTGCACAGCACATGGAGAACGCAGTGTTTTCTTGGTAGAAATGTAGTCCTGACTGACATGAAGCATGGCTGCCTACCACCATGGGTGGAAGGATGCTTCCTGTATGACTGATTACTCCAAATTAAATTCTCTGAATTGTAACTGTGCAGAGGTTACCTGGAAGGTGGTGTCTGGCCATCCTTTTCACTGGTGTCCATCTGGGATTATTATTCCAAACGTTTTGGTTATCTGATCAAGAATTCTTACCAGCATTGTCTTCATCAAACCTGAACTGTGTATTTCTGCTTATTTAAACTCTTTCTGCTTTGGGCCAGAACCTCATTCTGAACAGAGAAAATGATACATCTATTTCAGGATGTAGTAACAAATGCCAACCAGGCACTCCAGGTATGTAGGGCTTAAAACCTGATACGCCTTTTTTTGTTTCAATTTATTTAGATTTTGGTCTCAGTAAAGAAGCCATTGACCATGACAAGAGAGCATATTCATTCTGTGGGACAATAGAGTATATGGCCCCAGAGGTGGTCAACCGACGAGGACACACACAGAGTGCAGACTGGTGGTCTTTCGGCGTACTCATGGTAATGGAAAAGTTGTGTTTGGTTGTTGGAGGGGTGACTGTAGGAGTCATCAGACTGCAAGTAAAAAGTACTGCTTCCAGCAATTAAGGGTTGATAGCAAAGTAGATGTGTAATGATTGCCTGATCATTTTCATAGCATCAGCGATAGAGAACCAGCTGCTCCTGGCAGTATATGGGGTAGCATTTGGCCCCAGATTCTCTCTATTTCTTCTCAAAGTCCTTTGCTGTTTCAGGTGGGTACTGCGAGCCATGAATATTTCTACTGCACAGAAACAGGGCTTGGGTAGCGCAGAAGAGCACAAGCATTTCAGAAGGAATACCTGTCTGGTTGCTAACACGGTTCCTGTGAGGAAACAGTTCCCAAAGCAGCATTTTTCAGAAGTTAGGGAGATCCTCTTAGAGATAGAGAAACTCAGAGATTTACTCTTTTTTTTCCGCAAAATATAGATTAAAAAGGACATATTTTAGAGGGCACTCTGAATGTTTCACAGGACATCAGTGGTTCTTTTGCCATTCATTTGTCTTCACATCAGCATTGCTGAATCTTGGTCTACTAATGAGATTCAGGTGGGTTTTGGACTGGTGCTAGATTTCCTGTAGTCTTATGAGCTGGTGGGAGACTGTCACTCAAAAACCTCCTTTTCTCCTGGTGGAAGAACAAAACAAATACATAGGGGCAGCATGTCATCCTCCGTTTTTCTTCTGTACTATTTTACTGTGTCTTGATTATGACTGGTTTGGGATGTTTGCTTTGTGTTGAGTGCATGCTGAAGCAGGTTTTAAAATGATGCACGTGAAACAGTTTTAAAATGACTGCTATTCTCATGGGAGGAAATCATCAGAAACAGACACAAATGTGCACAGAGGAATAGTTAGGGATTCATCTTTTTCTTGGATGTCTTTGCCTTGGATTATAACTATACAAAAGTTTCAATCTTTCCCCACTTGCTTAAGTCCTGCAAGCTATTCTGGAGGTAGTTTAAATGGAATCAATATGAGACATTGTGCTAATTCATTTTTTATACATGGAAATCAATGAAAAGTTAGTTAAAATGCAACATGAATTCACCAGAGATCAGTCATGCTAGATTAATCTGATATTTTACTTGATGAGATAGCCACCTTTATTTTTATCTAAACAAAGTAAATGAAGTGGCTCTCATGTGCCTCCATTATACTAAAGTATTTGATACAGTGTTGCAGGAGAAATTCATTAACTGAAGATGCTTATTAGTCCAATAATGGTCCAAAGATGGTACACATACTATACCATGAATATGAATACATCACCGGGAAAAACACCACAGAGAGAAAGGAGCTATTTCAGCTGAAGAGTAATGTTGCCCAAGAGCAGGTAGGAATAAACTTATTGTGAAATGTAGTTAACCTGGAAAGCAGAAGAAAACTCCCGACTACTTAAGAAGTGAGGCCCTAGAAAACACTTTCCAAGAAGAGTTCTTCGAGAGATATCTGACTACAGTGGAGCTGCTTGGCTTATGAGAAGGACCCAGTAACATCCTCCTGAGTGCTGCAGGATTTGACACTGGGGTGCATTGTCAGGAAAGTTTTTCTATCAGCACACCAGCCATGTAAAATTAGGTGTTCAGGTGCTAATGCGCTCCCGCCTGTGTCCATCCAGCCTCTTCAGTCTGTGGTACCGTTGTTGCTAAGGAGGATGAAGGGAAGATCAAAGAGAAGTTGGTTTTTGACACTGTGATCTTTTAAAAGCTGTATGAACGCTTTAGGTTTTTTGAAGCAGTTATTCCCAGCGTTGTTTTATCAAGCACAGTGCTGTCCCTTGAGCCCAGACACCATACTGTCACAGGGATACGTTCAGATAAGGAAGGTGATACTGCTCTCTCCTGAAGTGTGCAGGCTACAGGTCTACCTGAGTGCTCGGTGCAGGGCCACCAGCAAGCAACACAGCACGGCACAGCACTGCAGCTGTGGCTCCCCTTGCACCTCACCATGGTTATCATGGCTCCCCTGTGGAACCAGGGCAGAAGCACAAACGTAGCAGTGTGCTCTTATAATATAGCTTCATTTCCTGTGGTATGGAAGCTATTTTATGTAGCTATATTTTACACTACATACCACAATCCGTACAGTATGTTTAAATACTGTTTACCCTAAGTAAACAACTGCCACCAAAAGAAGTAAGGGTAGGAAGCAATGTGAAAACTAGTGAAGATGTGGGGTCAGGAGGGCCTACATCATTGATCTAACTCATTGACAGCTGTTAATCTAAGTAAATACCGTAATTTATTACCTGAATTTAAAAGGAGTGGAACTTCCTTATCTCCTATGGCCACAAATCCATTTGTGGATGCTCAGCACTTCTGAACCACATATGTTTATTCAAGAAAGTCAATAGGTTATGTCTCCTATAATAAATATATGATAAGGCTTTAAATTTTTTTATTATATATTTTGTTTTGGAGGATATCTGTGCCTTCTCACTATCTCCAGTTAAATGATGATGTATTTGGTGTATAGATTGTTTTTCTTTCACCTGGTAATGAACTTCGCTCCTTCCCCTCTGTTTTTTGTTAGGCTTGCTTTTTTTTCCCCCTCCAGCTCTCTTCTTATCCCCAGGGACTCAATGTATTAGAATTAGAAAAGATAGGAATCCATATAAATGGAGATGAGTTAAAGAGAGTAAAATCTTTTTAACTATAAGCTAATGCTTTAAGCCTTTGAGTGCCATCTTAGAGAAAAATAGCTCTAATCGGTTGAATCTTTTTTTCCTTTTCAGCAATTAACTGGTTGGGGCAGAAAAAAGGGTATTTCCATGCTATAAAAATGCAGGAGGATTTTCTGCTGCTGTCTTTCACTCTGCTCATTTCTCCTTGTTTTCCTTGGTCTGTCACTTGTATGTTCTATTAGAGAAGCTGGTTTTCTGCCAGTCTGAAAAACTGAAGAGAATTAAAATGGTATCCAAATGATTTATTAGCATTTCTCTAGAATTATTTTGCAATATGATGTGAAATATACAAAGAAAATATACCAGTTGGTAGCATATGCATAGATTGAAAGGAAGTGAACACGATAGTGCAATTTTCATACCTTAAATTTTAATCAATAGAAGGAACAAATTAGGCAGATAGCGATAAAATGGCCTGTAGCCTAGCGATCAGAAGAGCAAAGAAACAGTCTCATCTGTTTTCTTATGTGAAGAGGGATTAATGCTACAATATGAAGAGTCGGGGTGTACTAGCAGCTCCTTACCGTCCTGCATTGACCAGGCACAAGCTAGAATCAAACTGAATGATCCTTGAAGGCAACATTAATTGTGGCATGTTGTGATCAAAACAAACTTATCTGAAAAAGACTAAAATCTGGTCTTCGCTTATTAATTAATTATGTTATTAGTTATTTTATTATTTATTATTCAATGGGAGTCTCACTATCATAACAGTAAAACTTCATTTACCACCAGCTAAGTCCTTGACACAGGCCACAAAACCAAAACTGTTCTCTGCTCTGTTTGCTCACTCCTCAGTTTGTTTGAATTATTTTATGGTATGTGTTAACTCCTATAGCTATATACATCTTGAAATTAACCTTTTCCAAGCATTCCAGAGGATGCTTTGGGATCCTTTCCAAGGATTCCAGAGTACCTGCCTCTCATTTAGTATGTGATGACAACTGCTGGGACCCAATTAGAATGTTGTGCTGGTGAATTTATGTGGTTTATTGTGACCAGACAGATTTTGTTTTCTGCCTTCCTGCATCTTACTCATTGCACTGAAGGTTTTGGATAGGACTTGTTCTAGAAAAGCTTTGCATCAACAAATCTGCATGGACAAGCAATTGACTTTAACTGTTAAAAAGTTGTGTGCAGGACTAATGCCTTTTCAGCTGCACCGCAAGAGGCTTGATGCCCACACTGCCATCTGTGGGGCCCAGATGAGCTGTGTATATAACATGCACAGGTCTCTGGGAAGGCCTCTCAAGGCAGTGGGTTTGTAGTGCATTGTACCACCTCATTTACAAAGCCACAGACCTCATGGAAGTTGTATCTCTTTTCAGTTCGGGGAAAAAACACTGTACGCCCTTGAGAGTCATGTGGGCAGAGAGGGGAATATAATTAGCGAAAGAAGGGGTGTGATGACTCAATAGGCAGTCCCAAATAAAAAGAAATGTGTTTATATTTGTCAGCAGTGTAGTGAATGTGTGAGTAGTGAAGTCTTCACAAGAAAAAAAAGTATTCTTTTGGTATCCAGAGAAAGTAGACTGTTCTGTAGTAATTTTGTAGTAACTGTACAGTGGCATTGGAAATATCAGTATGAGACATCAAAGCAATACAGTCTGCTTTTATAAAATCCCATCATAATACTTGGGTTTTTCCCAGTCCAAAAGATGGTCTTCGTGAGCAGTATTTCGAATGTTTATGTCAGCTGCTATGTGAAAGTATTCAAACCCTCTGCAAACACTAATTCATTATGCTTCACACCTGCCAATAATGAAAAATACTTAATGCATTTTACAAATGGTAGAACCATGGAGTGGCAGACCAGCTCCCAGCTACCTGAAAAATGACTGGAAGTGTTGAGAGGGGAACCCAGCCATTCTGACAAGAGTGTCTCTCTCTGCTCTCCAAATCCGAGTGGTATCAAGTTTCTTTGTAACCCTGAATTTTATCCTAAGATCGCCATACTTTAGCAGACTTCAGCTGAAGTAATTTACACAATCTGCTCTCCTTCCATCTGCTAGAAAGATTCATCTGGCAATTACCACAGGCTGTGGATTTTTTTCTCATTCATTATGTTCCTCAATGACCTACCAAGGTCACTTCTTGAATCTATTCCCTCAGGAAATGTGTCTGTCTTTCCCAAGGTTTTCCCACTTAGATATCTTCTGGGGTCTCCAGTGCTGGTGTTTTGCCAACTGAAAATGGAGATTACCTTGAAAACTAGAGAAAGGAACCACTGCAGAGTATGTCGAGACCTAAGCAGGGGCTGGATTAGATTACTCCAGAGGCATCTTCCCATCGGGATTTAATTCTGTGGTTCTCTTGTGGTTCTCTGTGGCAGCTGAACTGGAACAGGGAAGATTTGCCTTTCTTGCTGAATGTTGGTACAGAAAGGAAGTCAAGGTTGGAGGGAGGCACAGCCTTCTGAAGTAGTGGCTAACAGAAGGTGGCCCTCCAGAAAACCCAGGAAGCGAGTCATTTGGGAGGCAAGGAGCAAACAGATGGTTTATGCAGATGGGGAAGCGGGGAGAGTGAAAACTGAGTCTCCTGGAAAAACTATAGGGTCTGCTTTAATAGCCAAAAATACTACAGAGTTTCTTCACACCTAGGCTCAGCTCCTTGTCAACCTGCTGTGACCCATACAACTCTGTATTCATGTGCAAGGGTGTTAGCAGAAAGTGCTCACTTCTGTTTGCATGTTTACGTTTAGCGAGATTTTTGATTTTTTGAAAAAATAAGCAGGAAAACAGATTGTTGTGTGGTGAAGCAGTAGCTTTAACTGATGAGATGAACTATTCCAATTTTATTTTTTCGGGTCTTGTTATTTCATCTTTAACCTTCAACATATCTAATCAGGACTGAAATTGAGAAACCAATGCTTTCTTCCAGCTACTCCTTAGTTCAGTTCATTGAAGTAAAAAGCTCTGGTACATTTAACTCATGTAGCTGCCTTTCACTTTAAATATTGATGTTAAGTGCATTTCTTCTGAATCTGAATTAATCTCAACATTAAACCTGTGTAATTGGAGACGCGGTAACAAAGTGCTAGCCATTAGAGCAGGGCAGTAAATATTCCCTGAAGCCTCCAGGACCATCATTTCCCCTGCTGCCTCCTGCAACTTAAATGTCTTTTTTTGCTTCCTTCCTTCCTTCCCTCTTGGACACTGCATCTGAATTTCTTGCCTTCATGTTTCTTGGCCCCATGCAGCCACTGGTGCATTTGGAGATCTTTCTGTGATACTTGGTGGGGGGGGGGGGGTGGGAACTATAGTCACCTTCTTCCCACATAGTCACTGACCAAGCAGTTGCTTATATCTGTATCATCTGCATCGGCAGTGTCAAGCCCATTTCTGCCACAATAAATGAGCTGTAGCAGTCATTGTTACTGCTGTTAAATTAGATTTATTATAACAACAAAGTAACATGAGCAAGTGTAAGTGAACATTAGGTACTTACCCTGAATGTAAACTCTTTAGAAATCATGAGGAGAGTTTGGTACAACACGTACCACTTCTGCTGCTGCCCTGGGAAGTAACATTCTATGCCCCTCATCTCCACTATATCTGAACACTTTGATCAGGACTAAGGCTGTACTTTGGCTTTACTTTGAAAATGGTGCTTGAACTCCAGCGTCATTTAGGCAGTTTTAAAAATTCTCCCCCATCGTGTTTCTCTCTAGAAGATGAGCTGCTATCCTCCAGCTCTACCAGGCAGCTCTTCTCTCCTAGACAGAATCACATGGGGTTGGAAGGGACCTCTGGAGATCATCTAGTCCATCCGAGCAGGTTGCACAGGAACTTGTCCAGGTGGGTTTTGAATGTCTCCAGAGAAGGAGACTCCACAACCTCCCTGGGCAGCCTATTGCAGTGCTCTGCCACCCTCAAAGTAAAGAAGTTCCTCGTCATATTTAGGTGTAACTTCTTACATGAGGAGGAACTTCTTTGCTGACCAAGCAGAAGTTAACACATTTGTGTTTTCCAAATCTTGTTTGTATCTTTCGGCCATACACACTTTTAAAAAACTGGTTTTTCCTTGTTTCTACTATGAGTTTTAGTGCCTTGAGATAATTTGTTACTAATGCAGATTCATCCTTCAGTTAATTATAGTCAATTAGTTATCTGGCCTCTAAACGTCTCCTCTGCCCTCCTCCCTAAACTAGCATTACAATTTTACAGTTACAGTTTTGTTATGTTTTCTTATATTTTTCTTATGGTATGGCTATATTTAATCTGGGCAAAGGGAAGAATCAGGCTGTGGGGCAGTCTCACACAGGTTTTGGTAACGAGAGGACCTTTTTTGCACAAATGTGCTTCCTGAGAGCAGTGAAGTTACTTGTGTGATAAGATACAAAAACTACATATGGGTTGCAGAGTCTTCCCTGCCTTAACAGGTATTTAATTATAGCAATGCTGATTAATTAGTAGGTACATATTATAGTAGAAGAGATCCAAAGCCTGAGTCACAGACAAGAAAATAACAGTTCTCCTTACCCTCAACGGACATTGTCCTCCTTTGTGCCCAGGCTGAATGGTGTTTCTGGTGTCTTTGTGTTTCATGATGCATAACCTTCACCATCCTAAGTCAGAGGAACCAGCTGCTGCTCATACCCCCATGAAACACTGTGGCAGGAGCTGCATGAAAGACCTGATATTGAATCCATATTAGACAAGCTTCTTTGGCTGGAGTTTTGGGGGGAGGGGGAGGGTTTGTTACAAATGTGAAATTCTGTCAAATTTACTGAAAGCACTAATCTGTTTCAAAGGAACCATAACTGATTGATGTTTTCCTGTGTGAGTTAGGCAAATAATTGATGATGATTGCTGAGTTTTGCTTTGAGATTTGGGTTCAGTTAAATGTGACACTTGCAAAATTCATCACTAAATACAGCCAGGAGAACCAAAGCGGGAGAGAAAAACGCATGCTCGAATGCCTTCAGAATGTGGGGTTTGTGCATGTTTTTCCTGCAAAGTATAGCAGTGGCATCTCTAAGTGCTGCAAATAAACAGTCAAAGAGGTTTTTCAACTTAAGGTAAGAAGATGAAGAGTGGTGTGTTTAACCCATTTCCCTTGCACCACAGTCCATGCCAAACATCTAAGAACAGCCATACCCCTTCATACTAAGTGTCCCCCAAGACAAATATGTCATCTCCAGCATTGGCCATAAAACAGGTGCTGGAGGAAATAGCATATATGACACTTCTTCCCAAATATACTAAAACTTGACCCCAAGTATCAGTGTAAACAGTTTGTAACAAGACTCTCCAACAAAACAGTCATGTTGGTTCTTCATGTTCTACGTTGGAGAATAAATCTTATGAAGAGCAATTGAAGGAGCTGGGACTGTTTAGTTTGAGGAAGAGGAGGCTGAGGGGAGACCTCATCACTCTCTACAACTACCTGAAAGGACGCTGTAGAGAGGTTGGTGCTGGTCTCTTCGCACAGGTAATTAGCGATAGAACAAGAGGGAATGGCTTCAAGCTGCAACAGGGTAGGTTTAGACTGGCCATTAGGAAACAATTCTTCCCAGAAAGAGTGGTCAGACACTGGAATAGTCTGCCCAGGAAGGTGGTTGAGTCACCATCCCTGAATGTGTTTAAGAGTCGTTTAGTTGTGGTGTTGGGGGATATGGTGTAGGGGAGAACTTTGTAGAGTGGGGTTGATGGTTGGACTTGATTTTCTCAAGGGTCTTTTCCAACCTGAATGATTCTATGATTCTAAGGCAAGATATCAAGTCACTGTTTCACAGTTTTTCACCCCCAAGGCCCCCAAATCATAACAGAACATGCCAACTATAGGAGGAGCAAGAATTGCAGAAGGCTCACTCACTAACTGTACTAAGCACAAATGCAACCCTGTGCAGGTTACATTATGTATGTGATGTGAGTGAGCTAAATCTATAGTGCATGGAGCGATGGTAAACTTCCAAATCCTCAGTAAGGTCTCTTTTGGAAATCTTGAAAGAAATGTTTATTTCAGGAGGGATTTAGAAAAATAAAATCCACTATACTCATTAAAATTCCATTATAGTGATGACATTTTTGAAGCTGTCATAATGTTTTTTATGTGCTCTTATTCCTCTGTATTGTATTTATATGAATTGCAGTTATTTTTCCTTCCCAGAAGAAAATGAAAGTCTCGAAAACGCTGTTTGATCTTTGCAAAAGTGACTCAGTCTCCTGATGAGTCAGATCAGCATAGAATCAACAGCACGGCTCCTTCCTCACAAACTCCCCTCATCATGTGCTCACCATAAATACATTAATTTTGATTATTTTGTTTTACAGACAATGAAATATTTTTAATACGCAATGAGGATACTAAGCTCTGTTTAATTGCTCAGAGCTCTCATGCAGTCACAACAGCTGCTTGCAACAAAAACACTGAGCTGCAAAAATTCAGGTGGGTGTCTGATCACCAGGTGATGAGCATGGCATTTGCACAATGCTTAGGAGTGCCCTACAAGCAAAACCAGGCTAAAATTTCTTTGTACCCCTGCAACAAGAAAAGTGAATTCCAGAAATGGGAATGCAGAAATGCAACCTTGGCAATCCAAGGGGAAGATTTATTTCTCAGTGCTGGCAAAAGAAAAGAAGACAATGTCACGGTGAACACAGGATCAGCAATGATGAACAAATGGAAGATCTATGGCACCATGGATGATTTGTGTTCTAAAGGCCATGAAGGTAAAGTTTAAAGGTTAATCCTGACAGTGACTTGAACCCGCTTGTTTGCCTCATGGGTAGGGTCCTTTGACTTCGGCTCCCCTTAATCTAACATCAGCTGTTCCACATTTTGGCAATGTTGGACTGGAGGATGATTCTTTCACATACTCAGGCCTGTGTTCCTCCATCCTGGAAACGTACAGGTGCTTAGCTTCAGAGAGAATATAGTATGTGCAAAATACACATTTTTTTTCCCTTTATTTTTAAAGCAAAAGGTGGATCTAGGCTTTAATCAAAGTGTTTTATTTAACTGCATACTAGTACTAGTGAAATTGTACTAGCATTGTTGGATTAAAGGCAAAAATTTTTGAGTTTAATACTCCTATAGTGAATATAAGGAAATAATTCCATGCACACTGTCATTCAGTTCCTCCACAAGATTTCAGATGATAAAAAACCCACAATATTTAACAGTTAAATGAGTGGTGGGAAGTTAAGCAACATGAAAAGCAAAGTAATGCTATTTTTAGAAAAGTATTTTAGATAGATGAGCCAAAAAATCACTACAGTTTTTTCACAGTTCTTGACTACAGTACGAAACGTCTCTGTTTCCAGCCATTACAGCTGGCAAAATCATAAGTAAATGGTAAATTGCAAGACCTACCTAGAACTTCCTTGGAAGAACACTTTTGGTGACAGTAGGTCCCCAGTTACACTGGTGTAACGCTGGTAACTCTTTCTCCACATACTTGCATGGAGTGAACAGACACATAGAGAATTGGGTTCCCAAGGTTCCTGCACCTATATTATTGTTTCTCTTTTGCCTCCTCAGATCTGTTTACGCTGTTGGGAAATGCCAACGGAGCTCCATGTGTCTTCCCCTTCCGGCTGAGGGGTAAATGGCACGCCGGGTGCACGGCTGCCGGCAGGTCGGATGGCTTGCTCTGGTGTGCCACCACCCCTGACTTCGACGCGGACAACTTGTATGGGTTCTGTCCAACTGGCAGTAAGTCTGAAATGCTGACATGGACGCTAAAACCCAACACGGTTAGGTATCAATGCTGAGACACTGTTACTAATATAGAAGGGAAAAACCTTGTCATGATGTTATTTTACTCAAATAACGTCTCTGCCATGCCATACCATTCCCTACAGAAGACACAACACTGTTTTCTATGAGTCCACAGTCAGGCTGAAGGTGTGTCCATCAGTAGCTACCACCCAGGAGAAGACCAATATGCTTTAAATATGACTGTGTCTAGCATAGAATCATCTGAAAATTGAGACGCTACTCACAGCCTAATTCTCCTTGTTTCATTGCTAGTCGTGATACCAGTAGTATAACCTTTTCTACCCGTGCAGATCCCTGTTCCGTATCACGAGATTGGTTGGCAGGCACAGGAGGATGTAGTTTGTTTTCTGAAAGGCATAACATCAGAAGGTTGGCTCAAAGGCCTTACTGAAATAGCAACATCGTGAGCCTTTCCCTTGCAATGTTTAAGATAACACTACAAGGTAGTGTTATCTGAACAGATAAGTGTACATGTATCTGAGTACAGGATGAAGGACACCAAAATATGGTGCTAATGAAGATATTAAAAATGCTGCCTCAGGCCTAATTTTTAAGTGCTATATCGCTATTTGTCATTTTGACAGGAGCGTTGCTCTGGGAAACCAGGTTCAACTCATTCCCAACCACCAGCCACCATCACCTTCACTGATGTTACTGAAAATTATTTCCTGACACAGTGTTCCATGCCGAGCTTGAAAAATCCCAGAACATCCTCACTTTATAAACTGGCAAACGTGAAGTATTTGGCATTATAAAATTCTTGGGAAACTATCACTAACACTTGAATCTACAATTAAAAGAGAATGTTAAAACTCTGAAGTTAATCAGCAATAAAGTAACACAACAAAAATAGAAAACATTTCTTCTAATGAATAATTCAAGAAATTAAATGTTTTCCTCAAAAAATAGAAAGTTAGGGGAACTTGTAATCACAGCTTATTAGCACTTGCTCTAAATTCCAATTACCTAAAACACATGCAGACTAGAAATAATGAATACAGTTTAAAGAAATCATAGAATCATTTAAGTTGGATAATGCCTTTAAGATCATCAAGTCCAACTGTTAACCTAACACTGCCAAGTCCACCACTAAATCCTGTCCCTCAGCACTACATCTACACGTCCTTTAAATACCTCCAGGGATGGTGACCCAACACCGTTCCTGACACAGGCCAGGATGCTGTTGGCCTTCTTGGCTACCTGGGTGCGCTTCTGGCTCATATTCAGCCAGCTGTCAACCAACACCCCCAGGTCCTTTTCCACCAGGTAGCTTTCCAGCCACTCTTCCCCAAGCCTGTAATGTGGCAAATGTCATTAATGAAGGCATAGTTTGAAAAGCAAACTTCCCATCATTGGGAATAGTTGCATTTCAGTTCCATTTCAGCCAAGAATTAATTTGAGCATAGCCCATGCGATGCTGAAAAGGTTTACAGAGTGGATAATGACTAAGGCCCAGTATTGCCTTATTGATCTCTTTACACAATTTTTTTTTTTTTTCACCTGGAGATTATTAGATTTGACAGGGGAATCTGAGAATAAAGGATGAAAGGCCCATCTCTGCTAATGTCAATGGCAAAGTCTCTTTTACTTAACGTAGAACAAGTTAATGGAAGGCTATGATTTTGGGTGCTCTGAGCCTTATTTGCTTCAGAATCTCGTTTCACCAGTAAGCTTGCAGTTAATTATCTCATAACGTTTTCTGTAAGATGTTTATAATAAACTGCAATACCAAATCTCCTTTCTCTTACACAGACAAGGACAGATTTTGGACCACAGACCCTTTGACAGGGACCCACTACCAGATAAACTACCAGTCAGCTCTCACGTGGCACCAAGCAAGGAAGAGCTGCCAGCAACAGAACGCAGAATTATTAAGTGTCACAGAGATACATGAAGAAATATATCTAAGAGGTGAACTAATAAGCAGTACTGTGTAAAAAGAGTGTCTAATAGTTTTTTTGACTGATTACAAATGTTTCAGTGATTTAATCACATTACAATGAATAGGCAATGTAATAATAGTATATGTACTGCTAGAGGAATAGCACAATTACTGTAAATTAAGCTTTTTATGGGTGGCACTTTTGTAAGTTGTGGAATTGCCACTTGAAATGATTTCTATTATTATTATTTTTTCAAAGAAAATGAAGAATTTCCAGCTGACTAAGCAAAAGTTGGCTCAAGCTCAGAAAACACTGGAAAGGTTCTTCACATGTATCTAATGAAATAGATTTTTGGAAATACCATAAAAGTTTTATACAAAACACTATTAAAAATCTAAAGAATTTCTGGGCTTATGCATAAAGTGTAGAGCTAAGGCCTGTATCAATTGCATCACAATCAAACTTTTAACATAAATATTCAGTGTTTCAGTTTTCAAAGCTTATTGTTTATACAGAACTGTGAAATAACCTTAAATTCAGACAAACTAAGATGCAAAATAGTCTTTTACCATTCTCTGAGTTTAGGACTCTCTGAGTTTATTACCAGCAAACACGGATTCTGTACTGAACTTAGAAATCGCCAAGCAGACATTTATTATTTTCCTCCAAACGTTGAAAATGCAGAGCTTTTCCTAACAAATCTCATTAGAATTCAACTCTTCCTGCTACCTAGATTTGATTGGCAGCAAGAGATCCTCTCTCTGGATTGGGCTTAACAGCTTGAATCTCAACAGCGGCTGGCAGTGGAGCGGCGGCATTCCCTTCAGATACTTTAACTGGGCACAAGGTAGTAATTGGTTTTTTATGTTTTTGGAATTAATCTTTCCCGCCAGAATGCTGAATGCGTATTAATTACTGTTCTGTAGTATTCCCCATGAACACAAGGAAATAGAGTTGAAAGGCTTATGAGAGATGTGAGATTAAAAAGCTGAAAATAATGCTTTTCTTCACTGGATATATCACAAGGTTTTCAGGCAGAAGAGTCAAATAAACTCAGCTCCTATCAGAAGCAGATAAAGTGAAAAGCAGTAGTTGAGCTGTAGCACAATGGGAATGCCTTCAAGTCAGTTAAAATCTCTGTGTCTTTTCAACTCTCACAAGGGTTATCAGATCCTGCATCCTGCAAGGGCTCAGCTGTCAGTGAGCATCAGCCTTGCAAAGCCTTCCCCTTCCATTTTGTGCTTTTCCCCCTTTCCTTGTTTCCTCTTTAACATTCAAGAGAGACTGTAAATAGAGTTCACAGAATTGGCGGTTTATCTTTGAAAGTGGATTAATGATTGCCATGGCAACAGCTGGTTGCAGCAAATGCTGAATATTTGCTTGCTGAATAAATGCACCCATAGTCCATCTTTTGCCTTCCCTAAACCTCAGAGGTGCCACCTGCTTTTATCTGGCACAGAAGATGAAGGGAAAGCCCAGAGTTGCTGGGCCTGGTAGAGGGTTTTCTACCTTCTGCTGAGCTGGTCAAACTCCTTAAGCCTTGTGGAGAAGGAGAGCAGCTGGCTCTCTTGTCAAGCAGCCCACACTGCTGGAGTTCCTGTATCCCCACACGATGGCTATTATGATGAGTTAATCTACGCATTTCCAGTTTACTGCAAAATTACTGTAAGTTGAACTTTTTAGGGAGAGGAAAAAAAAAAGTTGTCACACTGTGGGCCTCTCTGAAAAGAGGGAAACACTGTCTGCTCCCCAAGGACAGTAGTCCTGGAGAACCTCCCAGAGGGCCGGTTGTAGAGACAGGCAAAGGAGAGACATACAGCAAGTGTGAGGGCTTGTGTAGAAGCTCCGCTTGCAGCAAAGAGCAAATCTGAAGCCAAGTTGCTGAAGGGACATTCAGAAAGGACCTTTCCAAAGGCTCTGAGTGGAAATTTTTTATTCCAGCATACCACTGGACCAGAACTTCACATAGAAAGGAAAGACTCCCCTGCAAGGGCATTGAGGAAATGAGGAAATTTGAATTCACGTGACTTGGTATGCTTCATCCAAAAGATGTGCCTTGTATTTTATTTTAGGAATTCCATATGATTATTTTTGTGCTCAGCTAAACACAGCTGTAGAAATGAGAAGCCATATAACATGCCCCCATGAAGAGGAAGCCTACCCTCTCAGGCTTTGTCCAATCTAGGTTCTCACCACTCCATACTCAACTGCCAGACAACGTATCCCACAGATCGGTGGCATTTTGCTTTTGCCTCATATTTTCAACAAGTAATATTCATTCACTGAGCTTGGTTTACCTCTACAGTGCAGGGCTAGAACTCCAATTTTCAGGGTTTGAAATTTCTTTTTATTCTTAGCAGCTGATGGTTCTTACTCTGAAGAACACTCTTCTCTCTTCACATCTGTAAAACTCCTTGTCTGAATATGAGCTATGTTAAGATGCTGCTTTACTGTGTTCCTGCCCAAAGATATTAGCTCAAAACTGTGTCCTCTGATTTAACGAATGTAACGGAGTGATTTAATTTCATTGCTCAGTCCTATTAACATAACGGGGTCCTGACCACAAAATGTATATCAAACTAGATGTTTTATGAGCTGTGAAACTATGAACTCTGATTTCCTACAGTCTGTGTATGGTGTTGCACCTGTAGCAGCACCAGGTACCCCTGCGATATCTGGACTCTTCAGTCCAGCACCTACTGACTGAGCAACAACATAATTTATTCTGCAACTGGTCGTGAGCTACATATTCCTCAGCAGATGTATGGCTGACCCCTATGCACAGGCTGATTAGGAAAGGACTTGCTGCAGCCTCTCCATCAGTAAGGGCTCAAAGTTTAGTCTCTCTTCTGTGCCAGCCAACAATTTTCACAAAACTTATAGGAACATCTTATTTTTGACACCACTATTCTGCAATCAAATACGGAAGAAAGTGTGAATTATGCAACAAGCATGTAAAGAAATCTTTTGATGGGTACTTTTAAATTACATTTCCTTATCTCCAGTAGAAAAATAACTGTAGGAATGAAGTCATCAGCCCGTAATTGACACTTGAAAAGCATGGAAAAAAATTGTTCTCTCAGCTGCTGACAAAAAAACAGTGCTACATGAAAATAATTTGGTGTTTATTCTATGAAGGAAGCCCCGAGCCTGAGCCCGAGAAACTCTGTGCAGTACTAAATCCCAGAAGAGATGCTAAATGGGAAAACCAGCCATGTGAGATAAAAGTTGGATATATCTGTAAAAAGGAAAACTCCAGTCCAGATATTTTCATTTTTCCATCAGGTATGTCAAGCAAATAAATACCCTTTGATAAAGACAGAATTTGTGTCACTAAAATGACATTTCACAGCTATTTAAAATTTAAAAAAAAAAAAAAAGCATTGTCATTTGTTCTGCTTTGATTGTTCTGACTGTTATTTCTTTAACCAAATATATTTAAATACTGGAAATGTTCCTGGAACCCAGTAACCATACAAGCCATTTTTATTTCATGTTGAAAGCACTATACATGGAATTCCAAAATATTTCTCTGTCCAGAAGTGAGTATTTCACACTAATGAACCCAGTTACAGCTGGCTCCGTTATTTTGTTTACATGCAGTATGTTTTCTGTAAAAGTCCATTGTGCAACAGCAGGCTACAATGTTTGACACGTATGAGGAATGAATAGAAGTACAGCTTATTTGTAATCACTCTATTTTCGTTCTAATTAGTTAATTAACTGATTTCAGATGTAATTGCACTTATTCTAGACTTCTGTTTGCACCGTTTAAAAACTTGAAATATCTTTTGGTTCTGAGGAGATGCACAGGCTCTTAAATGCCCAGAAGGATGGTTGCTGTACGGGGATCACTGTTACAGCATTCACAGAGACCCCAGAGGATGGAGAGAAGCCCTGATTTCCTGCAATGAGAGCAATGGCGATCTGGCCAGTATCCACAACCCCCAGGAACACGGCTTCATACTGTCTCAGCTTGGCTACAGTGAGTATTTCTACAGGGCAGTGTTTGGTACAAATGGAGAACTATATTATTAGAAAACTTACAGGATTTAAAGAAAATGATATTTGCTTGGGATGAATATTTATAGGGATGGCCACAGGAATATAGGTTAAAAAAACCAAACACCAAAAAACCACAAGAGGAATCATTAGCGCTCTCTTCATTTTCTTTTTCATTCTTTTCATTTTGTTTTTCATTTGTTTTTCACTGCATGAAATCACTTGAAGGAAATAACAGCTCTAGTTACTGCAGTGTATGAGAGCATTATCTGCCTCAGACACCTTCGAGCTGTAGACACAGTAATGAACTTTTACTGATAAAGCTGAGGAATCTCATTTCCTGCTGGTATCTCATTTTTTAACTTCTTGAAAGAAGAATGTGAATTGGGTCTTAAAATAAACTCCACTGTCATTTAATCTAGATGAATTTGCATTGCAACATGGCAACTTCAGCTCATGTCCATAAAATCTTGCTCTTATAGACTTTCAACTTGGGTACTAACACGAGTGAACTTCTGTTGTTAGAAGCTGTGGATGAGCTGTGGATTGGTCTGAATGATCTCAGCACTCAAATGTACTTTGAGTGGAGCGACAGGACTCCTGTGACATACACCAAATGGTTGCCTGGAGAACCAACCCATGCAATCAACGGGCAAGAAGATTGTGTCATTATGGCAGGAGAGGTAGAATCATTCCACATTTGTGTAGCACTACACTATGTGATTTTCATTTCTTTTTTTTTTTTTTTTGAATTCAATTTAGAAACAAGTCAGGGAATGGTATCTTTATTCACTCAGAAAGATGGTTATTCTAAATTAAATATAAAATTAAATTAGAGATAACGAGATAAATGTTCATATCTGACTGTGAGTGTAAATTATATGCCAAGCAAAATTTAAGTCTGCCTGTGACACTTAGTTGGCTTAATGTAATCTCAAAATTGAGCACAAATTCTTTGAATTTGTTAAAAAGTATAGACCTTTATTGTCTCATTGAAGCAATATTTTAAAAAAAAAAAAAGGTCACTTTTCCAGAGGAAACAGGTTTTGCCTCACTATTGCACTATTTTTCACCTCTTCCCAAACTGCACCTAGGATGGCTACTGGGCAGACAGTGCCTGTGATAAAAAGTTGGGTTACATCTGCAGAAGAGACCCAGTAGAAGGAGTTTCTGGGACAGCAAAGACCGACCCTGCCTGCCCGAAGGTAAGAAGAAAGTGCAATCAAAAATCTGGTTATCAAAAATCCATTGTTTTCACAATCTCCACTTGACGTTGAAACTATTTTTTTTTACCTTAACAAGTGTGGTTGCATTTCAAATTCAGGGAGATAATTTTCACTATATTCCCTTATTTAAAATAAAGTTATTTTGTAACTTTTTGGCCAATATGAGCCAGCTTCATCATCTCTCAGAACTGTCTGTGAGAGAGGCTAAAGCCATTCCTCCAGTTTTCTGCATATTTATTAGGTTGTTCTATAACCATCTGTGGTTACCTGAGATGTAGCAGAGACTGAGAACCATTTCTGGACTATGTGACAAGATACAAGATGATGAGAAATCTCACTACTGAAGCCAAATCAAACCAATCGAATTGCTTTTATGAGTTTTTTGGGTTTTTGTAACAAGTTATTGTATACTACTGCTTTTTTTTTTTCCCTTCTCTTTTTCTCTCTTTTTACTTTCCTATTTACCCCACAACCCCATATCTGGAACAGAGCTGAGGCCTGAAACTAGGCAGCAGTCAAATACTGAACACAGAGTTTATTACCTTTCTTGGGTGCAGAAAGAAAATCTTGAGCTGGTATAGAAGGGAAAAGTGACTTGGAATTCAGCTGTAATTTTGAGGCTTTTGCTTTTCTATAGTTTTTATGCTACCTCAGTCAGACTTGAGGTGAGCGGATGAGTTAAAGCAATTCATTAGTTTAGTTACTGTTCTTTTAGCTAGAAACATAAGGAAACTTGAGTCAGCATCTCACTATAACACAGACTACTCTCTTTGGTTTTGAGCAAGGAAGTGTTTTATTCACCTGCTTTTGAACAGGCTCTCCATTCTGTATCTCTCTGCGTTTTCTTAAATCAGTTAAAATTTATCAGTTACTAATCGTCAAAAAGGGGGGTCTCATAGACATTAAATCTCTTCTTTCTGGATGTTTATTAACCTGAATTTCCCTTAGTTCACTGGAATTAAAATTATTATTGCATTAGGTTATATTAAAAACATATTGATTGAAGAGTTTGTTGATTGACTGAAATATCGAAATATGTTGATGGACTGAAGTTCAGTTACTATAACATACGCTCTTTTTACTGAAAATACATTTCACATGTTCCTGACAGGGCTGGGAAAGACATGGATTTTACTGCTACTTGGTTGGACATACCTCTGTAACATTTTCAGAAGCAAAGAAAACCTGTGAAAGGAGCAGTGGTTATTTAACAAGTATAGGAGACAGGTATGAAAAGAGTTTAAAAACTATCTGATGCAATAATATTGGAATTTTATAAAACAGGCAAGAACTTTTTGGAAAAAGTGTGAAACCATAAAAACAGGATATCCTTCTTCTGGAGAAAAAACATTAAAATCAATAAATTCAGTATGTGTTTTCTAAGTAAATATATTTTACACATTCATGTTTTCCAGTACCTTATCCTGAAAGAACAGACCACAGATGCTTCTGTTCTGTAAGAAGCAGTTTTTCAGTATAGCATGGCTTCACCTACTGTTAAAGCTAGTCCATCTGGTACCCAGTTAAGCAACATATTTCCACGCAAAAGGAAACCTAATGGAGACTCCATTCATTCCAGTCCTGTGTAATTTAGGATGCTGAGAAATAGCAGACTAAGGGAAATCTAGGCTTAACCCCCACCTGACTCCTGTCATTTTAGATATGAGGAAGCCTACCTGACCAGCCTCATTGGTTTGAGCCCTGAGAAGTACTTTTGGATTGGTCTCTCAGACACAGAAGAGCAAGGGATGTTCAAGTGGGTGACTGGTGAAGGTGTTCTCTATACAAACTGGAACGCAGCAATGCCTGGTACTCTTCCATTGGAGTAAATTTATGCTACTGAGGAACTTTCTGAGTTGTAATTCTAAAATGTCTTCCAACTTTGCTAAAACGCAGCCATGTTGACACATAGGAACATTCTGTCTTTGAAACAGAAGTGTCTTTCGTACATGTACTTGGCACTGGTGAAGTCGCACATCAAATACTGTATTCAGTTTTGGACCCCTCACTACAAGAAAGACATTGAGGTGCTGAAGCGTGTCCAGAGAAGAGTAACAAAGATGGTGAAGGGTCTAGAGCACAAATCTTACAAGGAATGGCTAAGGGAACTGGGGTTGTTCAGTCCGGAGAAAAGGAAGCTCAAAAGAGACTTTATTGCTCTCTACAGCTACCTGAAAGGAGGCTGTAGAGGGGTGGGTGTTGGTCTCTTCTCCCAAGTAAAAAGTGATAGGACAAGAGGAAGTGGCCTCAAGCTGAACCAGGGAAGGTTTAGATTAGATATGAGTAAAAATTTCCTCACTGAAAGGGTTATCAAGTGTTGGAACAGGCTGCCCAGGGAAGTGGTTGAGTCACCATCCCTGGAGGCATTTAAAAGACTGGATGTGGCACACAGGGACATGGTTTAGTGGTGGACTTGGCAGTACTAGGTTAATGGTTGGACCTGATGATCTTAAAGGTCTTTTCCAACTTTAATGATTCTATGATTTTCTATGATGCCAGGAAAATATTTCTTTTGTGGCTTCTCATTCCTTACAAGGGCAAAATCAAGCTGAGTGGAACGGGTAAAATCCCTTCCAGCCTGGGCGATGGGCTGCCAAACCTTTTGGTACAGGAAAGAGGCAGGCAACAAGTTGTTCGTGCACTTGTAAAGCTCTTCAAAGGGGAGGGAATATGATGAAGGACTCCTCTTGCTGGTTTCCTCTTTTTACAATGCTCCTTCTTTGAGCAGACACTACACAATATTTCAAAGTCTTTTGCAAATGAACCACATGAGCTGTAAAAATGCCAAGGGAACTACTTTAAAACACATTTCAATTTTCTTTTATATCTTACAAAGGGAATGAAGCCGGTTGTGTTGCCCTAAGGACTGGAAATGAAGCTGGACTATGGGATGTTCAGAACTGTGAAGTAAAGGCAAAATTCCTCTGCAAAAAACTAGCTGAAAAAATCACTCTTCCTCTTGCTCCTGTCAACACTTCTGATTCCAAATGTCCCTTGGGTTGGGATACAAGCAATAGAACCAATTCATGCTTCAGAGTAAGTATTATTTTTTCCAGTAATCCTACTCATGAGACAGAAGAGCATCAAATAGATAGGGCATCTAAACTTCAGAGAAGGGCACATTATTGCACAAATGTAGCAAGCTTTTACACAACTATTCATGGAAATCGCTGCAGTTATCACTCTATCAGTGATACATAAGGTTATCCAATTAGCATGCTCTTTCATCTATATTATATATGATATATGTAATGGAACATTTTCCTGTTCTCCTTATACAAGGCAATCAGCAGATTTATTTTTGACATGCTGTAAACGGAGGGTTCTACCTGTATCCACAGGGTTTTGTGCGAGAAGAAAACCAAAAGAGAACGTGGTTTGAAGCCCGAGATTTCTGCAGAGAAATAGGAGGCGAACTGGCTGCCATTAGAAGTGAAGAAGAGCAAACAGTGATAGAAAACATAATAATGTAAGTAAACAAAATATCTAATAATTGATATTTTGG
>JAOXJK010000012.1:21342644-21372794 GCA_025774025.1 Xenus cinereus | reverse complement strand
CCTCCCTCCACCTACTGGCCACACTCTTCCCTACGCAGCCCAGGATCCCATTGGCCCTCTTGGCCACAAGGGCACATGGAGAGTTTACTGTCCACCAGGACCCCCAGATCCTTCTCCTCAGAAGTCCTCTCCTTTGGTTTGGTTTGGTTTTAAATGTAGTAAACGCAGGCAGAAGCTCTGGAGCCAAAGACGACACCTGTGGCGTGACAGGAGACACTTTCTCGGCAGGGCAATGAGGCGCCATGTGCATTACCTCAGCGGGAGTTGTCCGGAGAAGGGCAGGTTGTGCTCTCCTGTGAGGGACTGCCAACCCGTCAGCCACAGGGTTTGCTCAAAGCAAAGTGTGTAACACCCTGAGAGGCAGAATCTGGAGGTAAACGAATTACAGTGGAGATGAGAGGGAAGTGATTCAGATTTCATGATTAATTATTTAGGTGATGAATGAGATAATGACCTGGTCTCTCTCTGGCTAGAATTGTCTCTTTTGTCTAGTCTGTTGTCGTGTGTGAAATATTTTTCTCACCATTCTTATGTTTGACTTGTAAGTGAAGCAGAACTAATAAAATGCTGATAATTTCCTTCTGTTTCTCTTTTGTTTCTTTTCTTTTTTCTTCTCCCAAGTCTTGTGGGACCATCACTTTAATGTTCCAGGTAGGCATTTGTCACCATATACGCTATTCGGGTCAGTTTGTAGGATATTAGCAATAGAGGACGTGTGGGTGATTCACTGTTGGTTCTGGTAATCAGTTTATTATGTGACAAATCAAAAACCGTGTGCCTCAGCGTCTCCCTCACTAATAAAGAGATAATAATGTGTGTTTATCTCGCAAAAGCATTCTCAAGATCACTTAATTGCTTTTAAATCGTAAAACTGAAAAGTCTACAGAAGTGCAAAGAACATTAGCCTATCATTAGTGACACAGAACTGACAGGAATTCTCCTGGCTCAATTACAGAAACTTGTTTACACATCAGACTTGCCCCTCTTGGGGATATAAATGCAGCCACTTTTATTTCCAACTTTTTTTTCTTGCTGTCAGGATGAAGATATCTCTCAGCATCACTAGTCTTTCTGTAAATGCTCATTTACCATCTTTCAGTAAATATCCTTTTGGTTGATTTTATGTTTTTCCAGACTGTAATGAGGTACATTTATTTCTTTACAGATTTTTCAAGAAGTGAAATGGAATTGCACTCAGAAGCAATATGACTTTGACACATCAAAGAATATCACTGTAATTGGTAACAGTACTTCTTTTCTCCCATTTTTGTCATATTTTTAACTGCTCACTAAGATGCTATTGACTACAACAGATTGAGAAACTTCAAATAGAGAAAGCATTAATAATGGAAAACTTCAGTTACCTGCACATAGACCTGTATTTGTCATGTGGGCTGTCACACAGACAGCACATGTACATGTACACATACATCACTGATTTTTGGAGCAAAAACTCAAAACAGAAGGTGAATCAATCCCAAGAACGCAAGGCCTTGTTTGTGATATGCTGGGTGAAAGTCACTGTAATACTGATAGCATTCTCCTCAAATTTTACATACTTTGAAGTTGTTCTAAAAGAGCTCAAAATTGCTCTTTGCTCTAGTACGTAACCTGTTCTTGAAAACAGCTCCAGTGCTACAAAGGAGTAGCAAGTCGCAAATACCACATCCGTCTGTAAAACAATCTCTGTGTTTTCTGAGCACTGTAAGACAGCTAATCTAATTTTCTCCAAGGTAAACCGGTAAAGACAGTAATAGGGAAAGTATTAGGAAATATCCGTGATAGTTTATAGAAGAGTGAATGTGGGTTTTGTATTGCAAAATCGGGCCTAACAACTCTACTAGAAGGACTCAATATAACGTGGTGAATATAGGTCATGTGCTATTCAAAAACTCCGGAATCACCTGGAAGAAAGAGCTAATGGTGGTGTTTACTGATTACTCATAATTATTCATGGTTGTCAAAATTAGAGCTTTACTGTGGACACCTACAGAAGATTTGTCCACTGCTGAGCTAAGAGATAATAAAATGGAAACTAAATTTAGTGTTACGAAAGTCAAAGTAATGTACTTGGCAAAATTAACCCTAAAAATACATGTGCAGTGACAGTTAACAAAATGATAAATGTTCTTACGGGGTTACTACACACAACAAGGCTAAATGCACTAAGAGCTTTCAATAATAAGGTGATTAAGGTTAAATATTAATGGAAGCCTATAAAATAATGAGATTTTTAATTGCCATAGGAGGGCATATTGTCAAAAACAGATTTGCCACATTTCTGGAGGATAGGTCCACAGGGGCTGTTGAATACAGTAATCTAAATGTGTCCTCCGGCTCAGGAGGTTCCTAAACCTTTAATTCAAAAAAATCAGGATGATGTAGCAAGGAAGAATTTTTTCGGTATATGCTTATTTGTACACTTCTGTAAGTGTCCATTATTAGGCTCTGTAAGACAGAAGACAATTTATTAGATGGACTTCTAGTCTGAGCCACTGCAGTACTACTTGTTCTACTAATTCTTGTTATTAGCGACAAAGTTGAAAAAAAGTGAGCTTCGCTCAGCTAAAGAATAAGCTTCAAATTTTTCAGTATTTTGAATATGGCTCTATGACATATCTTTTAAATAAACACATGGGGTATCTGAAATACTTCCAAAAGGTGCATGACACTCAGCTATTGCATATGTAGCCTGTTGTTTTTGGAAACATTGATGTCTGAGTAACAGACTGTCGTCTTCCTCACTTGTTTCACAAAGGCAGTGTCCTTTCAGAGAAATGAAAAGAATAAACACCTTACACTGAATATCTCAGAGGGCTGTAAAATGTACTTCTCTAGCTTGCATGTGTCACTGGTGTGATTCCATCAATGTGTTTCTTTTACTGCCTAATATACTCAGCTAACTTTCCTTTGTCTGCCACTCAGGAATTCTGACAGTTTATAGAAATGTTTAATTTTGTCTTAGAAAAGAAAATGTAGCTTTTCTTAAGACATTGCCATGTGAAGAAAATATTCATTGCCGTGAAGAAAATACGCACACGAGTGCCATGCTTGCTTACGTAATGGTTTTCCAGCATTTGAAGCATAAACCTGAAATATGATCTGTTTATTTGTATGGAATTATTCATGGAGACAGATTTTACTGACTAACCAGAAGCCGCTTTCCGTAACACTAAAAGCCACTAATATACTTCATCAGGAGTGGACTCTAGCTCTGTTTACTATGAGATTATCTTGAGGGCTTCCATACTAGTGCTTTAATAGGAGCTCAGAACACGAGTAGAAATACATGTGCAGTGTTCTGAAAAATGTTCAGGGTTTGACTCTGTTATACTTCAAGATATTGCTTTCCCTTTGATTCAGGTGCTTAGCAAGTATGTAGGGGCATGCCAAATTGCTTGTATTCAAATAAATATTTATATAGCACAAGTGATTCATAGATTATAAGGCCAGAAAACAGCGTGGTAATTACCTCCTTAATCAGAGACCAGAGATTGTAAGACATACCTGAATCAATTCTTGTCAAACTATTCTTCTACAATATCTCTTGATTATTTTATAAAGAGATTGCATATTTCCCCACTACCATCAACAGCAGAAATAAACATTAATGTCCCAGCTTTGTTTTTGTAGCATCAGCTTTGTTTCGGAAATATGCAAGATGTCTTTTCTGGGCCTTTTATCCCTTCTCACTTACCTTAAAGCATCCTTTAATCTTTTCCTTTGGGACTAAGTCATGAACCTTCAGCACTGTCTTTACCTTTGCACCATGCTGGAAATACAGAACAGGCTAATTTGTCCTTCAAATCTAAGGATACTTAGAATGCTGATTGCTTAACCTATAACAACCTAGGATAGGGCAACCAATGATGCTTTTCAGCGTAGCAGCCTTCTAACCACCATCATTAAACCACCTTATGACTTATTCAGAGATGCGTGTCTTCTGATTAGGTGATGTGCTGATTTCCACACACCACCACCACCCCCACCACCCCCCGTTTTCTGCTGTTCTGTCATCTCTGTTATACTCAAGAGTTTGCAGAAGGAAGCCAGCTGTCCTCCTAAATTAACAGTCTTTTCAGAAGGAAGTCAACCTCAGCTTTCTTTTAACTGATAAACTTACAGCCTCCTGAAATAAACAATATACTCTCTAGTTTTGTGACTACAAATGCTGTCCTTCAGCTGTTGTGGAAATGAGAGAGCTGTTTGTATCATCAGAAACATCAAATTCTCTGTCAGCACTTCGGTTTTTCCCCATAACTGCAGTGACAGGGCAGTGGGCAGCTGAAGAAATAATTCCCTACTCTTACTGAATAGTACAAAGTGGAAAATATAATATTGCATCTAAAGGTTCTAGTGGAATTGGAACAAATTCCACTATTTCCCAGTATTTTTTCTTCTCATTCCTCCCAGAAATGTTTGTGGGTTTTATCCTCTAAAGCATACATTAGGAAACACATTTTATAGTTACTATCGTGACTATACAGTTATTTCGCCTGTCCATAATGTGCTATCAGAACGGCTTTCCAAGCAATTTGTGTACACCTTGCCAGTGACCACCACTGACAAAGGTTCCTGGAGTTCGGTGTGTTTTTAGCTATCCTAAGAAAGACTTGGTTTGAAAAATGCTAGTCTGAAAAATGCTCATCTGCTCGGCCTTTACCTATATGATCACACCTTTACATTCAAAAAAATCTCAGATACTGAATTGTACCAATATAGGAATGAAGAACAGGTGGCTGGAAATGATTCCGAGCCAAACCGAACACCGAGGAATCTGTCTCGCAAGGCTTGGCAGCCCCGCTGTGGAAGCGTGTGTGCACACATGCACCTACGCTGCACATCAGTGCAAACAGCCGAGAGGCCTTTTCATTAGGTGAAGCTTTGCCTGTAGAACAAATCCTTTATACCTCTGGTGTGCTGTAGTAAAGAAAATGAATGAAATATACCTGGATTCATATAGTTTATACATCTCCTTCTTGCGGCTGAAGCTGCATGATCTCAAGCCTGTCAAGGTTCCTGACATCTCAGAACTGACAGGCAAGTAAAACCACTGTAAAATTCAACTCCTCTGAAAAGGCTTCTTCATGCCTCAACATGTGCATGTTATAGGAGAAAACCAAAAGGAAAATGAATAAAAAGAGTCTCATGAAAGTAGGTGAAATAATTACATTGAAGAAATTACTGGGCACTCCTGAGTCATACTGAAATGATTATTTTTTGTGAACAGCTAAGACTGTTGAAACAAATTCTACTGAAGATTCTATTCCTTCATTTGACTGGAACATGTTTACTGAACAGGTTTGAATTAATATTAACAAACTGGCTTTGTCACAGACAAAACATTCAAGACAAAAATAGGAATTTTGAGGCAAATCACCTATTAAAGGTAGACTATAATTTCCTCTCATCTCATTAGTGCTTTACATGTTTATTTGTTACTCAGTTCAAATAATTGCAAATGAATGGGAAACACTACAATTCTTATTAAATCAAAGACTATTTTGTTATAATAATAGGAATTTTTAAATTAATGTAGTGTTTTCATGTTACTTTTGTCCAAACTACAAAGAATGATCAGATCATATGCGTTTCATGTTGGGTAATCAAAAGATTATGTAAAGAAATAACCATTTTCTTTTCAATTGCATAATAGAAAGTCTAGCATACTTGCTTTCAGGGAGATTTTGCAGGGGAAACGCGCTATAGCTAAGTTCCTTTTTTAGAATCAGAGCCAAGCTTTCTTATACATCTGTTGCAAATTCTCCATCATTTCATGATACTTTGAATTTTCTAAAGAACATTTTCTCTCTTTTGTGTGAAATTAAAACGTCTGTTTTTATAAGGAAAATATGAGATAAGTAGTTTACACAGGGAAAGTTATTTCAAATTCAAAAAAGTAGAGAAGAATGATTTCTAATGTTGCTTCTGTCCTAAGCATGCAGGACTTTCTGGTCTGAGTCAAGGTCTCCCAGTATTCTGCAATAGCTCTTCAATCAAGACAATTCCCCCACAGTGTCCATTTTAACAACAAGAGGTAAAAATCTTCAGAGAGAAGAAACTGACTTCAAAAGGTAATTTTTTTCCCCTTCAAAGGTCTTCTAATCCTTCTATTTCAGAGAAACAATGAATCTGCTGAAAATTTCATCATGTCAAATCATGTCCAAGATTGAGTATCTTTTATTCTGAAATAATCCGGACCTAAAAAATTCTCAGCTGGGCGTTATCCCAAAAGATTGCCTGTGTTGAGGCAGTCAGAACTAAAGTTACAGCTTGCTGACAGATATGATTGTCTCTATGAAAACTAAACTGCCACCACCCTCGGGCTATTTTCTTATTTGTAACCTGTTCTTATATTTTTGCGTATCCACTTTGAATCTATATTCTGTGCCTCAAGTAAAGGGCACGTAGAAGGAAGCTACAAAGGACTGAGCAATCCCTAAGTATCTTGGATTATCTTGGAGTATCTTAGGTGGTGGCCGACAAAAGAAATAAGAGTTGTATCTAAGGAAAATAGGAATAATAAAGCAGTTAGCGGAAAGGGTTGAAGGCAGGACAGACGGAATCAGGGATTTGATGTGTCAGTGGGACTACGCACGTCACAGGGGCAGCACTACAGGATTTCTCATTGTCGGGTAGTTAAATTTTCCAAAATGTTTAATACTGGCTCTACTGCACAACGGTTTGATCTGTGACAGCCGTTAGATGTGAAGTAGATAAACTTTGGGAGAAGGAGAAGAAATTGGCAGCTGGACTTGTGGAGATAATTACAGTAGCTGGAGGAAGGATTTTGCAGGAAGATAGGGAAGGTTAAGAATAACAGGAGTGTTGGAGAGAGCTGTAAGGCGGCTTCCATAATTGCTGGTTTCCTGATGTGCTATTAACTGTATGGCTGTGAAACCCAAGTCATGATGCAATTTAAAAGACAATTGAGCCCAGTTGTTAAATTGCTGAAGAAAATGGTGTTTGTACATGAATGTACTAGTAACCCACAGGGCAAGATTTTCAGATTCTGTTTGATATGAAAATCATGTGTGTATATTTTTATTATATTTTTAAGAGCTTTCTAGCCATTGACAGTTTTTTGTGAGTTGGTTTGTGGGGTTTTTTGGGAGGGGGGAAGATTTGTGTTGTTTTGTTTTGCTTTTGTGTCTGCAAATGCAAAAGAAAGAATATCTTTGGACCAAACAAAAATGTAGTGGTATCATCTCTTGCTCTTTGGTTGCTATATTTTTTCTGCCTGGAAACTAAAAAAGTCAAGGAACAATGATAATTTCCAGTCATAATTGGATTCAGGTTTTACCCTTGTTTGTAAACAAAATGGAACCAGTCCTTACCTTGATTTGATCTACTGCATTGACGTCCCCATATTCATTGAAATGTACTTGACTTTTAGTTTAAAAAGAAAAATGCAGAGTTTCTTCATGTCACAATAAACGACACTTTAACCTTTTTTTTTTTTTTCCAGTTTGGCAAAAACAGTTTAAATATCACATTCAAAAGTGAAATAGGAAAGCTACATGTAAACAAGCCTGTAACAGCCACTCCCTGAGAAATTTATTTGAAATTCACTGCTGCTAAAAATGGAGGTTTGCTTAATGTAAGCTGGTTTTATTTGTGCACTTGTGTAGACTGTGCTCTGTGCTGCACATCCTGCAGTGACTGGCAGGACTGGAGCCTTATATAAACACAATAGATGAAGTGTACTGATGAATTCAAGTCTAATAATTTGTGAGTATATAGCTGATGTACTTTATCTGTCTTTTCTTGGGAAAATGTCTCAGGGAATTGAGACATCTGTTGTGATGGATTTTGCACAGCAAATGTCAGTCCCAACCAGTGGGTTATTTTCTCTATTTAAATTGGTTTTGTCAGTGAAATTCATCACAGTTTTACAAATTCAGCAGAGGTTTCAGTAATTCCATCTTTTGGGCGCGTCCCACAATGTATTATTAAACAAAACAAACATGGTTTAAAAGCTTTCGTATCAAATAAGTATAATATTCTATTCGTCAGATGAATAACATATGGACAAAGAAATCTTTTCAAATTACATAGTTTGAAGCAATCATTATTTAGTTACACATCTTTATTTTTATTAGAAGGGTTTTTTAATACCAAACATTAATCCAATGCTTTATATTAAACCATTAAGAAACTAAACTAGAATTATTGCCAACCTTAAGCAATGATTATGCAGTTATTACAGTACTTGGTGTGTTTAATGGTTTTACTGTTTTATCTTTGGTTTATGATTGTAGTAGAAAAATAGTGGGCAACTGCCAGTGCCATCTTTTTAAGGAAAAAATATAAAGCCGGTTCTCTCAACTGTGGTGAATCAGAGAAAGATACAATTAGTATAGAGCTCTAAATAACAAACATCTTTCGATGTTGCTTCCCTGCTCAAAAGAACATGAATTTAAGCGTTAGCAGGGTCTTCACTATAGTGTTATATTATTGCATAGGGAGCAAGAAGCAATGTGTGAAGAAGGGAAATTTGCACAGTCTGCTACTTTTCTGTGACATTTTCTACTAGTCTGGATTTTTATGGCAATGTTGCAAATTAAATAGCAGAGAAATGAACTGCAGAATTGCTACAAGTTTGATATCATGAATATTCATTGGCTTAAAACGAAAATTAAAAATGAAAGCTTAGTAGGTTTTAGTGATAGTGGTGCAGCTGTCTTCCATATTTGTACAATAGGATGTAATCAAACTCTAAATGAATTCTTTGTCTTGATAATATTATTTCATTATGCTGTTGTCATCCTTAATGTTTTCTGTATGTTCCTCTGTGAAACATGATTTAAGAGTTCCATTCTTAGCAAATTAAATGGATTCTTTATTAAACTGACTACTTCTGAAGATGCTTTATGCATCAGTTTAAGATTTGTAGTTTTGGGTAATGCTATCCTTGATGAGTTCCCAATTTGAGTTAAAGCCGAGGCTAGAAATTGTATTCCAAAAACGTTTACTTCATATTTAAAGAAAAAATCATGGCACAAGTGATCAGGTGTACCACTGTTCTCTCCAGTCTCTCCTTTGGCTAAGGCCAGATTCCTCTGAGCTGCTGGGATTGTGTGGTATTATATAGCAGTCTAGACTATAGCCACCATAAGAGGACCATCAAAATTAAATCACGAATGGCAACTTTCTTGATCAAAGGAACCTTAAAAATTATATCAGTGATGACCCCTGTGCATCCCTGTCAAACAACGGAGTGTTTTATCTTGTAGATGATGGGGAACATAATTCCTGCAAAGGAAGCTGTCAGCCAGTGCCTTCATATAGGCAAAGATCATGTTTTAGGCAGGCTAACAGAAGAAAGGTGAGCTATACATTAAAATTTACCACCCTTAAGCAGCTAGGTGTTACCTAGTACTGCTAGTATTTCCTCTATTCTAGCGTGTAGTACTGTGTTTACTGTCACACTTCTGTAAATCCCCACGGCAAGGCACGTCCCCTCTCGTGTGTGGCCCTGCTTCGGAAGGTCACAGCACTCACTGCGGCTGAGAATGTCTTGGTGCCCGTCAGTTCAGCTATACCATATCTAGTAAACAGCATCTGGAATTCATGCTGACAAATAAGAAAATATAATTTGAGTTTGCAAAGGACTTCCTTTACATTTAGTTAGTCTCCTTTCACACTGGCTCACTCCGGAGCATCTCTTTCCTGACCTATGTTAAAAGTGGAAGTAATATATCGGATATGTTACCCTAGCAAGCCTAGCCAACAGAAAGAGCCAGGATTGACAAGGTAGGATATGTCTACCTTTTATTTCCTAGTTTAGGCAGTTCCCGTTTAGGTACAAACTCAGAGATCTTGGAAAGTATAAGACTAGTGGTACCTAAAGTAGCTTTAATGTGTCCTTTAAAAAACGAGTAACAGCTCTAATCTCCATTGGGCAGTGACACCCTTATTTGTGGAGCATCTCTTAACCCTTTGTCAGCAAGATGTGCTGTGTCACTGCAGTTACATAAAAACTCTTGCCGCATTATTTCTGTATTATTATTGGTGTGTTAACAACAACAGGAATCAGTCACTACAATTTAAAGAAAATACACTCATGTTTCCCATGAGGCACTACATATACGTAGTTTTAATTTCTTTTGCTTTTAGACTAATGGTGTTTCCAAGTGACTTGTACGTTGACAATGTGCTATATTGCTGAAGAAGCCAGAAGAAAACAAAACCAGACTGTATTCAGTGTTTATATAGAGCTAGCTGAAACCTGAAAGACAACTTAAAAGGAAAATTACTTCTCTGTAAACAGCTTGAAGTAAGCAATTTAATTTAACAATTCCAGTTTAGGGACGTGATATTTCCTTAAGTGCACCAAGGATTGCATTTAGTGGGTTAGATACATATTGAGAAGAAGCATTTGGAAAAACAGGAGTTTCAGGAAGGGGGGAGGGAGAGAGAGAGACAAAGAGAAAGTAATTTGAAGCATCATTTCTTTAGGAAAACTGGAGAGAGTGCTGCCAAGTAAAACTTGTCAGTCATCAACTCTAAACTTTATTCTTTAGAAATAATTCTGTTCATACTCAGCCCAAGGTCATATTTTGGTTTGTTAAAAATCATGAAGTTCTGTGGAAAAGTGGAAAATACCTGGATTATAAATAATTATTTTTACAAAAGCCTTCTGGTAATTTTCTTAAAGTATGCTCAACAGAAAGCAATAGCAACTCTGACTTTTCCAAGCTGAGTGCTGCATGAAATTAATGATGGCTCACAGAGAATGTTCCTCGAGATACCAAGAAAATGGTAAGAAACAAGATTTTCCACAAGAACACAGGATGCATTGTTCGTCTGCAACTGTGGTAAATCCAAGCAATATTTATTTGTAGTTTAAGTAAATGCCTTTAAAATGGTTAACTAGTCACCGGGTAAATCAGTATTTAGAGCCTACTGTTGTGTCACCAGCAAGAGGCATCTCCTTTTAACTTCTGATTGCAATGAACGTGCTGTGGGACAGGACTCTTAGAAATAATGGTACGTTTTTTCCTGACCTAGGCTTCAGGAGTTGCAAACTTTAGTGCATGGCATGTTATGTTTATCTACCAACCCACAACTTGGCACACGTTTTCCTTTTGTTGATTTTTGGGGACGAGCACCTTACAGAGTGTGTGGGAAAAGGGCAAAAACCATTGCAGATTACTGTCTCTATGCGTCAACACCGAAGTTAAAATGACCTACAAAACAGTATAATGGTTCCAGAAGCAGTGTTATATTAAGGTGGCTAACTAAATCAAACGCCTGCTACTGGTACTTGCTCACAAATACATGAGGAAAGGGTTCTGCTAGTTCTGCTAAAATAAACAGAAAAGGTACATTCAGTTTCAGCTGTGCAAGAGTGTGGAGTACTACCCGCATCTTGAGTATTGTTTGAAGTTGGGGGGTCCACATCTTGGCAAGGACATAGGGTTAGAACAGGTGCAAAGGCAAGTAAAATGATTTAGGGATAGAACAACTGCTTTATGAGAGAGAAACTAGGAGGAAAATGCTTAAATCTGGACTGGGGAAAGCTGATGAGAGGTGTTCGTGATGGTTACAAAATCATGAAGGTTGTGGATAAAATGGATACGTAACTGTTATCGATCAAATTTTACAGTGCACTAGCTGAAACTAATAGGAGAACGGTTTAAAAGAGGGGGAAGAAAATGTTCTTTTACACAGTGGGTAGTGAATTTCTGAAAATTTTTAGCACGGGGTCTTCTGTGGCTGGCAGTGCAAAAAGAGTTTAGGCAAATTTGTGGTTTATAAGCATATAGTAAAGGCAACAGTCATGGGTGTACTTTCAAACAGCTGATTCTAATGACCACACATGCTGGGAATGTGAGGAGAACAGACCACAGACAGCGGCAGGCTTTCGTGCACTGTTTAAATAGCGTTTTTTGTTGTTGCAACAGAATACTGAGCTAAGTAAAACATTGCTCGGAGCCAGTGGGGTATTTCTGAGCCCTTATGGTCCTCTGCTCTGGGTATCTTTTTGATTATTCGTTTCATTTCCCATCCTTCTCTTCAGAAGGTTTGCCTTGCCGTTTGACGGTCGGTTCATTCAAAAAGTAATGACAAATACTGAGCTTTATTAAACAGAATAAATTAACTAAAGCCACGGGCTCTTGCAGGGTTTTCAACAAAACCATTAGTCATCAGAAAATCCATGGGAAGAAAGAGAATTTCCTCAAAAAGCGCCTCATGTTTGTGAATTATGGCTTAATTTCTGATAAGCCTAAGCTGAGGTTTTTGGATCCTATTAAGATTCTGTGACAAGCACTACATAGTTGCCTATGCCTTTCATTAGCTAAATACACGGGTAGTTTTATGTGTACCCATTTGCAGGTCTGCCTGCGAAGGCATATTACCTCGCGGTAATGTAACTAGGCTACCCTGCAGTGCACTTTACATCTTCTCAGATAAGAGGTTTATTATTGTTGGGAGTATAGCATCTAAGATTAGACTTTCTCCTGAGATAGAGAGATGGACAGATGGATGGATGGATTTTAAAAAAATGAGAGAACGTGAGAAATACTGGAGACAAACTGTACTGAAAGGATGTGAATTCATAGACTGTTCACGTTGGATTTTCTTCTGTTCTTACTGCCTCCTCATTTATAATGTTCATTGAGAGATGACATTTAACAAGACATTAACATTAACGCCAGGGATATTTCAGCATGTTTAACTGAGTCAAAATATCTCTTGAAGTAATTCATTCTACTTTACAAAACAAATTTGAGAATACATTTCTTCTAGATATCATATGTCACATATCATCTTTGATAATCATTTATTTACTTTGTTAATTTCAAGTCATACTGAAAAGTCACATTCCTCTGTTCCCAAATGAACTTCACTGAAAGTTAAAGGAATAAAGAAAGCAATCTGGCATATGCACTTGAATATCTCTCTGAAACTTACCTTTCACCAATTTAGGACGAAATACAAACGCTTGGAAACTGTTCCATACAGCAGAGGGCAGCAGTGGTAAAAAGGCATATCAAGTAGATGATTACGGTATGTCTGCTTTTATCATCTTTAATATAATGTACCTCAAACAGTAAAAGTAAAAACTATTAAATAAACCCAGGGTTAATCTTTTATTTCAGTTTTCTTGATGACCATTTCAGCATTTATTTTCATTAATGAGAGAAAATTATTCTCATACGTAGTTTCTAAATTCAGGGCTAGAATTACTGTGGTTTCCACTTCATAGAAAAGTCACTGAACCTCCTACCCTATTAACTTTGTTTTGTTCTTTGAACAAATGAAATAAAATCTGGTTCTGGACTAGCAAATGGACATATTTTTTCCTGAGATCATAAATTGCTAGTTCCACAGATTCATTTTATTAGGGATTGCTTCATTACATTCTAGTGGTCAATATCCTGTAATACTGCCTCTCCATCAGTGAATTCTTTTTCATGAGTATAAAAACTGTTGGAAAGCCTTTATAAATTAAACAAGTAGCAGATGTAATGAAAACTGATTGTGGCTGTGCATCTTTTCTTTGGATTCTTCATTTTGAATAAGATGGTTTATGGCATTGATAATGTTTCTCTTAGAGTTTCTTTCATGTCTGTAGCAGAGTCTTATATCTGCAGCTTTCCTGTGTGTAGATACTACCAGAAAGCCCCTTCTAGCCTTTGTTTTGCATGGAACTTGCAGGAATTAAATATCTTTGAGATTTTTGCTCCTCTGTTAAATATATTTGAAAGTGGCAAAATTGTTAAAGACTTACTGGAAATGGAAAGGAGTGGCAGAATTCACACAGGGACAGGGGGGGATTCAGTTGGCAAAATGTAGCTGATAGTACAGATGTCTACAACAAAAACTATGGATGTCTTAACTCTCAAGGAATAAATATATTCATAAATATAATCAGAGTGGCTGAGGGCAATTCCTCTCATCCAAAAGTTTATTCTAGAACAGGCCAGACAACCGCCTCTTAAAATGCCTTTCTCTCTAGTGACTACACAGGGAGCCTGGGGTGACTCGCCCAGATGTAGACTTCCACATACACCAAATTTAGATAAGATCAGTTCTGACTACACACAGAACTTGACTGTTTAAGCTTCACTTCTTCAGGAAAAAAAGCAAAACAAACCCTCTTTAAATGAGGGGAAAAATAAAGAGAAAAGGTAAATAATTGAGACTACGCTCATATATGTATAAAAAGGTAGGAAAGTTGGGGTTTTTTAGAAAAAAGTGAAAGAGAATTAGTGGTCTTCATGCATATGTTAAAAAGATTCTGTGGAACTATGTATTAGCTTTTATGGAAAATATTCAGATCAAAGACCAAAGAGTTGTAGGCAGGTTAAGGGTGTCAGCTTTACTGTAAAGTTTGTAGTTTTTTAAATAATCAACATAGAGCTACACATTTGCATTCTGAAAGATGTAATTCAGCTCTATAGATGTGTTAAAGATAGATAATATAAAGGAACATGCCAAAAGGGAGCAGGGTGTATTTTTCCCTCTCCCACGTGTATATACTTTCCTCTTTAAAAATGACAGGAAAGATGTCTTTGGCAGGTGTCTCTCAGATTTTTTTATGCAGTGAGAGCAAACTGGAGTTAATACACGCCCAGTGAGCACAGTGTGCAGACAGTCAATATGCCCGTGCCGTATATGTATCCTTTAATTGACAACATTTGCTTCTAGGAGAGCTCTGTGTCACTCAAAAGGAGGCATAGAAACAATGCAATGAGAGTCATCCATCAGAAAATGGGGAGGAAACCCAATATGTTCAATGTACCATTCTCCAGAAAGACTCACACTTCCCTTTTTTTCACTTTGCCACTGGTTTATGAAGAATCTTTGTTTTCTTCCTCTTATATAAATTTGTGTCACCTTCCTCTAATTCTTTTCAGTATTTCTGCAAAAAATGAAATAAAATTTTAGTTAAAAAACCCATAAACTTCCTTGTAGAGAGTTAACTAAAAAAAAATACCTCAGTGCACTAATGCTCTGCATACTAATCCACTTAGGCTTTCTTTTTCAAATTTATGAATGCCAGCCATTGACTGGTTCTACTTGGCTACTTTGTGCCTTACACTGGGCTGCAAATTGTATGTTGTTAGTTGTAAGCCAGCGTATCCAATTGTTAATAAATACTCACTTTAAGTTCAGCTAAGTAAATTGTGAGAACTAGGATTACACTTTACATTTATGATTTTCCAAATTCCTCTCTGTGTGTGTAGGTGTGTGTTTTTACAAAGGGCAGTGGGGAAAAGGGGGATTAGGATAAACGTTCTTCTTGCATATCTCAAAGTCCATTTCCAACTGTGTAGAAGACAGAGCAAGAGCAAGAACCGCAGCACGAGCAGAGCTGCAGTTCCTTAATTAACATCATACTAAGCAAATAATTTGCTCGTAGCGGACCCTCAGTTCCAGGAAAGTTTCTGCCTCTGGTGCTCACAGGCTACTCAGGTGGAGCACTTCAGGATAAATCCCCAGCACACATAAGAGCTTGCTCAGCTGCTGAATCAAAGTACAAGCACTTGCTCAGCAGAGAGTTAGGATGGCATTTCACCAGACATTAATCCTAGCCAGCAGCGGGGAGAGGCACTGTGAAGTGCAGTCAGTGAAGAGTTAAAAGACGGTGGCATAGTTAATACTAATCAGTATGACTATATGGGAAACAGATCTCAACAAACCAACTGTGATAGGTTTTTCATGAGACTATGAACTTGTCTGGCAGAGGTAGCAGTGCAGGAGACTAGGCTTCCATGAAGCTTTCACCTGATTCCTGAATGACTCTGCAACTTAAAAAAAGTAATAAATTACTTTGTGGGATCCCATAAAACCATGTTGATTCATTAAATGAATCATGAAGGGCAAGTTAGTAAAGATGTAAAGACTTGAAAGTGACTTGTCATCTTAAATTAGGAGAATAGGCTTTCGGGAGGGTTTTTTGATCAAATGCCATTCAACATTTCTCTCAGCACTAAACAGAAAAAGAAACTACTATGTCCAAAATTTATTGAGAAGGCAGATATTCTGCCAGAAAAAAATGGTGGAAACATGAGAGGTAGGACTTGAACAGTGAGAATTTTAGCAATCTAAGGAAGGCCCCCAAACTCAAAAAAAAAAAGTTGGAGTCACACTGACAAGCTGAGGGACGGTGCCCGGGGACACGGACCTGATAACATCATGTATAATTGGCTGAAAGTTAGTGCCCGGTGTAGTACTGTGGGTGAGATGGTGAACACAATTTTAGATACAAAGGCTGAGATGTACTAAGTAGGAAATTCTATTTTCTTTATATATAATCTCGGTGTAGGCCATCACTGGAATGATGTATAAAAACTCGAAGTTCCAATAAGATGTGTGGAGAAATTGTGATAATATTCAGAAAAGGCTATGAAAGTCACTTAGCACCTTAGAAATATGTCTTATTATGAGATTTAAAATGAATTTCCTTCCTTTATCTAAGAAAATGTTGATGTATAATGGTCAGCTTACGTTTACCAGTTGACACGATAATGGTCAGCATACGCTTATGTTGGTAACAGTTCTTCTACTGTATTGGATGTTTAGTCATGCTGAAGTTAAAGTGAAAAAACATAATACCTGAAGCTAATGAACTCCACACTAGGAATAAGACACACAGTGTCAAAGCTGAGGATAATACAGCCCTGAAACAACTTTGCTGAGGATGAGTTAGATCCTCAAATGAAGCTTTTGATAGGACCTGAATTTTGTACATAAATGTATCTTACAATTCAAACACACACTGGGCTTATTTCATCAATTCCTGGGTATAGTTTTTTGTCCTGCTTTAATGCAAAACTGTGTAATGATCCTAGATGATCCTTTCTGTCCTTAAAAACTGTGAACTGGAAACTTATTTTGAAATCCTTCTATGTAACAGAATAAAAGTTATATATGTGCAAAGAAGGAAGTAATTTCTTATTGGAACTATATGAAGGAAACTTCTAGTTTATCTTGAGTTTCCTAAAAGACATATTATTTTCAGTAAATCATGTTTTCAAAGAGCAGTTTTCAGTAAGTGGAGAGTGGAAGTCATACAGTGTGGAGCATCTTGAAGATAAACCAGTATTCTGTGGGCACAAATGTTCAAAATTTGGAAGAGCTGTTTACTTTAAATCTTCAATTGCTGTCTTGATGGAAAGGCAACTTTAACACAGACTGTTACAGTTTCCTGTATAGGAGACTATAATTAGAAATAAATAGAAAATTCAAGCAAGCGGTTCTTGGAACAGTGTGTGGGAGGTTACAGGTACTGATTAGTCGTAGATTGGGTGGTAACAGTTCAAAATAGGTAATTAAAGCTTAAAATACCAACCAACATCACAATGAGTGACGTTGTTACAAAGACTTGTGTTTGATCATTTGCAGCTGACTGTTATAAGGCTTTTGATGAAATTCAGGGCCTGCTGGTGCGATCCCTTTCCCACGACCAGCTGCTTTAGAGGACGTTCTCTTCTGGTACCTGACAGAGATGGGCTTCAGCGCTGAAACCCAGCACTTTGTATTAGTTCCAAAATGTATCTGTATTATCGCTATTTATTTTGTTTAGTCCTACTTACTGTCATTATGGCTAGGATCCCTACACGTGTCTTCACTAGTAAGTGAAGGGAGCCGCCCGTTATTGTTTGTGATACAAGAATAGCCTTTATGTAAAATACTATACTGTAGCTTCATTAATTTTCTGGAGATGTCAGAAAGTGTTCAGACAATAAGCTGAGGTTTTGAGATGATAACAGAGGAGTCCAAGGTCCGTGCTTGAAGTCTGCTTTCCAACTCACAGTCCTCCATGATGTTCGCCTAGATATTAACTGAAGCCATCTATGTAAGTATGGAGAATGGGGATTGAATATAACTTAGATAAAACAAGTAGAAACCATAAAAGACATTTGAGAATGGGCTGGAAACCTAATTATGCCAGTGCTGTTAACTTCAAAAGCTGAAGGACGTTAAATTAACAGATTTTTAGTTCTTAAGAAAGAGCAGTCTAGTAGGAATTAGGAGTAAAACTGTCGTTATAATTAGTCTATCTACTCAATGCTTTTGTTTTGGATTGGAGCAAACTTGAATTTCAGACTTGGCTGATTACGTATATATTTTCAGTAACTTCCAGCTGAATTTGCCAGAGCAAATACAAATATTTACTTACCTAGAAACAGTCTGAGTACAATAAAAGATGATTGAAAAAATCTGAGAAAGGGTTTCTACTGCCAAGTGTTTTGGTGCAGTATCATTGCAAACAAAAAACTTTTCTTACAGCCTACATCTATATTGGTATTATTTTAAATATGTTTAATATTTTCAACATTCAGTATTTAAATATTTTCAATACTGTAATTTATTCAATGCATCTATACACCTAGAAAGGACTAATTATGTATTTTGTTAATTTCTACAGAAACAGAATAATCATATCAAATTAGACCTATTTTGTTGTTGTTCTTTCATATTCTTTGGATTTGTTTCATACTCCTTGTATATACATCGGTGTACAGAGAACCTGAAGACATAATAAACTACTTATATAGATGAGCGATACTGCTGCCCATCATGAGAAAATCTCCTATACACTTCATAAACTGCTTTGAATATTCATTTACAGGAGAGTGAAGCAAAGAAGATGCCAATTTCTCACCTCAGTACAGTGAGTTATTCTGGTGCAAATTTTTTTCTTCCACAACTAAACAACACAAACCACATAACCAATGGCAAACAGATGCTAAATTTACTGAAGTACTATTAAAATACAGCAGTTCTGTTCCAGGAACTAGGGATACAAAAAATTCTGTGGCCAATACTGAGCAGAACAAACAGTGTGTCTTCTTGATGAGAAAATAAGCACTGTTCCTAGCTTGGATAGAACAATGCTACAAGAATGTATGGTGTATTAACTAAAACTATATTTGCAAAGTTTAAATAGTTGATTTTGTATTTTCTGTAGGTATTCCCATAGGCTTGGAAAAAGCAAGCATTTATTTTATAATTCAATGTTACGTAAGTGCATTCATTGTGAATACTGGCATTTAGGTTATCTATGGTTATATGTAGATAAACAACTTTTAAAAGTAAAACTTTCTTTCATGAAGTTTGAACAGTGGATATAATACTGGGTTTCTTGGGGAGATAGTAGTTGGTCAGTAGTTTTAATAAAGGTGGAAATTTAAGTTCACTGTAATACGATCAAGTTTGTATTTGCTTAAATTTATTTTCTATCAATACTGCTTCTTTCATTGTCCTTCTATTCTAGGATTTTCCTTTTTTTTTATTCACCTTTATTGCTTCAACATCTGTTACTTGAAGCCCATCTAATCACTCAACTATTCTGTAAGCTTTTGTCAGTGTTGGTGCCACCTACAATCTTCCTGAATTTAAGACAAAGAGACGGAAAGAAGCTGTTTTCCCCTTCGCTCGCCCTGGCTTGTATTCATGACCCAGAAAATTATATTTTTCCTTCATTTTTAGGTAGACCAGAAGGCCTTGAGAAGCATCAGTTTTCTCTCAGGCAACAATTACCATGGTGTTTGCTTGCAATGAATCTTCCCTATTGTGAAGAGAATTTATTTAAAACAACTGAACACTGAGTCATAGTTTGAAAAACAGAAAGTAATGTGAGTAAACACTTGCTATATTTATTTCTGTAATACTAAAAATGATTTCTAAATATTTTGTGAAATGCAACATATTATATTAAGGGACTTTTGAGTGGTTTTCAAGCATAAGATGATGGCTATCCAACAGGAAAGGAACATTCCAATGCTTTGGGGTCAAAATTCAACGGCTGAAGAGGCAAAATATAATACGTAAGTCAGCGTTCTACAAGTTGAACAGCATAACTGTCAAAAGTTTGTGTTTTTTTTAATTTAAATACCTTATTTTTTTTTCCATTAAAACATTACTTAGTGTTCTATGCTGTAATACTTCATAATATTTAATTTGGGACATTTAAATTTATAGTTTAACATATATGATTGGACCGTGAATGCTTTGGACTGGATGAGACATTTTTTGAGCCTAGTGTCTTTGGAAACCTAAAGGAACAAACCCAAACAATACATGTAGTAGAGTCTGATAACGCTGCAGGACATAACCAAATAATAGGCAGTGAAAAACCTAGTTACTGATTTCTGCATCTATTTAGTGTAAAAGGAGGTGAGATAGCTGAGGCTGACTTGACGGCCTTATGGCTGTACTGTTTAGGTACCTTAAGTAAAGTTAGGCTGCCTAGGATGTTAGTTAGGCTTCTAAAGATGAAGACAAGAGCATTTTTCCTCATATGTTTTTTAACTTAAAAATTAGCAACATCATATACATTCTTCTGAAGCCCCCTCTTTTTTTTTGCCCAAGATACTCACATCCCTTACTGTGACTAAGTTCTTGATTATAATTAATGTTTCTGTTGAGTCGTCTTGATGGTTATGTCTACATCCCAATTTTTTTTTTTTTTTTTTTTTGAAACACAGCCAGATAGTCAGCGATGGAGAGGTTATGTGAGGGAGAAGTCTGTAGTAAGATGGGGGCAATTAATGAGGTTTTAGATCACACTTTCCATATTAATGAACACTTTCTTGTTGTTAACCCATATAAGCTTTCATGACAGGAATATCTTAGGACAATAAATGTCACAAATTAATTCTGCAATATGTGAGAAAACACTTCTGAAGGTACATTTCTCAAAATATAAGGCTTTGCTGGCCTAGAGTGGAAGTAACCTACGAGTTCTTTCTGGTTTATTTTAATGTAACTAGATTTCCAGGTCTTCTTAGGAAGCTTTCTTTTAACAGGTGAATTTCCCAATCCTGAACTAATACAAGGCTTGTTCCAGAGACGTATATTAATATATATAACTCTATGTTAATATATGTAACTCAGATAATTGCATTCATTTCTTTTAATTCATTGGCAATCTTAATATACGGGATATCGTTAGGGCTGACGTGAGCCCAGTGAAGCTGAACAGACTGTGGTAATTTTAAAGCACTGACATTATTTATTACAGCACTCTGGCATTAATTCATTGGCAAAGATGCTTTATATATTGAAATTCTATCAAAATTACATGCAAAGTGTAGTCCTTTCATATGTCAATATGCTGCCTATGGCTGTAATTATAGCAATGTGCACACATCACATTAATAACATGGAGGAAATCTGCAGTACCACAGGATTCTCTTCCATTTGCCATAATTGCTGCGATTAGTGAAAGGGCAAAACCCGCATTTGCTTAGTCCATCAAAACAAGCTATACAGTATTTAGGGGATAAGAGTTATATAGCTGCAATTCTCAGTCAGCTGTGAAGTTCAGCAGGGGTCTTGCTAAAATGATGCCCCCATCCTCTGCCATTCTGCTGTACAAATAAAATTAAGCTGTTTGTCAGGTTGGTAGAGCTCATAGGAATGTCCTTGTCATCTCAGAGTGAGCTCTCTAAAGAGTTTTCCTATTCCTACATAATTTATTCACTGATCCTTTGAAAACCAGTAAATTGCAGAGTGCAGTGATTCATGGCATTTGTGAATGGGCAACTTGCATTTGTTCTCGCAGCAGGTGTGTAGGTGGGAGAAACAACAAGATAAGCTGCAGTAAGCCTTACTCGTTCATTTCAAATTAAAACAAAATAAATAAATAAAAAATCTGTAACCAAAGAGGGCCTACTGAATGTGCGTTCCGTGTCTGGCCATGCCACTTGGAAATTGCCTTCAGTCCTATTCACTAAGAACGGAAGTCAGGATATTACTCTGTGAGCTGACTAAGTCATAAAAGATGGCATTTGGGTGTGGAGAAAATTTGATATGCAATTTTCTGAGATCGTGAATCCAATCCTGAAATGAAAGTACGAGTTTTGAGAAGTTCCCATCTTTATCAATCTTCTTTTTATCTTATTTCTTGTGTTACTTATTTTCCTGGGAAGCGTACCTATGCCTGTCAGCAGTCAGTTACTCTCTTGCAAGTATCCCTCCATAGTAACTGTTCAAACCAATTAAAAATGATTGATTATCTCTTCAAATTCTTGAGCTCAGATCCCTGTGCGATCATGCCAAGGTCCTCAGCTAAGTGGAGAATAGAAAAAAGTTTCATTTGCTTATTTAATCAGGGAGTTCATCATGCCTCTGGTTTTGTTATATACGATCTATCACCGTGTTAGGATGGTAAGCTACTTCAATTTGAGTTACCCCAGTTTTCCAGTTCCTCTGAGGGCTTTTTCTTCCATGCATAGTATCATTCTACAGTAAGCAGAGAGTCACTGGCTTACAAGCATTGTGCAGGGCCTTTTTTATCCCCTTTATTAAAAATCACCAAAAGACATGCTGTGAGATTTGAGCCAAAAAGGCAGAGACTTATAACGCATGAGGCAACAATAGTAATAGGTGCTTCAGGAGGTTTTAAGACATTAAATTGTACCAGTGGTTTCTTTCTGTCTTTGTATCTCAGCAAGCTTCTAACAGGTGTCTAACTAGACAGCTCAGTTATTACCACTGTCCCATCTTATCAGTTGGCACAGCAAGAGCACGGGCAGGTAGTAGGGGACTCATGCTAGTAGAGAAGGGTTGGAAAAGAGAACTTAGCAATTGATGCTAGCAATTACTTCAAAAGTAGTAATCCAAGTACTGTGTAGACAGAAAAGTTCTTTGGTGACACTAGCATGACTGAGAACACAGGTAGTGCTCTGGTGTCACGGGTAAAAGCAGAGACTGAGGCTGGAGTCACCATCAGTGATTTTGCCACCACTGAGAAACTCACAAGCCAGAGGTTTGCAACACTTTCTTCCTATTCTTACAAAAGGAAGTGAATTTTCCTTTGAAATCAGCCATAGTGCCTTGTACCAATCGCTATCTGTTGCTTTTTAATACACTGAACGTTTCCTTTTTTTTTACCATCACTCTGTAATATACATGTTAATGTGAGATATAGCCAGTAGTATTATGCAAATTTCTCCCAGCAGCTTTTAACAGTTATAAATCATCAAATGTGTTTTTAAACATTAGCTTCTCTCAATGAATTGAAACAGTTCACCCTCTGTTTGCACTTTTTAATTGGATAGAATGAATTCATAGTGTCAATTTTTAATTATATACAAAACACCAAATTATATACAGATAGAACTATTCTATGTTTGTTTGGAGATTGGGCAATCCCTGGAATTAAATGCTGGAAGCTATTTCCTCATTATCTGAGGAATTATTTTTATTAGTGGAACAAATCTGGACGTAGTTAGCTTTGTTTCAGAGAGCAAATTATATAAAAGCAAGAGGAGATGTGTATTATCATGTGTTTCTGCTTTTCAGTCATTCATATAAAAATAAATTTTTGAGATCAAAATTTCTGTAATTCTTGTTTGCACAAAGTTGCGTATTTGGCAATGTTAGTTTGATAAATATCCTTTGTAATTTATGAAGTAAAATAAAGGGTAAGTTGATACAAATCTGTGGGTATGTTTTGTGCTTGAGAATCAAATAGTAGGACTCAGCTTTGATCATACAAGAGTTTATACATACTTCCATGTACTTGTACTTCATATTTTTGAGAACATCTGATTACATTTTGCACTTCTCTCAAGCTGCTTTTGTCAGGTTATTTTTTTTATTGTCTGTATCAGTTGGCCTTACTAAAACAAGGCTGTTCCCTTTGAGCTCACCACCTTGTGGGAAACATTACTGGCATTTTAGAACCCGGGATTTTTTTTTTATCAATCTACCTTTAAAGAGAAAAATGACATTTCTATTACTACAGGCTTACTGCTTCACAGGATTTGTTGAGCCAACTGAGATGCTAATTCTTCGTTACCGCACTGAAGCTTTGGAAGGTGGGAGAGTGGTATGACTGGTGTACCTGTTGCTGCGGAAATCTGTCAGTTGTGACAGTCTTCAGTAACTTCCAGTGCAACAATATTGTGCTGGCGTGGTAATGTAAATGTTGACTTTATAACAACAGCCCTCTGGAAAATCTAAGGGCGTGGAAGAAGGTGTTTTTTTCACCACAGTCGGAGCTATCCCAGCTTCTTTAATTGGTGCAAGTGTGGCACAGAACAAGCAGGGAGGAAAGAGGCTGTTCTCTATGGACAGTGTTTCCCAAAGAAAAATACCATTTTTCAGTTGAGGTACTTGAAAATATTTCTATTTCTATTCTGTTCTTATATTTGCAAAAAGAAGAAATGTTTTGATGAAAAAAAGAAATTCAGGTTTGTATCAGATAATATAGTAATGTAGAGAACAGTTTGCTTGCATGTATTATCCTTCATAATGAAATACATTCTTCAATAGATTTTATACATCCTGCACTGCTAAAATAAAGTAGAGACTGTTTACATAAAATGATAAGTACTAAAATATGTGAAATACATTCAATAACGTGATGCTTGGAACTTGCCAAGAAGAACATGTACTAATTCCTATCCACCTCCATTGTTACCTTAAGAGCAGCTCTCTCCATAGCAACTGAAAAGTTTTCAAGGCAGCAATAAACTAATCCTCTCCAGCTTCCAGAGCACCATCAAGGAATTTTAAAAACATTGGACTTCCAGCAGCTAAATAGTTCTGAGGATTCAGCAGGCCACAAAGCTAGATACACAAGCAATCTTTTTCCCTTCAGAAGGTAAGAAAATAATGTTTAGAAATAAGTGTATCCTTGTAACAATGATACATATTCCTAACTGCTAACAGAAAAATATATCGAAACACCGAAAGGTTTCCTAACATCTAAAAACATACTAACCTTTATCTGAGTGAATGCCAAATTGAATTCAGCAGTTCTTTTGTCATTTTAAATACTTTGTTAGCAGAGGTTCCTTTAAAATAAGACACACACGTATCATATTGCCATTAAAAGTAGCTGAACGGATGTGTGGCTGTTTAACACATGTGCCTTATCATCTGAAAATGTATGTCACTGCCAGCATCTGCCCATCAATAAAATGAAAATCTCTTTGTGGAAAGGAGAAGTGAAACTCTTTTATGTTTCTTGCACTTTTATATTGAGAAAGATTATTGTTAAAGCAGAGGCGATGGTATAATAGGAAGGACAGTGACAAGACACATTTACGGTACAAAATATCTTTTGCATCTAGAGTTAACAAGTTACACTTGTTCCTTTTGGTGTGTTTGTCTTGTTTATTCACTGAGTTTTATGAATAAAATTATGACCTCAGTTTTGTAACCTCAGTTTTGTAACTCTTTGATCATAAAATAAAAAACATCCTACTCATTCTTGTTTGGTGTTGTATAGCTGGAGTTCAGTAATGTTGGTATTTTGAAAATAAAACCTGCTCTATATCATTGCTGTGTAACATAATTACTGCACATTCGTATCAGAATTAGGCTGGTAATCTTTATTTACATCTATTTTTGCTACTAAAAACCTGTTTCATAATGGTAAGAAAGTGAAAGCTATAGTATTTTCCTGTTCTTACAGAAGAGAATTATTAGTGAATGCAATAATGTAACACTGAAATGAAAACCATACACTTTACTTTTACAAGAAGGGAAAAGCACTTTGAGTCAACCTCTTGATGGTAATTCTGCAGAAGTTTTAAGGCCATGGTTGTCTTAGTTTCTTGCTGTTCTGTAAAGCCCTTACAGGCTCCCTGTTGTTCAAAAACAGCTTGTCACTGCAAATCAGCTTAGCCGACCAATTAATAAATCCTTTCAAACATATTGCATTCGCACTAATTAAAGGGTTGGGTTTTTTTTCCCCTTTACCATTCAGATTCCTCAGGTTTCAAGTTTAAGCTGTGAAGTGCAAACAACAACCCAACATTCAATGCAGATCACGCACTGCAGGAAGAGGAGATGTGTTTTCTGACCAAGCATCCAGCTCTTGGGGTGGTATGTTCTGCTTTCATATTCAGCGTGCTCATTGCTGAAGGACAGCCTGGGGAAGAGCATGGGCAGGATGGCAGCTATGCTCCCAGCCGAGGCTATCTGATGGAAGTTTTACGCGTTCTTTCAGCTGACAACATTGAGCTTCACACGAACCACTCACGAGAACTGGTCAAAATGTTACTGGAGAGAGCTGAGTGCCCACAGCGGATTTATGGCATGCAAGAGGATTGTCATCTGGTTAGTGCTTCAACTAATGAGGAATATCTTTACAGGATCGTCAGTGAGTTCTAAAATTATTTATTAGAGTGATACTCTCCTGAGTACAAAACCTAAACATGTAAAGGGCTTGTTGTTGCAGCAAAAAATTGTCCCTGCTTTAATTGTTTCATTCTTAATTACTAATATTTATTGTTTGAGCTCGTGAAGAGATATTCCAAACATGACAGACATTCCTTAAAAACACCATGCTTCAGTTGCATTGCACTAATAATTTTCCTTTGAAAGCTGTCAAGTGTTTATTTTCCAACAAAGATTTTTCTACTTTACACTGATCTAACTATAAAAGCATGAGCTTGTATTTGGGACAGAGAGGATTTCCACTGTGGAGAGACATAGGTAAAAATTGTGGACTAGTTCTGCCCCCTTTTTTTTTTTTTTTTTCTGGATTTTAGTTCATAAATATAAAACCCAGACAGGATTCTCTCAGATTTATGTGCCACTTCACTGAAATATTCAAGATTTAGGGGGAGGGCTTTGGTAAGCAGTTCAAGTCAGGGAAAATCAAAGGCAGAACAATGAATCTACAAATCCAAATTGAAACTGGAAATAGTCCAGGGTACAGCTTCACAGCAGCTTTGGTTGTCTAGTTGAGTTGAGAATATTTTCAGAACTGATTCCTGATTTGACAAAGAAAGGAACAAGTGTAATACGAGCATAGGTTCTGGTAGGATGGAGACAGTGGTAAGTGAGCAGCTTAGCTGAAAGGGTCTACAAAGGGCTTGGTCAGTCTTGTCTTTAATTAGTGTTATTCTAGCTCTGGCATTTTTCAGTGATCTGCATATGGCAGAGTGTCACTTTATATCAGAATTATGAGGATGGTCATAAAGGTGAATGTTTCACGATAGACTAGTCTTGGCAATTTGCCAAGCCAACCAAGTGGACATCTTTTTCTCCTGAGCAGTAGACAACTACTCACTTAATTGGCCCTTTCTTCAAAGTCTCATGTTTTTCATATGAGCCCCAATGTGAATTTTCACACATAAATAATGTATGTGGCTGTTATTCCCTAAATGGGTAATTTTTGTGAAGGAGATGGTTGTGCAGTTTTTCTCTTTGCACATATAGGCAATAGATATGCGCTATATATGGACCCAGATCCAAAGCTGAGAATCTATCAAGCAGTAACGGTTATAGAGTCCTCCTAAACTTCACAAAACAGGAGTCTAGGCCTTCTTGTTCTCCCCTTTTGTTTTGCTTCTCTGAATTGCTGTATTTTTTCTTGTATTTGGGATGTATTTGTGGAAAGCATGCCCACCGTGTCCTTGGGTGGAAAATATCTAAGTGAGACTTAGCTGGGGCTTTCTTTGGTCAGGACTTCCACTCTATTTAGGCTTCATCTTGGAAATTTCCTGTGGGAAGAATTTGAGGACTTTCACCATATCCAGTGTTTCTCAGTGTTGGCTGTGTCGGTAACACTGCAGACATCCACTGCCAGCGCCTCATGAACACAGTTGTCTATAGGAAATCCATGAGAGAGAGATGGCATCATGGCACTGTGCTGAAATCTTCCGAGATGATTTAACAAGATTTGGTATACCAAGGTAGGAGAAACCCTGCGAGAAGCACTATCCTTCAAGATGGTCAAAATTTGAAACAGAATGCCCCACCTTAGCTTGGCATTTTCTTTCCCATACTTGTTGGGAATAACTAATTGATTTCAGACTCAACATTCCCTTCTAAATCCAGGATTCCAGTCATACCGCATGACTTTGTTTTCAGATTTATTTTTTTTTTAATGATGTCTCCAGTGGGTATTTAAAAGCAGTGAAGTTTAACACTTTTTTAGATCCTTTTTTGAGATTATTGCTACATATTGGCCCCAAGACTCTTTGAGCAAGGGCTGGCAGCTATTGAATGGCATCTAACACTTCTTTACCTCCTAAGCACACAAAAATCATATATTTATTGCAGTGGTAAAAGAATTTTTTCTAACTTTTTGTCTCTTAAACAAAACAAACTCAGGCTTCAGTGCCCAGGTTCAAAGTTAGCCTTTTTTTCATAGCAAATAAGCATTATCTAAAACAAGGCCATGCAGATGGTTATGTCTGTAAAATATTAGTGACAACAAAATAAACAAAGATGAACCAATTTATATCCTCTTGATATCTGCTCAAGGGTCACTCTCTATGGGCTACCTATATACTGAGGAGTAGCTGCATCTTTTAGAAAGCACCTGCGTCTTTCCAATTAGCAATTTCCTTTTCAGTCATCTTCCTTGCAAGAGCAAACAACAGCCTTGCTGATTACAATTTATCCTCACTGGGTTTTGAAATGTTATGGAAGTCTTTGAAAATCTTCCATTACATGCAGTATGTTTATTGTATTACTATTGAGTGTTTGAAAAGGCTGGTTGACTAACTTGAGGTCTTTTGGGACAGAAAACAAAATATCTGTATTACTCTTAGCCCAAATAGTAATGCTCAGAGACATGCATTAGAAAATGTTAGAATTATAGATCTTGGTAGACAACGTAGGCAGGGCGCAGTGGACCATACTCTACTCTATGAATATAAATATTTAATTTGGTGATTACCTTCCACAGTTTTTTGTTTTTTTTTTTTTTTTTTTTAAGATTCAGTATTAGTGAGAATTGTTGTTAGAATTATTTCTGTTAAGAAGTAGCAGCTCTCTCAGTTTCTCCAAGGAACATTGGTTTCTGAACAAGACAGTGTGTGTTCGATTCTGCTCAGCTTCTGTGTAGGAAAATGAACTAGGATACAAGGTGAACTACACCAACCAACACATCATTTTTATAGCCACAAACAATTTAGTCTGATAAACTAGCTGCTGTCTGGATTCATGAATTTATTAGAGTGCAGTTTTGATCCTCCCATAGTACCTTCACGTGTTGTAGTTTCTTCTCTGAAATGTACAGTCTGGCTGCACTACCATAATAGTTGAGATTAGCTGACATGCCTAGAACATGCTTGGAAGGAGCCAGTTGGAAAAAAGCAGCTACACAGTGAATGACAATAGTTGTGGGATCTCTTCAAGAAAGATTCTTTATTCTGGAATTCAGTATCTTATTTCCCATAGTCTGACATAGAGCTCTATTAGTCTTCTCGTCTAATTTTAAAGAATAACTTTTGCTTGAGCAGGTAAAAGTTTCTGGAAAGTGTCTTTGTATCAAGAAAAATGGAGAGGCTTATATATATATATACACACACACACATATGTATTAAAAACATGTGCTCAGGTAGAAAGCCTGCACAGGGTGATTATATCATTTCAGTACCTCTTGAAATGCATGTTGAGGACTAAATGATGTTGAGACCTTATGCTGGCTCTCTCCAATGGACTGAATCGCTCCACTTAATAGAATTAGTTGAGTAAAAATAAAAATAGCTGTATAACTGCAGGGTCAATCAAGTCTCTTAACGGTGCATTGAGTATGATAAAACTTTGGTTTTCATGCCATAATTAACTGTAGTCCAGATACAGTCTTTGTCTTACAATATATAAACATGCATAGAATACACAGGTGAAAATATGAGTAGCCCTAGCCCCTATCTAATATATTTATAATCAGAAATAAAATCTGTTGAAGCCAGTGGAAAACTTTCAAATCTCTACAACGATTGATCAGAGTTATTCCAATTTTCTAGTAAATCTTAAATCCCTTGGATACCTGGCATTTCTTAAAAACAGAAGGGGCTCTGGAAAGACCACAGTGTGATCTTGCAGCCATAGAACTGCAATGAATTACCTGCAGCTTCCTCCTGCCGTTCCATCAGCCTGCACCTGTGTAGGCTTAGGTTCAATCCCTTAAATATAAGAGTTGAATTCTCATATTCTCCTTTCTAATTATATTTGCAGATGACTGGCAATGTGTTATTTGAGTTGAATTTCTATTTATTTTTATTTTTTCACAGTGCCTTGAACCAGAAGCTTTGTTACTAATAGCTGGTGGAGATTTAGAAGATCGTCTCAGTGAAGAAGTATTTGAGAGAATTTCTGTTATTCTTCTCTACTACATTCTTCATAATAGAGATGTGTGTTCTTCAGAACTCAGCTTGAAAAATAAGGATTATAAATTTTACCTACAGAGTATGCTTAGTTTAAGACATG
>JAOXJK010000012.1:21318959-21336502 GCA_025774025.1 Xenus cinereus | reverse complement strand
CATACTGAATTATATTTTTATATATTTATATTTGTTTAAATATTAATTGGGGAAGAACTTTATGGATGTTGAACACGTGATTAAAGTAGCTGGGAGGGGCTAACAAAATGGTTACTATTACATGGAATCAAACAGGACTGTAGTACCACAGCTTCAATGTTTTCATATATTTATTAGAGATTTCTTGTGCTCTTATGTCACAGAGCTTCTAGAGCCCCTTAAGTGACCTTCCAGAAATAAGGGTTGTTCTGTAATAAGGAAAAAAAGTACACTAAGGTCTCTACCTAAGTTGTTTATAAAAGGCTTTTGTAAACTGAAGATTGGGCATTTCCAAACTCGTCATAGCCATCTATGGAGTCCAGAAGCCTCCTTTAAATAGTCTAGAGTCTGTAAGACAGAACTCCAGCTACCACCCAGTATCCTTTTTGAGCTGTTTGAAGGACAGTGTCTCATTGCAGGTGACTTTATCCTTATCCTAAATATTAGAAAATAAATAAATTTTGTTCATAACTGTTATTAAGATGGTAATGACTTCCATCCTTTAGACTGGAAGACAGTCCTTAGGCATAAAAAAGGAGACTTCAAAGTATATATTTTGTGTATATTTTGACATATACATTTGAAATATATACTTCAAAGAATATGTTTCTCTTGTTTTCAGTTCTTTACAATTTAATTTAACTCAAAGACACTGTTTCTTCTCCATTTAGGAGAATAAGAGATGTGCAATTGACTTTTGCTGTGTGGTCATTTTATGATGTGGAACTGAGACAAATGGCATCTAGTTAAATGCTATTCCAATAAATATTTATCTGTGTGATTTTATTGCAATTGGAATACATTCTCTGTCGATATGTTTATTTCTCTCTGGCTGACCACAAAAGACAATCATGCTGATCAGCATGATGAGGCATTTAATGGGGTCTCAAAACAATTTTAAAAGAAGGTCATTTTTAATGTATTTCATAGTAATTTTAAATTATGGAGGACAGAAATTAGTAGTGATACTATCTGTACAAGAAGTAAAATTCTTCTCCAGCAATAGAAGAATGTATAAAATGCAATTATCAATTTCTTGAACTTCTGAAACTGACTGCAACTCCAAAGATAAGTGTTCAGGGGAACTATCTGAGGCTTGAGAGTCAAACCAAGAGTCAAATACTCTGTATAGATGAAAAAAAAAATCACAAAGAAACATTTGGAGAGAAGAGAATTTATCTTCTTTAGTAATTCCCACTTTCTCTTTTTTATTTCAATGCTCTTCTTTTTAGCTATGCCTATTTTTTTTGACATATCATTCCATTAGAAGTTTTGTGTTTCAGTGTCATGTTGCTAATTTTGTCTCCTGCTTTCTGCCCATACTTGTGATACCCATTGTGCTCCATTAATAACAGATGCTACTACCTATGAGGCATTGACTTGTTTATGGCTTGTATTTGCTAATGACATTAAGATCAGTAATTTTATTTTTAGATAGGAATTATATTTGGAAACATTATCACATTAAAAAAAGGACACTACTTTCTTTTTAAGTCATCATTGTCTCTACTGATTAAAAAAATGCATATAAAACAAGTAAGTAGTAGATGATCTAATAAGAGCAATAATATTAAGTTCCATTGAACTATGCCACAATATTTATGTATTCATTTATTATTCCTCATTAAAGAAACATGGATTTTTGAAACAAAAATTATCCATCCATCCATCCATCCAGTTTTCCATATGAGAATATGCAAATTCGATTTACTTGTTTCTCCAGTATCATCCTTCAGGGGTACACACATAGTTGCTTTACTAATGGAAAGTTAAAAAGCTTAAAAAGCTAGGACTTTCAGCTGGAAAAGATGGAGGTCCTCATACCTCAAGACTTACAAAAACATTTTACTAAATAAGCATTAAAATTATGTTTTTAAAGTGTGGGTGGACAGTTTATTTTCCAGATGAGATCTTTCTTTTTCTCTTACAATTCCTGATAATATAATCACATTAGAATTTAGATTCCTAGTAATCTGAGACCTCATCTTGTCTATCCTACTTCTCAAAACAGGACCAACATAAAAGTCAGATCAAGTTTCACAGGTCCATGTCCAATTGAATTCTGAATGTCTCCAAAGCCAGAGATTCCATAATCTTTCCAGAAAACCTGTACCAGTGCTTTATTGAACTCATTTTGATTTTTTTTTAATTTATAACAGATCAAAATTTTTCCTGGTGCAACTAATATCTGTTACCTCTTATCCTTTTGCTGTGCACATCTGAGAGGACGCTGACTTTATTTTCCCTATTATCTCCATTAAATAGTTGAAGACTGAAGATAACCCCCTACCCTTCTCTTCTCCAAACTGAATAAACCTAGATCCCTCAGGCTCTTCCTGCACACCATGTGCTGTGGTTACCTAGCCATCTTGGTGGTCCTCCATTGCAATTCCCCCAATTTGCCGATATCTTTCTTGTACTGCTGGTTATTAATCTGGACATAGTCCAGATGTCCTGAGTGGAGGACAATATTTTTTTTTCCATTACCTGTTGGCTACACTCTTGCTAATGAAGCCCAGTATGCAGTTAGCCTTCGTTGCCACAAGGGCACACTGGTGACTCATGTTCAAGTCATCTGTCAGGACCTCAAGGGCTTTTTCTGTAAACCTACCTTCCACTCAGTTTTTCCCAGCCTTTATTGATGCATGGGGTTATTATGTTTGAAGCACAATAAATTTGTTTTTGCTGATTTTCATGAAGGTCATCAGTCCATTTCTTTGGCTCGTCAAGTTCCCTCTCAATAGCAGCCAGGCCCATCAGCATACTGACTACTTGTCCCCTTTGCATTTCATCTATGAATGTGGTACGGTGCGCTCTGTTCCATCACTCAAGTCATTGATGAAGGCATTAAATATCAGCCCCTGTACTGACCAGTGAGGAGTGATGCTCATAACCGGTCACAAACTAGACTTCTGACTTGATAACACTTGTTGGTGTTCCTTATTATTAGTGTCAATCACTGTCTAGAACAGGCAAACTGAAGGTCTTTTCTAATATGGGTGTTCCTGTATTGTCTTCATGGCCTCCTGCTTGGAGGCAGAACAGACGAGATGCAGGTGGCAAGATCGCCTGTTGTCCTGAAGACTTGAATGTGGTATTCAGAATACATGTGTCAGTACTCAACTCATTCCGTTTCTGAGTGAGCTACAAGATGTATTTTACTTTACTAGTAGATGAACAAAGGCAGGAAGACATTGGTTTTTAATTGGGTTATTTTGAAGTAATAATAATTACAACATTTTTATTTAAATAGTAGTTTTCCTTCAAAAGAAATTTAAGCTTCAGTGATTAAAAAATAGTATTTAGGAATATTATTGCCTGATTCTCAGCTGCAGATTACTTTAAATGAAAGAAATATTTAGATTTAAATTTAATTGAATCACAACTAGTTAGATGGTATTGAGAAATTAAGTTTATTCTTCGAAGTAAGATAGCATATTTGATCTGGACTTCTTTTTAAAAGTTCTTACAGAAATTGCCACTAGAACTATTCAAATGCTAACTGATCATGTTTTTACTAGAATTTTCATCCTGGAGATAAAAAAACAATTCTTCATGAAAATTTGTTAAAAGACAAATGTTCTAGTGTTCCCAAGAGATGTGGGGGTTTTTCTGTTTTGTTTTGGGTTTTTTTTGACAGAGATATTTCTAACAAGAACAAAAAGTAGTTGGAATTTTTTAGTACCTCTAATAATGCAATTGAATAATCTTTAAAGCAAATCTAGACTATGTAGCTTCTAGTGTGCTTACCTTAAAGTGAGATGCCATTGTCAAAAGCCTTAAAATGACAACTTAGTTCCGTATCTTACTAAAGATACAAACATGCAGCCCAAGGACAAATTTCACTGCTGCTTTGTTACAGGCAGTGTATTGCATTATTATCAGAATATGATTTGTGTTAGCATTAAAATATTTTTATTAGCATATAAAATATTTAGAGATATCATGTTTTAATTGGTAAATAAAAAAAAATTAGGAGTAATTGAATTCATTTAACTGGAAAAGTGTATATGGAAAACCAAGGTTTTTTTCTAGGTTGTAGAACCCTGTGTTATTCTAAGATTCCATACTGAACTTCAGCAATAACTGCAGGTCTACAAAACATATCCAGTAACTGTATATACTTTTCTGCATAGGTTTGTTTCTCTGCCAATGAACTTGTGAAGATATTTATAAAAAATAGTTCTTACTCCATTTCTGAGGATCACTTCAAGCAAATCAGTCCAGCCATCATTCAGCAACTCTTAAGTTGTTCATGTCAGCTTCCCGACTCCAAGCAGACAAAGCTTCCACCAACAACTTTGGAAAGTGAGTTATGTTGTTATGTGAATTGTGAAAATTCAGATGAAGGGGAAATTCAGAATTCAGGGACTTAAATTCTGGGGAAATTTTGCTTATTAATAACCTTAAACAAAACCATGATGAGATTTCTGACCACTGTAATTTATGCTCTCTATGATTTCATAGCATACATGTCAGATGATAGTACTATACTGAAAAGTGACAGGTCCTTCTAAGTGTTGCTGTGCAGCAATGATCTGTTTTGTGAAATTTCCATCAGGTTTATTCTAGAACCATTATATTGCTTTTATATATAGCCTCAAGGTTATGTTAGCTGGCATTTTATACCATGATGGGGCAAATGCTTGATATAGGTAAGTTCTGTGTGAATGTTGCTGGTTTTTCATGTTGTGATATTTTACAGCAGAGAAGCTTTGGGGATACTATTGTAGGAAGAAAAACAACCAGAAAACCAGTCACATGGACATCAGGACTTGTGTGATAGAGCGGAACAAGAACTGAGTTAATCAGATTGTTTCCAGTTGCAGTCGTAGCCCTCACATGCCACTGCTTCCAAGGATTTCTGCCCTAACATTACTCTGATTCAACTTCTCCTGTAACCAATCCCTAGTCCACCCTATAAAAAAAATCTGAATCTGATCAGACCTAAGGACTTCTTAATGTTGTTCCTGGTTTTGTTTTTTTTCTTTAAACCAGCCATATCTGGGAAGTGGTTACAAACCTAGGTGTGCTGGTGTATTACAGGGGGCATTAGTTTCTGGTGGGAGATTTGGGAGCCAGGAATGAGCAAAAAGTAATGGGCATCTAACCATAATCACCTGCATCTAGAGCAGCATTTCTAGGCTACCAATCAATGCCTTCAATGCCTTTATCCTAATATCTACATGGCCAGCTCTGGATGATTAGATCATTAGGAGATAGTAAGCTATCCAATCCTGCTGGCCAATGATCCGTATGGCACTTTCCATCTCAAAATTCTTTCTGTACTTTAAGGCACACAAGTGAAGCAGCTTGTGGGAATAAACAGAGGTATCATTCCATGGTGTACAGATTAACGGAACTATGAGCATGAATTAAAGAACATGTTAAATAAGGGCATGAAAGGACAGTCATTGATATCCCAAGAATGGTTATAGGAGAAAGAAACATACAGAATAGGAAGAATCATTATAGCTCCCCAGAAGGCAGCATCCTTCTTTCTTATATCTTTCTTTCATTACCTGAACACCTTGCAGTCTTTACTGCTTTTATCTTTTCTATGCTATGGGGATATGCCTATTTTTCAGATGAGGAATCAAGGGACAAAGAAAGAAAGGAACTTTCACAGGTCACATACAAGGTTCATGGCGAATTCACAGTTTGAATGAGGGTCTCTCAAGTTAAAGGCCATCAGCCCAATTGCTGACATTTTAGTGACCTCAGGAAGGTGAGATCTGTGTAGATGAGCAAAGCTGAAATATTCAGACACAAAATGGAGTTAATAAGAGCCCTTTCTGCAGCCCTTTCCCCGTGCTTTTTGGCAAAGGAAGGTTTCCATGACCACAGGGACACTTCTGCTGGTTGAGACAGATGAATGGCTTCAGGTTTGACCTATGCGTGACCTAGTGACCTGAGCATAGGCTTATTAATTTTATTCTCAGGTCAATTTTACTGACAGGCTGCTCTGTTTTGGCTAAGTCACCAAGGCCTGACCTTCCCTAAGTATCTACTGTTCCCCTGTATTTGGATGTGCAGTCTGTGAAATTTACTGTCTGATTTTATGAGGCGCTGAGCACTTGCAGTGCTATTGAAGTGTAAAACATTTAATGACATTTTTGAATATTTTGGCATTAGTTCCTTTATGTCTGTTTCTCATCAGTGTTTTACCTCCATCATAAGACTTTCTTATGGATTAATCAGGACTCATGTTGTGCAAAAGGTTGGGAACATGAGCAGTGTGTAACTCTGAAGAACTGTAAGAGTAACCTTCCAAAAATCCCGGTAACCTGGGAAAAATAGGTTGGTGGTCCTGATGTAGTAACTAAAGGAATGTATCTCCACAGCACATTTGTAAGCATAATTTGGACTAAAAAGTTTATGCTTTGAACCTAAATGAGATGCCTACATTAATTTGAGGTTTTAGGCCTTGGTTTGTTTACTGAATATGATTTGGTTGATAACGTGGTCTTGACTGTAAAGTGCAGACTGATGTGCTGCTCTGAGTGTCTCTCATCTGCACAGTCACAGTCTATTTAGCACTTTAAGGCCTGAAATCTGGAGGTGTTAGACTGTATTACCTATAAAGCCTGAAAAAATGAATGTTTTTTAGGCTTCTAGTTCTGTCGTTGGTATCACACATGACTAGAAAAATCTATGTGGCACGATGAATCACTTCTCTGTGTACTTGTACACAGAGGTAGCAAAACATAGCATCAAAACCAAATATAAATCCAAATCAAATATTAAAACACAAATACTGGATGATTAAAAGTGCCCTTGTTTTGTTTCATTTGTTTTTCCCTACAGAATATGGTTACAGCACCGTTGCTGTTTTACTTATTACTATTGGATCTATGTTGGGTACAACTCTCATTTTATTTAACTCCTGTCAAGAAATCTATACACTCATTTTACAGCTGTTTGTTGGTTTGGCTGTTGGGACCCTTTCTGGAGATGCATTGCTACACCTTATTCCTCAGGTAGGTAATACACACTTGTATTTTTAAAATGTTCCCACACATGCACACACACAGAGAAAACAATTCTCATTTAAACCTGGCTGATGCTCATCTGTTTAAAAGTAAAGCTTTCCATGACATTTGGGAACCAGCTACCCAGTATTCCAATTCCATTTGCACTTTGTAGTTAGTTCTAATAGCGAATCCAAGCAGTACGAAGCAGAAATCAAGAAATGATGAATTCAGAGAAAATAAGATGCCTGTTTTCACAAGTACTTTTCAGAAAACCCACAGGTCCTGTTTAAGCCAGGTTTCTAGATGTGTGTGAAACTCTTTAATGAGTTAGATTTGGTAATGCTTTTTAGGAGAAATTGTTCAAAAGTTGTATGAGGCATCCACAATCCCCTCCACACATTGTTCCAGAAAACCAGTTGCTATCAGCCTAATTAATCCTGCTGCCTAAAACTGCAATAAGTGCTATGATTTATTCCTAAATTAATAAAATAAATTTTAAGAATAGGATAGCATGTAAAACAGATGTAATTTTCCATTGTGTCTTCATTTATTTTTGAATGAGTCTCCTCCAATATGACACAACTGTTATAAATAGACTTCAACAGGTCATTGAAAAAGAGCTTCACACCACTTGAGATTCTGGTCAAAGTGTTCCTCGCACTGAGTACATCATCTCTGGAAGCTGAACTGGGAGAGTGGTTTAAGGAAGGCAATTCTCAGTGAATGTCAGACAAATGCATTGCTTTAAGAAATGCTTTTTGAGTGCAGAAGTGTTCCCCTTCACCAGTTTTAAGTGACGTATCCAGTATCCTTTAAAGTGCTCACTTTCAGAGCAAAGGAGGGCTACTGTGCTGCGTCACTTGGGGAAAAACAGAACCACAGCCACCAGCAGAAAGCCTTACGAATTATTTTCAATATGAAGTTTACATCTGAAGATAATGCAAGTAACTTTTCAGACTTTAAAGACTGATATACTCCAAACAAAATATACTAAATATATATATATAAAGGCCATTTTCATAAAACAGTCTCTAAAAATATTGTTCCTTTCAACACCAAGAGATGATGTAGTTCAGACAAGGCTCCTAATAATTCTACTATGAAAATCTGCTCTCCTAATAAATCTACTATTTATCTGATTAGCTCAAATCACAATTTAAATTTTAAAGGGATGGCAAAAGAAAATGTTAAGAATAATTTGAATTAAACTATGGATAACTAGCAAAAATCAAAACATTGTAATTTTAAGTTTTTTTAATTTATCTCTTTTTTTTTTTTAGACTCTTGGTTTACATAAACATGAAGCACAAGAGGTAGAACATTTCTATGAGGGGAAAGAATATATTTGGAAACTTTTGGGAATAATTGGAGGAATTCATGGGTTTTTTCTGATTGAAAAGTGTTTCTTTCTTTTGGTAACACCACATGACCAGGTAAAGCTTTGTACAATTTATCCTTTAAAAAAATCTCTTTTATTTTGAGATTTTACAGTGCACAAAATGTTAAAATGATTGTGGAAAATAATTATCATTTGTATGAGTTAAATGAAGCATTAAAAATAGTTTTGCAAAATGCTCCTACCAGATTGACCTTCTATTTTGCTTTGCTCTGTGGAATTTGTATGCTTCGTGAATGTGCTCCATATATTTATAACTCAAGAAGGAAACAGTTAATTGAAGGTGTTCTGTAAGCATACTTTGATGACTAGCAGTGGAGCAAGTGAAGAGTGCCTATGTGTATGAAACTGTCAAAACAGTTGTTTACTCTAGGCTCTGTTTGAAGAGGAGGAAGACATAGATGTAAGCGCAAGATATTTTAAAGAATGACACCTTAAAATTTCCAAATAATTTTTGACCCCTTTCCCAATGGATTTGAAAATCTAGTATGTATGTTGCAGTCAGTAGGACCCGATCTTAAATTAATAGTGTCTCCTTGCTCACCGCCCAGCTTATGGTAATTTTATTGCTTTATTTCTGTGTGGCTGGTGCCTGAAAATATGATTATGCACAAGGATAAAACGAAACACAAAGTGTGATGGCTCATTAAGTTTCTCAGCATGGGAGGCTATCTTAATGTCACTTAAGAAGTCTAAGACTTTGCTTGTTCTGTTTTACAGAGAGTATTTAATGACTGGCCTGATTTAGATACGTAACAATGAGTCCCTATTCCCACTACCTTTGAGTCAACCATAAGAGTATTATGTGAAATTAACTGAATGAGAGTACTTTGATGATGGTGATATTTTGTTTGTTTGGTAAAAAGTAGTCCTTTCTGTTACTTATTTAAGAGGAGGGTTTTATCATCGTCCCACAAATCTTTAAACATGTTCTACAGAGAACTAGATGAACTCTAAAAGTTAATTGTTATATCCATCTCAATCTCAAATTTTAATCTTCAGTTTTGAAACAAAATGTTTCATTAAACCATTATTGTTGGCACTGATTTATCTGATTAATTTTTCAGGTTTTGGTTGGTTTGTTTTTTTTTAACCAAATAAGCATTAGGAAATGTTGATCCTAGCCAGCAATCTTTTTCAACAGGTTTTGTTTTGAAATAAATATTTCCTATAGATGCTAAAATTTCACTAAAGGCTGAGAAAGACTGCACCTGTATTCATTGGGTTTCAGAACTAATTGCAAAGCCTCTTCATTCAGCAGGGCCTTTCTTTAGTTAATGGGCACTGGGGACATTCCCATGATCTTCCAGTGGAATCTGAATTAAATGACCATTCAGGCAGAGGCAAATCTACTTCAACCATACAGTTGGTAGGTTACCAATATGACATACTTCCCTGATTTTATATCCTTTTTTTCTCTCTTCCTCAAAAAATGAACCCAATTAATGTAATAAATCAGTATTATTTTCCAATCTTTATTGATTTGTCCTTTATAACGTGACATAATTATCAGGAATCTCTAGATTTTTAAGTTTATAATGAGCTTTTACAGAGATTTCAAACGCAGATTTTTACAATAACTTTTCTCAAGCGTGTATCAGATTGATATAACAATGCACTTCCTCTACTACCCTTTGTTGATAAAATTCTTGAAGATTTCCTCCTCCCTTGTTTTAAAAAATTTATTATGTTCTCCCATGGGAAAAACTTTGGGATTTTCTGCAGTGAGAGTTAAGTGGATAATTAGTGACCGGATGAAATCTTAAGCATTTCTTGGGCATTTTTCTGCAGATTCCAACAGTAAAGTAAACAAGTGGGTATTGAGGAATGGTGCTTACCCATTAGAAGTTATATAATTTTCTGTTGGTCTGTGGAGAGGATCCAGACAGACATGTCTTTGCTAATTAAATTAACTCATACCTTTTACCCGTTTTCTCTTTTTCCAACAAATCTCTTCAGCTTATATATAGTATCTAGATACATAGGTTCTTGATTTAAATCCGAATCTCCAGAGAACTTCTATAATGTGAACTCCGTTTTACTAAAGCGGTTGTGATGGGCAAGAGCCTTACGAGCCACTGCTAATCTCTCAAACACAGTTGGGAAACTCTCAATGGAATGCAGTGAACAGACAAGTGAAGAATGTTTACTAATTTGTGCGTCACGTCATCGTTTCCTGTTTATGATAATGAATGAGCTCGTCTTTCCTCTCAGATGCAAGATTCCCCTAAAGTTATGTATAGATCACGTGAACTAGCCTGGCTGAGCTAGTTTGTACAGGCACAGCCAATTTTTCAGAGTCATGTGAGTAATAGTAAGACAAACACTGGTTGACTAAGAAAAACTTATAAATCCTTCAGGTCGGTGATTAGTCTTGCAGTTTTGACTCAGAGTTCAAAGATGTGGCATGTGAATAAATATTATAAGAGAAGTGCAACAATTACTGGAATTTGTATGACTGGCTGCAATCATGGGAATTAAAGACTTTATTTTTCCTTTAAAATGTAGAATTTAAAAACCAAATCCTTCCCCTTCCCTGCTTGTGCCTCTACGCCATATATCCCGCATCACAACTTAGCTAATATTAGCCAAGAAACATATTCTGTTTTGCAGCCAGTACTCATCTCTGCTATAGTTTTTCATAGGAGTGGTGGCAGCTGACCCTAACAAAGCACTCTTTCGTGCTGCCGTTGACTTTTCACTGGATGCTAAAATAGCTTTAATAGGCTCTTCTGGCCAAAAAAAAAAAATAATTATAAATTTCATTTTTCTAGTTTCAAACAAAAAAAGTTTTTTGGCTTATCTCACTCACACAAATTTCTAACAATTTCTCAAGTCAGAAAGAAAAGCCCCAGGGAGGAAGGGGAGAGACAGATTCCTCATGTTCTCCCTTCTCTCCCCACAGTTAGAGTTTCTGTTAATTAAATATTAGGGCTGCTGCATCAAATTAATTCTCTAGGCTGAGGACAAAGATACTGTCTCTTTCTTTGCTTGAAATAAGAGTATATTTCACTCCCTGCAGTGGAGTGTACTCAGGTGCTGCTATACCCAGGCAGTGATGCCTGATGCTGAGACAAAGCCCTAACTAAGGGCCAAGAGGGGAGGCACTGGAGGCTATACCACCCTGAAGAAAAAACAACTACATTTTGAAAGGGTGTGAAACCTACCTATGAGCAGCTTTTTTAGTCTTGTGTTTTCACAGAGTAACTGTGAAGAACATGAACTCCAAAAAGACTCTGCTGCCTAGCCCTTTTTCCTTGGAAATCCTATAGATTTCCTTATCCAGCAGGAAATTACAGTCATCCCGTCGTGACAAAATGTGAAGACACGGATACAATTTGAATGATGGTGTCCTTTTTACCTCTGCCTTTGGTTAGATTTTAGTGTATTCAAGCAGAAACGTGATTTTCTTGGGTTACAAAGGTGCTTATATATGTCTGTTTTCCTACCTGAATTAGACTGTAGCCTTTTCTGGCCAAGGGAGATTTCTTTTTTTTGTGTGTTTCTGCAGTACCAATCACACTGCCAGTATTCAATAAATTATTCTAATGATATCTATGCAAATAACAGCAACTGTCTTTAATTAAAAAAACTTGAACTTATTTGATATTTTCCTGTATTTATATCAGCAGCTGGAAGAGCCCCTTAACACTGATCCATTATCTTTGCTTTTAACTAGAGAAGCCCAGAAGATTCTGAGTCTGCTGAAGTTCCTCCAGAGAGTAAGGTGATCAGCAAAAAAAGTTAGTATCAATAAAAAGACTAGACAAGCAACAGGAAAAGCCTTAAGACCTAAAATGGAATTGAAAGTGTAAAGCTGGCTTAGCTTTGTATTTGCTATATGCTACCTCACCACATCTGATGATGCTTGGCTACATAATTAAATATCTTCTTGAAGACCTTTTCAGCTGCCAGCCCTGTAATTGTGAAGTTCATTAATCTTATACTGTCCACACTTTAGTGTTTGTTTACTCACTGTTGCAAACCATTTTTCTGAAGCCTTTGCTTAAAGGGAAATATTCAAAATTTAATACAATACAGATTTTTATAATTGTAAACTTTGCTCAGGCTTTTATTTCTGAAGGTAGTGACACAATTGGTTTTTTGGCTCACTGTACTAACATAATTCTACTTCCTTCTTCTCTTATACGGTAAAGCAATAGTCTCCTTAAACCTGTAATGATTTATTACATGAATGAAATTATGGGCTCATGATGGCTCTCAATTTTAGGATAATCTGTTTTCTTCAGAGAGCTTCAAGGTAGTTGTTATCTTCTCTGTTTTGTTGCTGCTTACTCAAAAAAAAAAAAAAGGGAGAAATAGGAGAAATAGAGCATAGTCATTCAACTAAGAGAATAGCATTTTAATTGAAATCAGTTTATTTACTATAATCAACTCCCTTTGTTTTGTGATCTCAGGTCTACAGTTTCATTTATTTAACAATGTCATTATCTTCTAGGTTTCTAATGTTCTTCTCTGTTCTTGTGGACTTCATTTCCATTTCTGAGGCATTTGAAATCTAATTTCCATTTCTTCAGTCTCACCTATCCAGCAGTACATAATCCAGTGCCAGTTGCTATGTTTATATTAGTCCATCTCTAGATGTTTCCATTCTGTTCAATCACCACTACCTGCTAAGCACAAATTTCTAGAGATCTCAACGTTATTTGTTCCAAATAACTAAATTTGGTCTAGTTTCTCAGTAAAATTTTTGTTTGGTTCCATTTTTTCCTCATAGCTCAGTTTTACCTTTATATTAGAAATCAGTAAGTGAAACCATAGTAGTGAAAGGAGGATGTTTTTGTTTAGGGTTTTTTACAGAATGCATATTTACAAAAGTTTATGTTGTTACAGTTCTTATGAATAGCTAAATCCATAAACATACCTGTATACCTTGCTACTGAGATAAACTTTTAGGTCTTTTTTTCCAAAATGGAAAGGAATCTGCAGCTCTATGAGAGAAACCTGACATCTCCAGAAGTGCCACATTTCACTGTAAATGCATGTCAAATAGGACCATGAGAGAAGCCAGTCACCTTAGATAGCTAGTGAGTAACTCAAAAAGCAAGAAACTACTGGAAGAAAACGATCTGTGGTTTCTCACAGGCCCTCTCCTTCTCAGTTATCCACACTTGTTCTATCAATATATGAAAAGATTGAACAGTAGCATTTTGAATTTGGTATACTCAGTGAGATGTTACATTAACTATAAATATTTTTGCTTTATGAGTAATGAAAACATGGGGAAAAATGATCTATGTATGGATAAATGTTTGCTTTAAACTCTTATTCAAATCTTAAAATACATAATCTGTGGTGGAAGTCCCCCACCCATGAGCTTTTTGAAAATTATGGAATAGAATTTGTTATGAGTTCTGATCCCCTATTTAAGCAGAGAAAACTATCAAAAATAAATGTAGGATCGTTTAAGAAGAAAAAAGCTTTGTAGAAATACTTAGGATAACAAGTTAATAGTTACTGTTACAGCAATGCAGTGAGATGATTGCTAGTAAGAAATTTGCTTTAAAATAGGTTGAAAGTAACATAAACATTCAGATTTGTTTATATATGCATCTTCTTAACTTTGTCAAGTATGTTGACAAAGCTTATATTTGCAATTGCTCCAAAATGTTAACCTGATCCCTGTGTTATACTATAGACAGAACGCTGGAGTGAGTTCCCATAATTATGGTACATGATCTTCAACAATCAGATACTGGAATAAAACAGGGTAGTAATATCTCAGGGCAGGCCATGATTTCATCCTCACCAGTGCTTATTACAAATTGCAAACTTAATGTAGTGCAGCAATCTATTATTATTTCTATGTAACTCATGCTCTGCCCTATTGATTATAAACTGCCCATACTGTTTGGAAAGGACTGTGCAAACTGGGGACATCCACGTCTGGCTCTGTAAGTTGGCAGGAAAATCTAACAAGCCTGCCAATTCTTCTGAACCCGCAGAGCTCCCAGGCAACTAGGGAGGATTTTCTGAATACAGTTGTTAGGCTTTTATGTGCTGTGTGTGTTTTTTATAATAGTCTGAAGACTTCAGTTCTAGCTAGTTTCTGTAAGAAAAACATTTCCCCCATCACTATAAAATGGTCATCTCTGAAGAAACATTACTGAAGTGAAACCTTTAGTATTCAGACAGTTCTGTGCAGCTCCACGTTAGCTCCTTAGACTGCTGTATTGTGTGTCTGTGGGGCCGATAAAAGTCAAGAAAATACATGATGTTTAGGTCCCAAATCACGACCCTGCTTCTTCAGGCATAAAACAACCCTTTGCAAAGTGTTCTGTCCATACTGCGTGGAGGGAAGCTGGATGCGTTTCCTGAGAGTCATTAGGAGGTCCTGCTTGTAAGATCGTGGGTAAAATGGAAGGAATAAAGTGCAGGGTAGAGGAGCCAATTATGTTTTGCTAAGCCTAGACATGGAGCTTATGTATGGAGCCTCATTGCTACTTGAGATAAAATTCCTCCCCATGAATCTGTTCAGCATGCTACGTGGCTGGCTGGGTTACAGGCTGGATGGAGAGACTCTCCTTGGTTCCCTAGGTTGATTTCAGTACTTTTATCACTAATAACACCATTCCTCTCCTGTCAGATGCCTGATCCTGAATGTCCAATGTACTGATCCTCACTAAAGCAAGCTAACTGAACAATATGGGGAAAAAAAATAGCTATCTGCGCCCATGAGTGATGCTGCAGACAGGAGTACTATGAGCATAAACAGCCATTAATTGGAACAAAAGTTGAAAATGAGCATGCTGTAACGCTATACTAATAGCCATGCTCTGACTCCAACATCCAGGAAAACTTGTGTGAATTTCAGCAGCCAAAGAAAAATTAATGGGAGCCATTAGGATCTTCCATGAAACTGGACTCAAACCTAATTCTAATTTTTTGTCTAATAGTTGACCTAGTGATACTAACGAAGCTACTTTCTGCTATTTGCATCTCTGAATTATTCTACAGCCTACTTTATTGTTTCAAATGTATTGAAGGAAGTGTAATAACAAGGACAAAACAGATCAACACTATTGTCCTCTGATTATTATCACTTTTCATAATGTTATATGTGAAGTCACCAAAAAAGACAAATTACAGGATCTGTTTGTGTTAAAATTTCTGGGCTTTTTTCTTATTTGTTTGTTTTTTCCTAGGTAAGAAAATTAGCTTGTTAGCAATAATGGTTCTGGTCGGTGACAGTCTTCACAACTTTGCTGATGGCTTGGTAATAGGAGCAGCATTCTCGTCCTCAACAGAAACAGGTGTGACGACGACTATTGCTATTTTATGCCATGAAATTCCTCATGAAATGGGTAAGAAATACATATGTGTATTTTTCTTGATTGGCTTTGTGGTTCCAGCTTTTCCAAAGAATTATTTCCTGCATGGGAATTCTTTTTGCTTATAGCATCAGAACTATAACATGGATGTGTGAGATGGATATATGAAGAAGCTGTATTCTTCTCTTTCCCCTTCACAAAAAGAAGGTGGGGCTTCTGCCCTCATTATTGGATACCGTCCCGTCTCACCATCTCCACGTGCAAATGTCATCAGGTCAGAGTGGCCCTTTATTCTCATTGTGTACAGACACAAGAAATAGTAAGCTCTGAGCAAGAGCCATGTGGGCCTGACGCCATGGGCTATCCCAGAGTTTTAAAGTGCAGTAGAGCTGTTTAACAATGTATTCCTCATGATACCTTCATTCCTGCTGCTAATCAAGAATAACAAGACAATAAAAGAAGATATACGACCCATTTTACTAGCAGGTAGAGCAGGAAGAGAGTTCAATTGAACATTGTCCTCAATTATCTCCTTGTGGTAAATCTTTTAGTGTGGATGAATTTGTTCCTGACATTTTGTAACATATACATGCTGGCAAATTTGAGATGAGAACTGCGGATTCTCATTTCTATTCTTAAATGACTGGAGATTTCATGTGCTGTCTCTGTAGAAAACTTCCCCCCCAAAAATGTGGGATGGGGATTGCTGTAGAACTTGTTTGCATAGTAAAGAAATTACCCAAATCCTGAACAGCTAACTCCAACAACAGACCTTCTTAATTCTGGGTCAGTAGTGCCCCAGTCTCAAAGGGGCATTTCTACACTCACAGAGAAGAATTTTCAAAGTATTTTTGCTATGGACCTGTTATGAAATACTATATTTTAGAAGAAAAATCTGTGATGCAATTCTGATGTACAATTTGCCCAAGTCAGTTGGGTCTGGAATCAGTGGAATAAAACCAGAATCAGACTGGCATAGGTTTTTCTGCCTTACAGCACCTGTGAAGCACTCAAAGACCATGCTGCAAATATCCTCACATGATTTGAATTGGCAAGTTCCCAATCGAGAAAGATTTAGAAACTCTGGGAAAGCATGTGACTTCACTTTTGCGTGTATCCAAGTTGGAAATGTCACAGAACATCGAGAACTAACAAAAAGCCACTCCTGTATACTGTATGCTATCTTTAGGAACAGCTAAACAAATACAAGGCAATATGGGGTTTTTGGTTATGTTTTTTCTCACAGGATGAGTTTATAACTAATTCTACAGAAATCTAAGGGCAGCCTCCATCATTCACTATCTTTGTGTATATCTTATTATTTTCCTTCATGTTTCATTACCAAGAGTCTTACAAATACATTTATCAGCTAAATAATAAATCTTCTGTCTTTTTCTCTATGCAGGAGATTTTGCTGTGCTGCTAAGTACAGGGCTCCCCACGAAGACTGCAATTTTGATGAATTTTATAAGTGCACTAACAGCATTCTTAGGACTTTATATTGGCCTTTCTGTATCAACTGATCCTTGCATTCAAAACTGGATTTTTACTGTTACAGCTGGAATGTTCTTGTATTTGTCTTTAGCAGAAATGGTGAGAACTTCAGTCTGTTGTTATATTTTCCTTTTAACGTAGCCACATTACAGATGAGTATCAGACAAATGCAGATGGATTAACTTGGAGGGAAAAAGCATGTCATCTATCCTGTGTGTAGGGTGCTTAGAACAATAGTCTGATTTTGTTAAGTGTCACTGCTATAATAGGTGTAATTACTTATAAAAGGGTGAAATAAAGTTTATTAAGAGGGCAACATACGAGAAAGCCATAAAGGACTTTTAGAGG
>JAOXJK010000012.1:21300581-21318859 GCA_025774025.1 Xenus cinereus | reverse complement strand
AGAGGGGGAAAGGTAAACAATGCTTTTCTAGGATTGAAAGTTACTTATTATGACATAAACAAACATTTGACCCTGCCAGGTTTTTTAAAATCTTGACGTTGGTTACTTTTTTTCTTTTTATGCCTCGTTTCTTTATCTATTTTTCACACATGGTTCCAACATGTATTTGCTGTTTCTGAACTAAGATGCAAGATCCTTAGCCTGTGTTCTTCCTGGACAGACTTTCTTTCTCAGAGGGGTTTAGATGAGCTCCTAAGCAATTAAAAAACCATCAGATTGCCTCAACCTTTTCATATTTGCCCAACATTTTTCATACTTACAGCTCAATAGCAATTATCTGAGTACAGAAAAATAAAGTGTGAAGATACACACTAGAAGGAGGGTCTAAGAACTGTACAAGAATCCCTTAGGCCACATCATTTATTGAAGAGCTGGCCAACTTTTACACTTGTAACAATGCAGAACTTAATTACCTTGCCAGCTAATTTTAAGTATCACATGGCTCTTTAACCAACGTGTATTAATGTAAAGTTGCTTGCAAGCTTGTGAACAAAGATAGAATATTTCGAGTGATTAGATCAAGAGGTGAGAAAAAAAAAAAAAACAAAAAAGAGGTCTGTCCCTTCATAAATTATGGCTGTGTTTTTCCCAAGGCTGGGTGTCTCTCTGTTGTGTTCACTACCACCCCCCACCTCGTGCATGAGACACCATTTACCAGGTTCAAGCATAATACTTGAAACCCAATATGTATTATAACCTGTTTGACAATCTAGTTGTAATAATTGACCTTAGATCTTAGTTGTATTTTAGCCTATTTGTTTTTGCTACTGTAACAAAGTAAAATGAACATAAAGTGCTCCTAAGAGCTTATGAGGGAGCTCCCTAGGGATTGTGGATGTGTCAACAGTCCTGACTGAAGTGGTAAATAAGAGACAAGAACACCGTGTGCTAAGTTGCATCTTGTTCTGACACAGAGAAATTAGGAAGTGAAGCTGCCTACCTACTCAACAGGTATGGCTTTATTAATGTGGCTAAGAATGATTTAGGAGTATTTTTGCTTCAGTTTAGGATTAACATCTATCAGGGATCCACGAGCTTCCAGAACCCCACCATGTTTTTCCCTGAGTCTTCCAAGCAATGTGCCAGCTGTAAATCCTGAGAGATGACACAGTTCCAGGCAGAGACAGGGACGTGTATTCCCTTGTTCTCAGTTTTTCACCATAATCTTGATGTCAAGAAGAGAAAGAAGGGAGGGGGGGGGTCTTATTTCTCTCACCTCCCTCTTATCAATAGGGCTTCCAGTCAGAGCCTTTCTCTGCATTTTGTCAAAAGAGTTGCCATTGGGTTGCTCACCTATATCTGTCAGAAGTGCAAGTGTTGAATATCACAGGGATTATTTTATTTAAAAAATATCCTGTAGCACTGCAGGAATATGTAGATCTGAAAAGTTTCATATGTTTGTGCAGTACATCTCAAAAGAAAACCAGCCACGCTTTATGCATTTTTCAGCTTTCTGCACAGAAAGAACTTTTATTCTCTGCTGCATTCTCATCTTCCTGCCAATTAGGTACAAATACTTAATGGTGTACAAAGCTTAACTACAATTTTCAGTATTTGTTTTATGGGCTTTCACGTATTCATGTGCTTGTCAGAGCAGCAGATAAATAAGCGCGCACAGTTAAATGAGACCAAACAGCCTCACTGGTTTCCACATCGAGGAACATTGAGGAGTATGAGGTGGAGGTTCGTTGGCAGGACAGCACGGTGAGACTGCCGCCACAGCTGAGGTTTTACAAAATTACTTCTGCAGTTAATTAAAGGTTTTAATTTCTAAAAATGGCATACTAGCTCCATTAACAAGCAGGGTAGGCTAATCATTTTAAAAGTCTGAGGAAAAGAACAAAAGATAAAATAATTTATATCTTTCATAATTTTTCACCGAGGAATTCTGCAAAATTTCATCTTCTTGGTAACTGGGGAAGGTGGAAGGGAGGAGTATTTTGTCTTGCAAATGTGTATGCACAGATATAATATTGCAACATAAATTTTTGGTTGATTCAAGATATGAGTGTGAGTAAAAACCTGTAATATTGTGGGTTTACTTGTTTAACTAAAATTAAATCCCCTGAAAAGTAGCATTTTATGAGCGATATAGTGAGATATTTTGTACTTGATATCTGTTTAGAGGTCAAAGTATAATCATAACTTCACACTGTTTCCAAAGATCCTTTCATTAATAACATACCTTTTCTTTAACATACCTTTAACCTGATTTGAAACTTGGGACACCATTATATGGAATGGAACAGACCAACTCACTCCGAATGAACTCTTTCTTTGACAAAACGTCCCTTTTCCTCTTGGGAAACAGACTTGAAAATCCTATATCATCAGTTAATATCTTAAATGAGTATCCATGAGTATCGTTATGGATAAATATTTATGAAATCACATGCATTGTATTAAACAAGGACTGGGACATAATTTCTGAGTGATTATACAGATCATATTGGTTTATATGGTTCCTGACCAGAAAGACTTACTGTCTAATTTGAAAGGAGGGAGAAAGAAATGCAATAAGGATATCGGAGCTAGCCAGCCACTCCCTGGGGTAACTAACTGACATCTCCTCTGACTAACCTTAAAAATCTTTCCGATTTTGGAGATAACAGAGTACATTTAAAGTGACTTACTGGGCTGTTGCAGTGCAGCAGTCATGCCATATATGACCCAGCTTAGCAGAACTCTTATTTAGCCAGCACATTGTTGACAGCCCCTCATGCCTTCTTTCAGCATCCTGCTTCCTAATTCTTTATATCTTTATGTGACCAAACATGAGCTGAAGTGGGAATAGATTAGTCCCTTGATTAACAGTAACTCTTTTGCCTCAAAGGGACTTCAAGCATTGGTGAGTGTGATGGCATCCAACAGCTTTGCTGTGGTGCTGTCTTCCCTTAATTTGGGAAGTGTTTTCACCTGCCAGTTGAATAGGCTTATACTTCCCAAACAACAAGCTTTTCTCTGCTGTTCCACTCACATTTGTGTATAGGGGAGTTGAGAGAGCGTTGGGGAACCGTAGCTGATACTGTGTCAGCAATCAGCTTTTATTTCCAAAGAGAGAAACGAGGATAGCACACTGGTAAGGCTACAGAAATGGTCTGTATGCTTGATAACATGCACATAGGCTAGGCAGAGGGAGCAGAGATCTGCACCAGACATAGGAAAGGTACTAACTGCTGAGAATTCCTTTTAAAACTCCCTTAGGAACATCCTGTGCATGTGTGTAACTCATAAATTGGCACTAATAGCAATAAGAGAAAACACTAGCTTTTGCAGTAGAAGGGGAAAAGTCTCCTATTTCATGCACTGGGGAAGAGGACAAAATAGACTGATTATAAGGATAAGGTAGAAAGAGCAAAGGTCTAGAGTGGCACCCTGAATCTAGGCCTAGGTCTTAATTAACAATTATTTCACTTATGTACAAAACAGAAGCCACGTGCTCTGAACACTTACAAGCTGTCAGTTCAGATTTTGATTTACATCGGAACTTGGAGGTCTTTACGTTGGCTTTAGATGAAATGTTTCTGATGATCCTCAGAAACTCACGTAGCTATATTTAATTTGTGTTTAAGGCACAAATTTGTACCATAATTTAAACCGCTGCCTAGTTGTTATGAAGGTCCGGGGCCATTGGGTTTGCCTGTTATTTTTATGCAAAGCTCGAGTCAGAGTTTTCGCTACAGCTTTCTTTTGGGCCCATGCCAACCTCCAGAGAAAGAGGAGTGCGGGAGAAGCAGACCCCGGGACCCCCCCTCCGAGAGAGGGAAGGACGAGCATAGCACATAGATGTAAACACACCCTGGTAGCCCCCTTGGTCGGCACCACTCCACTGTCTCCCAGTGGCTGATGCTGTTTCAGCTCCTGCGAGGGGGCTCTAAAGAGCAGAGGAAATGAGTAGCGTCGCTCAAGCGCAGGCTGGCAGTGGAGCAGGAAGGAAACGTGATGGGAGAGTTTTGAAGTTCACAACAAATAGACAAAAAAGCCCGACCGAAATCAAAGGTCAGTACCAGGCCATTGCTCTATAGCTATTTTCAAAATTGATGTGAGAGTATCAGTGTGTATTACCGGCTCCCCTGCTGTCTGTAATACATAAAGCGTGAATACTAAGAGATTCTGAGCCTGAGGCATCATTTTCATAGGGTCTGTTAAGGCATACCTTTTTATTTAAAACTTTGATAAAAGAGACCGTGTAGGGTGGAAGGTCAAAGTAAGTAGCTTTTAATATGATTATAAACAGCTGCTGCTTCTTTACTTGATGTAAAACTCACGGAGAAAAATACTAGGCATATCTTTTTCAAGCATGTTTTAAAAATCCTGATTTCTACTTGTATGTTTACTGAAGCCCAAGTAAATAGGAGTGTTGCCAGTTATTTCAGTAAGAACAAAATTCACCCTATATATAGTATGGGAAAAAAAACCCTCAAACTAGTTTATTCCCACAAAAAGGAATCACTAATTTTACTAACTAAGCATTTCCTTACAGACAGCTGTATAAAATTACTAAAAACTACTGAGAAGTTAACAAATTCTGGAATCTTATTTATAATTCTCATCGGTGCTAGTAAAAGAAGCAAAATGAGCAGAATTTGATTAATATAAATATTTCCCTGTCAAGATATGTGTTGTTACAATGTACAGAACATAGTACAGATTAATAGCTATATCCAGAAACTGAGCATTTTTAAAGTCTTTTTTAATGAAGTTGGTCTTGTTTTCCCATAAGACTTTTTTTTCCAGAGATGGATATATCTGGCTCTCATTCTGGTGTCTTATTCTTTTTTTAGCTTCCTGAAATGACTCATATTCAGACACGGCGACCCTGGTTGATGTTTCTCCTACAGAACCTTGGATTACTATTAGGCTGGCTTTGCCTCTTACTTTTGGCTATATACGAACAGAAAATTAAAATATAAGTGTTCTGTTGGAAATCTCAGAGTATCACTTATGACAGTGGATAGCATTATTCACGATTTTGTCATGTCTGCTATAGTGATATATAAATTAAGTTGCTGGGATTTTTATATCTGAACAGTAGATAACTATTTCACTTTATTAACTTATTGTTCAGATTTTGTAATTTTTTTTTGTAAACATGAATGTTTAGAATTATGTTTTATTTGTTATTGAGTTTACCAGATCCCATGCTCAAACTCACAGGAGCTTTTAATTAGTTTTTACTGAGACTGTTCTAGTTGAATGCTCTAAGTGATCTCTGCCAGTCTGATCGAATAAAATAATAAAACACTTTTATATGCAATAATTAAAGTGGACTAACCGTATTGAATAGTTTGAAGCAAAAAAGTTCGTTGCCTCTTAGTACAAAGCATAAATGTATTTCTATAAAACTAAAAGGTCTAGCAAAACTAAAGTGTTAAATGGCATACAGCAATCTCGTTATAATATCTGCATTATCTAGTTTGTCAACATAAAGATCCTCAGCAGTCATATCTTACTGGTCCACTGTGGCAGGTAAAAAAACTGACAAGTGTAAATATTGAAGTTTAGGATCTAGAATTCTGAGAATGGCCTTTTCCAACTGTAAGTCATTTCTCATACATGTGATGGAGTCTGCGACAGCAAGCGTTGGACTGTGGGAACTGTCAGAGTAACAACTTTCTGCGTTATCACACCTCTGATGGTTGCTCATAGCAAATGCTATTGTGAATTATTATAAGAAATATGTTTAAATTATTTTTCCCTGGTAAACCTTCCAGGCTCCTCAAATCAAGGGGTTCCTTGAACCAGATGTTGCTTCTGAGCCACCGTGTTTAATAAACACCAGTAGTCCCTTCCCGTCAGCAATTAGCTTATTCATACACACGAGATGTGCGTTGTGGAAAGAGCTTTTTTCAATTGTCTAAAGTGCATGTAGCTGTGCTCCCTCAGGGCCCCACTCCAACTCCTTCTGTCTTGAGCGATTTTTGTGTAATTAGTCCTCTTGATTTCAAGGGATTTTGCCATAAGTTGAGATGACTCATTTAATTTAGTATTGCAGAATCAAGCCTGAAACAAATATACAAATTCTGTCCCGATTCTGAGGTGCTGAGCAACTTCCAGGAGGTCCCGAACAACACTCAACTGTGCCATTTCTGCTACTTACACTCTATCAATTTTTGGTGCAAGGACTCCCCCCTACCTAATTTATATTTTTGTATGAGAATTGAGATGCATTCTTTCTCCCTCCTCTGATGAACTGTGGAAATAGGGAGAACAACTTACAGAACTACATATTTTCCTTATTCACCAAGTGGATTTTTTTTCCTTGTCTTAACTCAAGCTAGAAATGTGGCTCCATTGTGACATGGTGTGATTGTCTCACAGTGTGTCATGTCTTTATTTGTCTCCAGCTCCTACTGAGGGTGCAACTATTCTCACGTTGCAGAGGGAAACAGTCTTAGAGCACTGTCAGTTCCCAAAGGCTTCATGGACACCGTGCTCCCTTATCATCAAAATTTCAAGTGAAAATAATTCTGATTTTCATTGTTTATAAAAGCCCAGGTTACAGGCTTATGGACCTCTAGCCATCCACAGATTACCCTTAGGAAAAAAATTTGAAGGTAATTTTAAAAGTAGATATGCACTCATTTTCAGCACTTGTTAGTTATGAGAATCCAAACCAAATACCCCAGTGCACATCTAAATGTGTATCTAGGCATTTACATACCTCCAGAAACCTCGTCCCAAACAATTTATTCAAGGTTACACAGGAAGTCTCTATCCGACTAGGGAAACGAACTGAGCTGTTTTAAGTCCCAAAGAAAAATCCTAGCTTGTTTTATCTAGGTGCAAATATTATGACTGCTTTTTCTGTTGGTTTAACTTTGAAAGATGAGCTGAGAAGCCACGACTGATGCTTCTCTTTTCGAAGTTTACATTTTTCAGGAGTTTGTGCTTGCTTTTAGTAAGGTAAGATTTTTTTTTTAAAAGTGGCTTCCCAGCACATCATCTGTTTGCTTTGGCACCGAGTCACTCCATGACCTTCATCTGTGACAGTCAATTCAAGCAATAGCAGGACACCACTGGACGTAAGCAAAATCTATTGTATCAGATGGGGCAGCTGAATATTGGAAACATTTGTTATTTCAAAGAGCAGAGCTACTGTAGTTTGAGTGTTTATGTATGCTTAATGTTCACTACTGCAGAAAGCAAGATTACCAACATGATCATGTTTTGGCAATATTATTGTATTCTGAAATATTTTTTTTTTACTATTTATGAATGCGTCCGAAAGAGGGCAAGCAATTCCTGGCAGTCTGTGCTTTGAAGTTTCATACAAGCATAGGTTCACATCCTGACACGATCTGTGAACATATTGCATCCGCATCTGTTCAAAAAATGCCATCTTTTGGCTATACGTTATTTGTCAGGATTCTTGATTGCATTTAACAACCGAATATATTTATACAGCTTCCCCTGCAGGCACAAATACGTTGATCAGAATGCCGGTGAGTCCTTCCTTCTGCCAGAGAGCTCGGATGCTTTTGCGGTGTTTGTCAGTAAGTGAGCAGTTCAGTCACCATTTTGCCCTGGTGTCAGGACTGAAAACCTGAAGTCCTGTTAGCGTACGGAAATTTGAATTCCTGTGGCACCTGTGAGAGAACTCCTCTCACCAATTGAAGCTGGTGCCTCTGCTATAATTCTCTTGACATTAGTATCTTAAAAAAGTTACTGAAGGTGGAGCATTATCACGCGTAAAACAACACTACCCTGTATATTAGGAGCGACGCATCATACAGAGAACTGAAAACTAGTCCTATAGGGCACTGAATTAGAAAACTAAATCAGTGTAAACTGAAAGAGATCCAGCTGCAGGGTTCATCTGTTTTGTCAGTGTTTTCTGAAGAGCCCGAGAAAAAGGATAAAAGAACATGCGTCCTTGCAAAAGAGAAGGCGGTGCACAAGTATTCTTATGATGCATTCTCTTCTTGTTTGTTTTAAATTCTGTAGGGTTTATTCATACAGATTTCAAACAAGGCTCTATTTAAAGCCAGGTATTTCTTTCTGTTCCTCCAAACCTAACAGAGAGAGAACATAATATGCCAGTGTTTTCATTGAGTCAAACCCTGAGTAAGGGCTGCAGAACTTCATCGCTTGCAGTCCTTAAATCATGACTGGGTATCTCTCTAAGAGGTATGCAATTACTCAAACAGATGTTATGTGCTTGATGGAGAGATTACTTGGTGAGGTTTTACAGCCTGTCAGGCAGTTCTGACTAGATAATCATAATGTTCCTTTGAAACCCTAAAATATATGAATCTATAGATACAGGAATTTTTCTGGAAGAAGCTGGTTAGTATTTCTCTCTTTCATCTATTCTTAGTTTTCAGGCACTCTCAAGATGAAAAAAAAAATAGAAAATATACTGCTTTCCTACACAGAAAATGGGAGAGAAAAGGAAAGGTTGAAAGAATTTGTTTGGTAGAGTATTTTTTCCTGGAAGTTAAATGGCAGAGCGCCTCATAAAAAATACTTCCAATTCCAAACTACCAAGGCTCCTAAGCATAAGAGAGCTGACCTCGTGCCTCTCTTTTGTGTGTATGTTACACATTACCCAGTGACTCCTAAGATAAATAGTACCTTCTTGGCAGCCAGCTATGCTAATGCCCTTAGAAGTTTCTGGAGCTCATCTGCATGTTTTAAATACTGCCTTCTATTCCTTCACTGTATTTTATGCTTCAGGCATGAATGTGGCATTTCTCCAGAGACAAAAAAAATGCCTTTTTCGTATAAGAAAACATGGTTAGTTTTGATATATGTATTTGGATTGTTTTTCTTTCACTTTGCCATTGCATTTGAGAAAGCATATCATCATCGTAACAATTTTTAGCCTGCAGCTCGAAACCAAAATGGGGTTTATATCAAAGTGAGGATTAGGGATGATAGTTTTATAATAAGGGCATACTTTATAAGTGGTGTTAGCTTTTCTTGCTTTACTGTAACCTTTTGTCAAGTCGTCTTCTTATCTTAAAAATCAGCTGCCTTCTATTGGAAGTGTTAGGAATGTCACTACAGCAAATACAAGCAGTAATTACACAATGGCTTTAATCAAAACAAAAAGTCCTGCAGTTTATTTTGCTAACCCCACCTTTACCAGACCCACCGTTCTCCCGAAAGGAACAAAAAAAAAAAAAAAAAATCCACATGTGGAGCTGCTGCTCTGGGTCACGTAGGAGAATGTAAGAAGTGCCTTCTTCCTTTTATGTCTCTGATAACGGGGCTGAGCACAGCGCGGGGACTCCGGCTCCCAGCAGCGCAGAAGAGCATCCTGGTGGGGGGACGCAGGAGTCGCTGAGGCCTGATCCCACCTCCTTTTGCAGAGGTGACAGGAGACAGAGCAGGCAGGGGGACTCCAGGGGGGCACGTTTCAGTGCAGCACTTCAACAGCTGTGGCAGAACAATTGAAAGGTTTTATGGCCGTCTCTATCGTCCTGCAGGAACTCACTTCAGGGCAAAGTCTCAGGCTGTTCACGTTGTCTTGGCTTTGGACGTGAAGGATATGGTGGAAGTGATCTGGCTGATAACCCTGTGAGTGAGGGCTCCCGCAGTGCAATCATCCACGGGACCCCAGGAGCCAGGGTGACCCACGGGAATGCCACTTCTCTGCAGAGAAACCTTCCATCATACTTTCATAAATAAAGGACAAGTCCTGTAGTCATGACCGGGATGGTCCATCTCCCCATTACAGCCGCAGGGCACCCAAATGGAGCGTGGTGTGACACTCCTTCCAGCTCTGACATTGCCAGAGAGCATTAAACGCAGGAGGACTACCTGGCAACCTGAATCTGCTGAGCAACCATTTACATACTGGCCCAGGATAATGCTGACCAACCTAGTACTACCTAGTACTACCTAGTACTACCTAGTACGATCTAGTACTATAGACGTGTCTATATATGACATCATTTTGTTCCACAGAAGCTGGCTTGGAGCTCTCCCTCGTCCTTCTCCCAGGGGCAAGCAGCAACTAACTTGACCTGCCCCAGAGAGATGACAGAGATATGCAGAGGGGAATAGACTAGTCAATTGTTGTGGCACACTCCAGTCTTAATCTCCACACCAAAGTCTGCTGTCCCTCCATGGACTCTCACCCCATGCTGCAGGAAAGGCACCAGGACAATGTCCGCACTGGTCTGTGGGGTGGCTGCCCAGGCTGTCCTCACCAGGGCACGTGGTGGGCGAGCAGCAGCCGTATCTCAGGGATGATAATTGTTTCAGAGTATCCCTGGTGTCCCTGTCATTGCATACCAGATATGGCACCCACCAGTGCACCACCTCACATCAAAACCTTTTGACTTTTCTGGCAAGGACCTTTTTGGAATTGTCCCACCACCTGCTTGTCTGCACCATGCAAATATCATAACCTATATGGCATGGGCTCTTACCTCTTCTCCTCCACCATCCATACTGATGCTTTTGGAGCCATGTGTTGCAACTGTTTGTGACTTCTGATTTTCAGAAAGGGCAGTAGAGCGATGTGAGTTTCACTGAGAACCACACAGAAAGAGTTACTATTACCTACACTGTGGTACTAGCAATTTGGCTCTTCTGATTTGAGAGACCCTGCTGTGAGCACTGACCACAAATGCAAGTCATTCTTTGGTATTCCATTTTGAAGTGTGTTGGTGTGGTCTTGGGTGGTTTTATCACTAGCAACTGTTAGTGTGTCCTAATTTCAGGACTTCAAAGGCCAGCTTCATATTGATGTGCAAAGCTTTAGTATGAGCTCCAGAGTGAGAGCACACCTACTTTATGGCTGCCATCCCCATCCATAGGTGGGGGGTGTTGCACTTCTTAAGTATACAAACGTCATCTATATACATGCTACAGCAGCTCAGTAATGAGTAGCTGTAATTATCAGCAACTTTAGAAAGGTGTAAGTGGACAGTATACATCTCGTGGTTTAGTATGCCCAGAACAGCACAGCAACGTTCAGAAAACACGTCACCCCCAGCTGAGCTATAGCCACGGATGCAATTCTTTTCCATCTGCATGAGGAGTCCCAGGAGTATTAGAATCAGTCTTTCATACTCCAGGACACCACTGATGATAGTGTTTTGGTGTGCACTTTGCTTAAGGCTTCAGAGGAAAAGAGGCAGTGCAGAATAAGGCTTCTTCTGTAATTTGGTAAAGAAATGAATACAAGTGACAACGTACTCTAAATTGCGCAATGATTCATCATCCTGCACGAGTGCAGAGCATCTCCCTTTCCGCTTCCAGACAAACAGGGCAAAACAGATAAATAACGGGAAAGCCAGAACGAGGAAGTGTCCAGGAGCAGGTTCTTGTAGGTGACTGTCTAAATGCCAAAACAAACAACAAATATGTGAGTATATTACCCTCTCCTCCTTGTAGTTCATTCTCATTGGTAAACACAAACCCCATGCAATTCTCTGCAAATGTTGCTGGAAAATATCATGTCTAAGAAGTTGAGCTTTAACACTGGAAATAGTTTAAATATTACCAAACAGATGACTTTTAATAACTCTTAAACTTGAGCCATGCATTGAAAATATGATCCATATGTTCATAGCCATATATTTTGGAAAACACATATTCATAGTTGATGAAATCAATATAATTTCGTGTGCAGGATTTCAATTCAATCTCAAGTAACGAGAAGGAAAAAAGCTTATGAGAGCATAGTCCATTTTCTATCATTTCCTACTACCATAAAAACCAATTTTTAATTTGGCTTTTTGTACTTGCAATTAGCAAGAATATGCCATTTGTCTAGACAGCAGAGTAGCTGACTGTCTGCTATAGTGTTTCTGGCACTATTAGGGTGGACTAAGAAAGCACATAACTATTTGTTGTAAATTCTTTTCTAGCATGTAATATTTTAATATGCCATCAAAATTCTTAGGTCGGATTGCAGTGTTTTTCAGAATTATAAGGCACTTCACTTGAGTGAAGTAGGAGGTTTTGTTTCCTTCCCTTCTGCTCCCTTTATTTCTTCCCCAATATAATTTCTGCTATGTATTAAGTTTCAGTATTGGTGGAGATAAACTAATTTGTCAGATGATCTTTTTCCAGACATTTCGTAATTACAGCATATGTTGGATCATGAGCAAGAGGGACCTCAGAAAGGATGCTCTGAATTCTAAGGAAGCATAGAATCATAGAATCACATGGGGTTGGAAGGGACCTCTGGAGATCATCTAGTCCACCCCCCCCCCGCCAGAGCGGGTCTACCTATAGGAGGTTGCACAGGAACTTGTCCAGGCTGGTTTTGAATGTTTCCAAAGAAGGAGATTCCACCACTTCTCTGGGCAGCCTGTTCCAGGGCTCTAGCACTCTCACAGTAAAAAAGTTCCTCCTCACATTTAGGTGGAACTTCTTATGTTCAAGTTTGTGCCCATTTCCTCTTGTCCTGTTTGTGGGCACCACTGAAAAAAGACCAGCCCCGTCCTCCTGGTACCCTCCCTTTAAGTATTTATAAGCATTGATCAGATCCCCCCTCAACCTTCTCTTCTTAAGACTAAAAAGACTCAAGTCCCTCAGCCTCTCCTCATAGGAGAGATGCTCCAGGACCTTAATCAACTTTGTGGTCCTTTGCTGAACCCTCTCCAGCAGTTCCCTGTCCTTCTTGAACTGAGGGGCGCAGAACTGGACACAGTATTCCAGATAGGGTCTCACCAGGGCAGAATAGAGGGGGAGGATAACCACACTTGACCTGCTGGCCACCCTCTTTTTGATGCACCCCAGGATGCCATTGGCCTTCTTGGACACAAGGGCACATTGCTGGCTCATGGTCATCCTGTTGACCACCAGGACTCCCAGGTCTTTTTCCGCAGAGCTGCTCTCCAGCAGGTCAGCCCCCAACCTGTACTGGTGCATGGGGTTATTTCTCCCCAGGTGCAGCACCCTACACTTGCCCTTGTTAAATTTCATTAGGTTTCTCTCGGCCCGACTCTCCAGCCTGTCCAGGTCTCTGGATTAGATCAGAGTTGCCTGATGTTTGAGTCACTTGACATAGAAGTTCATTATTATTATTATCTCTACACAAATTTAGTTACTTCTGTGTTGAGAGGTTTGAATCTAGTGTATAAATTGTACTGTGCAACTTATTTCAAATCTCAAGCACAGCTGCATCATTTAGAATGTGCTGTGTAGTTATTAGTAACCATGGGTAACTTGCCTTCCATATTTAAATGCATATTAGTACACAAGCACATATTTGTGATTTTTTAACCAGCATTTAATGAGAAAGGCATTAGATTACTTTGACGTAAAATAACTGACTATACAAATAAATATAGTTCAAGAGATATATTCCTAGCTTTGACTAAAGGTCTTTTTAGGATAATCTGAGACTTCTTTTTATGCCTTTTTCTGCCTGTGTCGCAATTTCAAGTACCTGACTTTATAAATCTTGGTGCCTCTGGTAGACATTGGAGGATGATATCTTTACTGCCCTCTGGTATGAATAACATAAAAGAGAGAAGAACTTGAAATCAGATAAAATGGTGACATGGTCTCTGGACTGTCTGAAATCAGAGCTGCCACTTGCGGTTACAGGTACTTGCTATGAATGGACCCAGACAGAGAGAGGCAAAAGTGTCTGCTAACATAGAACTGTTGAATATGTCATTGTGGTGGGTTGTTTATCACCAATTCAAAACCACATATTTTGCCAATTAGAAATTCTGAAAAACGTCCAGGTGAACAACTTTGTAAGAAAATGTATTCATATTTACATGTGAGTTAATTATCTTAAATTCCCATTACTGTCAGTGGAGAAAAAATTGTCATTTTGGGGTATGATTCATCCAAAGGTTGACATCTAAAACAAGTCAGATGAAATATGCTCTAGGACTTCCTATTGCTCTCTCTTGATAACAAACAGATCTCAGCATGACTAGTTCAGAGGAAGATATCTACCTTGCAGATGTCTCAGGTTAGGTGAAGTGAATCCCACGCCTATATTTGGAATATTTTGACCTGTGTCTTCATGTCCCACTTTCAGGCAAAACAATGGAACAGCTAATGCAGCACAGCAGAAAGCAAAGCTGACGTTTTGGGCACATTTGCACAATTAGGCTTCAGATAGAAACAGTGCTAAAAGACCTTGCCATGGGCAAGAAGATAAATAGCCATCCTTATTATTTCAAATCTCTTTAAAAGTATTTTACCACTAAATGCAAAATGCTGAGACAAACTATCATCAACCTGGTAGGAATAAGCAGCTCCACATCACATTCACTCCTCTCCTCCTTCACCTGGAAAATACAAAGAAAGCCATAACTAGCATCTGAACTGCCAGCTTCATTTCCCCTCTCTATCGGCAGCTTTGTAAACTCCTGAAGTTATTGTAGAACGCCACAGATTTTGGGCACTGCATTGGAAGGCAGGTGACCTGGAGCTATATAACTTCACATCAAAAGAAAATAACATGACTTCGCTGGCAATCTAAATGCATGAATGAAATTGGCTGCCAGAAGGGAAGCAATCAGCATGGCTAAATGCATTTGCAAGTACTGATGTCTTGCCCTTAGTACTGGTTAGGGCTACCCCAGCCCCTTACAAGTCTCGTTCAGTATTTAGCTGCTCACACTAGGGATTAACAGTTGTCTTGTGTCTTTAACAGGCAGCTTTTGGTCAGGTATCCCTTAATCCATTTGATTATTTCCAAACAGCTTTACCAAAACTGGAGCGAGTTGTTTCCAATTAAGCTATAGTAAATTTTTAGAAAAAAGAAAAATTAAAATTATATTAAAATTATAACATGGTCTTGCCAAAATCTGGATAATGGTCTTGAAAATTCAGATCTACACACATTGCCACAAATGTGTTGGCTCAGAGGATAAAATACCCTTGCATCCTCTCTCTCTCTCCCTTTTGCTATCAAAGTTTTGTTGTCTCTCAGCTGAGTCAGCATGAGTTTTTCATGTCTATATTAGAGATTCTGCCAAAAATACACTGGAAAATCTCAGACCCCTTTAGAAGGCTGTAACCCTATAATGACAATACTCATTAAGGAATATTTGCACTGGTACAATAATGATTTTACCCACAGGCAATCTCTCAGGACACAAGCCTGACACTTTTCCCATAGCAGTTACCTTTCCACACTGTGTTAAAAGAACCCCTCTTCCCATCCTAGCAATATCATTTAGTGAGACCTAATTGTATGTCATGAGCTCTCCTCTGCTGAGATTGCTTTATGCACACATATGCACACACCAAAAAGTAGCTATTTTTCTCATTTGCATTCATCTCTCCGAAGAATCCTTTGATCTACACATATAACCTCCTATTCACCCCTCCTCCTCCTCCAACCTGCTTTCATTTATTACTACACAGTGCTTCAGTTTTCTGCTGAAGCTTGTCAAGGGACAAGAGATATGAACATCCATATTATTAATCTTAGACAAAAGTGTGATTCTCTCCAGATATATTCTCTGCTTGCTAATCTATGTATCGCTGCCCTATTAAGCTGAAGATTGGTTTTGAATTTGGCTTTCATTGTTTTAGGTTCCTCTCAAAGCAATTTGTCAATGGAAGTCTAGTGCAAAATGATTCCCAGGCAAGGAGAACGGTCTATTCAGTGTGACAGGGGAGGAAAATAGTAAGAACTCTAACACTTGGACCAGTCTCTCTTAATTGCAACCAATATCAAGTGTGACTTCTCAGCAGCATGGTCTGTCTGTCACATCAGAAGAGAAGGTACAACGGAAAAAACACTGAAAAGGATTAGCAGTATCCCATACTAATTTCCTCACTTATAAATATTGGTAATATTCAGCATTCAGCTGAACACTTAATTCAGCTCTAGACTTAATACACTCCCTTAGAGTAAGCCACACACTAGTGATCTCCACTCTGTTAATAACATGTTCTATATTTGGGAATTAAATAAATAAATCAGTGAAGCTAGAGAATTCAAGCTGATGCAACATGTGTTAGCTCGCTTTCTGTGTAACAGCTTCCCACTCCACAGTAATGCTTCCATTTTGTGTTGACGAGACTGCCTTTTAAAAAGGATGCATTGATATAAAATTCAGCAAATTATTCAGTCTTATCTTCCCATTGAATTCAGCTTAAGTATGAGCTGGAAGCCCAAATGTTTTCTTGGATGTGGGCTCAAAACCATATCTCAAGACATTTCCCCAGTGGAAAACAACTTCCTTAACAGAGTGGTGGTGAGTCATCTGGTCTCTGTGCCTCAGGGCTCTACAAGTGAGGTGAGTAGATATTGCTACAGCACTCAATCATATGAAACCACAGCTCCCTCATCTGTAACCACACGGGGACAAATCAATACCATTAGCTTCAGTGGAGTTACCCTGTTGACATATTTGACCCTAAGTCCTTACCTAGAACACACAAGGGTGATGACTTGTGGACAATAACAAAACATCAAAGGATGTAAGCAAATTTTTCTTGTGTCTTTCCCTAGGAGTTGGCTAAATTGTAAATTGCACTGCACAACTTACTGAGGGAAGTATAGCCTCCTACTTGTTTTTCCTATGTGTATACCTCTGGGGCCTGGGCACACAGGAACTGTAGTTGTGGGGGCACAGGTGGCGTGCACTGCGTGGATAGACTTCTTTCTTTTACTTCTTTTTGCTTTCATTTCTACTAGCTACAACTAGTAGGATTAAACTAGAACAGGCTGTGCTGCGATTTCTGTATACCCACAGCAAATTACCATCTCAGTAGAGGAAGCAGCAGAAACCTCGCGACTTAGCAGGGCATCTGAGGCACAATACCTACAAAAGGTACTACTGAGGTGACAGGGCTCGAATACCACTCCTCGTTCAAAAATCCCCTTGATCATTTTAATTCCTCGTTTCGGGCAGAGCTCAAGATCGAGTGCTGTCTTCCGACCCGAGCCTTTTTTCACTGATGTTGCTGTCAAGCAAGCGACCTAACTGTCTATACGTAGGTGAGCAGCAGTGTGGGGGCTGGCAGAGGAAGCTCGTTTGCATACATACAGTCACACATGCGATCGCATCTAGATACCGGGCCCTGCGCAGCCCTTCCCGTCTTTACCTGAAGAAAATTTCTGCACAAAGGTTCATTCGAAGCTGGTTAGAAGCAAGCAAGCTCTGTTAATCTCCTTTGTTGTTTTCTACTTAAGTACGCACCATTTGAGCCGCAGACCCGACGGTGCGTGTTCACTGCCTGCCACATCCAGCAGTAGGCTGCCGGATCACTTGCCGAGTGGCACATCTGCCGCTCCCTCTCAAGGTTAGCCTCCAGTGACTCTTTGGATCAATTAAACTCGACTGCAGAAAATGATCTTGTTACTGGGCTGTCTCATGTTTGGCCTTTTTATGTGGGCCTCTGATAGCCATGTAATCAAATTTCCTAAGCATCTCCTGCCTGAGTAGGTGTTGCGTCAGTCTGGTCTGAACCTCTGCCTGGAGTTCAGCGGATCCCAAGCAAATGTTACTTTATTTCTGTATCAGCTGTGATTTCTGTCAGGCAGTTTTTGCTAACGGCTTATTTTACAACACAAGGTGTCTCACAGCATACTGAAGGGGAGGACCGCCCCCCGCTGCAAGCACAAAACCACACGTTGCCCAAGTCCCCCCAGATCTTCCGGGACGAGCCTCAGCGGCGCTGACGATACCGGGGAGATGCAAACCCCAGCGCTGCGCTGCAGCGGCCAGCCCCCACTGCCGCTCGGGCCGGGAGCCGAGGGACAAACCGCCCCCCTCGCCCTCCCGCCCGTACGTGCGGCTGGAAGTGGAGATCTCTTCCCTTCGCCCCTCATCTCCGGAGGCTTCGGCTCCGCGCCGCCCTCCCACAACCCCACCTCCCGGGGGTTTGGCGGGGGCGGGGGCGGGTGTGTGTGAAGGGGGGAGATCTCAGCCCCGGTCACCGCCGCTCCCCGCCGGCGGGGCTCTCCCTTCGCCTCACCCCGCGCCGAGGAGGCAGGTGAGGCCAACCGCCCGCCCGCCCCGCGCGGCGCTGCGCGTGCGCAGCCCGCTCCCAGGCATGCTCACTGGCGGGGGCTGGGGAGGGGGGAGCGGGACGCGGTGCTGCCCGGCTCGCCTCGCCTCGCCTCGCCTCAGCGCGGCTGGCACCATGCGGCGGGCGGCCGCCTGCCTGCGGGCGCTGTGCCTCCTGCTCCACCTCCGCGCCGCAGGTGAGCGGGTTCGGCGGCCGGGGTGGGAGGGCGGTGCGGGGAAGGGAAGGAGGCGGCGGGCAGCCGCTTGCGCCCGGCGGCGGGCACCTGTTGTGGCGGGGCGGCCCCCGGGCGGGTGAAG
>JAOXJK010000012.1:21287236-21300481 GCA_025774025.1 Xenus cinereus | reverse complement strand
CCCCTGGGGAACACCACTTGTTACAGACTTCCAGCTGGATTCTGTGCCCCTAATCACAACCCTCTGAGCTCTGTCTTGTAGCCAGTTTTCAATCAACTTAACTGTCCGTTCATCTAACTCCCACTTCCTAAGCTTAGCTATGAGGATGCTGTGGGAGACGGTGTCGAAAGCCTTGCTGAAGTCGAGGTAGACAGCATCCACCGCCCTCTTCTCATCTATCCAACCAGTCATAGTCATGCCATCATAGAAAGCTATCAGGTTAGTCTGACATGACTTCTCCTTGGTAAATCCACGTTGACTACTTCTGATAGCTTTCTTTTCCTCCATATGCTCTGAGCATGACTAGAGCAAGAGCGGTTCTTACCCACTTTTTGTTGGTATCAGAAAGCATACTCCATCTTTCAAGAAAACAACAACAAGAAAAAAAAAACAATGAAAAAACCAAACCAAAACCAAACAACAAAAGATTTAAATGGCACGGTGCGAATACCAGCGCAGGCATTCACCGGTCAGTTTGCACCAGACTGCAAGTGATTGGATCCCTTACGCCTCTTCAATCGCTCTTTTTTGAAATTACTGCTTCCCAGCTGAGACACATGAGCTGACACGGGGCACGTGCCTCATCTTTCGCAAACTCTCGGTAAAACAATTGCTCACCACTTTCACTTTTACAGCCTACTACTATTACATATGAAGATCCAGAAAAGCAGTTTCTAATAATGGAGAGTTATTTGAATTTGGCAATATAACCTGAAAATTTCTCATTGCTTGAGGTGGTTACTAACGAACTTGAATATGCTCTTGCTGTTTACGGATCCGGTGTGAATGTAAACCAAAGCCTTAACGAGAGCCGCTTTTGATTCTCCCCTCTCTGTGTCACATAAGACATATTTCACACCTTCCCCCCTTCCTCCAGAATTCACAACACAAAACACATCCCAGATTCAAGACAGTGAAAACAAACCTACAGGTCCCTAGCTTTCTCAAGAATTGTTTGGGGTTTTTTTTGTAGGTTCAAAGTGACTGTTTGAAAAATAAAAGGACTTTTTCTCTCTTCTGCACTTGTGTCCTACTTATTTTGTGTCCTACTTACTTCAGAAATGGCCACTGTTGACAAAGAATTGTCAAGCTTGTTTCCCAGCAAAGTTGGTGATTCACATGGTAACAGAGAGTCTTGGCAGAAGACACATTCACGTTCACTACATTTATGTTCACAGAATAGTGTCAGATGTTAGATTCAGACTTTGCTCTCCAATGCTCTTATAATTAGCGAGACTTCCTTTATGTCATGTAAATGCATACACCACTTCTGAAGCCTCAGGTTAGTTTTATACCAGTGAAGCAATAATTTCTGCTTTATACAAAAGAAAACACAGGCTTTTGCATTCTTTTTAACAAAAAGCCCAAGTCTGCACAGTGCCTCTGTTCCTGAGATCCTACATGATAAGGAGATCATCTGAAATACAGCCGGCAACCAGCACTGTTTCTCAAGCACTGAAAGTTCCTAGGCAGTATGTTTGATGAAAAACACATTGCGTGTTCATTTATCCCCTATGTCTATTTAAAATCTGAGATATAAACATCTCTTTTACAAACATACTCAACAAACCTATATCTGGTTTGCATCCTTCAGTCACCGCAATGACGTTTCCTTAGCTAATCCAGTGTGGAACTGATTTTTAACAAAATAGAAGCAAATTCAATTTGTTAAGTTTAACCTCATCATGTAATACACTTCCAGTAAGTCTACCCTACAGTTCTGGCTGCCTTATGTTATTGCTTTCTGGTGACAGATAGGCTGATGCAAATTCTTCTACCATAATTAATCTGCTCCCAGGGAAAAAAGAAGAGTGGAAAGTAAACTCCTAAAGGATGAGGTACTGCGCCTTATAGTGTGAATGGGTCCTTGTGATTTTTAGCTCTATAAAGGTGAGACAAATAAGACAGGACAAAACTTCATGCGATGACAGGAAAGAAGCAGTGCTCGATATCTTTGTGACTGCTAGATAATAATCGTCAGTGACAACGAAACAGTTTTGGCACTAGGTTGCTTCTGTTTAACTCTGCCTGCTGGCTACACAGTCATCCACTGTTTTCACTCTAATTATACAGGGCTTCATCTTACCTACTCAAATGAGAAAATAATTGATCAAGCTCTCTTGGGGAAAATCTAATGAAGAAGAGAGTTCTTTCCCAAATGAGATTTTTCCATGCCTCCTCTATCACATTATCCCATCAGTTGATGCAGAAGGTAAGAAAATGGAAAGGCTTCTACAGGAGTTCAGTGGAAAACTCAAAACCCAGCGATTTGCCAAGAGCCTTAAGCAGCATCTGTGGGTGCTTCAAGTAACCCCTCGGGTTTGGTAAGTTTGTCAATTTGTCTATCAGTGGTTAGATATAATAAAAGACACTTCCTTAGGGTCTTGGTCTTATCTCGGCACTAGAATTTGGAAGAGAGCACTAGGACAGCAGAAGACAATAGAATCTTCAGCAAAAAGCCCCAGATATCCTGTACAGAAGCCAGCCATTTCTAGGGATGGCTAATGCGAAAGGCAGCAAAATATCTTGATCTAGCCCTTCTCTCCACAGCTGAGAGGCCTCTGAGATTGGAAGGGACACATTAGGCAATTTTGAAGCTTGTCTTGGCTGGGCCTTAGAAAATACTTAATTTCTAGATGCTGAATCCTTTAGAGACACATTCTGATTTGCTCAGATGTGTCAGAAGCTGAACGTTAGGGGGTTCATAGGTAAAATGGGAGTTACTCAGTGTGCTTACGTACCTCTAAAAATTATGTATCAAATGAGTGGATGCTCCAGGACTGCAACTTTTAAACTAGATACTTGGGTTCTGCTTAACTCCTGCTCCAAACATCTGAATAGTCTATGGGCTCTGGAGTTCCAGAGGGAAAGCAAACGTCACAAGCTTTTGGTCCAAGGATGTGACATATAGCAACTGTACCCTGACTTTGTCCACTCCATCCAGCCTTAGAAGCACCCACAGCGCAATGCTCCGTCAAACTCCTGATGCAGACTCTAGAGAGGGGAGGAGAATGAGAGATGAGACGGATATGCCATAGTTATTTCATCCATCTAACACTCCCAGCCGGTCCACATCCCTGCAAATTAGTACCGTTTATGCTGCGCAAAGATTTTTAGAGCTACAGACTTTTATGTTTAAAAGTTTAAACAAGGAAGCGGTTTTGAAAAATAAAAATTGCAAACTGTACTTACTACCTATCATTTCCAGCCATCCCCATTTTTGCCAAAGCTATGTGAATATCTGAAGTACCCAAACACCAGTTTATTAATAAGATGTTCGGAAATCTGAAATTCAAAGAATAACGTCATCTTTTCATAAGTTAACAGTTTAATTGCTGTCAATAAACTCCTTCAGTTTCCTGCTCTGTGCAGTTCTGACTGTACTAGGAGCTTTCCAGGCTTTTGTTAATCCCAAAATGTGCCCATCAGATAAAATTTTCTTTTTGGATAGCACTTCTTGTCTTTCCAAAGTTGTTCATAACTCTGGGGCATAAGCTTTAAAACGCCAAGTTACTAAGAAGTCTCTTTATCTAAGTGAATGCATCCTCAGTTAAAGCAATAGTCCCTTGCATTTCAGAGATTGCCTTGAGAGAAGCCAGGAAGAAATTAAAGATAAACATGAATGGTGAACTACAATAATGAACAAAACATATCTCAAAGGTGATCTCAGTGCATTTCAATTCCATAATTTAATTTAATACAAATTTTATAAATCACAGACCCTTTAATTAAAATAGTTTTCAGAGTTCCTGCTTCATTTCTGTAGCAGTTTCAGGCCTGACTCCTGCGTGAAGTCATTGAATTCATCTACACAAACAGTTCTGCACCTCTATAGGGATCCAAAGGGCTCATTGCAACAGAAATACCAGCTGGCAGACTTCAGGCTTCCTCTGGTGTCCTCAAGGATCCACATACAAGAAAAATCTGTATTTACCTAAGAGAATTGGTGTACTAGGAAAGGATAATATGCAGAACTGTGATCGTTTGAGAAGACTGCAGACATTTGTGAGTAGAATGAAAGCGTGATTTTTGCCTTATTCGGTATTTCATCAGAACAGAAGATAATCAGGTAAAATATGGGACATGAGAAGACTAGAAGGTGTTAAACAAGGCAGAGTGCACGTAAGAAAATGGTTCTCCCACAACCAACAGCTTTTTTGTCTCCGGAGTGCACAATGCCTCTCTTACCTCCACGGGCTGAGAGAGAGGAACTTCTTCAGGTTTGGGCCCCACTGGCTTCTTCAGCCCAAGCTGTAACAGCTGAGCTTGGTCCTCTCTTCTCTGAGAAGGTAATGGTTGGAGTAGTGCTCCTCTTTCGAGTCCAGCCTTTTCATCAGGAGCATTACAAGTTGGTTATCTCTAACTCTGGCAAATTTAGTCGAGCGAGGAAGCAGGGGACGGACTGGTCATTTGATCACACAGCTGTTACAGCCTCGGAAAAGTAAGCTAAAAGAATCACTGTAGGATTTAGTTCACCCCGACGTTCAAAGATGTAAGAGCCGTTTGAGTTTCCACAAGCAACTCCAAGCTGCTGTCTTCCTAAGCAGAAAAGTTTGTTTACAAGCAAGTCAAGATTCTACGGCACTATTCAAACCTGACAGCGTCCAAACCAACACTCCAATTCTCAAAATTCAACTTCAAAATTCAACTAAAAATGAAAAAAAAAAAAACCCACCACCAATTTTGGCACCTTTAGACTGGCTGAAGCCTAAAGGAGACATACTACCTAAAATATGGCAGCAAGATTGAGTTGTTGCTGAACCTCTGGCAAAGCTTTGTGCTGCCTTGATGCTGTGTTTGTATTTTGAAGACTGAGGAGCAAAGAGTAAGTGCCGATTGCTTTTGCTGTGTGAGCTGCTGTCAGCCTCCCGGCTTCTCAGCTGAGTTGTATGTCGCTCGTTAACTTCACAATTACACAGGCAGGAAAAGAAAAAGATATTTTGCTTTGGTCTAGAAAATTATGAGAGGAGTGAAATGGTAAGACGATTTTATAAGATGAAGAGAAAAATGTCGCTGCTTTCTAAGCGTAGCAGTCACTTCATATATTTATCCTTCCACAACAAAAATGGAAATGCTTATTTCTTGCTATCTAAAATTCATCAGCATTTATAGTTGTAAATGTAGTTACCTGCCCAATATTTCTTCTGTAGAAAAACAAAATTAAATTATTCCTTTAACAGTGAAGTGAGTTCTCTGGAAGTTCACAGACATACACTTTTGTGCTGTTTCAAGTACTTTTAGTACTTTGATCGCGTGCTTTCTCAGAGGTTTATGGGGTGACTACAACTACTTAGCACTTTGAAAAGGTGCTACAAGATAAAGTGGAGAATATTCAGGGGGTTTATTGGAGCAGTATTTACACCTGTTTACTTTTTTCCAAAATGTTCAACAGTCAATTACTCCAGGAAAAGGTCTTTTATTCACCTTAAAAATCATGTTTTAGAAAGACAATCTCTTTCTTCTGCCATTAACAGCTATGGAATCGCAAACAACTCCCATTCACCCAAAGAATGCTATGTTTCAATAATATTTAATCCCACGTAAACATATCACGGGATTTATTTCATGTGAAATCTTTAAAATGCTCTTTCCTTAAGAAATATAACTCCTCTCCTTTTCATGACACAGGTTAGTGGGTTTAGCATAAAATACACTATAATCTCATTGGTTTGTAATCCAGTCTGATTTCACTATGGAATTTTTTAGGTACCGTTTCTTCACATCTTTTAGTTATAAACAGTATAAAACGTAAGTCAATGACACGGCTTCTCTGGAGAAACTAGTCTCTGTTTTCTAAATGCTGTAATTTTCTCTAGTTCAGCTACATATTGCTCATAAAATCGTAGCAAATAACAGTTGACATCATAAATCATATGAAAATAGTACCATTTTCAGTGAAGTGATTCCTACCTGTATATTGCCTGTTTGTCCTCAGAACATATTTACGGTCTGAAGCAAATCCGGAGATAATGAAAGGGGCAGTAAATGCATTCTTAGGAATATTGTATACCTCATACTAACCATTTATTTATGATGTGGGCCAGATACAAGATAGTAGAAAAGAAAATTAATAGCCATTTTCTGGCAGGAGAGTTTACTCCATTATTATGCACTGGGTATCACACCAAAGAAGGGCTATTTCCATTTGGGCTCTCCCAGTGAATTGACAAGGCATTTGGCTGTCATCCTTACATTTTTTGGATATAGAAAACCAGGCTGTGCAATAAATATTTACATTTGTTGTTTTATATAAAGTACTGTGCCAAGACCCAATGAGAAAAAAGGCTTTAAACCTTCAAAAATGTTGAAGTAATATTTAGCTTTTCTCATTTTAAAGCATTCCTTTCTTTTAACTCTATTTGTGCTTCTCATTTGGGAATTTCCAACATGATCAAATTGTCTGATGCTTTTAACATAATGGAAGACAAAATTTGGAAGCTGCTGCAGAAAACAGGTTATTATCCTGTGAACTTGTTTTCTACCTAAGATTTTACAGAGCTTCAGAAGCTTAGGTGGATATTTCAGGTCTCTTCACTGTGGATCTTTTGTAAGGAAATATTAATATCTGTCTGAATAGATCTCATTTCAAAAGCTTGGGTGTTTCGAATAGGCAGGTTTTCAAATAGAGGAAGGTACAAAATCTTGACGTGAGATTGTATTTATTTATTTATATATATCAAAGAGGATCATAAGCAAAGTTGCATTCACATGAAGTTACTACTGAGAAATGGGAAAGATGGCAATAAACAGGGCTGGAGCGTGTCCTGCTTTTATCAGCCCGTCGGGTAAGCGAGTGTCAGGGTGAGCGCCGTGGATTTAGAGCTGGGTTGAGAACTCCGGCGCTACTTCCCTGGGTTTCAAATTCCTACCGGCAGTGACTGTCCAGGGCAGTTGTGTCAGGATGGGAATCAGATAAATTCACTCAGGTTTGTTGATTATGGAGCAAATTTTGATTCTTTAGTATTACACTATGACATTACTGCAACCTTATAGGGAAGGCATGTGCACTTGATATTCCAATCTGTTTTTCAGGCTGCTGTGCAAAAAGGACTACCTAATAGCTGTCAGTGTTAGAAATTCTCTGAAGAACAATAGTTCTAGCAAATTTAGAGAACTGCAATAAAGCAGCTTAATCTTATGACAGTTTTAATACTTGATAGAAGCCCCGAGCGCTGGAACAACCAAACTAGAAAAATCTGATCTCCTCTCTGGAGTGACTTATCTGGCGATGCTCAGAGAACCTGACCTAATTTCAGCAACCTCTCTTGCACTCTTGCTAATATGAAATGTGACAAGAGCACTTAAAAACTATTCCTGATAAAATCTCAGGGGCAAAGGGTGTTTTGTGTCTGTATCCTCTCTCATTACCCCGGCAGGCAGCTATACAAACTGAGCTGTCTTAGCTGGAATCCAAGTGACTCATCACTTTAAAGACAATTATGATGTTAGTATAGATCTAAAGTGTGCATTCTATAGTAGTTTGAAACTTTCCCTAATGGCCTGTAAAGGACATGACTGTTTATAAATAAAAGTGCATATTTATATTGTTAATATTTTCCTTTTTACTTAAAGATTTATGGTAATCATTCCAAAATAGCTCATCCATATAAAATATATAAGAAGAGTTTTGTCAAGAATAATTGATTGTTTTAAATGATTATTAAAATAGCTAGAGCTTGCATGGTCTCTGCCTCAATTCAGGGCTCTCCTATAGGAGTTTATCAGTCAAAACAACACGTAAGTTATTCCAGTCGGTTGTCATTCAGCTGGCCTACTGGGAAAGGTGTAGCCATTCCAGGACAGCTAATGTCACAGAGGTTTGGGGGTTTTTGTGGGGTGGGGAGGCTTGGGGGTGGGCTTTTTTTGGTTTTGTTTGTTTGTTTGTTTGTTTTGTTTTTTTATACTAGCCTGCTTGATAATATATCCTTTATTAGACTTGATTTGCATTTATGGAGCTGAAATAAAATACTGCCTTTCCAAAAAGTGATACCTAGACCTGGTACAGCATGATGTGATTCTCCCACGGGTATGTAACACGGGTATGATGTTTACAAGTCTCCCAGGAGAGTTTTGCTGCTCACAGGTAACGCTGGTGAAACGTTATTTTTGGAAATATTATCGTACGTAGCATTTTACCAGCAGCATTCTCGCGCATGATACTAGTGCTGTTAGAAGTGTGTTCAGACAATCGCTGTTATTCTGAGCAGCTTCCCTGACTGCTACAACCCATACGTGCTTAAAACAACCATGATGCAACTTCTTTAAGGCTCTAGTAAGAAAGTCCCCAGGTAGAATTGCGCTGAAAATACAAATTAAAGTCAGAATTAAAGTACCAGAGCACAAGGGCATGAAACAACATGAAGCAGTAGAGCAACTGCTGCTTTGATGAAAAGGTAGGAGCCACCAGAGAGCAGACCGAGGAATTTTAGCCTCAAGAAAGTGATTAGAGTTATTGGGCAACAAGTTCTATTTTCATTCTGTATGATGGCTACTGAATCAAATCGTGTTTCGTAATCACGGATATTTAGTTCGTTAGTACTCCATATGCCAACCTGGTGGGTATGCATAAACAGCCGTCAGACACATTTCTAACTCTGAAATGGAGAACCACTTTTAATCTGTGTCAACAAACCTTGTATTTCTGATTCTGCTCCTCTTAGAGCCAAAACTTTTTCCATGGTACCTATCAGGACAGTGTAGTTTTTTGACATTTCGACCTTTTCCTAAGTGGGATGTACAGCTCCAAACATGTTTTTCTTTTAAACTCCATGAGAGGCAACCGAGGAGCTGTAGAAGGAAATGTCTCTTGGCGTGTACATACTTACTAGAGTGAAAGGGAATTAGTCATATAAGCCAACACTCTAAAATCCTTCCAAACTAAGATTAATTACCAGATGTTCCAGGACCTTTATCATCACTCCAGTCAGTCCCGTTGTCCTTGCTTTGTGGCATACGTGGAACTTGCCTTTTCGGTCCTGTATATTATTTACTAGAGGCCATCAAGGGCTGCAGTTAACATGGCTTTTTGCGTGAACCGGTTTTACTGCCCACGTTTTTAGGCTACAGGAAATAGGAGAAGCCTGTACGGTTTCTCTTTATTATGGCTCAATCTGTAAAGAACAACCACAGGAGCCTAATCTGCCTTTGCTCTAAATGTATGGGGATTAGTGCTACCGGACATCGCATGTGAGACTCACCCACAGTACCCAGAGAGCAGCCAAGCGTCACTTCCCATTCATGAAATCCTCTTGTGTTTATCTTAGGGTGTTTTGGCCTCATAGTTTCCATGTATGTAGTCATAGCCACATGGAGCAATCTTCAGCAATCTTCATCTCCCCTCTGAAACAATATGGAAAGCAAACATCAGAAACCTTGAAGGTGCTCCGAGACTCATAGAATCATATGGGCATGTTTAGTTTGGAGAAGAGGGGGCTGAGGGGAGACCTCATTGCCCTCTACAACTCCCTGAAAGGAGGGTGTAGAGAGGTGGGTGTTGGCCTCTTCTCTCAAGGGAAAAATGACCAGAGGGAATTGTCTGAAGTTGTGGCAGGGGAGGTTTAGATTAGATATTGGGAAGAATTACTTTCCTGAGAGAGTGGTCAGGCAGTGGAGCAGCCTGCCCAGGGGGGTGGTGGAGTCACCATCCCTGGAGGTATTTAAGAAACATGAAGACACGGCTCTTCGGGGCATGCTCTAGTGCCCAAGGTTATTGGTTTGTGGGTGGGTGTGATGTGGTGGGGTGTTGTGTGTGTTGTCAGTTTGGTGTGGGTTTTTTTTGTTTTGTGTTTTTTGTTTGGTTGGTTGGTTTGGTTTGGGGTTTTTTTGTGGTTGGACTTGATGATCTCAGAGGTCCCTTCCAACCATGAGGATTCTGTGACATAGCCCCAGTCTGGAAATGTGGGGTTGCTTTATTTTTTTTTGAGCTGGCTGCCTGCTATTTGTGCAGGGACTCTCTGTTCTACCACCTGTGATTGCATTACATTGTCTTCTTTTCTATTCAGCCTTTATAGTCTTTGATAAACAGCAAGATTTTCTGTGTCTTTCGCTGTAGCATTTACTTTAATCTTCAGCTACAGCAGCATCTGGGTACTCGAGCCTTTAGACTGTGTAACCTTTTATGCATCCCTGAGATTTTAGGATAGCCAGGTAAAACTGGGAGTTCAAGTAGGGTCTAGAGGGCCAGAAGACAAGAAGGGATTTGTCAGACGTCAGGAGCTTTATAGTGCAGGTCAGTACCTCCGGTGCCCGAGCTGACAGATGTGTTACTATAATGATGATGCCACTCTTTGGTCTTCAGTAGTATTAATAATAATATTCTTTTCAGTAAGGCCCCAAAAGTAGCTTTTACACCACTTTAAACCTGTGTATGCATGTACAGAGAAGTTACAGCACAGATTGTTCACGGAGTAGCCTGTTTTGCCTGTCTGTGTTTCAGGTCTATTCTTATGCACCACTTCTTTTCAAGGTCCTGAATAGCACCACTTGCTTGTGCAATTGCGCATATCCTGAATATTAGATTTCTGGTGTATCTAAATTTGTACCCTTTCTAATGAAAGCTTTGCAAATAAGCATCCTTTAGAGACCTGGCACATTATGGATGTAAAAGCAAATGAGACACAGCCAACCTCAGAATGTAAAAACTCGTGGTAGAACTTCCTTTGGATTTTTGGCTTGTAGCATTTTTTCCCTTTATATTGCCATATAAAATATTTTAATCTAACTCCCATGATAGTGGGATAATTGGTATTTTGAAAAGTAATGTTTAATATTTCAATTTGTTCTGAACTTATTTGTGAGCTATTAAACAACAAAAAGGGACATAGTGTTGTAAAGATTATTAAAGCTGAAAGAATTCCATAATTGCTTCATTTTAGAGCTTATGCCTGTTTTAGCTGCAGGTCTTTTTTTTTTTTTTTCCTCTCTCTCAGATGAGTAGTCATTTTTACTTTCAGATTTTTAAAGTCTCGTAATTCATCATTGTCTGGGTCAAGCCACGGAAAATGTGTTGTACATCGTCTCCCACTCCCACCAACTGTCTTATTGACATTAGAAAAAGAAAAATCAGAAACCTGTAAGTAATAATAAAAAACCCCCTTTGATTATTTTTGCAAACTGCTGTGCAAAAATCAGTCCAATGTTGCCCAGATGACAATAGATACAGAATTACAATGAGCAAAGTCCCAACTTATGTTGAACATTTACATTAATTTAGAAAACAATATTATTTTAATGCTTTCTAACTCTAGCAACATGGTTTGTTTAAAATCTTTCCCAAAACCACTTTAATGCTAGTTAAGCACTAGTATGGGATCCTTCATGTTTTGTTGTGAATGGAGCAGCACTTGAGCTGTATGAAGTATTCTTATTAACGTGGATAGGGAGAAGAAGAATCTAATTTGATGTTACTGGAAAGTTAAGTATTATCAGGGATTTAAGTTAATTCTGAGATCAATAGTTGCAATGCTAATAAAGGGGAATTTATCACACTGTATTTGTTTTCCCTTAAAGACTGTAGGACCATATCAGCAAGGGTAGGGCTACCATCAGCTCCATTTAGTGGAAAACAAAACAAAACATTAAATGCAAGTCTGAAGTGAATGTAGGATGGATACACTGGTTTGAATAATAGGTAGTGAATAATTTTTTTTTTTTTTTTTACTTTGCCATGTGTCCTGATATATACATATATTCAGCGAAAGCGTATTTGTACCCCATCCCTTCAGAAGTGTATGGTACAGGGGAAGAGGTGAGGTAGCAAATGAATGTGGTAAAGCCAAAGCAGAATTCCCTAGAAGAGGAATGCACCGGGATATTTCACTCTGTTACGGGTGCAGAGGTAAAGAGAGGAGCTGATTTTGTTCATTAAAGTTGAAAATGCCTTCCGCTGAAGTGCAGTGGTAAGCTGTGTGGGGTGGGAGGGTAGGTCAGGCTCGTGAATGGCGAGGCCCTCCATCTTCCATCAGCATCCTTCCCTGCGAGCTGGGGAGGAGATGAGCAAGTGAATGAGGTATGTGTTTGGTAAGGTCCGTTGGTCCAGCTGCATGATCCACAGCAGCTGCTTAAAATTGAAAGCAGCCTATTTCTAATTTGATGATCACTTGCGTGCATGGATTTGTACGTACATACATTATGTCAAGAATTATTCCGTATTGGAGTTGTTGCAGGCATCATGCTAATTTGGGCACTGCTGAATTAGCTGAGTAAGGCTTGTTTTCCAGTAGCAGTGACAACGTGGCAGCCCAAATCTACAACATACCGTAATTCCTCAACACCAGTGACCACCACTGGAGATGAGGAATTAAGAACCATGATTTGTCAAGACAGGGCTGATACCCAGCCACCTAAGTATATTGAATACAAATGTGATTCATTTTCAATGTCTCCTGAACTGATTTCTGGAAGGTTCTGTGTCCTGTTTGTGAAGCTGTGGCTATTTCAGTCTTAGACATAGGAAAGTGTAGAGTGCCATGAGAATGACACAACCTTACTGATTTCTTGCCGTTTCCTGCCTTTTCCTACAGTTACAGCAAGTACTTAGGCTGGGTCCTGGACTGTTTGCAGAATGGATTCTAAGTTAAATAATGGGGGAAGTTTTAAAAAAAAACCCAAATAAAACAATTACAAAACCCCCAACCCCACCATCCTTTTTACTTTTCTGGCTTTTTTTTTTCAGCCATCATAATATAAGGAGACACATCAAAATTAGAAGAGTACATCTCACATTTGGGGAGCACCTCCGAACTGGAAATGGTGCAAAAGGAAATGGGTTCCAGGGCAGTAGCGTACACTTTTTTTGCCTTAATTCTTGTTTGCTTGTTTTTTCCCTCCACTGTCCCCATGTGATTTAGGGCTGTGCAGGCAAGGAGCAAGCATACAAGACAGCTTGTGTGTCCCTCCTCTCCTTCCCAAGATTTTTGAACCACTTCTAAGATTCCTGTTACAGAAAGAGTAGCTGCTCTTTATTCCGGGGTACACGGCGTACTTGGGGCTATCTAGCATTAATATACATTATTCAGACTCTATATAATGGCAAGCAACCAACACATACGTAATCATAAGATCAAAGAGACTTGGAAAACAGTAGAAAAGGATCTGCTTCCTCATTAAATTTTAGAGTTAAGGACACAGGCAGAAGTTGAAATAAACTTTTTTCACTAGGGAAAAAAATTATTGGGGCCACAGGATCACGACTGCTTGCCAGATATT
>JAOXJK010000012.1:21235037-21254983 GCA_025774025.1 Xenus cinereus | reverse complement strand
TTCCAGCTTGTGCCCGTTGCCCCTCGTCCTGTCACTGGGAACCACTGAAAAGAGTCCGGCTCCATCCTCCTTCAACCACCCTTTAGGTACTTGGAAGCATTAATAAGGTCTCTCCTCAGCCTTCTCCTCTCCAGGCTAAAGAGTCCCAGCTCTCTCAGCCTTTCCTCATCAGGGAGATGTTCCAATCCCTCCATCATCTTTGTTGCACGTGCTGATCCTCTCAAAGCCTTACAGCTGCACTGAGAACCTCCTTGCTTGTATTTGTTGGTCTTCTAGGTGGGGCATTAGCAGGAGCTCCAAGAAAAAAACCTACATGGTTGCAAACAGTTAAGATCAAACTTAGGAATAGAATTGAATGAGAATTAAATGTTTTGTTTTATTTTGTCCCCTGCTTCTCCCAGGAAATCCACTGTGGTTTCTAGTTCTCGTGTGCAGCATTATCTTACTCAATAATTTTAAACATTGTGGTGAGGTGCAAGGTTCTATTGTATGCTATCATAGATGTCTTCTAGTTATAGCAAGCACAGACATACGAAGTGTCTGCAATGGGGCAAGAGTTCCAATGCGTATATTTAATTATAACTAATGAAAAAAAGTAAAAAAAAAAAAAATCATAAAGATAAATGCATTATATTGACAACTTCATCTAACAGGCCTATTTAGTTGGAGTGAATTTGTTTTGTTGTTTTTGGGTTGGGTTATTTATTTATTTATTTTAAGTGGAGCAGTTCATTGGAAATTTATTTTTTTTTAACCAAGCCTTAAAATATGGTGGTTTTTTTGAGAAATAAGGTGGTTTAAGTCACTTTCAAAGTTCAGCTTTATAATTACATGTGAATGCACCATAAATATAGCTGCTGACTTACTGCCTTTTAAGGAAAATTAAATTTGAAATTATTTTTCTCATTTTAAAGATTGCATTCTGGGCTTGAATTTATGCTGTATGGTTTTGATTTGGAACAACTGTGTAACACAAGGGAACAATTTGGTCCTCTGTAAAACAAATGTCATCTTCCACTCCAAAATGCAAGTGATTTCAAGGAAAAATAACCACCGGTTTGCTAAGGAGATGCATTTCAACATATACAAGTGCCATTTCTGTCCAATTAGTCATGAAGTTGCTAGTTTTACGGGCAGTTGCAGCAGAGAGCTGTCTTTTATTGGGCTTTGTGTTTAGACAGTACTGATTATATGTTTCTGTAGATTTGAATGTTGCTTTTTTTTTTGGTCTGATCTCACTCAACTTTGCTGGAATATCAGGTTCATTCAAAAGCTTCATGCTCCATTGCTTCTAAAATGAGATGTAAATCTTCAAACAAATTTATGGTAAGGCTTTTTTCCGGCCATTGAATTACAGAGTGACATCCATGTGAGCATAATTAATGCACTTTTTTTTTCCACTGATGGTCACACAACAATTTAGTTCCCAAATATGACTGGCCTGAAAAATAGTAGGACCTGAAACAGTCCTAGGTATGTGAAAAACAGGAAAGCTACCCTTCCTTAAAATCTGATGTTGTGGGATATCTGAATTCTTCCACCTCTGCCAAAGGAGGTAATTAATAATCTTGCTGAGATGCATAGCATTAATTCTAAGCTCCACATAAACCTGTAGCCTCCGATGTGAGAAATGATTGCCCTCAGATGGTTTACCCCTAATCAAGTCTTGGGTAGGAAAGAGAACTGGTTCTTAAAAATAAGTGAGGAGCTGAAAGAGGGGAGGATGGATGAAATGAAAAAGGGAGGAATATATCTATATATGCCTTTGATTTCTTTTCTCCTAGTGATATTTTTGAGTTTTCGGTTGTTTTGCGGATTGGACTGGAAAATATTTCTGAAATCTGAGAAGGCTATCACAGGATGAAAACTAGATATCTGCTTTTATGCTGAATTATCTCAAGATGCTATGTCTTTTGTGCTAGAAATACAGCTTTAAAACACGGTTGATCAGTTGGCTCTCAAAGGTCTGCTTATCAGATGCTGCTTTTGGAGGAACTGAGTTGAAGGCAGGCGCCGTTGATCCTGTAGAAACAGTGAAGCATGGCTAGTTTGGTTTATTTTTCTTACAAACTATGGAAATTATAGTGTAAATTCAGTAATCTCCCCTTACTGCTTTTCTAAAAACATGTTGTTGCATGCATAGCTCTCTGAAAAATAAATCATTCTTTGTCTACCTTCTTTGACCTTATTTATATCTTAGGAATTCTTTTGAAAATAGTAATGTGTCAAGGAAATGTTTGCTTATAATAAGAAAAGATTAAAGATTATTTCAGCCTCGTCCTTGAAATAATTACCAAGGAAAATGCCAGTTTGTAGTAGAGTATAATCAGAAGTCAGCTGGTCTTACACGTCTCTCCCAACATGAGCTACAATTTATCCATCGTCATCTGCCATCCATACCGGAACGGAAATAAGATGCTTTACTAATTTGCTTGTATTGTTAAATAATGAGCTAAAATAATATGTTAAAATATAGTTTCCCGTGCTTTTGAGAAATAATGTTTGCTCAAACTCCATCAGCAGTTTGAAGATGGCTAAATCTTCACGTCTCTGCTATTACTTGAGAAAAGTGAACAGTGTTAAAAATGCTGTTTCGGACATGACAAAGAAATGAAAGCACATTAACAGATTTGACCAACTATGCTGTTACTCTACTTTGAAATCTGAATGTAGAAAATGAGTCAACGCCTTACATAATAAATAAGCGTGGTGATAAAGTGTGGTGTTGAGATAAAGCCCCTGAATGAAATGACACAGCCAAGTGGAAGAGAGGCAGCATCGGTCTGAGGCCTAAGGAGCAGTGATTCATTGGAGATAGTCTGGAAGAATTGGCAGTGTGCTTTTTTTTATGGAAACAACTTAACTCTGGAAGGTTTAAGAATTTTCTAATCTTACTTGATTAATTGCTCATAAGCAAGAGCTACTTAGACCAGTCCTTAATTTTTTTTTTTTGCATAGTGTTCAGCCTACGTGTGATATTTATTTGTTTTAGAAAGACTGCATGCCATTTAAAATAACTTGAATTTGCATTTTTAGGTAAAATACTGCTGAAGGATTCGAAGAGAGAAATTGCTTGAAGGTTATAATGCTCTTTCAGCAGTTCTGCAGAAAATTTTGTGATTACCTCCCATAGGTAGTTTCTGAACTTGAAAATCCCTCTACGTATTAGCAGAACGCAGTTCTTATTTGAACCGCCGCTTGTACCTGTATTTTGTTGTTGAAGTGCATGCTTTGCCGTTCTCTCAGCAGTGCAGCCCTGGCTAGCTTCGGCAGTTGGAGCCAGTCACTCTGCCAGGGTGTCCCTGAGACAGACGGCGGGCGTGAGAAGGGCTCGTGCCAACCAGTCAACCACAGACTAGGTCCTTCTCCTTTCTCTACTCTGAGGCAAATCCGCTAATACTCATTTTACGATGCTCTGATGCCTCTCTTCTCTTTGCATCTGTTTCCCAAAATCTCTAGTTGAACTAGCTAGATGATTTATTAATGCTGTATTAAAACTTTTGTATTGAAAGTTTTTCTGTTTACCACAAAACGTGCCCTTTCTTAAACCCAAGTGACTAATTCTAAATCTTTTGGGCTGAGATGCAGGCAAGGGAGCAGTGCTAGGGAATGGAAACTGTGCTGGGGAATTCCACACATCCCGAAAACATGTGATTGCCAGGTCCGTGTCAAAGCTTGGGGTTCATATGGGGTTCTGCATCCAAGGTCTTCACTGAGAGATGCAGAGCATCAACTCTGCACTTCAAGGTATCTAATTCCCAAGGGCACTAAATTGTGACTTGTACTGAAATTATTACCCTCAGGTCCAGGTCTACAAACTCCTGAGCTTCTGCATGAACCAGCAGATCTTCTTAGGAGGCTACCTGTGAAGAAGATGATTTTAGAGGAGGAGTTAGTCCAAAGTTTTTTTTTCAACGGGACAGTGGTTTTCCTTTTTTGGTCCAGCTCAAGAGTCTCATCTCAACCCAGTAGACTGTTTTGTGTTTCTTCATCTCTTTGCTCAACTGTATGTATTTTTTTGCATCTGGCTGAATAGCTTGTCAAATAGACACTATAACTATAACGAATCCTGCAGAAACCCTGTGAACAGATTATGTGAGTTACTCTGTCTTGAAAAAGAGCCAAGATATGTCATCTTTCATCCAGTGGGGCTGGATTCTTTTATTCCCACTCACAGCTAGGATCACTGGTGGCACACTTGAACAATCTAAGCCACAACTTTAAAATGTAACAAAGGATTGAGAAGCAAAACCTATTCTGTACGTTGTCTGTGTTATATCTGTTAAATGCAGTTTCCTCTATATGCAAATGATATCTATTAACTGTTTATGAGCCACCTTCACACTTGTTATAAGCCTCTGATGAGAGAGATTCTCTAGTTTGCAGTAACTTGTTAAAGTTTTGTTGGTTGACTGCTCTTGAATAATAAAAATAATATTTTAAAAAATTTACATTTAAGGTTTCTGTAAATCTGCTTGACCTATATGTCCCATGTTAACTGAAGGGCTCACGGTCATGATGTGTGGTAAGTTTTGTGGGCTTCATGGATATGGTACTGACCAAGAGGTCAACTTAGCTTTTAGATCACTGTTTCAGAGATCTCTGTCTCTTATTTCTGGCAATTAGTTAACTATCTTCAAGTACCTGTAGACTGTCATTGTCTCAGATCAATGGCTATGTGTTACAATTACTCTAGGATAGTTTACATACACCCTGCCAATTTCCACCTGTCGTCTTCCATGCTTTTTGAAGGATCCATATCTCAAAGACTGATGTCATAAATAATTACTTTATGGTACCAAGACATAGAGTGTTAAATTAAACAAACACTTATTCATTCCAAAAGATTAAAAAAAAAAAAGAGTATCATTCATCTCGGACCAAAGAAGATTTGATGATTTGTGATAAAGTAAAACTCTGTGGTTAGATTTGCACTTACAATTCTCTCTCTAAAACCTGGAGACTTCCTCTGAATCTGTCAGGACTGTGTACTGGCAAGTGTTGGTAGTTATAGAAATCTTACATACTTCCAGTTTGATCATGAACTTTTTAAGTAGAAAGGTTTTGGGGTTTTTTTGCTATGGATATATATATAAATAATATATATATAATTTACACATATTTTATGTGAATCTATAAATCTGTATCTCTCTATATATGTAATGACCCAACTCCTGGCAGTCTCAGGACACAGAGGTATTATATTTTATTTTATCCTTCCTGCAAATTTTTGCTATTCTGAGTGCAACTCAGAATTCTTACTTGGTCCCTGTTACATGCCTGAAAGTTGCTATGTTGAAATCCAATTTAACATAACTTAAGAATTTGGCATTTAATCTTGTATTTTTCTTTCTATCAGAAATTGGCTTTCTACCGTGGCAAGATGCATCATGTCAGTCCAGAGCTAAATCCTTACACCGTACTCAGGAAATCCTTTGGTCTCCTTTGACATGTGGTGTCGTGCACTCTCTGTTCTGCTGCACTCTGTGCTTTCTCACAAAGCGGGGTCAGCTAAATCTAGGGCTTGTTTCCAGCATGCATCAACTGTATCTGCTTTGGAGAATGTCCTCTTAGTTCTTCCAGAAATGGTAAACGGAGGCCAGAAACACAGAATAATCTGTATCTTTGGTACTTCCTCTCCTGCTCGTAACTTTACCTATGGATGGTGTTCCACTGTTGATGCGAGGAGGCACTTGTAGGTGACTTGCATTTAGCTGAGAGTTACTAATCACCAGGGGAAACAGGTGAAATAATAATGAAACCCACTGCTGCACTATTTGCTTGATGAAATGAAAGAGGGAAAGTTCATCCATGGGAATAGGTAGAGTCTGAGGTATTATAATTTTGGCAGATCTTTTGCTTCATTTGTGCTTTCATCACCTCAGCAGAGCAAAAGTGCATAGCTGCTCCCCTAGCCCGGTGGGGAAGGGAGCCAGTCCTCTGTGATGGTTCCCTTGGGGTTGCTTTGAGCTGCATCTGCTTGTACTGCGCTCCTGACCGCAAACCGAAGCGTGGTGTTCAGAAGGTGGCATTGATCTGCTCCATTTTTCTAATTTTTGTGCTGTAAAACACTAACCTGTTTAGGCTTGCCAGTTATGTTCGTTCTGCAGGACGTTTTCAAGAAGGGACAGACCTCGGCTGGATGCAATTACTAACACTGCCGTTTCCAAGGTAGTTTTAATTTTCAGTTGTTGGGAAATTTGTGGTCAGCCCGCTTACAATTCTGGATCAATTTACACATCAGAAAGGTGAGTTCTTCATTTAGATGTTGAATTCCTTCCTCTTACTGCCTGACTATTTGGTAGACGTTGGACTTGGGGGAAATCCTATTCCTAGTTTATACAAAATTTAAACAGAAAGTTTCTAGGCAGACTTTCTTGGCAGCACACACAAGATTTTATTTTTCATGTTAGAAAAGTTCACTGTATTTATAAGACTGGTATTATTCATGTTTTTTCAGAACACATACTTGAAGTCAAGCAGCTGCAATTTACAGTTAATCTGGCAAACATTTACCTCTCTGCTTAATCTGAGTATCACTCAGGGATTTTTCTCTACTAGCTCTTTATAAGGCTTTTTAAAAGGTCTCACCAACATGGTTCTGCCAACAGTGGAACAGGACCTTAACTTGGTCTTGTTTGTACTACTGGACCTTCCTTTTAAGTCTGTTTAACTGTGTGTGCATCATTATGTTTTTCTGTGAAAGTGGTGTTTTTAATAGTCGTTTGAGAGTTGGAAGTACAATAGCCTCTGTGTTTCCTGTAGGACAGGATCTGTCTCAAAAGACATCATTGCTCTTATTATGTAAATCACCCCAAAGCAGAGCACTGGCAAAATCTGAAATGTGTATAAAAGACATCTCTGCCGAGTTAGGGAAGTGTTTCTCGTTGTTTTGCACTTGGCTGGTGAGAGCGTTTCCCAGCCACCGGGGCAGGGGGCTCCCCTCAGCCGAGCAGGGGGGCTGCTGCTGATTAATTTACCCACGCTGGCAGCTACCAGAGGGGGTGAGGCTGCAGAGGCTGTAAGGGGAAGGGTCTGGATGCCATGTCCCAGCAGGTCTCCTCTCTGGCCACAGGTGGCCAGCCCAGCAGTCGGGAGGCCTGCGGATTGCTGGCATGCCGTGTCAGGTCAAGTGCTGCATGCTGCTTCTCAGCCACGGAGGACCATAGGAGTAGTCACTTGGATGTATACTAGACACAGCACAGCCCAGGGCTGAAGAGTGTGGCTGGAGACCCTCTCATACCAAAAGATGTTGAACTTGGATACCTTAGTCCCTCCGGTTTTGCCCAAACCGTGGGAAGGCCCTGGGTTTGGAGCACGTTCTAACTGCACCCTGGCAAGCAGAGGTGTGAGTGGATACCATTGCCACTTTCTTCATCCCTACATCGTGGCTTCCCTGCAAGAAAGCAAGTTTGCAAGGAGACCGACCCAACCTGCTGTGTTTTCCTGGAAGGTTCTGTGTTTGAGGACTGGCTTTGCCCCATCCCTGGAGGGGTTCAAGGCCAGGCTGGATGGGGCTTGGAGCAACCTGGTCTGGTGGGAGGTGTCCCTGCCCAGGGCAGGGGGTTGGAACTGGATGATCTTCAAGGTCCCTTCCAACTCTAACCATTCTATGATTCTCTCCCTGTGGCTGCAGGATGTTCCTCCCACGGGCTCATTGGCATGGGTGTCCCCAGGTACTAGACGGAGAGATCAAATCCTGTTTTGAAAAAGTGTTTTCACAAAAAAACGCATTGGAAATTGTGAGGTAAGCAGATGCTCAGTATGAGGTAGCTCTAGAAATGGAAATGAAGTTAATACATTAATGCAGAGAATAATTCCCAGCCTTCACAGGCAGAAACCCCAGAATATCAGGGTGAATGAGGAGAAGTTTTTCCCACTGACTACGAACATTTTATACAACCCGTTTGTTGTATAGAGTATAGTAGGGATTTCTGAACAGAGCTGGTTTATCTGATTGCTAGCAGTCTGTTGTTTGTTAGGTCTCCATAGGCACCATAAATGAGGGTGACTGAAGCATTTGGATAAACGTTGCTTCTTCCTTACATGGTACATCCGTACCATCTAAGAGAGTATCTATTAATTACAAACCACTTTGCAAACTTGCCTGTGTTTTCAGGAGGAGATAGGGTACAATTTGTACTGTTCTATTTTAGAGTATTTTTTTTTTCCTTGCTTTTATCTTGCTTTTGTAGGATAAAAGGGAGAACCTGGTACAAAGTCAACCCTCACTGTTGCTGAGCACATTTTGTATGCCTTGTGGATGTTGTTGGCGTCAGCCAAGGCAGAAAGTGCCACTTGAGCTCTCACCCAAGGTAGTAGCGTTTCTGTGTGTGCTTGATGGTTATGGAGACAGACCAGCTCTTCCAGAAGTTCATTTGCATTACCTAAATTAGTCTTCTGCTCTGAATTACTCTCTAGAAGGGGGTAATTGTAGTCCCACTAAGTACAGTAGCGAACCAGCCTTCTTGTGTAAGCTGGCTGGGGTTGGTTGCTGTGAATATTCTCTTTTGCTCATACCTGTATCTGATGATCAGACTTTCTTCTTGGTTGATGTTTCTGCAGCTGTTTAACATTATAAGCACTCTTTTTAGCTATTTAGCACAGATTCAGCACACATTGCTACAGTGTTTTCTGCGACTATGCAGCTTTCTTATTTCTATGGAACCTTTTTTCATCTGTTCTACTCTATTGAAATCATATGGTCTATACCTATGGGGTGTAGAATACAGCAGCACATAAGCTGTTTTTAATTTTATTGCTGTTCTGCATTTAGGAGTGACTCATTGCTCTGGAGACTGAGTTGATAAAACATTTGCACATCTCATTAATCTAATACTGTAATTCCCAAGAAACATTATAGTGAAAAAGCCTATTGTTCAGCTGGTGCACGGTGAGCTTTACTGTATTGATAATACCATGGTCTGCGTGTAACAATCCTAGGCGTAATTTTCTAGCAAATGAAAATACAATACAAGGACTCCTTTACAGAATCCAAAAAGTGATGTCTGGGAACTCAGACCTCAGGGAGTCCTGGATCAAGAGTTTTAAAAGGCTGCAGTATAATTCTGTTAGTCATACCATTTATTGTCATTAATATCAACCTTACTCCTTTTCTGAGCAGTGAAATTTTTCTCTCTTTTTCAATCTAAAGCTTGGAAATCGACAGCCACCCGATTCAGCAAGAGATTGGTTTGAAAACTATTTTAAAGCTCTTATTTTATGTAATGGTGGTCCATAAAATGATATAGAATAATGAAACAAATGGGAAGTCTCATACAGCTCTGCTCCCCTGTAGTTTTATGATTCTCATTCAGACAAGAATTTTAATGCAGAGCATAGCTAGTGAGCTACTTCTTAATTTCTGAGGACTAGATTGATTATCTTCTTGTTTCGCTGACTATTTCTACTTTGTCTTGGAATGTAATGTCTCATGTCTTCCCTGCTTCCTTCCCCCTCCAAAAAAACCCAACCCAAAAAGAGCTAATGAAGGGTCCATATAATCTATTTGTGCAGTACTTTCCAAATCGCTTTGTGCCGTGATTCTGAAAGCGAGGAGAAGCTGAAGGTAATGTGCACCTTGGCAAGCAGTCATTTCCAGTATTAATTGTTATGGAATGTGCCTAATGCAGAAATGACAGATAAAAGGTAGGAAGCAAAACCAGTGGAGAGTCCACTTGAAAAGACTTTACTGTAGTCAGGCTTCAAACCTCTCCCTTCAAAGACGTAATACTAGCCCAGGCTTAGGAGCAGCCAATTTTCCTGGGTCTGGGCACCCTGCCTCCACCTGAACTTGAAGTCTCTCTATCTGGAGCAAAAGCTTGGTGGTTGCTGTAGCGTCCTTCATGGTGAGAATTTGCAGCATTTGTGTATCTTCTGGGAGTGAAACTTTTGAGGTAGTCAAGTTGTTATGATAACATACCAAGGATGAGGATTTGGACTGTGGTAAAATGTATGGGCAGTTTCCAACTTAAGCCAATCTCCCCGGTTGTAAATGGTTTCTCCTTCATGGTCCTTTTCAGAATATTTTGACTCTATGTGAAAGGCTGTAAGTTTTTCCTCCATCATAAAGTTTTTTGGTTTGTGTTTTTTTTTTTACGCCATAAGAGGATAGCATGATGAGGTGTACGTGTAAGCTGAAGCAAAGAGCTTCACTTAATTTTTAAGTTATCCATAGTGTGTGAGTATATATGTTTTATTTGCTTTTTCTCTGGAGGACATAAAAATAGTTCTCTTGTCCTTAAAGTTCTGGGCAGACTGGTGGGCACCTGATGGGTGAATTTGTCCCACAGTTGCTGGAAGGCAATGCTCCCTGAGTCACAGTGATTTTATTTTTTTTTAATTTTTTAAATTTTTTTTGGCTCATGGAAGCGACATCTTCTGTGTTCAATGTTGTATGCATTCCAGGGACTCTCTGTTTATTGCAAGTACAAGACTAGGCACAGAAACTCCAATTTCAGAAATATTTCTTTAATAATTCTTCTATTAACTTCAGATTTTGACCTCCAGTTTAGGTTGGAGAGCATGCCTACATGCAGTCCAGTCTAGCAGATGGTGTTTTATCATGTCATGGTTCCAGATACAGAAATATAAATGAGCAAGTAGCAACAGGTAAACTCTATGGACAAAATTACCTGTAATTAATGGAATTTTAGATACCTAAAGTCCAGAGGACCACCTTGGATATTTCCTCTGCAGCCTGTCTTCATTGTCTGCCAGGAATTCTTAACTTCTAGGCTAAGATTAATAGTCAGCTTTTTATCTTTTTGTTTATTCTATCCAAACCTTTATTGTTTCTCACAGCTTAAGACATAGCATTGGTCTGTGGATAAATTCTAGTAAAAGTTCTCCCGAGTAAAACAGGAAAACTTAATCAGAAAGATATGTCCCAAATATTAGCAGCTTTACAGTAAAAGACAAAAAAGAAGTATGCCTTTCTATACCTTATTTATTATAAACCTTGTAAGAATAAACAACTGTAAGTCTGTTTGTAATGTATGTTTGAAAGAGCAGTTTTTATTCAAGCTTCATTGTTTTTAAATTTCCATAGATATTTCTTTAACCTTGGTTAGTAATATCCCTTGTGTGCTACAGACAGTGAAATAGAGTACATAATCTTTCCAGAATGTGTTGAATATGTTTTCACTGTTCTCTAAAATATTTATATGAATTAGAATAGGTTTTTTCAATACTTTTTTTTTTGAAAGTACATCTTCCTGCACCCTTTATTTCCTTTTTTTTTTTTTTTTAACATGCAGTCTCTGTGGTTATATCTTACTATCTCTGCTATTGTGATTTGTCTTTGTATCTCTTCAGATATCAAAAGTCTTTCAGGCTGGACCTACGTAACACCTTTTGTTCCAAGTATCTTGCGTGTTCTAAAATGCAATATATTATTGCCCAGATGATTAAAATGGGAATTAAATATTCTTTGATATTGAAGCAGCTTTGGTTGAGGCAATAGGCCACGTGTTTGGGAGCAAAGAATACGACGAGAGGAATGAAAGGGAGTCAGAACAGGATTAAAATGTGGTGAGGTGCTGGGAGAAGTGCCGGGTTTCACGATGTGCCGGCTGTGGGGTGAACTTCCACAGCCAGGAGGGCAACCCCTGGACCAGCCCATGGGATGGTGGTGGGAAGCAGGCAGGGAGCGAGGACAGGGTGCGTGCCAGGAGCGGGACCTCTAAGTGTCTCCCTGTGTCCCACTTCAGCCCTTCTTTCCTCAGGAGAGAGCCCTATCCTTGAGCCGTGACACGAACGGGCAAAGCGGAGGTTAATTTGGGATGGGAGTTGCAAACATGGGGGAAACGTGGCCTTCCGTGCCATTTCTTTGGTGTCCTACGAGCGTGGGGCCAACTCTGTGAAGATTGAGTTGCGGATGGGTGTCCTACCAGAGAAGACGTATGCCACCCTTTGTTTTCTTCAGCTTGAGAAGCAAAGGGGGGTGTTTTGTTCACAGCCTCCCTCGGGGCAGGCACACGCCACGGGTGCGTGTCAGGCTGCCGTGTGAGTGGGGAGCTGGGGGGCTCTTCTGTGTGTGCCCCTGTTAATTGTGTTAAATGAGCAGGGTGGGAGGGGGAAAATACGTGGTCCTTGGACAGCTGAGAGGAGCATTCCGTATTTAATATCCTTATCTGCCCAGAAATTTAAGCATTAAGGAGGCACAATTTGTTACAGCTGTTTTCCCCTCTTGGAGCTGTCATCTGGGCTGTTAGTAATGGATTATTTTGAGGAGGAAAAAAAAAAAAAGCCTTGAAGACACAACTCCCTGCCATTACAAATGACTTTATATCTTATTTCTGCATATGTTTGAATTATTTATATCAGAGATTCTGAAATAGTGCCCTGGCACAAAAGTTATAGGGCAGTATTGGAAAGGCTGCTAGCTTTTTTGGATTCATGAGTGTGAATTTCCCTGATCTTGATGAAATGCAGACTTAATAGCCACAAGTGAGTGTTGGTGTATCTCAGAAGAAAGGCTCTTACCCCCTCGAAGCAGAGGCGGGCGATGCCGTGCAATGACCGGAGGCGCAGTTCTGCATGGGCTGTGAGCAGCTGTCCCATTAACGACAGGGGGTGTAGGGGCAGTGGTTTGCAAACTATTACTTTCTACTCTTAATCTTTCTTTTTGCGGCCTGTTTAATTTTATAATGTTCTAGGCCATTGATACTGGATTTTTATCCTCTGACTTCAAATGTAGATACTATGTTAACAACAGTAGTACAAGAAGCGTCTGTCATTCGCTGAAGAAAACCTAAAGTTTTATGCATTAAAAATTATTTCTTATTAATGAATATTTATTTAAAAGTAGTAAGAAAATGTCTGTTTTTTCTAGCAGTGCTCTCCAGCAGTTCTACATGACGCTTTACGCGGTGCCCTAAGGTTGCGGTGTTCCAGGTCTTCCCTTGCTGCTGCCATACCACGTTGTGTTATTCATCTGTTTCTTTTGTTGACAACATGCAGCTATTCACAGAAAATTGATCAAATTAATGGCATTGAGTGTTTGGTGCCCTATAAATAAACTTAGCATGTCTTTAATTTTGGAGAAATGGTTTTTTTTCTTATGCAAAACTTATGCTAGTTCTTCTGTTGTATTCAGCCTCTGGGATAATATGAACTTTCTGCTACTAAGTTCTTCTGGCTGTCATGGTAGACTACTAAAGGCAATTGCTACTCTGTAAAGTAGGTGATTGTAAAACATACTTAATTTTTATGCTTTCTTTTGGGGAGGTTTTAGATACACAAAGTGACTCTAATTGTGATGCTTTTAATTTATGGTTTGTTTTCTCTTGAGGATAAAGGAAACCAAGCTCTGTAAGAAAATAAAATGTTCTCTGCTGAGATCAAGATGTATTATATCTAATATATTATGCAGAAATCTGTGCTTTGTTTTCTAACTTGTATGTGGTTTCCAAGAGTAAGCAAAATTGGATATGAACTGGAATAAAATAAAAAATGGACAAGGAGCTTCAAGTTTTCTTGATAATGTCAATAGTTAACGTAATCAATTTCTGTTTCTAGATATGGGAGGAATCACCTAAAGTATGTTTTGATGCCATTACTCTTTATGAGACCAGATGGCATTTTTTCTTGGTCCTTGCAGATAAAAAAAAAAAAAAGAAAAGAATTATCCTCCTTTTTTTCATATTTCTGATACAGATTCTGAGAGAACTGTCTGGACAACTTGGGGAAACACAATTAGAGATGTGCATGTTATCCTGAAGAAATAATCATGGACTGACTAAAATTTAACCAGTGTTATCTTGTTGTTTCATTTGCAGGTTAAGCAATAAAAAAAAAAAACACAATATTTTTGTTTTGCTGTTAGTTTATTGTTTAATAAGCTACCAGATACTTCCTATTCTGATTAATCCTACAGGAAATATTTGAGCACTATTAGCAATATTACTAATAACTGATAGTACTGACTCTATTATGTTGACATAATACTTTTATAATGACAGCTCATTTGTGTCACGTTTTTTATACGTATGCTTTTAGCTTAAGAGATGTGTCAAAAAGAGTTTTTTGTTTGTAGAGAGTCAAACGATAGCTGTTTTTATTGAGATTCAGGTAATTCAGAAAAATGCTAATTAAATACATCAAATTGATTGAAGATGCAGTCAGGTTTTGCTGTTTGCCTTTTCTGTTTGCCCTTTTCTTTCATATTTTCTAATATTACATATTCGGTCTCATACTTTCCATAGGTAATCCCCTTAGCAGAAGCTTGCATCATGTTCTACTTAAACTAGATCAATCTAATTAGCAAATTAGATGCTATAGCATCTTGTGTTTGGTTTGAGCCTGAGAGACCCAGACTGCTGTGGGTGCCATCACATTGGACAGTTTGGTACAAAGTGTTTCATAGAATCATAGAATAGTTCGGGTTGGAAGGGTCCGTTAAAGGTCATCTAGTCCAAGCCCCTGCAATGAGCAGGGACATCTTCAACTAGATCAGGTTGCTCAGGGCCCCGTCCAACCTGACCTTGAACGCTTCCAGGGATGGGGCATCTACCACTTCTCTGGGCAACCTGTTCCAGTGTTTCACCAGCCTCATTGTAAAGAATTTCTTCCTTCTATTTAGTCCGAGATCTAGTTTCCTTCTCCCTCTGTGCTCTTGCGGATGGTTTCATGTTGGAAGAAGCTTGTTCCCAGTTCTGTTCCTGTCCCCACCTTGGGGTTACTGGAAGCTTTAAAAAAAAACTTCTTGGAGGACAAGGGTATCGGTGAGCTGAAGCTCAGTAATCCTGAATCATTTGCATCAGTTTAGACTCTGTCTTGACACTACAATGCCTGGAGAGTTCTCTTCTCATAGGACCCACTGTGCTATTTTTTACCCATAAATCCCTTTTAAAATAATTCTTTCAAGTAAAACCAAATCTAATCTTTAATAGATACAGCTCATGAGTGGAGCAAAAGATTGCTTAGAGTAGGTATTTTGAAATACGACTATTTTGAGACAGATGTGTTTCTTGTTTTATTTACTTGCTGGGGACAGGGTTCGGGTGTCTGTAATCCGTCCCTGCCGGAGCTGATGCTATCGTTCCCGGGTTGTGGTGACAAGGAGCGCTCCTCCTCTCTCCACACCACAGTGGGCGATGGAATCGACTCTCGGAGATGATACACAGGGCCCGGTGCCCGACAGTCTGCAGGAATCCAATATTTCAGACTTTGCAGAGGACGCTCTAAGTCTTAGATCCAGGGATGAGCTGGAAACCGTTCCTGTGGAAGAAATTCAAGACCTTAAGTCCGAGGACTTGCAGGAACCTGCTCCTGCTGAAGCAACGCAGGACGCTGAACCCGAGACTGGGCAGGTACAGCAAAGGGATGCGATAGGTTAAAGGTTTGCGGTGTTTTTATGGTTACGGTAACGTATTTATTTGAGGAATTATAAACTTAGGGTTTTCTCAGTTATACTTGAGAAGGCTTGTTTGGGTTTTATGGATTCGGCCTGTTATTTCTGTGAGATGGGGCCTGTGGAGCCCCCGGAGGCCTGTGGTGCCGGGCTGTTCGGTGCAGCCACACAAACCTGTTTTGCCTTGAGGAGGCAGAAGACGTTTCTATATGCTCCTGTCATCTTCGGGGGGATGAGGGTGTCTATTGCAAGCTGACCTACATAGCTGTCTTCTAGGTATAATGGTGGGCACTGTCCGTAGTGGATGAATTGAAGCTGTCCTAATACGAGGTGGACGTTTGTGTGCAATTTGAAATGACTGGTCTGTGTTCACAGTGAGGCTAAAAATATGTTTGTTTCTATGGGCAATAGCCCTTGGTTTCTTTGTGGTACTGTGTTTCTCTGCAGGAAATGGCAATTCACGGTGCCATCACACAGCTCAAGGAGATACACGTATGTTGGGGCCTTCGAGGAGAGCAGAGGTAAAATAACCTTTCTCCATTGGAACAAACTTAAAATCTTTTTCAGTGTTGTTCCTAATAAGGGGAAAATGAGATAGTCTTTGATGAACGGTCTTGGTGACCTGATCCTTCACTGCAGCACGAGTCCTTGCTTTTCTGCACTGCAGGAAGCAGACATGTCCTAAACATTGGACTGTGTTCTTGCCCAGAAATTTTCTCCTCTTAATGTTTCTCTGCAGAGATTTCCCATTTGTGTGAACTGTTCAGCACTCACTGCAGCAGGCAGGTGAAGCATCTTCTGTGCTCCATGTGAGTGTCCTACCCCTAGCAGGTCCATATCTTTTCCTCCAAGTCAGTAGTCCAAATCTACCAGAAATTGCATCTCAACCTGGCTATCTACATCCAGCACCCTTCTGTTCCTTGAATACTTGTTTTGTGATAAGTGTTCTGAGCTTTTATAAATTGAAATTTTCACCAGAAGTCCTATCCTGAACTTGAGAAGTCTGTCCCAAAGAAACTTTTGTTAAAAATAGCATATTCTTGCAAAAAGTCTGCACTGATGGATTGACTGCTTTTATCTATAGTGTCATTCTTTTGCAAAACTCTTAATCAAGAAATGTTGGGAAGAATTCCTTGTCAGAATGAAAAGATGACTGTTGTTTCTGGATGAAAGAACACTTAATAATACAACAAGAAAATTAACAAGTGTCTGACATTATAACAATTCAGGAACCTGGGAACACTTTTTACAGAGTGCCTTGACTCTCTGTCAAAAAAAAAAATCTTCTGATGTTGAGAGAGTTTTTTCTTTTTCTTGTCTGAGCTTTAGAGAGCAGAAGGGTCAGGGTGGGACGGTAGTCCTCTTAATGTGACGTGCAAAAAGTCAGGTACTAAAATTTTGAAGAATAAATGCTGCTGAAACAGAGCTTGCCTTTCTATTTCCAAGAATGATTTCTTGGTATGAGCTGATTCACTTTAAATCTTAGCCTCTAATCTTTCATTTTCCAATTTGTCAAATATCTTGATTATTTATTAAGTAAGAATATTAGTCCATCTTTAAGGTTAAAGTGGGAGGGAATTCCTTAAGTTCCACTTCAACAGTGCATCTTTTACATCTTTTTATCCAGGTTCTATTTCTGTAAAGGATTAGTAATGAAATGTGACAATACTTGGTCATTATCAAGTTTTGCCGTTGCTTACATCAGTTGATCACCCTACCTTATGTTTTGTGCAATTTTGCAGTTTTCACCAAATTTCTCCTGCGGTAACCCACAGAAGCGCATGTGCCATAGTTGGAGCTCTGGTTTTGGTATGACATATACCACATGCTGCCACATGTTTGCACTTAGCCTTGCTGAATGGAAGTGTGCTTGATTAATGAGCAGTCGCGATCCCATTACATGTGTCCTACATTCTTCAGGCTGGTTTGTAAAGCTGAATTGACAGGAAATCGGCCCCGATGCGCACCTTCAAGAAAGCGAGTCAGGAAAGGACAGGAGCTGTATTCAAAACTTTGCAATTTAATCTTGGAATGGTTTATTACTTTGCTCTGATAGTGCCGAACATACAGTTTCAGAACATAGAAATACAGCTCCATGGAAGCACTCTTTGGCATAGCCCTCCCTGGTTGTTTTTTTTTGTTGGTTTTTTTTTTGGTCTAATAGCTGGGAACAGTTCTTGCTGTTTAGTTCTGTGATGTTTCCCGAGTTCTTTCTGCTGTTGCTGACGGCGTGTGCAGGACCTCATTCGCTACGGGGTTGTATGTGTACATGGTCCTTTTCAAAATGAAACTATTAATCATGTTCATAAAGCTGCAAAAATCTTGGCACCTGTACAGGAGTTCTTTGCTTACATTCAGAAGCTCTTTTTATTGTTTTTAAAATTAATTTAAAGATTACATCCCAATGTTTCTTTAAACTCTCTAGTGAACATTTAATTTAGCTAAAAAAAAGGAATTAATTGGAAAATATGTTCTCTTAGGAAATTTCTTAATACTTTGAACTGGATATAAATAAGTTTAGAAGTGATTTCCATTAGTACTTTTGTGTGAGATAAATAAAAGTAAAGAGCCATTTATAAAGAACTAAAGAATGCTATTGTTAGTAATGATACAAAATGCTCAATCGATGCTTTTAAAAATATTTCTGCCTTTTTAGGACTGTCAAGAGGCAAACTTTCAGTGTATTCTGGAAACTAAGTACTTGCATTATATAATGATGTGTGTGTAGTTCTTGAACTTTTAAAATAATGTTTAGTTTATGAACTTTTCAACTTGAGATACAGCAGATTCTGCCTGGTGACAGAAAGTAAACAGAAGTTACAACCTGCAGTTTCATTAGATGCCTGGACTAAATACAGGTTTTTTTTCTAACACATCAGTACAAATGCCATTCATTCCCCAGCTTTTATATTCAGGGACTTCCAATAGATTTATAGATCCTGAGTGTCTTTTTCTTCCTGTTTCTTTGCCTCCCTCCCTTCCTCCCTCTCTCCCTCCTTTTCTGGGATCATTTTGTGATGATTCATAAATTCCACTATTATTCTCTCTTTAAAGCGAAAGCAGTTCTTGCAAGAAATGCCCATTTAATGGACTAGGAAATTCTGGTTTCTTATCTCTAGAACCAGTCCAGTGGCCAGCCCAGCATCATCATACAGATGAGAAAGCCACCATTTCTTTTCAATCTTAGCCTACGAATGAGGAGTCCTTAGTGGCAAACGGCTGCCCCTAATAACATCAGGAGAACGTACTATTATGGGAGCCCAAACTGAACTAGGTGCAGGAGAAGATTGTTTCCTAATAAAGGTTGCATTTGTCCCTTCAAAGCATGCAAGTGCTTACATAAGAACAAGTGAAATGCTCAGCCAAATATTTGGGTTTCCGGGTAGCCCAAAAGGGATGGGAGACTTCCTTGACTGGATCAGCTACGGTACTGTTCTCTGTTGGGATGCTGCTGGTTCAGCATTACCCTCAAGGTGTTATTCTGCACTGCCCTGACTGTGGTTTCCCATTCTCTATTGTTTGCTTTGCTCCCTTTCTCCATCAGAATAACTTAACCGCTTGCTCCAAGTGAGTCGAATAGATCTCACATAAAGAATCAGGTAGTTTGCCTCAGACTGGCTCCTTAGTGTAACGTATACGTTCGTACCACTAGTTCCTTCTGTCGGTGCTTTCTTTGGATGCAAACAGAAAGCAGCCCTAAAAGGACCTGGAGTCTGCAGCGTTGGCTCCTTCCCAACGTTTGTTACATCATGCCTTCTTTGGGGAGCGTGTGTCATTTTCACATATGTTCAGAGTACATTAGAAGGAGTGGGTGTTGCTCTTTCTCAAAAGAATATGCAGCTCTTGTTTCTGTTTGTGATCAAGAGCAATTTAGATTGATAATATCCTTGGAGGAAGAAAAAAATATATTTGTAGTGATAGATAAACCTGCATCTGAAGCAGACTGATTTTTGTTTCTGTTCTCAGTAGCATCTTATTTGTCAGAATTTGCAATGCCCATGGTGATGGCTTGCTTCCCTTAAGGGCATTCGTGTACAAATTTTGTCAGAGTGCGTAATGCTTTGCGAATTTTCCATGGATTCTTTTAATTGATTTTGAGATAGCTTTTGTGATTTTGGGCTTTTCTTCTAGTTTGCATTAATGATTACTTACTGGTTGTAACAGGATTCACTTGGGTGTTGCCCTACATTATTGGCCTGTCCTGGGTGAGTCCTGTTTTCACAGAATAGTAGGGGTTGGAAAGAACCTTCATAGATCATCTAGTTTTTATAAACGTGTAACATGCTGAATCTCAAATAAGATGAGTTTTGCTTGTTCAAGCTGCCCTGTAGCTTATTGGCACATTACTTTTCATGTCTGAATCTGAGGTAAGCCATTGGTTTTGAAGCTGAATGTTCTGTCAGGAAACTTCTGCTTCTTACAAGCTGGGTTTTGCTGTCCCTGGCCACGGTCAGTGAGCTGGTGCTAAAAGAGGTGAAGCAACAATTAGGGGCCTGGAGCATCTCTCTTATGAAGAAAGGCTGAGGGACTTGGGTCTTTTTAGTCTGGAGAAGAGAAGGCTGAGGGGGGATCTGATCAACACCTATAAATA
>JAOXJK010000012.1:21201710-21214802 GCA_025774025.1 Xenus cinereus | reverse complement strand
CTGGTCTGGTGGGAGGTGTCCCTGCCCAGGGCAGGGGGTTGGAACTCCATGATCTTTAAGGTCCCTTCCAACCTGAACCATTCTGTGATTCTCTTAAGTCCAACCCTTCATTCAGAGCCGGCTCAATGAAAACAGGTCACCCAGGGCTGTATCCGGAGGGGTTTTGAGCATATCCAAGGATGGAAAGTGCACAGCCTCTCTGGGAAACCTGTTACAGAGCTTGAGCACCCTCACTATAAAAAATAATTTTCTTATATTTAATTGGAATTGTCTGTATTTCATTTATACCCGTTGCCTCTTGTCCTGTCATGGGGCACCCCTGAGTAGTCTGGCTCCATCTTCTTTACGACTTCCTTTTGAGTATGTATACATGTGGATAAGATCTCCCTGAACCTTCTGTTCAACAGGCTGAACTGTCCCAGCTGTCTGTCTCTCCTTGCATGCCTCATGCTCCAAGCCCTTCATCGCTTTCATGGCCCTTGGCTGGACTCACTCCAGTATGTCCATGGCTGTCTCGATGAGGCTGTGTTTCTCTGGAGAAGATTTACAAGAGCCCCTGTTGGAAATGTGTGGTGAGATCTCCCCCTCTTAGAGGTGCCGTGAGTGAGTTTGGAGCCCTCGGGTCTGAGGCTGAGCCCTCACTGTGGACATCATTGTAAGCTGCTTCCAAGTGACCTGTCAGCGGAATCCTGCTTTTTTTTTGGCCTGAAAATCAAAGGTAGCCAGCTGTGAGAGCGCCTTTCTCTCTCTCTTCTGTGCTCCAGAAACTGGACTGCTCAACTGTGCTTAGCAGGTGGCTTGTCTCTTATTCCTCCATGTCCATTCCCTCCTTCCCCCTCGCAGCGTCCTCTGGATAGAGACTTGCAGCAGTTCAGGTTAAAAACATCACAGTTTGAGCTGGGGACAAGGCAGGACTCAAACTCAGCGTGGCTCCGGCTGTTTATTTTAACCTCTCCTGTGACACAGAAGCTCATAGATTTTATAGCTGCGTCACTGGAATCAGCCATTTACTGACACGTTAAATGACACACGTTGAGGAATGGGAGCTGATGCTACTGGGCAAAAATACATTCCACGTCTGCTGCGTGCGGCTGGGAACTTTCCAGATGGGCAGCGCGCATTGCTTTGGAATGACTTGTTCTCAGTCGGGTTTATTCTGTTTTCTTTCTTCCTCATTCCGACTGGGATGGGTTTTGTTGACTTTCACTTAAAAGAAAATGCAAACTAAATAGTTTCAATGCTCAGCATTAGCTCTTCCCCCTTTACTGTAAAGAATATGATCAAAACTGTCAAGCATTTAGTATCTGCAGTGGTTGGCTCCCCTTTGATGCTGACACTCCTCCTTCTCTCCAGTCTCCCTCCCTTGATAATGTGAATGCTGTAGCCCCAGAGGCTTTTAAAGAGCTTGAGCTGGATATGTCAAGAACTTATCATTCCCCACTATATACAGTGACTTTATAATTTTATGGCTGGATAAGTTGTTTAGTCAGGTCAAAAGCCCTTGACTGTGGACTTCACCGTATTTCTACCTTGGAACTAGCAGGTTTGTCCCATGAAATGTGAGAAAATAATCCAGGATCCTCCTCTCTTCCTTCACTCTTTGGACAATTCATGCTCCTGGTCCCTGAACTTTTTTTGGAAAAGGGAGATACTAATATTGGGAGTAGATTTTTATTAAGTGATGGCTCAGTAGTTCTATGGGGACTGTGGGTCAGGAAAGCTCTTCCAAACTCCTTTCTTTAATGTGTGCCCCTATGAGTCAGTTTGTTCTGCAGGATATTCGCAGAGAGTTTATGGATCAACTAGTGTATCGTATTTTGTGTCACTATTACCTGCCTTGCAGGTACCAATTAATTCCAGTACATTAGGATGTGTAAATGTATATAGTAGACAGCTTGGAATTTAACTTGATGCATGATTCAACAAGCAGATGTGCTGAAATAAAGCGAAAAAATGAGAACTGTCAAGAAAAGGTTAAGGAGAAGGAAGTACTGCAATAAAAGGTTAAAAGCCTGGCTGTCTTTCTAAAGTATTTCCTGGAATTCAACCATATGGAGAGCTTGACTGTGCTGATTTGAAAGGAAGAAAAGCAGTTTTTATGTCAAGAAACATAAGGAGGACTGTGTCCTCTGTAGTCAAAAGATAGCGTTACTGTGACTGGTGTCGTCAGAAGATAGTCTATGTGTTCATAGGTAATCTTTACTAAACTTAAAACCTGTATTCAGAATTCTTTTTTGTGGCCTAGTGCAGTAATTTCTCCATGTGATTTCAAGAACGTTTGCTAAAAATATTTTACCTTCAGTATTTTAAGAATTTTAATAGATGAAGCAATTTAATAATATTTACAGATAATATAACAATACATTTTTATGATAACTGATTTTTTATTATTTTACAATTTTTATGTTCTGTGAAATTTTTTAATAAGCCCTTTCATATTCAAATAGATACAAAGTCAAGTTTCAAATTACTTAGTTACTAGTAATTGTTCTTTGGCCAACTTTGCCACCTAGTGGCTATAATTAAACAGAGCAGTTCATTTTCTTGATTTTTTTTAAAAAAAAGTAGTATAGCACAGTATTGCTGTATTTTTTCCTTTGCATTGAATATTCTATGATTTTTTGAGTTGGCGTAATTTTCAGGTGCAGCTGAAGCCATTCATAATGTGCTTATGAAAATAAGCACTTTATCTTCTAATGTTGTTTAAAAGCTTAGTAAATGAGTGACTGCAAGTATGGAAGAGTTTAATACTAGACAATTCATTTTTTTTAAGAAAATAATATTTTCATAACAGAATCAAAAGAAAAAACTGTAAGCCCTGTTAAAATCTGTCATGAAAAGATGTAAATTTAGCTCTCTGCTTGTATGTACGACAGACTGGTTTTCCTCCAATATCCTTGTAGCGTATATAAAATAAATCAGATATCTTCAGATATCCCTGCGACACAAAGGAGAAACCTGCATCTGCAGCACTTTTGCTTCTTGTCTACTTTATAGGCACCTTTGAAGGGTTCTGACTCCATAGTAGGAGTAATGGAGACTGTATACGTATTGTCTTCTTCACCTCCACTTGCTCCTAGTTCTGAGGCAGAACCAGATCAAAAAGAAATAGAAATTGATACGGCCCTAAATTGTAATTTTCTATGTTGTAGTGCCTTTATTTCTGCAAAATGCGATTGAAATAGGAAGGCTGCAGCAGCGGTTTCCTCAGTCTCCCATACCCTGGGATGGCATACGCGCTGTCAACAACGGCCTTGGACAAGAAACGTGTGGGGCAGAGATGAACCCTGAAAACCTCAGGGGAGTGCTCCAGCTGCCCTCTCCTCTCTGGGCTACACCAAACCACAGGCAAGGCAGCTCCCCAGCTTATATTTTGTATGTATTTTTTTTTCCCTTTCTTTCTTGTTTTTTTTATATAGAAGCATTACCTTTTTTTTTTTTCTCTCTCAAATGCTTCAAGCTGACATTGTCTAATACGTATTTACTTTACACGTTTAAATTTAAAGAGGGGAGTTGAGGAAAAAGTAGTTCTTTCAACAGGAAAAAGGTATCTCCATCCATAACATGGAGATTTGAAATAGGCAGTGATTTTTAATGTTGGAAAACATTATGATGAACATTGCAGCAAGTTGTTTTTAGACACGGGTTATCTTCTTTCAATCTCTTTTAGGTTCCAAAGGAAAATAGTAGCTGTTCTCTAAGCAGCAGAGCTACAGAAGCTTGATTTCATTTTGTTACATGCCCTTTTTTTCTTTTACATATCCCAGTGACAATAATTCTTCCTAGGCAAGTGGTAGCATGTGCTGTGACCGATTCAAAGTTATATGTGTGATGATTTCCCAGACATGGAGGCAAGATATTGGCCTGGCAGAGCATGTGACACTTGTTTATAATTTCGTATGATTCTGTAATTGTCAGGGGTTTGGGTGTCTCTTATTTTACCCATCTTTTAGTACTTGCCAAGCCTGTAGAAATAAAATATCCTTGAAACTTCCACTGTTTGAATTAAATTTACTCACAGGTGCAGAAGCTGATGAGGTGGTGGAAGGGAGGAGGATCTGCTGGGTGAAAGGAAGGATCACACAATTACATAAATCTTTGTTCCCTAAGAAACCTCATCTAAAAAGCTATGGGAAGGGCCTTCATACATCTTGATCAAAATAAGGCCTAGAGAGCATTCTGCATAAAATAAGAAACTAAAATAGCACGGACATCTCTCTGATGTTCTCATAGCATTCATATTATCAGATTCAATACAGCAGATTATTTAACTGTTGGAATATATTCAATAAATCCCTAAGTGCAGGAGCGAGGAAACAATAGGAACAGAAAAAAAGGGGGAGGGGGTGCAGAATTTGTCTTTAATGAGAAGGGAACAAGTGTGTGACTTTTGAGCTGAGGATTAGAGAGAGGTGCTGATAGTGTCTGAGATGGCATTAGAGATGACCTTCACATTTGTCAAACCAGGACAACATTGAAGGAGAAAACAAAGGTGACTAGGCGTAGAAGCTGCCAAATATGCTTTGCTAATGAGATTTCTGATACTATCTGCATACGACCTGAACCAGTGCAGAATATACTGAAGAATTAGAGTTCTCAGGTGGAAACGGCAGGATTGTAGACAAATCGGAGGAAAGAAGAGAGGATACCACCTAGAAACATGGTGTGTTCGAATTACCTGTCTGACAGGAAAACCTGAAAAGCAGGCTGCCAATAGAGAGGAAGGTGGGTACAAGCAGAGGATCACAAGAAAAGAAGTTGAAAGACAGTTGATGCTTCTGGATAACAAAAGACAGAATGAACTGCAGGCAAAGGGAACAATGGAGCATAAAGAATCTCAACAGCCAGGAAGAAACAAAATGTGTCTGGAATGGAAATCTCTTTAAAGAAGACTAGGTAGCTTACGTAGCAGATCACATACAATCTCCTCCTGCATCAGAGTGGTGGTCCATCTAGCACAGTGGTCTAACTGTAGTTAAAAATAACGCTAGTTAGAGAGGATATGAGAGAGCCTGTCAGCTTTACGAGGTCCCTTGTTCTCCTTGTTTTGTCAGAGGGTGTATCTCTTGACTGTTTGCATTTGTATCAGTTTATGTATCTGCTGTCATGGAATTTTTCCAGGCCTCTCTTCCCCAGTAGTGGTTGTGGTACTGTCAGTGGCAGAAAATTGCAGAATTTCATGCCTGATACTGTAAGAAGTATTTTATTTTACTTGTTTTACTTAATTTTACTTGTTTGAAACTGATCTCCTAGAAAGTTTAAACTGACTTGCTGATTGTGATTCTCTGATGTAGACTGCAGCTACAGCCAGGATGATAGCTGGACAGATTCGTACAAACCAAGGTTAGTGATCATTTGAGGCAAATTGTTTATTAGCTGTCTTTGGAGAGCTTTTAATAGTTTGAAAAATGATCTTGAAAAAACTGCAGTTTATGTTACCTCTCTAGATTAACATGCACAGTTAGGTTTGCATATTTGCCTCTTTCAGGATCAATTATGATAACAGTGAGGGGCTGCCTTATTAAAAGATAATTTTTAAATTATTTAACCTGTTTTTTCTCAGAAGTTATGTAAGCAAGACTGTTTTAGTTATTGCTAATTAATTTATACATGCTAAGTAGCAAAAATAGTGTAGTGATAGATCACGAAATCAAAAGATTTCAGGTAAAAAGGGTTTGCACTTTTTCAGTCTACATTGAGAAATAGTTGTCTGCAATTTCAGCAGCTCTATGAGAAAAAATAAATGAAAAATTGAGCAGTACAGCTCTGAAGTAAAGCCAGCCAACATGAAGCCTTCTTAATGAAAATGAAGACTCCTTAGAGCTATTATTCTTCTCCAGAGAAAGGCTGGCAGAGAAGAGGACGTTTATAACATTAATAGAAAGTCAACAACGTTAATTTCTGGTGGTAGACAGGAAGGTGGGAGCCATAGTTGGCAAAGGCTCATTGTCAATGATTAAATCAGCAAACTGTTATTTAAGAATGTTAACTGAATGCAGAAGTCTTGAGCTAGTATGTGTATTTTTTATATTAAATTTAGTTACTTAGATTTTTTTCCTGGAGAATACAGATCATATATGGATGACAGAGTTATCCATTTAGAATACTACTAAAAAAGCATTTGACTGAAGAGAATGTTGTTGTGCTCTTTCAAGCATTGGACGAATAGGACATCAACAAAAGTAAGTTCCTGAGAAGCCTTGGGAGGAAATGAGTATGGCACATGAGCAGTAAAATGTCACGTGGAGAAAGATGATGTCACTGAAGAGGTCATATTCTTTAGGTTATTTCTAGCACTTTCCAAGAGCCAGATTTTTCATACTTTTTTTGGGGTGTGAAATGTACTGTATAATGCATAGCAAATGCTTTGTAAAAGTTGGACTGTTTTTGAGAACCTCATACAGGTTTTTACCATCAACTTCATATGCAAAATAAGGTTTTGGGTTTGTTTTGGTTTTTGAGGAGAAGGGACTGTATCACTTTCTCTACAGTTCACAAAACCAAGAGATTCAGAAACAGCTTATTCTGCCAAAAAGTCTGGGATGTTTTTGTCATAATTTCTCTGTCACTATAGACCCCTCATACAGTTTTGCGTGGATGCTTAAAATGCTTTATTTGTAGATAACTGAGTGGCTTAAAATATCTCAAATTAGTTTCTCTGAAGTGCTGCATGGAAAGAATGTTAAATGGTACTGAGTAAATTATTCTATTTAACAACTAACTAATATGCCATAAACCTTTAGCTAAAAATAATACATTACTTCATAAATGCTGACTGAAATAAACTACTAAGAAGTGGGTCTGAAAAGCTTTAGAAGAAGAATTACAGTTAAAGCAAGTTAAACATTTTGATGTACGTTTAGGAATCCATTCAAGTACTTAAAGTGAAGTTGTTATGATGCAACTGAAAAAATCAGACCTAAATATTGGCGTGTAGGAGGAGAGGCCTTTCTGAGGGACAGTGGTTTAGAGAGAGTATCCATAGCACTAAGCAGAATTCCTAGAAAAATAGTTCTTAATAATCTTTGGAGGCTCATGGTGATTGGGGAAATTGTATGAGGATTGGAAGAAGGCAAATATAATCGCAGTCATCATGAAAGGTGAGAAGGAGGATCTGCGGAACTAGAGGCTGGTCAGCCTTACTTTGATTCCCGTGAAGGTGATGGGGCAATTCTTCTCAGAAGCCATTATTAATGATATGAAGGACAAGTAGGTGACTGGGTGTAGTCAGCGTGGATTTACAAAGGGCAAATCAGGCTTGACCAGCCTGACAGCCTTTTACGATGAGATGACTGGCTTAGAAGGGGCGAAGAGTGGATGGTGTTCATCTCGTCTCTGCAAGGTTTTCCAAGCCGTTTCCCAGGACATCCTCACAGACAAAATGATGGACTAAATAAGAGGATGGTGAAGTGGACTGAAATCTGTTAGAAGCGCCATGCTTGAAGGGTTGTGATCAGTGACAAGCAGTCAAGACCAGCTGGAGGCTTAGTTTTGCCCCCGAAGGGTGCTCCTGGAGCCAATACCGTCTCACCTCTCCGTTAATAATCTGGATGATTGAGCAGTGTACCCTCAGCAAGCCCTTGCAGCAAAGGCCAACAGCCTCCTGGGCTGCAATAGGAGGAGTGCTACAAGCAGGTCAAGGGAGGTGATCCTTGCCCTTTGCTTAACTGTGGTGAGACACATCTGGAGTGCTTGGTCCAGTTCTGGGCTCCCTAGGACAAGACAGACATGGATGTTCCAGAGTGAGTCCAGCCGTGGGCCACAAATTTGATAAAAGGCTTGGCGCATGTGTCATATGAGGACCAGCTGAGAGGGCTTGCTGGGACTGTTCAGCTGGAGAATGAAAGGCTCCAGGGGATCTTCTCCATATGTATAACTACCTGAATGGAAGGAGTAAAGATGGAGCTAAATGCTTCTCAGTGGTGCCCCGTGACAGGAGGCGATGGACACAATATTGAAATATAGGCACTTACAATTAAACACAAGCGAAAGCTTTTTCTTATGTTTGAATGGTGAAAAATTTTGATAGGTTGCCCAGAGAGGTTATGGAGTCTCCATCACTGAAGATAATTTGAAACTTGCCTGGACGTGGCCCTAAGCAGCCTGCTGTAGCTGAGCCTGCTCTGAGCAGGGGGTTGGACTCAATGATCTCCAGCAACCGTTCTGTCATTCTGTTGATAAATTGAAATAACAATTTAATGGAACTTACCTGTAAATGAACCTGAAGGTAGCATAGGGTAGACAGTCATTTTTCTCTGATTTGTTTTGAGGGGGCATTGTGTCTTGTGTTGTGTGGGGTTTTTTGTTGTTTTTTTTTTGTTTTATTGTTTTGTTTTTTTTTTAAATACAGAAAAAGAGTTCAGCATGGATTTATTCTGTCATTGCTCTCCTTTGGAATGGATGTGATGCCATTTGAGGTAGTTGGGGCAGCTGTGCCTTGAGCTTGCTGGCACTGAACGCTTCAGATCCATCTCATTAGCTCTGGGCAGTCACTTGATCAGATTATGGAAGGTCTGGCCATGAGCTTTGGGTGACTGTGTGCTGGCAGAGGCTTTACCCAGATAGTGCTGGTTAGCTGAGGAAGCCAATCAAAGTAAATGATAACAATTTTCTGACAGCCTCTTTTTTTCCCCCCACCTTTCAGTTTATATAACCTGTGAAATGAAGCGCTTGAGAAGAATACAAATAGCTGTATCACTCATTTACCCTCTAAGGGTTCATTCCTATTCAGCCTTCATGCCAGCCTGTTCATTTAATTTCAGATAAAAAGTTACCCTTTCTTGCATACTGTTTCAATATTGGAGAAGCTGCCTCTAAACATTTGAAAATCAAACTTACTGATTACTTCAAAACGCTTCTAAAGCTTGTTCTTACTTATTGTACCTGTTGATATATTTGTCATCACTGTGTCGCTGTTTCTTCTTGCTCCCCAAATGTCTGTACCAATCTTTTGAATATTGTTTTGTATGTATATGATAAGGTGCTTTCATTCTGCCCTGTGTGCAAAAATAAAATTATTCACTGAGAACATTAACCTTGATATTGTCTTAATGATAATGGCTAACTGAAAGTTAATTTTAAAAATATATCACAATAAATATGAAATTAGAAGAATTGCTGTGTTCACAGCGTGGCTTTTTTGGGTTTTGGTTTTTTTTTTTTCAGTGTTAAAGCATGGAAAAAATGTATCTTTCGGTGGCTTGGAAGTATTCTGTCCTTCAGTGAGATTTTTCTGATTTTTAGTTATTCTTGGGTTAGGTGCCTTGTTACACCTTCAATTTAAGGTAGTATGGAGGCTTTTATTAGAGTGACAATGTTAAGGGGGTGTTTGGTGGCAGATTTGCCAAGAATCTTTAGATTAGGGTGATGCAGTTTGCCTAAACGCTACGCTCACTGAGAAAGTACAGGAAGGATGGTGATAAAATTTGCTGCCTGAATAGTTATCATTTTTTTGAATGCAGTAAACACTGCTAGACATCACAAATGTGGTAATGAGAATGTGGAAGACAAAAGAAAGTAAAATCCAGTGTGTGTGCTGAAGAAAATTTAACAGAAGATGTAAACTTTCTGATTCTGTATTCCCTGCATTGTCCTGTGGGGGCTGTAAACGAAGTGATATTTGCAGGACATAAAATTTTATTGTATTTCAATTACAGATGAGTTTCACGTGGAGATATTGGTGTCCCTTCTATCCCCAAAATAGTCATCCCTCCCTGCCCCTCCATAAAAAAGCAACTTAGAGTCATGTTGAAAAAAAATGTCTTTGGTAATTGTTTGAATTATGGTCATGACAAAGTATTTGAGTAATTTGGGAGTAGGAGGGGAGATAGACAACCAAACACTTTTACTGTCTATGATGAAAGGAGAGATTTTATGGTTGGATTGTGAAATCTTTGGTTGTGAGAGCAGATGCACATTAATTTGAGTGAAAGTTGTGATACTGGTTTTGTAAGGGATGCTCATGGTTGCTATGGGTCTTCTTGATGAGTTTTAGGAAGAGTTAGAAATATAGATGCATTTATCTTCTTGAGAAGCAATTGAAACTTCCAAAATTAATTGGTACTTTTTCATATTGTTTGCCTTATCAGTGCAAGGAACACTTGTGTGAAATCAGTATTATTAATGATTTCCAAATAAATTTCACAAATGTTTAAAAAAAGTGTGGCTTTCATGTTGCTCTTAGTTTATGTATGGATCTTCCCCAAAAGTAAAAAGTAATCATTATAAGGAGAGAATATAGAGAACTGATTATTTAATTAGCTGTTTTGTACAAGTTGGGGGTTTTTTTTAGTGGTAATATTCAATATGTCCTGACTTTCAAATGATTTTTTTCTTCCCACTAGTTGTCATTATTGCTATATTTATTAATGGTTTTGTTAGAATAACTCTGAACAGTTCTGATCTGAAGAGATGAATGGTCTGCATTATTTATTGATCAGCTTTTGGGCTGTGAAATTGTTACAAGGACTCTTCCTTCTGTGTCATTGTGAAGTACCAGCTTCTATCCTTCTGCTAAACATAAGTCATTACCTATATAGAAGGTAAAACAAAGCTAACTTAGATTTAGGTGTATAGATTATGTCCTTATGTCCACAATTTCCTGTTTTTAATTATATTAGTCTTATTATATTTTTTTAAGATGCTGAGAGCATGTGCAGGTCCAACTGAGATGAGTTATCAGCAATACATCTTCACTAGCAGTTGTGACACTACACCAAAAGTACATTTGGCTTAGAAAGGCCAGTCAACCCACTGGTGTCCATAGGAAAAAAAAAAAACTACCAAAAAAATCCCCAAACCAGTCAAGCTAGTGATATTTGAGTGGCTAAATCTGCATTTTGGTCCCCAAAGACACATAGATGCTTAACGCTGCTGACTTATTAATATATTTTTTTAGAGGGAAATTGCACATGAAAAAATGTACTTGAAATTGGCAGGCGGTGGGTGCATAAATTGAGTTGTAGTTGCCAGACTTTGGGCTTGTAAATGTTAACTCTCTTAGTTACGCGATTTCGGCACAGAGGGAAAGGGCTTCCCATTTCCATGGGCAGACCTTTGTTACCTTCCACTGGAATAAAGCTCTCTCCCGACTCTTCAGCCAGTTTGAGTACCCGCTACCATTTTGCCTTTGGTAACTTGCTTTCTTTGGAGCCCCCTCTTTCAAGCTTGGAAACCAAACTAATCTCTCAGGAGCAGCAGGTTCTTTTTCTTTACCCTTTTGAGAAGGTTTAACCCTTTCATTATGCATCATCGTACAGCTTAAATAAACATGGGGTAGAAATATCTTGTCTAATCTCGAATTTTTTCATGGCAGATTTTAATAATAAACTCAGTCACGAACTTAAAAAGAAAAGTACCTTTATCTCTACCACTTAAAAGTAATATTTGGTTCACTTATTTTACTATTTTAAGCACACCATGTATCCTGTTTTTTAACAAAATGCTGGTGGTGAAAGAGTTAATTTTGCCTCAGTGCTAAAAACATAAGCGAATCATGTATTTGACCGGAGATGTGCAGTACTGGACACATTTGAGACTCTTAGACCACTGCCATAAAGTACTGAAGGATTTAATTTTAAGATATAATACAGCTATTAAACTGGGAATATTCAGTCACTCCCAGAATAAGAGTGATGAACTGTGATCATAAACAGGTTAATTTAATCTGACCTGATTTCAGATGTGTCCTCTTAATGCTTTAAGGATAATAATTTTTCATTATATTTATCTTTTCAAAATCATTATTCATAAGTCTCAATTATCCAAGTATTTAATTAGCTCTGTCAGTATTTTAGGTTAAAAAAAAAAAAAAGGGGGGGGGGGGGGGTGTGTTAATCCCAAAGTCTTAAGTGCGTATTCTGAGTTTTGATGTTCTCTCAAGTTCTTTTGGTGCACAGGATCGGCAGAGGAGAGGGTGCCTGAGGTAGCAAGGCCTCTCAGCAGTCCTGCCTCCAATTCATGGCAAACACGTCGTGCCAGACAAAGCATCTGACCGTTGGGAGGGTGGTTCTGTAGCCTTGAGAATCCGGAGTGAATTAAAGTCTAGACTCTGTCGGGTTGGTGTGGTGGGTTTTGTTTTTTTTTTTCAGGCTGTTGGGAAGGGATAAATAACAAATCAGATAGGCTCAAGATAGAGCAGAGGTAATGCTGAAGCAAGGATGCTCTCGCTGGTTTGTGTGTTGTGAGGAAAGCTGTTCCAGCAGCAGCAGCGAGAACAACAGCAGCAGCGGCAGCAGCGAGAGACCTTCGGAAAGCCGGGTGTTGCAGTAGTCTGAGCTCTCACCATCCTGTTACGTCTCTGTCTTTCCTAAGTTCAGAATGGTTGATACAAACCTTAAGCCACATGTAGTAAGAGACGTCTATGAATATGGAATTTGCTTTGTAACAACTGGATGCTGAGGAAATAAAGACGTGCCTCTGGGTTTTTGTTGATTTTTTTTTTCTGCCTTTTTTTTTTTTTAATCATCTGAAACGGAAGAGATTGATTTATTCAAAGAAAGTAAGTTTCATCTGTCTTCAAGATAATTTAGAACAACAGCTTGGGAGCTGGAGGGTGACTGTTTTTCTACCTGTTTCCTTGCACCTGGGGCTGAAAAGTGAGGAGAGATGGACAGTGTCTCGGAGGAGACAGGAGTGACCGAAGCTTGGTGAAAAGCATACACTGATTGTTGTCTGCTGTCCTCTTCATGCAGTGCTGTGGGCTGGTACACCGACGGCGAGTACGGGTTTCCTATGTAAGTTTTTGTTTGTATTAGAATGATGCTAACTTGTATGTTCAGCTCCTAATATGTATTATATGGTATGGCATGGTATGCCTCAGGCAGGTATTTTAATGTATACCTGAGAAACCAGCCAGAGCACTAAGTATCTGTGAGATAAGTTTTCACAGCACAGAGACACAAGGGTTGTTTTAACAGGTAGGAGTTTCTTCTCATCTATTTTTTTTCAGAACTCGTTTGTACCAAGAACATGTCCTATTTCAAAATAACCTGCAGTGGTAAAAGACTGGAAGTCTGACTTTTCTGACTTGTTTTTTGAATTGTGTATTTTTTCTTCCTAATAGCTCTGCGTAAATGGAGTCAATAGAAAAGG
>JAOXJK010000012.1:21133201-21154268 GCA_025774025.1 Xenus cinereus | reverse complement strand
GAGGAGGAACTTCTTTCCTGTGAGGGTGGCAGAACCCTGGAAGAGGCTGCCCAGGGAGGTGGTGGAGTCTCCTTCTCTGGAGACATTCCAAACCAGCCTGGACACGTTCCTGTGCGACCTGCTCTGGGGGGACCTGCTCTGGCAGGGGGTTGGACTGGATGATCTCCAGAGGTCCCTTCCAACCCCATATGATTCTATGATTCTATGAAATGCGACTCTGCTTGAACGTGCTCTGACAATAAGATAAGGAGTAAGTTATAAAAATAACAACCGGAGAGTTAATTCTTCTGCTCTTTATGGGAATATCCCCCAATGGATTAATAATCCCAGGTTGAAAAAAGGCAAATTCTTAAAAGTTGATCTGATGTACAGATATTCCTTTAAGGTCATTTTGTTGAGATTGTAGTGTTTTGAGATGTACCAAACTGAAATCTGGGATTTGAATAGTCAGATACAACTGAATATTGGTTTGGTACCTGTAGCTCAGGATTCACACCATAAACAAATGGATTTGATTTCTTCTTTTCACATGTACCAGTTTGGGATTTGAATCGTCAGATACAACTGAATATTGGTTTGTTATTTGTAGCTGTTGTCAGACACCATAAAACCGTGCAAATTGTTCTTTTTCTGCATTGCCAATAACATATCCATGGTGTGTGGAAAACCACACAACCTGATGTAGAGTGCTTCATCTCTGACTTCCATCCGCTAGCAATGAAACAAATACATAATAATTCAAAATCCGGTTTACAAGATTTTTTTTTTCAGTTTCTAATACCTCAAGGAAGAGGCGTATAAGATGAATTCCATGTTTTTTTACCATCCAGGATCTGGAAAAGGGATGTCCCTCCTCCTCCTCCTCCTCTCAGCCTCAGCTGTGAGGCAGGCAGAGGGGCACGGATGGGCAGGACAGCACTGAGCACGCCACATCCATCCAGCAGATTCAAAATTGTTTTTGTAGTAAAGTCAGCTCTCTTAGAAAATCCTTGTGTTCTGCTCCATTTTTTTTTCTTCCTTAATCTCTTCCCCTTCCTTTATTTTGGTTACACAAGCACCCTAATTGCTTTTATAATTCACATTCTTTCTGTTCTGCAGTGTATTCACCTCTCTACATCATGACCTAATCCCAAAATATCTGTTATGTACCAGAAAGAGCAAAAGGGGGGGTTGTGTTCTGTTTTGTTTTGGTTTTGTGTTGTGGGTGTTTTGGTGGTTTGTTTGGGGTTTTTTTTGTTTGGTTGGTTTTCTTTTGTTTGGTTGGTTTTTTTTCTAGAAGCTTCTTTCTCTTGTCTAAATATTGCCCAGCAATCCTGTGGCGTTCCCCGGATCTGGGACACAAAATCATTCCCTTAATTCCCGTCTCTGATTACTTTCTGCCTCTGACCAGTCTCTGGAGCCGAAGCACGCAGATTTAGTGTGTTTGATTTGCTGCGCCGCTGAAATATTTCATCGGCCAAGAATAAAAACCAAACCCAAAACAAGAAATCCCACCTGAACCTGTTCCCTCTGCAGCTGGGCAGGAGGAAGCACAGTCTCGGGTGAGCCATGAAGTTTGAAACAGGTGACCCAAAGCGAATTTATACTTGTATTTTTACATTCTAACTGCAATTTGTATTACATTATACTGATCTGTGTATTTGTTCTTAAAAGGTAATTCGGTGTGGAAAGGCGAAGAGAAGGGAAAGAGTGATTGGCATGGGTCACTATCAGTGACAATTTGTCATAAACAGGTTTATAGAAATAACCCCATTGCAGGGAGATAAATATATGTTTTTCTTAATGGATGCTGTCAGCAATCCTAAATCCACATGTAAAATGCCTGGAAGTGTAGTGGAGGTGTATGTATCCCAGGCCTTAAAGAAACATCCGCTGCATTGAACTAACCAGACATTTAAATAACGGCGCGGTATCCAACACAGTTTTGTTTCTAAATCTCCTCTTACACGCTTTACCAGAGCTTTGTGGCAATAGTTGGCTGAGTTTCAGTGAAAAAGGAAGAAGATTCGGAACAGAAATAAGCCGATATTAGCGGTGCTCGAGTTTGATGGGATGTCTCAAAGCCCGTGAGACCCGGGTGAGATGCTCTGTGGTGACAGCGGGGTGGCCTGTCCCTGCCTGCGGGGGGACGGCTGGCTGTCCCACCAGGCTGGGACTCAGAGGAGGTTCTGGAAAGACACCTGAGAGGTTTGGCAGCGCAGCGTCTGTCTGGGTCGGTGCGGTACGGTGCCAGGTTGAAAGAAAACTCCAGATGGGCAGGTGAGGATATAAAATGGAAATCCTTGAGCTGGCTCGGAAACGATCACCTGGGTGCAGTTTAGTGTACATTTGTGGCCATAAATGGGGCCTGGCTTTGCCTGGAGGGGTTACTGAAGCTGTCTAGCCCTAAGGCTGTTCCTGTGCTCGGGTGCTGAGGGGTCTCAGAGGTTTCCTGGCGCGGGAGGGGAACTCTGCAGAGCTGTGAGAGTGATCCCTGGTGTGCGTTCGGCCAGGACTAAGTCGCAGTCTTCCAGGCAGCTCTTTGGCATCGCCTGTGAGACAGCACAGGGCAGGTAGTACTGTATTGCTGCGGGGCAGTTTTGGATTCAGCTACCCTCTTTTGAAGGGGAAGAGAGTTAGTTTAATGCTACGGACTTGGGAAAGTCCAAGCCAGTTGGCTTTGGTTCAGGAGAAAGGTCTAGGTGGATTTGATGCATTGGACCCCCGTAAGAGGGTGGGGGAGTGCTGTCCCACGCTAGTAGTCACTGATTTGTCTCCTGGGGCCCTGCAGTGATTGCTCTCAGAACTGCTAGGACTGGACCAGGAGCCAAATGGGCCAGGAGGAAAAGTCCTGGTCTTCCTCCAACCCTTGGAGGTACCTCCATGGTCTTTAAAAAGTGTTTCTGCCCTTGTATGAAAGATTGCCATTCGCATGGCCAAGATTACATTTTAGCAATCTTTTGTAAGTCGTGTTGTGCTTGATAACTCACAGAGCGGTAGTTGTTTGGCAGAGTAATTTTCTATTTTTTACTGTACAGCTGATCTGAAATGCAATCAGTGGTATTGCACTGTCACAAAAATTTTAAGACTCTTGGTTAAATTGTTCTCCATGTTCTTCTGCTTTTGAAAAATAGTACAAATATTGTTCTATGTTGAAAATGAAACTTTTCAAACCAAATAGTGACGTTTGCTATACAGCAAAGTTAAATAGGAAGTGCAGTGTCTACTGTACCTTCTGGTTAAGGGCAAAATCAGGTTTAAAAGCAGAGTATATGATGTCCTTGGCTCTTGGAGAATATTAAGGAACTAATCATGGAAAAGAAATGGACCGAATTATATTAGGGAGGAAAATAAAATAATACTATCAGCGAAGTCTCTATTTGCAGAGATAATATAACCTTCTGGGCAGCTCCTGCTGTCACGGGCTGTCCCTCGGCTGCGTAGTTCATGGTTGGAAGCACTGTTTAATGCTCTGGGGAAAACTCCTTCCCGTAACCCGGTACTTGACAGTGCTAACATCTGGACTGACCTATGCAGTTCAATGGAAATGCACAACAGTTCTTTGAATGTACTTTTTTTTTTTTTTTTCTCATGCGTACAGTCATCTAAAGGGACTACTTGCACTTAGTACCACACATTTGGGTGTGATGTTTCTAGAGATTTTGTGCCTTAACACAACAAGAGGTTGCTTTTTATGTTACCAGAGGGCAAGGTAAGTCCTTGGTCACAAAAAGAGAACCAGAGTGAAAAAAACCCCCAAAACATAAAAGCAATGAAAATGAAGCTTTAAGTATGATTAACAACAACCTCCTTCCCTGGAAGATTTTGCAGAGACATCTCTCGGCTATGAAGCCTTAGGGGCAGCTTAGCACCATGACCCTTCCTGGGAGTTATGTTTCATATAAGCTAACGTTGAAAGTTGAAGAACTCAGCTTGCATCCCCTTTTCTTCTCTCTTTGTTTCCCTCATCCGTTAATTTAGCACTTGACATAAAACATGCTGTGCCCAGTTAAATCCAAGATTTATCTAGCTTTTTCCAACAGTAACCAGTAGCAGAAATAAGGAGAAATATAAGCACAGACCAAGCGTGTGGAGATACCCTTCCACAAGACAGTTTATTCTCCTCAAAGTGTGGCGCAAGAACTGCGACAGTGGTACTATATATAAGATTTATTTAATGTGTCTTCAGTGGCTCTCAAGAGATTTGTATTCCAAAAACATGTCATGTCCACTCACTTTTCTGCTTCGGTTCTGTTATTTGCTGTGTATGTTATTTACTCAACAGAAACACGGTTTCTGAACTTACGCTGGGATGGCTGGGGTGGCTCAAGCTCTTTCTTGAGATCAAAATGCAACAGAAGGGACACTTCTGTCTTAAGGGGTTTGTCTGTCTTTGAATTCCGTTGCACCCATTAATTAGCACCTTCCTTCTGCTTTAAAAAAGCTTCTTTTTGCTCGTCTTGTCATCTTTGGTCGTCTTTGGTCACTTGTGTGCACACAACAAATCTTCTGCATGTCTTCCAAAGACGTGAAGGCTCGCACGAGGATTTCTTGCTGTTGTCAACTCCTCGGGCCGGAGGTGCTGCCGCTTGGAGCGGGAGGCTTTCGCTTAAACACCACATTTTGCTGCCACTGGCAACAAAAAGATGGCATGGCCCATTTCAAACGCTAAGGAGATACCACGGCCTTCAGAACGAGCAGCCTCTCCTGGCTGTATGATGCCTGCCTCAGCTCTCATTTTTAAAGTGGTCAAAAAGCTCCCCTCATCGTATCGTGCTTCTCAGCGTGAAGATTCAATTCTTTTTGAAGCTATAGAAAATGCTAGTGATGGGCTGCTCAGAAAAGTCCAAGAACAAGTTAGTCCAAGAGGCTTCGGGGCAATACAGTGGGCCTGGGGACCAATCACTCTGGAGAACAAAGAGGAGAAAAAAAAAAAATATATATATATAAGGTAACAGCTCAGTAAACATTCATCTGTCTATGTGCTGAAAAATGTGCAAGCTCTCTGTAGATCAGAATATGATTATGTAGGTGAGCACAAGGGAATTCAATTAAAGCTGACCAAATGCTTAATTGCTTTATTTTGTAGTCTTGTTAATCTTCCTTCAAAGTAGGCTCTGTGTGTAATATATTGTAGTTTAACCTTGTTATGACTGTGGGTTTTGTCATTTTTTCCAGGCTTATAAGAAAAAAAAAAAGAAAAAAAAAAAGAGTTACAGTGTTTGTTATTATTAAAAAGACTAAGTTAGTGTTTTTTGCTGTGCTACATTATTTTCTTGAGCCTATTTACATATCTTAATTGGCATGCAAGTGCTTTCCAAATCCAGATAAGTAGTGTTGAACTGTGAATTGCAAAGTCCAGTGCTTTTTAGATTGATGGGTGGAGACTCTGCTGTTGTTCACAAAGGCTCACTGAAAATTCTGCATTGTGGGCCTAAAAAACTCTAACTTCTGCCAGTGTAGAAAGGTAATCCCAGGTATTTGTAGGCTGTAGTATTCTGTGATAAATGGAGAAAGTACGTGAAATATGATAGATGAGAGTGTGAATAATCCACTCTTATTGCATTGGGAAAAGTTGGGAAAAAAAATTTAAAATAACTTATTTTTAGTCTTTTTTATTAATTGTAGTACTGACCTATTTTTTATATAATCTTAGAGACTGTAATCTGAAGACCATTCTCTGATTCCTTGTAAATCAGTGCACATTACTGTGTAATAGCAGTCTATTTAATTCAGCAAGGCTTTTTCTGTAGTAGTAATAGGGAATTCCTCACAAGGATTTAGTGATAATCCTGTTAATATTTCATTGTCTGTGCAATTACAAGGATGTATATAGATATCCTTGTGTGATGTTTATATTGTCGGTAGGGGGGGGAAAAAAAAAGTAACTTTACAAGAAATTCTAATTGCTCTTCACTCGAGGAAAATTATCCTTAAGAAGAAAGTACATTATAACAATTCATCATATTTCTTCATTACATCTAGCCTAACAAGCTGCTGCATGGAGAGCTTTCAGTAATCGATAGCAATCCCTTCCAAACTTCACTCTGGAGTTGCACGTGCACAAATCGTTTGATGGGGGCTTTGCAGTGGGACTTTGTGTCTTTTCTACTTCATTTTGAGATTGCTTTGTTGTCTCCTGAGGAAGGCCGCAGGTTAATCTAGAATTTACAAGGTCTATGTAGTAATTTGGATACTTAGTATAAAAATAATGTAGGAGGAGAGTACTGACCCCAGACCTTCTCCCTTCCAGTAGCTCCAGCAATGAGGGGCTGCTGTGGTCGTTATCCTCTGTGCGGGGATGGATGTGAATTTGCGAAGCACAGAAGTTAACGTAACACACTGGGATACATTTAGGGTGCACGGCGTACAAAATAGCATTATTTCTTTCAGTCCTTTTTGGGAGAATATGTATTAACTTGTGTGTTCGATTGAACAGAATTCCCTATCGGCTCAGCTTTTCCAGAATACAGCCGCCTGTTAAATATAAGTGAATTTATACACCCAGAAATCGGGTCTGTTGGAACTTGCACAGCAGAAATGGGCCCCAGATGTTACAGTTATGTAAGGGCCTAATCTAAAGCCAACTGAAGAGAGCCTTGTGGGCTTCAGATCACGCCAATAAGAACGTTTTCAGGAGAATTAACATCAAAGGAGATTGCGGTAAGCTAGCATTGTCTGTAGCTATTGTAAGTACAAAATCAAAATGTATGGATGGAGAGGAGGGCCTTATTCACTGTGGCCAAAGTTAAATTTGTATTTTGAAGAGGAAAAATGTGACATGAAATAAAAAAAAAAAAAGAGACCATGTAAATGTTAAGCACAACTGTATCTCAAAGCTGTCATTTTTTCTGTTTACTTGAGTAAGCGTTTGTGTGGGGGTGGTTAATTATTAATGTTTCCAGTGTGAGATACTTGTTTTGAAATAGATGCCTTTTCTACTTTTAAACTGCTACAGCATTAGATTGCATAGCTATTGCTATGCATTACCAAATAGAAATTCAACTCACGGAGGGAGTTAGGCCCTCGGTGGGTTATCTCATCATGCTTCACAGTGTGGTCTGGCTGGTGGAGGCTTGTTGCCCCACCACTACTGACATCTTGCAGTAGGGCAGCATCAAGTAAAGGTAGGAGTATGTTTAGACTGGTGGAATTCCACATTTCATTTCCATTAAATTGATTTTTGGCAAAGCAACGTGTACTTGGAAGTCAGGAAAATCAGCATCCACGAAGATGTGATAGTTTTCTCTCGCAGGCGACTGTTGCCCTCTCTCAGGAGCAACACGTCATAAGACAAATTCCTCAAGTTAGCTGCTCAAAAATGAGGCATGTGAAGGTGCAGTTCTTGGAAAGCCAGATACTCTTGGGGTGCATTTTTACTGTAAAACATAGCTGTGAACCTCTTTCTCCCAGTAGATACTGAACCAAGTCAACTTGACCTTATTAAAAAAATAATAAATAATCTTCTCTCTGTATTATAACCCGTAACCCTGCTGGCTTGAATACTCACCTGTTTCAAACCTTTAAGCCTATTTTGCAATATTGGGGTATTACAGAATTTTTTCTTGTATTCTGTACCGAATTTTTCATCTTAAACCCTCTCCCGCTTCTAGAAAATGGTTGACTCTCCATTGGCCACAGAGAGAAAAACGAGGTTGACTGTATCTCTGATAGTAAAGAAACTTTTATTTGGAGGCGGGAGATGCTGTTTGTGTCCCTCACTCCAAGCGGGCAGAGTGTCCTTGGGAAGCGGTGGGCTGTCCTACAGCTCAGCTCCCACCGTGCTGGGTGGGCAGCTGGGTTCTGGGCTTTTTTTCCAAGTATCAACCAGCCGTTCTCCAGCATCTCACCTGGGACTCTGCTACCTCAGCGGCCCTATTCACTTAGTTTGCAAAACACCCAGCGGAATGGCCCTTTGGTAAAGGTCTAAAAGGGAATGATGAACCTTAGAAACCTTCATGAACTTTGGGATGGGCTAAGAGCTGAGCGGTCTCCTGCCAACAGGATTTGGCGGGTTTGCATATTTACTGTGGAAAATGCAGCAATTCAGGAAATGTGAGTTTGAGTCTGTTTGCTACTGAATTGTTGACTGTACGTGAGCTTTGACTAATTTATCATCTGTCTTCTCAACAAAAATGTTGTAGATGTCAAAATTCATATATATCATCTTTGCGTAGGAATATACAGTGTTCTGCTGTCTTGTTGTGTTAAATAAATGAGGGATTTTAATACCTTGATGTCTTTGGGGGAGACTCTGTCTTCCAAAAGGGGAAAGGAAACTCTTCTAAAGTTGACTCCTACCAGGTGAGAAGAGCTGGTAATGTATGTAACTTACATCAATGGCAAATGGATAAATATTCACCTTCACATAGGGAAAGGGGACAGCTTGGACCATACTTAACCTGAGGTCTTTGTATGAGATAACTGGATACCTTAAGAGTTGGCTGAGTTAACCCAGAAACATGAAGTCATCTTTTGAGATATTGTGTAAGACTGATGAGGTGCTTGATGACTGAATAAAAGCAAATGTGATGTCTCAGATAACTAAAGAAAAACAAATGCATTATCTGCCTTTAAAATGGGAAGGAAAGGAGAGACAGAAGAATTCTCCTCTCTGTGTGTGTGTATATATATATTAGATTTAGACACATGGATTTACAAGTTGCCATGCATTACCTGTTCATGCATTTATCCATCAGCAGATGCCAGATAACATAATCCATAATGAGGCAGAATTACGATAAATTGCCTTAATTTGTTTGCCATATGCTAAGCATGCCCACATGTCCACATATAGATCAGCTGATGCACAATAACTTGCTGATGAGAAAAATTAGTCATATGTCTAAGCTTTTATTACTTCTGAGTTATTGTCTGTTGTGGTCTCTAACGACTCATTTTGGATCTGGTTTGTCAACAAGAGCTTTTTTAGACAGACATCCATTTTCAATTTGGGATGGAAAGAAGCAGAGTCCAGGTACCTTGCTTTGTTAAATGAAAAGACAAAACCAAAAAAACCCTTAAACATTCACAGGCTTCTGTTTTCTCGTGTGGTTAATGCCATTTATAGTCCAAACACAGTAAAATTTCATAAGATTGTGTTTAAAATTGATTGAGACTTCCAATGAAAACACTGTGTAAATATAGAGTATTAAGATTTAATATTAAAGTTACTTCTCCGTTAATGCTATACAGGATTAAAGAATGAATGGAAATAGTTATCATTGGAAGAATTGTGCTTGCGTTCCTGTTCTCTTAATAAAGACCTTATATTTTTCCGTACATGACTGAAGGTTACTCACTTTTGTTCGAAGGCACCTTAATTAATTTGACAGGTTACACACAGCGGGCAGCTTTTACTAGACCTTGGACTGCTTGGGTGACAGTTCACACTCTTGGGCAACAAGAAGTCATCTAGCATTTACTACGTACTAGTGCTGTGACTGCTGTTCCAAAGTTTAAAAAAAAAAAAAAACAAAACAGAAAGAAAGATGCTGTTTCTATTCTATGACTAGAAGATTTAGGGAGCTTTTGAAACTTTGTGATCAGTACGAAGGAATTTCTCTATTGCCATTTCTGCAGTTTAGTCATCTCACTACTATATTTTCTAGTACAAAGTTCGTTTATTTCAATATTGTGATGCCAAAATTTGCCATGATGACAGCCTGGTCTTGCAAGCTGAGTTTCAGCATTCTGTAAAATCTGCTGAAGGGCAGAAAATAACCCTCTGGAATCAGAGCTGCGCTGTCCTAATTGCAATATTCCAGCTGGAACTGTGATTGTATATTCTTCAGAGAATTTCTGATTTGCCCCAAGGTATTTGTGTCCCACAGCATGTGTTAAACTTTTTAAGGATGATAATTTTGCCAAAAAGCTAGCTCAGTAATTGTACTGTAAAAAAAAAATAAAAATCACTTTATTAATATAGTATTGCATCAGAAATTGCTATACTTCTCACAGCAATCGAAAATTGTATTCGCTGAAGTTTTACAGTTTGCTTCCACTGAAAACAGTAGTTTTTTCAACATTTCCAGTTTAATAATGCATCCTAAAAGTGCCTTGTGGAAGTCAAAATAAATTATACAAGAGGTTGTCAATGTTCTGGGTATTTTTCTTTCCTGGATTTATTTCAGGTAAATAGAAATATCTGTTTCTTGAGAAATAAATATTTGGTGATCATCAAAAACTTATGCAAGGTTTCTACCTATTTAATTCTATTTGGCATCTGAACTGAACCTAAAATGAATATTGATTTCTGAAACAGTGGTAAAATTCTAACAATTCTGCATTCCCAGCGTCCCTTGGAGGGGAAAAAAAAAAAAAAAAAAGAGGAAACCTGATCACGTATAAACCAGAAGTTCCTTCTAGTTTCAATGAGTTAGAATAGTTAGCAATATGGTACGCAGCTAATACAAATAAGAAATCCCGTTTTAAGTGATGGGGCAGGGTAGGGGAGAACTCTGGATTGACCTTGGTACGCCTTAAAAGTGTAGAAACCAGTTTATATAAATGGAAGCCAGTCTGAAGTCTTTATTTAAAAATAAATAAACGAATCTGTTTTGCTTCTTGTTGTGAAACACGTAGGTGGGATCTGCCCTTCCCTCTCTCAGTACCGTTGACTTTGCAGCCTGTGAGAGTTTGGCCTTTGGAAGCAGGCAGTGTTTTAAGCTCTCACAGGCTGGAGTTTTGACTTTACGGGGCTCCGCTTGCTCAGCGTGCCCGTTAAAGACCAGTCTCAAGGCGTAAGCAGAGGAGAAGATGGCCTTGCTCCCTGAGCAGCTGGAGCCAGAAAAAAGCCTTTGTGCTTGTTGCTGCTCTCAGGAGTCGCTGCCTCATCACCCATCGTCTCAGAAAGTGCTTCTCCGCAGCTCTTTCTCTGTTCGTGCCATCCCTTGCCTGTTGCCGCCTGCTCCTTCCTTCCCTTGATTGCACCTCCAGAAGCCTCTGACCCATGCGGACGTGTATTCTTCATTCTTCTTATTTACGTTTAATCTATGCTCTTCTTTTAAGCCAGTTGACCCTAATCTTGCAAACTCTTAAACTCATTAGGGTCAATGATACTACGCATGTGAATTTTCCTGATGATTTCAGTGGACTGGAAAATGCGTGGAAGTGCTGCCGTGCTGATGTGGCTAGTGAGTTTGTTTTTAGGGAGGCAGTTTTTATAAAGAACCACGATTAAGGTTCATTTGAATGCATCTTCTCCCGTAATACATCTTCTACCTTAATTATCGCCAAGCATAATTTTTCTTTTACGGGGGGGGATTTCCAACCTAAATTGAGATTTCCATCTTGAAATTGCAGTGCCTAATATCTCTATTCAGGAAGGGGGGAAAAAAAAATAAAAAAAAGGAAAGGATAAAGTCTGTATCCACTGACATCAAGAAATCGATTCTCCAGTGTTCGTCTTCAGACGGTGATTTGTTGGTGGTTGTCGGTGACTTCTTGGTGATTTGTTTCTGGCCGAAGGGCCAGGTGTTGGATGTTAACGGGAGGCCGCGTGTGCTGCGAGGCGTGCGGCTGGGATTAATCAAATGTTATGTTACTCCAGCAAGTGTGCCGGCTGCCTTCCTGCGGCGGCTGACGTCACCGGGAGCGCGGAGCCCTCCCACTCCTCCTTGCTAATTGATGGTGACGGGCTCTCTGCTGAGCTGTAACCCAACAGAGGGACTGAGTCACATCGAGGGCTGAGAGAAGTCGCCGGCAAACAGTATCGCTCCCTATAGACAAGCGCCGGGCCTCGGGACGGACAAGCATTCCTAGCAATGGTTCCCGCGGGATGATTTGCTGAAGTTTTCGCCGTGCGTCGGAGGTCTGGCTCCCGTCGGAAGCGTCGCTGCTGCTGGAAGGGCTGGCCCGCTTGGAGCGAGGCTGACATGCTTGACAGACGCCTGATGTCTCCTCAAACGAAGCCCAGCGCTCCTGGGGTAAGCGTGTGTGGAAGGAGCGCGGGCCAGATGCTCCGGAGCACTTTAATTTTACAATGCGATGTCAGGGCTGGCTCGCGAGTTAACTTAATTGCGGTTAAACCGTTTCGTTTTGCTCTCCGCTGGCCAAGCTCAGGTGTTGTTGAAAAACGTGCACAGCCTTCTTCGTGGAAGTCCAGATTATACTTTTGAGCCTCCTTTTTAAAAACGTGCTAGCTCGCTGACACCTTGAAAGCCTGCGAAAGCTGGAGCTGAGGGGCAGGGAGAGCACTCACAGGGGGCTGTTGCCCAGAGAGCTTCTCCCGACAAGCCTATTAAAACAGCTAAAATGAGGTAGCTTGCTGTTCGCTCTGTGTTTGGGTTTGGTTTTTTTTTTTTGCAGATTGTGCTAAATGATTGTTTTCTCCTCAATTTGAGAGCAATGGGAGTCTCTGCTGGCAGTAGTTTGAAGTACATTCTCTTTCCAGACACAAGTGTTACGCTCCGTGGTGTCCTTGGGTTGGATGGGGTTGTAACACGCTCCTGAGGTTTGGGTTGGCAGCGTTTGGCCGGGGGCCTGTACCCCGGGGCAGGGACTCAGAGTAGCAGGTATCCCACTACAGCTGTGCTGGTGAAATAAAACACAGATAGATTACAAATGTATATATTTTTGAAGTTGTAATTGGATGTGCTTTGTTTTCTTTTTTACACTTAGAAGACAAAGGACGGAGATTAAAAAAAAAAAAAGTAACATAGGCATAAACTTAAGCCAAATGTTTGCCTTAAACTTACTGCTTTCTATAACTTTTATGAGAGATTTGAATATAGTAGCAGTAGAAGTGTGTCAGAGGCATGAGAGTGGCTTTCCAGAGTTATTCTGAGAAAGCCCATGGATGGTGTCTTGTGTAACGGCTGCTCCACAGCTTTCCTCTAGAAGGAAATCAGATTTGGATCATTCCTATTCCTGGATTATTTGGGGATGTCCACAAAGGAGTAGTTATTGCTAACATCTGTTCTGTTCCTTCTCTTCTGGTCAATTTTTCTTTACTGAAATTAGAACGTTCTCCTATCACATGTTTGGGGGGGGAATGGTGCAACAGTGGGCCTTACAGGAGGCGTGAAGTCTGAAGTTACACAACTGCCAGAGACAACTCCACGGGATGTGTTCTCAGCACGGACGCTCAGAACAGCAGGGATCAGCTACTGGGAGAATCACAGAATCATTTAGGTTAGAAAAGACCCTTAAGATCATCGAGTCCATCCATAGCTATGCTGCCTTTAGCATTTTTTTTCTTAAGCAATTAATATAATTAAAAGCTTAAGGCTTAACGTTTTAATATATATCTTTTCCAAGCAGTTCTTAAGAGTTCTGATGAATTAACGTGTATTGGAATTCTCTGACAATCCCAATACAATTATAAATGGGGAAAAATTGGAGAATAACCTTTTTGGTGAGAAAAGGGTGTGAAAGAAAAAAAAACCCCAAACAATCATTTGGAAATATACTGTTTTCCTAAACAGAAGCTATCTGATGTTAGAAATTAGCTCAAATAATGTCCACGTTCCTGTGCAACATTTTCATCTTGGTGTCTACTGGTTGTCAAATAATGTCATCAAGGGGAAGGTGAGTTTGATTCATCTGGGCTATAGAGTAAAACAAGGCTTTAACGTCGCATCACACCGTTAAGAGGTCCAAAGAAGTCCAAGCTCTATTTGGCACAGTCATAGAGGTCCTGGTGGACAGAGGAAGCAGTTACTGTTTGAGAGGGTAGGGGAGCGGCGCTGTGGGTGGACAGCCCTTCTGGACTGAGACGCAGCACCAAAGCAGGACAGGTGAAGTGAAACATAGGCAGAAAGGGATAAAATTTGGCTGAAGGGATTCAGCCATGTGTATTGGGAGGAGGAACTTCTTTACTTTGAGGGTGGCAGAGCACTGGAATAGACTGCTCAGGGAGGTGGCGGAGTGTCCTTGTCTGAAGACGTTCAAAGCCCGTTTTTGGACACGTTCCTGTGCAACCTGCTCTGGGTGGACCTGCTCTGGCAGGGGGTTGGAGTAAATGATCTCCAGAGGTCCCTTCCAACCCCATGTGATCCTGTGATTATGCGGATTTCTGAACATTTGGTCAACCCTTCAATCAACCCAATGGTTGATGACCTTTCTCTTCATGTTTCCTCAGTTTCTGTCCTAGTTCCTATCTGTGTCATGAGGGGAAGAGACTATTTAGCTTTGTTATTTTGGGTGTAGTCACTTCTTGTTTGGAAGCATTTTAAAGGGAGCTGTGCTTGCAAATTAGCTTGGTTTTAGCTGTCAAACATTATCTAATTGAAAAAGGAGTTGTTTAGATGGCTGAGAGGAATGTAATGGGAAGACCTGGAAGATTAAAGAAGAGATACAGCTTGAGAACTCTCTCATATTTCTTGGCATGTATAATTAAGTAAATTGACTATTGATAATAGTCTCTTAATGATAGATGTTGCATCAAAAGTGGATACAAATTGTGCAATTGGACAGAAATTCAGATAACATTTGAAGGGGTACTTTTTTCTGAATTGCCGTATTTTAGGGTGTCCCTTCTAACAAGGTGACCCCTGAGGTATTCAAATAAATTAAAACATTACAGGAGGATGAAATAAAATAATACATTTTGCATAACCACTGGCATGTTTTCACCACCAGTACAGTTCCTGTGACATAGAAATTCTTCAGTACAGAAACTTCTGTAACTGCCAGAAAGTGTAAGCACGTCGGGCGCGATAACTCCTTGCGGTCCCCTTTTTGTCCTTACCTACCCCATTCTGCAGAGAAGTGACATTGCCACTTTGCCCGGATTTTCCTGTATTTATGTTTTTAACATCAGCGGAATATATAATTCCTGCTGCTATTTTTTTAAATTCAGTTTTCAAATTGCAAGTAACCAGCCTTTGAATTCATAAAATGGGAAGGATGTGTTCTGCTCTTTGCTTGCCAGGACGGGAGTGTAGCGTAAAAAGGGTGTAGAAGGAGGTAAAGTGCCTTGAAACGTCGTTGCATTGAGATACCCCTTCTGTAGGCTGTTAGACCACTGGGCTGCTCTATTTTAAAGTGACTTTTTGTGATGGGCCAAAATACGGAAAACGTCTTTAATGGTGAAAATAGGTTTTTCTATTTATGTACTTTCTATTTACGAAGATGTGACTTTTGCATTTTTATTTTATTTTTTTTTATTAATGATCCCCAAAGTCCTTAGTTATAAGTACAATATTTGCAAATTTTCATGCACCCCTGGTGATGCGTGTACACCGCGGGAAAGCCTGGGGTTGTTTTTGTTGCATTTGCAACAGGTTAATGGCAGCAGCCGGTGTTCTGTGAAGAAGATAGCTTGGAAATTCTCCATACTGACTGGAGAGTCAGTGTGGCACGATACTTGCCACACTGGTGATCGGTGTGTCCGAATGTTTACACTGCTGCTCACGCCGTCGGCTCACATTCAAACAAGCTGCTGAGTATTAAAGCGTATGGGCAGTCTTTGTGTAACAGCTCTGATTTTTAGATTGGTTTCCCAAGACAAGATTTATGCAATCCCACTTTCCATCTGTTAGTTGTGCTTCTCGGTAACTTCAGTCCCATGGCCGACTTAAATCAGTCTCGCAGAGGTCTGAGAAGTACCGAGTGCTTGTAACAGACCTTCCCGGGGGCTGGACGTGGCTGTTAAAACCATTTGCTGGACATGCCCCTGTGTGAGAGCCAAGGCACTTTCTGGGCTCCTCCGGCATCCAAGAGACAGCATCCAGCCAGCCGATGAGCACGACTTTCACCCCAGAGTGGCCGAAAAAAGTGCCGCCTCTTATTCAACCAGCAGCTCGTGGAAAGGGAAGGAGACTTTGGGGAGGGGAACTGAGGGTACGGAGCATGTGGTGTGTAGGGAAGATGGGCGAGAGCTGAAGGTATTGTGGAGGTGTGTGTGGGAAACCAGGCTTCATTACTTCTGCTCTCCACAAAACAACTTGTTTTTCTTCAGCTTGTCATTAATTATACATTGCATTTTGCAGTGTTTTAATGGATATAAATTTCTATTTTTTTCTGAATGTTTTGAGGCTGCCGAAAGGATGCTGACAGATTGACAATTTAGAATAGTCATCCCTTATAAACTATGAGCTGGTTAGTCAATGGTATCGGTAGAATATTAGCAGCAGAAAAAAATACCATTTTAAAGCTCTACTAGCAATTCTAGGTATAAAGGCTAAATTTCGCTTTGAGTAGGCTCCTGCTGATCAAAGGATGTCAGTAGCAGCCTGGGTTACAGCCGCGATAGCTGTAACGTGACAGTGCCTTCTCCGTTCCGCAAAGGTCTCAGTCAGGTGTGCGTCACTGTTTCTGTGCAATTCAGCACGGTCTTGTGAGCGTGCACTTCAGCAGGGCAGAGTTTCTTGGAAAATTTGCACGACCCAGCCATGCTTGGGCTTCACGTTTTCCCCTCTTAGTAAGAGCCTTATGATCGGAGGCTGGGACTGGATGACCTTTTAAGGTCCTTTCAACCCAAACTAGTCTATGATTCTGTGATTTTGCTTACTTATTTAAGCACCATTTGGGGACTGTTTTTTATTTGAAGGTTTCTGGTTGGGCTTTTTTTGTGTGTCACATTCACATACACTTTATCATTATATGATAATAAAACATGCATATCTTTCTTGCCTTCTAATAATGTAACAATGAAACCAGTATTTTCCAATCATGGTACTCTATTCAAATCAGAGTAATCTCTTCAGTGTTTGCTCGCTAGAAACTAGTAAATGAATGTATGTAAGGCATTGGAAAAAGTAACGTTTGAACTTTTTAAATACTGCTTTTCAGCAATATTTCCAGTTCTGCTTGGAAACAGGGTCACTTTGGAGTGTAAGAAACAGCTTAATAGCTTATGCTATGGTGGAATGCTAGAAAAGTCATTTTCAAGCTAAACACTTTGATAACTTTCTGCCAAATTCAAAGTAAATCAGTCAGTTCCCAGAACATCATAATATTTTCTGGCCCGAGTACTTTCTGTCAAGAAAATGTGATCGGCTTCTATTGCTGTGCTGTCACATGGGTCGCCCAGCTTCATTAGAATCTGTGTAGACTGAAACAAAGCAACTAGCGTCGTAATGGCAGAAGTCTTTCATTTTTGGAGAAGCTTAAGGTGTCTGAACTAAACTGCTTGAGACAATCATTCCCTTCTTAAATTTTAAAAGCAACTTTCTGCATTGATGCTGGTTTAGTGTAAATCCATGATTCCCTTCATGGCATGCACAGCACGACATATAGGGTTCAGTTTTATGAATTTAGGAGAGCAGAGATTGTTGCATCTTGGAATTAAAAATACTGTGTTTTTCTAAGTCACTACCATATTAAGATAAACAATTATTGATTTGATCAGAAGCCTTATACTATTGACTTTTTTCATTGTAGTAAATGGATTGTCTAGTATTTTTATTTTGTAATTAGGAGGAGTTTCTCGGTGACTTCAGAAATCCTCACCCAACTCACCTCAGTATTACGGATTTGAACCTGAAAAAGGTATCTGGGGGGTGACTGCTGAAATCACACGAGCAGGTTCACCTTTAAAACTCTTAACGGGGATGTAGAAAACGCCGGGGTGCCTTCCTTGGAGTGTCAGAGCCAGACGGAGAAGGCGAGGAGCCTGACACAGAAATGCCGTTTGAGGTGTGCTCTTTGGTTTGATGCAGGAGCTTTTCCATGTTGTCGGCGCCGGGGAGCCAGGCTGCTCAGAGCATTCCTTTCATGGACACTGATTGGGAACCGTAGCAAAAGGAAGAGGAAAAAAAAAATGTGTCAAACGGGAAAATGTAATGAAAAATCACCGTTTTACACCAATCTGGGAAAATATAACTTGGAAAAATATGTATCATTTAAGTGTAGGAGAGGGAAGACCTTTCCACCCTGCCCTAAGTATTCACGTTTTTACTCTCTGCTGACAAGATTCCGTTAATTTGAGTGGACAGGGAAGATTTAGTGTCTTACCTTCATGCTGCACCTCAGCAGGGCAGTTCTGAAGCGGCACACGCTGCGGTAGCTCTCTGTACGTATTTCAGCCATTACCTTGCAGACCACCAACTCCGCTTCGCCAACAAACTGGTTCTTCTGACACTTGTGTGTTTTCGCCACGGCACAGTGAGAGTCATCAGCCAGGGTTACACATCTGGCTCCCTGCTCGTTAAACTGAATTATGTTTCTGCAGTGCCAGGGTGACACCCCTCCTCACACAGGAGAGAGGCCATTCCCACGGCACACGCGCTGCCTAAATTAGGCTTAATTCCTATTGTGAGCTCTGAAGTGGGTCTGAAGTGATAGGTAGTCCTTTCTGCAGAGACAAGTTTTCCAACTTTGACATTTCGCCAGAACTCATTTCACTGGAGCTCTTGTTAAATTGTACAAGCCGGTCCTCACCAAAAATTAAACATAATCAATAAAGCTTTTAGGATTGCCGAAAATGCAAGCATCGGAAATATTAGAGGTTTCAAACACAGCAAAAATGAAAGATGGGAACTGAAATTTGAAGAAGTGCTGAGGCCAAAGAAAGCACAGAATTTGGTCAGAATATATAACTTAAAGTGATGGAATTGTGGAATGATGGCTTGTGCCAAAAACGCATAAACGAAGGCAAAGTGTGCCAAAATGCCTCCTGTGGCCTCCTGAGAACAGAATTTGGATATATCAATAGCTCAAGTTTTACAAACACTTTTATGAATGCAATTTTGAGATATGGTTGGACTCGGTACATGAATTATTGCCTGATTTTAAAAACGAAAACAGTTTTAAAGGACCAAGGGCTCGAACCTCTCCTCTGTGAAGTAGCAGCTGGTGAGCCAATGTCCCGAGGATGGGACTTGCACAGCAGTAGTACCCAGAGGACAACCTGTAACTCAAGCAGTTTTCAGGACACGGGGGTAGCTAGCAGCGGTTAATGTCCCTGGTAGTTCGTGGTAGCTCCTGGGCACAGCTACAAGCCAAAGTTACCCCTCAGTCACCGGCCCCAGGAGATCATCGTCTGGTGATCATCGAGCTGCTGGTGGCACTGGAAACCTTTCCGTGCACCCAGGAGCAGACACGCGCGGAGCGCGAGGCTTTATGAGCCTTTCACTGAAATGAAATCCCGGTGTTTATTTAATGTGGCATTCAGTGTAGCAACAGGTAGTGATGGCATTGTTGAGTTAAATTAGTAATTTTTCAGTGGAAAGCTGTATTTTTTAAGGAACTGTAGCCACCACAGGCTGTTTTTCCAGGGTTGTGTAAGTTTTATGTATTTTGCTTCAAGATCTTAGCGTTATCTGTGCAGATTGGTTCTATTACTGGTGTCCTTGTGCTCACAAGCATATGCGTTTCCCTTCTTGCGATTAAAATGTATAGCAAACCAAACATTATCTCTGTTTTAATCTTCAGGGTATTCTTTCTTTTAAATGTGGTTGTCGACAACATTATTTTTTCCAACCGCTTAAAGCTCTGGCGGAGTTTACAGCTGTTCCAGAAGGGTTTGGCTGCACGTTCATTGGTGGGGGCGTCCTTGGCCAGCAGCGGCACGTTGAGCGCTTGGCGTGTTCTTTCTGTCTCTATCCCCATTCTCTGTGCTCCGGTGCTGTAAGGCTACAAGAAGACAGTGTTCCCTGTGACTCTGCATCACGTTTAAAAAATAAAAATAATAAAAAAAAATCTTGCCCCCGCATGGGAACGATCACCTGTGGGCAGATCTTCCAACTTTTCAGTATCTATAGCACCTCTCCAACGTCCGAGTGATGCAGAGGACCCGTAATACAACAGGTATTTGAACTACGGATACGTGATTCAAACTGTTTCAAACCTTTGCTGTGTTCCTGACTCTCATTGTGAGTTGGGTTAAATGGTTTAACATCTGACTGCGGGAAGACTGGGAGCTTGTTATTTCTGTGACGCTGTGAGAACATACTCCTGTTATCTGTCAGCGCAGGAGGAGATAGCATGTGCCCCGAACGTAGGTACGTTTGCAAGTTGAGAAGTTTAGTCTGCTGTTAATGTTATCACTGCTGTATCCTAAAATAGAAAACTGCAGGCAGATTGGATTGTGTTAGAGAATGGTAACCATAATAACCAATAACAATCTGCAAATGATAAGCAGCTTTAGTGTTTAAAAATAAAATTTAAAATAGCATTCCAGTAGTTCCATGGGCATACTTTTAGATTTGATTTTATTATACAGTCATTTTAAGCTTGCTTTTGAGATTTAAGATGTGACATTAATCTTAAGGAATCGTTTCATTAGTGCATCTTGAATTGGTTGACATTGGTTTATTATATACCTAAATTAAATCTCATCGAATAAAATTTTATTCATCAACCCTCTTTCAGATATACACCATGTGTAAGGAGAATTACAAACATCATACAAGATGCATGAATTTTCTGTAAGGAAGTGGACTTTGATTTTATGCCTAGATGTAAAGCCAATACATTCAGAAAAGAAATACAAAGTCTGCTGGGGATGAACGCAGAGCATCTTGATGGTTCGGAATCTGCACCATGTCCTGGGATGCTGCCCAACACTTCTGCAGATACTAAAAGGAAAAACAAACAAACCAACCAACCAACCCCCTTTTAACTCGACCCAAAGGCTATTTTTGGGGGGAGGTGCTTTAAAAAAGAAAGGAAGGTGTCATTCAGAAGAAGTGAAGGAGGAGGTCCAAATCGTGTCCTGGCCCCTCCATTCCCCTCGTTCCCTTCCCCCAACATAAGGATAGGGGTGTTTAGCAGGAGTCTGGGGGACTCGAACTGAATGCCTTACTTGGGGTGAAAGCACGGGAGCAGCATGGTGCTGGGGTCAAGCTGTTCACTCTTCGGGGTTAACTTGTTTTCACTCCCCCCTGCTGAGGCAGTCCTAGCAAGTTTTCATAAAATACTTGGATGTTTATTAGATCACAGGGTCTTATTCCCCGGTTGTTCTTAACTGACGAGACTCTGCGCTTACCCCACCATGCTGTATTCAGGGAGTAGCAATGGCAACGAGAACAATTGGAAAAGGCCCATCCTTCAGAATGTCCTGATCATAGAATCATTCAGGTTGGAAAAGACCCTTGGGATCATCAAGTCCAACCATCAACCCCACTCTACAAAGTTCTTCCCTACACCATATCCCCCAACACCACATCTAAATGACTCTTAAACTCATCCAAGGATGGTG
>JAOXJK010000012.1:21097635-21111664 GCA_025774025.1 Xenus cinereus | reverse complement strand
CCCCATCCAGCCTGGCCTTGAACCCCTCCAGGGATGGGGCAGCCACAGCTTCTCTGGGCAACCTGTCCCACTGTCTCACCACCCTCACAGCAAAGAATTTCTATGTATTTAAATATGTATTTATATGTATTTAAAGCAGCTGTTACATTTGAAATCATAAACTGTGGAGGACTTCACTGTATATACTTAACCTCAACATTTTTAACAAGTAAAAAAACCCAAACAAACAAACCGCCAAACCTTCCATTCATTATCTGAAGTAGATTAAAAATGGTACATTTGAAAACCAAGTAGTGATTGCACATACAGAGATAATTTGATAAAATGCAAGGAATATATTTTTTTTCCCTTCAAAATTCTCCATTGCTAACAGAATTTCATGCTAAATTTTCAAGGAAGTTATTTTTATGTATGCAGAAAATCTTAATGACTTGAACCAAAATCCCAGATAAAAATATACTGTAGATCTGGAACAGGGAATCTAAATTGACACTTTTAACTGAGCTGAGACAAATTGAGATGATGGTTGCCATGCTTTCCTTTAAATTCTTTCCTTTTCTAGTTGCTTTTCTTTCCTTGTTGTCATCCCAGATGTGGTTTCCATTTTTCCTTCTTTCAATTAAGCCTTTGTAATTTTGTGGCTGACCCAATCTTTGTCTTTCTCTGTGTGCTCTTGTATTGACATATAGCATTTTAGATTTTAAATCATTTTTCTGAGTTGTCTTTCTGCGATTTAAAATCCTTCCTTTTGTGATATCTGCAGTTGATTAATTAATTCAGTCAAAAAAACGATACCTGCATTTTTCCTGAAAACCTTCTATTTTTTACACTTCTGTCTCAGTTAACACCACGTTTCCGCTTGTTCTTACTAATAGCCCTGGTTTACCATTGCTAGGGGCTTAGACATATAATCAAGTTACCAGAGCTTTAAAAAGTTACCGTGAGTCAACCAAGTTGTGTTAATATCCATGTGTGCGCTGAGTCTGAGGCAAAAGTGAGATGATTCAAGTTCATGCAGCTTGCAATCATTTCCTTGCTGTATTTTTCTTCCTTTGACACCTGTCTCTGAGTGGTTTCACTGGCAACATCTTAGCTCTGTCATTGCTCTCGCTTTTCCTTACGGCTCAAAATCATCAATAATTTAATCCCCCCTTCCTCTAGATCCAATTAATTGTCTCGAAAAAATCAAATCCCGTTTTTCTTTAGTTTTGGGTGGGTTTTTTTTTGTTTTTCAGGTTCTCAATTTTGTTATTATATTGTTGACCAAGCATATTTTGAAAAGCTAGGAGACCTCCTTATATTCCTGCCATTGCCCTCTTCCTCAAAAGCACTTTCTGTTGTTTCATAAGTGGGAGAATCTCGCTGTCAGAATATAGAGCTACCAGATTATCCTCCTTCAGAGGCTTTCACAGAACTAATCTCTGCCATAATACATATAGAAAACTTACTTAAACAACAGCCCACCATGGTTATGCAAGGGATGAGTCATAATGCTGGGATCGAATATTTAAAAATGCTTTATTTTCTATTGCATTGCTACCTTGATCCCTTTCTTACTCCTTTTTTTTTTTTTTTCCTGCTCATATTCTCTCATCCCTTAGATTGCAAGTTCTTTTAAACAGGGTTTGTAATTCACTTTCTGACTGGACAGTTCTTAGTACAATAGGGTCTCAAGTAGTTTTCCCTCTTCGATGTTTTTTGCAGAAAAATGGTAAAACATAACACATCAGAGCATCTGTGATTCTGTCAGGACCAGAGGAAATGGTCTGAAGTTGTGGCAGGGGAGGTTTAGATTAGATATTAGGAAGAATGACTTCACTGAAGAGTCACCATGAAAAGCCTATCATTCCTCAATGTTATTTTTTTTTCATGTACCGTATTTCATAGCACACAAGAAGTGCTATCACATCACAAGGACATAATATACAATCTCCAATCATGTCCTAGCAGGAGGTGTGATCTCCCTCTTACTACTTCAACAAGATTAGAAGATAAGCAGTTGGCAATATCTCTGTATACATTCGGAATGTTGAAATGAATTGTCCCTCTTATTGGCACATTGAGGCCTGAGCTTTCCATATGCAAAGTATAAATTGAATGAAGACATAAGATATTTCTCCTCTTGGAGTTGAAATGCTCTTCAGCATTAAATGAATGAAGAGATGAAAAATACATCTAGGAGAAGAACCCAGTGTTGTAAATGAGAAGTTTATATATTATATGCAGTCACGTGTATTTTTTTTGTTCCTTGTAAAATCTTGGTGTATGTTTGCTTACTGCTTCGTGCCTTCATTTAATCAATAATAATGTGAAAAGACTCTATTGAAGGAACTTGTTTTGTCCTTCTAAGAAGAGAATTATTTCAGAAGTTTCAGTAATTTGTAAAGTTATCTGTCCTAATAATGCCCGATTCATAAGTGGATTACCTCGTTAAGAAGAAACTCATGGTACTCAGAGATCAATTTTATTTTTTATGAGGAAGACATAATGTAAAGGCCGTGACTGAATTTGCAAGTGTAATGATAGCTACGTTAACCCAGTGAGAATTTATTGCAGTAACAGACCAAACACATCAACAGATTTTACACTATGAATGTAACACTTCAGTCAAAGTCTGCACTTAAGCTCCAACTGTACTGACCAAAGTTAAGCGTGGGTACAGAAAATTAAGAAGAAAAATAAGAGAGGTAGAGGCACCACCTAATTTAACTAATGAGTTTCTACCTGCAAGTAAAGGAAAATAATAGAAAACCTCTTCTTACTTGAAGGATCCAGTCTCTTGAAGATGCAACACTTCTACAGTACTAAAGAAGATAAAACACGTATGGTCTTGAAGAAAAAGGAGCTCAAATATGGTCACATCTGACCAGTAACAGTGTGAAAAGTGTGGGTTCATATTATAAGAATACCTCATAGAAGCTACTGTAATATAATAAGCGCTAAGATAGTTGGTAAATATTTGTCAAGCATGTCATTAAAACAGGAAATTATTTTTCAAACACACTGGGTTTGTAAACCTGCCGAGTAAGGAGGAAAAGAAAAAAGAACAAATAGATGGGGTAATTATTAACATGACTTATCTCACTTTTATTAGACAGTTTCCCGTGAAAGATGAGGATTTGGGGGGCTACGGTAACCTATATTACGTACATATGTCACTGTAGCTCTTCCATATCATGGTGGAAGGAGATGGAGACCCGCAGAATCTTGGAAAGGCTGAATTTCGGACGCTCTTGGGAAAAGATCCATTCTATTCTCCAGAGCAACTCCAAAAAAATAGTGTATCCCAGGGTGATAATTTACTTTCCTTAGCTGTCAGGAATGGTTATCCACATCCACTTGGCCCTATTTTCCTTAATAGTCAAGGTATTTCCACTGTAGTTTCATCATCGTTTTTGTCTAAGTTTGAATATTTTTTTCCTCTGAAGGTGATTGAAAACATTCTTAGCTCGTGTAAAATCCTCAGTAGTTCATAAGGTGAATGAATTGTAGTTGTATGCACCCCTTTTTCCTGGGTTGCCCTGATGGCGGGCTTTGAATTTTTTTCTATATTTGAGAAGTGAAGAAGCTCCCAACTTCTGCTTTCCACCGAAAATTTATATGACCATGTCTGTCCCACTGGGGAAATAAATGTAATGTTGAGTTTGATTCATGCGATTTGTCAATATAATTAAAATAAATCGAATGATTATGATTTTTTGGATGTGTGTTGGGACTGTGGCCAACGCAAGCCACGACCAGCACTGTAAATGATCTCTCTGGCCTGGAAGATGAAATTCCAATTTTAGCAATTCCGGCTTGACCCAAAAGGCATCTTTCCCCCTTAGGGGAGATACAAATTATGGTTCTGTGCTTCGTGACTTCTTTTTTTTATGGGATGAGGACCAGTTGGGCAGCGTCCCTTCCGGACAGTAGGATGAACCATATCAAGAGTGATGCCATGCCAGTTGGTTATTGGAAAATACGATGCGTTCACCCGTGGAAGTGCTGTAGAAAGCTAACACCCACTCTGTCTGTTGTGTGATTGCCCTGTCAGGCTTAATAGCTGGTTTGTTTGTTTTCCTGTTATTTAAAGGTAGGGTTGCTTTGGAGCTGCTTTATAACAGCGTGCTTTGCTTGGCGGCAGGGTGGCACCGAGGAGCTGCAGCGCTGGTGGGAAGGGTTTGGAGGTGCCCTTTCTGAAGAAGGTTGAGTTGTGGGACCCTAGAGTGTCCCGGGGGCTGGGGCTCCGTGGAGGGGAAGGTTCCTCACAGTCTCAGCTTTCCTTAATGCTGTGCCAACGTAAGTGGTTTCGACCACAGGCCGCTGTTGGGTCAACCATAATGGGATTCAAACCCTACACCAAACTCCTGTCCACTCGTTGCTGCTCGTCTTCTCCCACCGTTTCCACTGGGGAGCTGTGTCCGAACTCGGGGCAAAGGGAAATTTTAAAGCATAGCCAAATTCGAAAGGCTCCAGGGAGGTTACAGGGCCTCTGGGAGCAGGCAAGGTATTTGTGAAAAACTAAAGCCATTTTCTTTTATTTTCTGCTCCTTTTGCTTTAGCTCAGTAGGCAATTTAGTTTGGGAAGATCGCTGCGACACAGCGGATGTATTTGGACTCCTGTAAGCAAAATATTCCTCTGAGAGTAATTTTCTTGCTGTCAGTTCAAAGACAGCTTATTAAACTCTACGCCGTAGCTTGTATGGGCTTCATGAAAGCAAAAAAAACCAAAAATAAAACATTTGGAAAGTTAAAATTTACCTTTATTTTAAACTGTCAGTTTGGTGACAGCTATTGTTTGCTCTGTTAGTGGTTAAATGTAGGCTGCTGCATCAGTGGTGATGGAGCAAGGTAGTTGTGACACAGACACCAGCCGTGGCAGGATTCGGTCCTTGCGGGGACGCGCAGACACGTGCCTGAGGGCTCTTCTCAGCTCTGGTCTCCAGCGCCTGTCGTTCTTGAAGTAGCTGGAAGCGTCTGTGGAAGCGCTGCCGCCAGCCACAGGCATCTTTCCCAACCAGGACGTCGCGCGTCTGCCAGTGAATCCTAAATGCCTGTTATTCCCATGTCGGTTTATGAAAGGCTGGAGGATATAGAAAGCGGAGAAGAATGTAGAAGCAGAATACAGAAATAATGAATTTCTGAGAATATAGAAAAACAGAGGCAGAATATAGAAATTCAGTGTTTTGTTTGGCTTTGGCCACATTAGGCTCTAATATTTCTGTTTTAAGCGCTGCAGTCATTCTTTGCTTCTTTCCCCTGCTGATGTCAGAACGAATATAAGCAGCGACTAGGGGGTTAAATTCCTGCTCAACAGGCATATTTTGGGATTTACGGGGCTCTTTTTTTTTTTTTTTTTGTGAGAGAGCTGAGAGTGGAGCTCCCTGCTTTGCGGCGGGGGGGGAAGCGCTGGGCGAGGGATGGGAGCGGGCGAGGGGAGACGTGGCTGGCAGCAGGGATACGTGACGGGAACGAGACGCCGTACCAGCTCTCCCGGTTTCGCAGGGACCTTGTGCTTTCCAGCTGTTTACCCTTGAGATGGAAAATGGCAATTTGGCATAGGCTAACAACCCGGCGTGATGCGAGCATCTGCGTAAAAGGCTTCACATATGGAGCATGCCCAGTGATGTGAACAGCCTGTTACCCCACCCCCAGCCAATCTAGGAAGAGATGAAATGAACTTTGCACTTGCAAATGTCACTGAATACATTTTGCACAGGATTTTAAAAGGTTCTCTTATAAGCACTATTTTTAACAGCCAAATCCGCCCCCCAAAACAGAACGGAAAAAGTCTTAGGTATTTTTCTGTGCTCGTTCTCAGCTTATGATCAATTGAAGCATCTCTCACAACATTTAAACATTTACCTGAAGCCTGGCTTATTTTACCTTTTTATCTTTCAAGTTGAGATTTTTTGCAGATGGTGTGGATATTATTTTTTTTTTGTTATTGGGATTTGCTTTTTCTTTTTTTTTTTTTTTTTTTCCTAATGGCACGAGAAAAATTTGAGAATTGAATTGCAGTAGAATACTTGGAAACAGTGAGGTTGCAAGCTTGAAAGGCAGAGGGAAGAGAAGGAAGGCTCTCGGAGCAGAGCATGGATAGGAAAGGAGCGGTGATTCTGCGGCGCTCAGTGTGCACATGTTTTATGAGATCAGTGCCGGGCGCTGCAGCTGCGGACAATAACTGAGCTGTCTGGCTAATGAAGGCCACCTGGATCAGGCTTCTGAAAAGAGCCAAAGGAGGACGTCTGAAGAATTCTGATATCTGTGTAAGCCCTATGTTTTCGTTATCGGTTATATATATTGCAGAGAGGGAGGGAAAAAAAAAAAAAAAAGACGGTGAGGAGAGGACAGTTGTTTTCATTCTGATTGAATTAGCAGGCTCTTATTTCGTATGCAGGGAGATGCAGAGGGAAAGCAGAGCTGTCATTATTTATAGAGCTGGTCTGGCATTGTGGCTGCTTCCATTGTGGTGATACGGGGACATGTGTTGAGTCCAGACGGATTTTATTAGTTGGAAGTTGATTTGTGGTCATTTGCATGTTTTGCTGAGGGGCAGAGATGGATACGAGCCATTTGCAGTTCCGATGGGGAAAGTGTGTCAGGTAAAGAGGGTGCCCTAAAATAAAAAATGGATAGCAGAGGTTAAATCTGTTAGCAGTAGTATTGTGTAATGGTAGTTATTGATACTGAATTTGTATTTTGATTATAAAAAGTCTGTTTCATTGCTAATGCTGTCACTGCTCAGAGTTTTGATTTTTATGGAGCCATCCTTGAAGCTGCTGTGTGTCCTTCAGCCCTGCACTGCACCACTGCTGTAACTCTCCAGAGCAACTGGCTCTGCCTGCTGAAAAGCACACAAATAAGAGCACGGGGATAGTGCAGGAAATAAAACACTGGGGAAGACACCTGCACTTCTGGAAAGTCTCCAGAAGAAAACATTTACCTAGACGTAATTTTTCTAAGTGACTTTCTCTCTTGGGCAATTATTCCCTCTTCAGGGGTACAGAAGTAAGAGAAAAGGCAAGGTGTATAACCACTTCTACTTTTTTTTTTTTTCCCTAAACACTGAAACAACTTGTGATATTATTTTTCCTTTTCTCGTGCAGGGTTCGGCGGACTCCTACACCAGCCGTCCATCTGATTCAGATGTATCTCTGGAAGAAGACAGGGAAGCAGTACGGAGAGAGGCAGAGCGACAGGCCCAGGCACAGCTGGAAAAAGCCAAGGTAAGGTGTTACCTCACGTCACAGCCTCACAAAATGTTTGGCTTTAAAGCACTATCATCTCATCCACTGGTGATACGACTGTTTTAATGTGTAACGTATAGCGTAAGACCTCTTACAAAGATTTTCCTGACAACAGTAGAAAATAGATTTTCCAGGGAAAATCACTTAGAATCCGTATTCCATAAAAAGCATGTGATTGGCTTGTGTATTTCAGAATAATCATACTTAGGTGTATGTACTTTTTCTGTTCTTGAGTATATCCATTTATTTGCAATGTATAGGGTCAAAGCTTTGAGTTACTGAAGATGTTTGTGAAAGTTTGCCCGTGGATTGCTGTGGCACTCACAACTTACAGTTCTGGAAATCAACCCTCAAACATCGGTTGCTACAAGTCATATGTAAATAGGGAGAATCTGTTACAAAGGTCTTTTTTGCCTGAAGGCTTCACTGGTTTTCTTTATAGTGTGTTAAATGACCCCGTGAGTAATATGCTCTAGGACTTGTTAAGATTTCTCCTTCTACCTCCATATTCCTGGCAGATAGTGAGGAAATACTAAATGAGCTTTAGATTCCTGCTGTGTGTTATGTATTTTCCGTGAGATGTATTTAGAACTGTGAGGTTTTAGCAGTGGAAGGGTATGAGCTTGCTTTTCTTTCATCCATGTCGTATCTTTAAGTACTATTACACCTGTAAAAATCATGCTCATCTGATTTGTTATCATTTGTTTATCACTTCGTTCCAATTTTTCTTTTTTTGTATGCGATCTGCCAGACCTTAGTGTATCACTGTGTTTCAAGATCTGTTTTCTTTTTTCATTTCTCGTATTTAAATATTTAAAGACACTGTTGAGATCCCTCCTCAGATCTACCTGATCTGCATTGCTCTCTCACTTTCTCCCCGACTCCCCTCCTCCATTTTGCCTCGTTTTTCCTTTCCCTATCTCCCTTCCGTCTCCTCTTCTGCTTCCTTTTCCGCTGCCAGCTTTGCCTCTGCCCATTTACGCCCCCTGTCTTACAAGGGTTCTTCGGAAATTCGGGAGCCCAGGTCACTGAGCTGTGCACCTGATCGCGTGGCGAGGGCCAGCTCCATAAATAATACAGTCCTATAATCACAAGCAGACAGCTTCATCAGGCCAGAAGATTTGAACAGGGAAGCCAAAGATTTTATTTTTATTTTTTATCTTTTTAAAAACGTAATTGTTGACTGGTATTTAATAAGAGCTTCTAAAGCGGCTTTTTAATGAGATGCTGGAACTTGCCAAGAGGTCCTCAACATCTCTTTGAAGTCGGGTCCTGCTCCCCTGGGATCAATATAGCAGAAACTCAACAGAAGCAGCCCGCTTCCTCCCTTCCACCTTGTGCCTCGGAGATGATGCTGATCGTAATCAGGAGTTTCAGTTCTATCAGGGCTGCTTTTTGCTAGTTCGAGATTTCTTTGCTCCTGGGAAAGACAGAGATAAAGGCTGCCCTGAGATTCAGGTGAAAGCGCTGAATTTTATCGGTAAAAGCAGAGTTTTTAAAAGAAGAGCTGGAGTGATAATACCTTGCAGGGTAGTCGGGGTAGCGGTACAGCACTTACTGCCGAGCGGGTGCATCTCTCAGCGATGATGGATCTGTGCGAGTGTTGCTATGGGAATTTGGCGAACTGATGCTGGCTGGGATGCATGGACAGCCTTTATGTAATATTCATGACCTCCAGCACAGCTGCCGTTGTAGTTTGGAGAGGAAACTGCAAGCAGACCCTGACTTTTAAAACCTGTATTTCTATACATCAAAGCAACGTTCTCACTCCAGCTGGCGTAAGATATAGTCTCTGGGTCTGACACCATCTGAAACTGTAAGACAACTTGTGAACAGTCGAAGTAGCAAAGGCGCTGCCAAAATCAACCTGCTGTAACAATGGGTAATTCCAGTCATACAGAAAAAACCAAAATGAATTATTTACATCATTTGTGCTTTAAAATGGATTAAAGCTGGAACTACATTAGCAGTTTCGTTTCTCTAGTCGAATGTTAAAAATCATTCCGGGCTGTAATGCATGGAAATAATTTCATGTAGAGGCTATAACAGTGTAATATTTAGTCTAGTGTAATACTTAACTTAATAATATAAAATATTATATGCATTTGATCCTTACGTTTGAAATAAATGTTTAAAAAGACGTAAGTTAAACCTAACCCAAGAGATACGACAGGGTGTGCTTTTCTGCCTTGCTTGGTGAGTGAGTCCTTCACCTCCCTGAAACACAGCAACATTAATGAAGAATTAATGAATTAATTAACTTCTGTTGGTGCTGCCCAGCTCCTGGGTGCCCCCAGCCCTGTTTCCCAGGGGCAGCAGTTTTTGCTGCCCCCTCTCCAGGGCTGCTCTTAGGCAGAGCCCAAGTGACGCAGCTGCTTTAACTTTTCACCTTTTAATATTGTGAGTGGAAGTGTTGATCCTAAATAAAGTCATTAAAATTGTATTTGTCACAGGAATTAGGAGAGGATGACATACATGAATAATGCAGCGGTGGAGGGAAAATGATAGAGAATTAAGGGTAGATAAAAAACTGTTGAACTGTGTCACGCACTTAATGAAAACAGTTTAATGACATCCATTTTCCTTCCTTGCAGCTAGGGAAAACACCTTAAACTGAAGAGAAAAATACAGTAATAAAGCACACAATGGCAAATTGTTAGGAGGATTTTAAGATCTCTTTAATTTGGATTTGTATGGATTCTAAGCGTTTGTGTAGCACGAAGCCAGAATATAACATGTGTCTCCGATCTGTATCCAAACAGGGCAAATAAAAACGCGTGTAAGAAAATACACATCCTGGCCGTTCTTATTTATTTATTTATTTAATACAAGCTTTGCTTCTCTGGAAGATGGTTAAGCATATTTTGCTGACTCACTTGGCGTGTGACTTACTGTGAGGAAGGTGGGGCCAGAGGCGCGTGTTTGGAGTCGTCCAGGGACAGAAAATGAAGAGGCAACTGATGAGGCTACCTGTAGGCCAGCAGCTAACCCCAAGGGAAACAAACCTTCAGATGAAGCCCTTAAGCGAAAAGCTGAGATGAAATGCTCTTGGTTAGAGCAGTTTAGCAATGCAAATGAAGAAAGATTGTTTTTTGCTTTCGTTAGTGTTTGGTTGTTGTTTTCCTTAAATAGAAAAAAAAATAATTCAAGGCATTGAGGATTTCCTTGGTATCCTCCTCATAGCCACGTGCTATGGACTTTCTCTAGGGTAAAGAGGACCTGTGTCGTGGCTGAGTAGAGCACACTAGCAATGCCCAAATCTAAGGGCTTGTACTGATATTTTACTGAATTTCCTATTTCCATAAAAACATAAATCTTAGGCGTTCACAAGCCAGAAAGCAAACAAGAAGCCCAATGACATTAATTGCTTTTAGTGTTAATGTTTTAAAAATTGTCATTTCTACACAAAAAAGGCTTTTTAGTTTTGAAGCCTACTATTATTTATTGAAAATAAATGATAGTAAGCATAGTAAGTAAAGGTATTTTTCTGTCTATTCCTTGCAAGTATTCAGTTAATTATCCCTTAAAATATTGCAACAAATGAGAGGGAAGGGATCAAAGGAAAACTGTGAGGTACAAGCATTAGGGAGACCTTTAAATTCAGTTAAAGTTTGTACATAAGAAAGGGAACTTCAGTAATGATTTTTGGCCCCTTCCAATGCTGGTAAAATCAATTCAAATATTCCATTATTATTTTTTGCCTCAAGCACATCGTGTTATGAACTAGTTTTTCACTAAAATACAATTAGTCTAGTGCTCTGTAAACCTCTTTCTTCTCTTCTGCAAGAGTAACTTCTTTCTTCTGTTCAGTCTCTTCAAATTTTTAGATTTCACCTCTTTTTCTCCCATGGCTTTAGAGCTACTTATGCAGAGACAGTTTTCAAATGAGACCTATAGAATATTTTCAGCATTTTGGAAACCGGAATAATTTTTTCCAGTTATTTCTAATACATTGAGTACTGAAAGTCCCAGTTAATAATCCGGGTTCATTTTCTCACCTGGGACTAATGGACAGCTCTGTGCTCTTTGTTCTCTGTTAAGGGTTGTTCTCAACGTTCTTTGGTGCTGAAACTTCTTAAATGGCTGTGAAAGTCAGATTGTGGCCCTCCAGAAACCAATAATTGCATCCATAATAGGGGATCTCAATTTCTCTCAGCTCTGCTATGTTTTCACTCCACCTAATGCTCTACTGCTAGCATCATTTCAGGAGTTTGTTAAAGCTTGAAATATCCGTAGTCCTAGTTTAAAATGTCATTTAAAACAGTGAACCACTGAAATTTTGATGCCAGACGTCCCTTTTCTGGCTCTTAGGCAATAATACAAGCTGTTGTGTTTTGCTTTCTTGATGTGTGCTGTAGTGGTGGTGGTGGCTTTGACTGTGAGCAGTAATGCAATCTAAGCGTAACGCAGGGCCTCCATCCATGGGTTGAGGACCACACCTTTGGAACGTGGAGCAGACTGGGATAATGCCTACATATCCCTGCAAGGCTGAAGGCATGAAAAAGATCGTGAGTTGTAATTATCCAGTGCAGTGTGCCAAGCCTAGTTATTTAAGTGTTTATTCACTCTCGGCCAGGTTTCACAGCCTCCGAATGACCCCACGCTGCTAGCAGGCAGCTGCAAAGCTAGTTAAGGTATGTCTGCTTAAATTGCAGTAGCATTTTTGACAGACCAGAAGTGCCCGTCACCTTGATGTGTGTCCTTATATTGTGTCAGCTTGTTCTATCGTGGAGACTCTGTTTTCTGTCAATTGTGAAAACATTGTGGTGCTGAACAACACCCGAAGCCATAGCAACATAGGGTATACCTTGTGTTAGCTGTTGTGTACGGTAATATTTTTTTCATTGATTTCTTCTCATTTTCCCTTTTCTTTTAGAAGACTTCCATCGCATGTTATCGTTTAGATAGCTAATGTTGCGTGTCAGAGTTGCTGGGATTATACGGGAGCTGGCACAGTGGTCTAGCTGGAAATAAATGAGCTGTTGATATGAAAGTACAGTTGCAAATCTGGTTGTTGCTTAGCTGCAGGCGAGTTCTGCATTGCTGGATCTGCTCAAATCAGGCTACAGATTCTCTTTTTCTTCATTCATTCATTTCTGCTCCTTATTCTTAGAACTGTAACAATGGGATGGAAAGCAGCTCCCTTTATATTTCTGTCTAGAAAACCTATAGTTTTTGTTGTTTATATTAAGGATCTATTTTGTCTTCAATTTAAGTGCATACTCTTGTTCTACACTAGTGCCTGTCATTATGTTGGTTATTTCCCTAAACTGTTCATCCATTCTCACTGTTAGGCTCCATTTTTCAGGGGCTAGACTTGTTTCTTCCAGTGGGGTCTCGTGTAACTTGGAATCAAATGCTCCAGAAATAGTCCCCTCTAATTAAAAAACATCTGTCATCTCCCATTCATTCTGTGATTATGGAGCGATCAAATCTGTTTTGTAAGTATCCTTTCCTCTTCTGCTCTTGGTGTGAGTGGGGAAAAAAGAGTGGAGGGATGTTAACACAGCCATTAGTGTCCTGACGTTCTTCGGGTCATCGGCAGGAAGAGATAAGTGGTCTCCAAGGAATAGAAACAGTGCTGAGGAAAAAGTCCTAAAGACAAACATAGCTTTTCTGCCTGCTCTCACCTGCTGCTTTCACACCCTTCCTTGAGGAGACGTCTTTTCCTCTGACTTCATGGTTAAATTACTATCTAGAGGGCAGCAATACAAGTGTTACTTTTCGTAAAACTAAATCACCTCTTTATTAAAAGAATGGTTAAAATATTTCTTCAGCACAAGTAGGCATTGTGAGCCCGGTACAAACACCTGCACGCATCTTAAATCCTCGCCCAGATGTTTTCCTCCTCCTCCTCCTCCCTGTAGTCTCCGTGGCAGACACAGCCCGTTAGCTGGCAGCCGCTGCTGCGTGGCTGGTACCGCAGAGGTGCCCAAACCGTGCTGTGACGTGCCTGTTGCTGGCCGGTTGTACACGGTGACAGTCGCACGCCAGCCCCTACCTGTGGCTGCTGAGCTGTGCTGCAGAGGAGATGCGCTGAGCATCACCCAGCGGTGAGCGGTGGGTCCGGGGGTCGGGCCAGATGCTGGCTGGGGGTCAGCAGAGGCTGCAGAAGATCGTGGGAATCGTACAAGAGGATGAGAAGTGGCTTTGGGGCTGCTCTTTGTGGAGAGTGAGCGGGGTGGATGGACCCTGGGAATGGAGGAGTTAAGGTGTGGCCCTTGCAGGCTGCTCACGCTGGCACAAAGGTGGTCACTCTAAGAGAAGTCATTCTCAGTTAAGACATATATGACCCGGCTCATTAACTTTCTTGAGGTTTATAGGGTCTGATTGACTTTCGCCAACATCCAAGACGGTACACTGTAATCCAGGATCTCTCTTTTCTCAGCAGCTGGTCCAGCTATCTGAATGCTGTGGGGTTTTTTTAAGTGGTTAACGTATGTCTTCTTACTTAAAATAGAATACTGATTCAAAAATAGTGGGGAAAACAGGATTTCAGGGTACAGGCCATTGTTAAAGACAGCTAAAATGTTTGTGATCACCTTAAGGTAAATGCTGAGCTTTTTCCATCTGTAATATCTATTTTGGGGATAATTTACATAATTTTATCTTCCCTATTCTAAATGATTGATGTATATTTCCCATTTCAATTCTAGCTTGATATAGAATTTGTCTGGAGGTTTTGGGGATGTTTATCTTTTTAAAAATCTTTTTATTTTTCTAAAATGAGACAAAGTTATAAAATGTTTTCAAGGTAGGCATTACTGATGCAGGTGTGTACAAGCATTGGGGCTCTT
>JAOXJK010000012.1:21035103-21047086 GCA_025774025.1 Xenus cinereus | reverse complement strand
CAGACTATTACAGCCCCATCCCCCCCCGCCCCCAAAAAAAAGGAAAAAAAAAATCTACTAAATTCAGCTGCTGGATGTTTTCTCCTGGGTCCTGAGAGAGAATGTACACTTTGAATACCCAAAATCAGAAAATATTAATGAGGGTTGCTAGTGCCTTGTGCACTGAGGCAAAGACTTGTATTTTCTAGTCATATAAGTTTATATGAAGCCTGGTCTACAGAGCAGGCATCTTAAAATGATCCTGAAATTTTTAAACTATTTACATGGGCATTAAGAGAGAGACAGAAGATTTCAATCAAGTTATGGTCATAGCTTCATTTGATTAAATTAATTGAAAAACATATCTGTCTTTCTTGTGAAACCATGACTTTGTAAAAACAAACTTTATTACAATTGCAATTTATCAAAATTCCACTTAAGTTCCATACCTCCCTTCTCTACTGGAAAATATATTTTTAGTTTACTAATATGTGTCCATCACAAGTCTGTAGAACGCACCTTAATCTTTTATTTTGTGATGACTTCAAGCTGTCATATTTACTGTTCAGGCCTGCTTTTTGAATGACTGCATTTTTGCAGTAGACCTATGTTGTAATTTATAGTTAGAGCATCTGAAATGGTGTAATATTTTTTTTGTATCCTAAAAAAGCTTGGACGTATGAAATTTTCAGAATGTTGCACAGAACTTAGACGTAAGAGAACGGGCAGCATAATTTGGTTACCAACTGACTGATTGGTAGTGATGCTGTAATTTTCAATGCATTGAGTCATTTCTTCAGGCAGTAGTTTTCAGAAGCCTGTTTTTCTGGAGAAAGAAGAAAATCTGGTTACATTTACGTAGTTATGTTAAAGATTCGGAGAACATTTGAGTAGTGCACATTACCTTATTCTGTGATCTTAACATTTTGGGTCTGCAGTTGTTGGGATTTTTGCTTCGTTTAAGACATCCTAAAAAGGGTGAAAGAGGCATAGTTTGTGACTAAGACAAGAATTCAAGTGACTTTGAAATATAGTTCAATCATTATTCCCAGGCCTCCTCTTTTTGAAACTATAATAAATGACAAATACAGAAATTATTGAATGAGTTGAAGAGATGATTGTAAGTGAATAAGTTAACTTCAATTTTTGATTTTGAGTTGGGGATTTTTTTTCAGTGTTAACTAATGCCACAAAGCCAAAAAAACCACAAACAAGATGAAGTACCAGTGAAAAACAAATGAAAAGGAGGTTCACAGCCATTATAATAATCAATATTGTATTGATAGATTAATCAACCCATACAGTCCTCTTGGGCCGCCAAACAGGATGATGATAATGTTAAAAATGACTTTGAAAAAAGCCAGTGAACTAATGATAACTAACAGTAAAAGAACAAGCACAGAAGATGTTAATATAGTGAGAAGACTGGGAATGAAAAAGGAGATATTGATACCTAGCTGATCCAATGCTGCATTTCTTTTTTTACAGGAAAAGCCTAAGAACCCTGACTTTTTTTTTTTACTGATGATTTTAGTTGAACATAGAACTGAAGGAGTTTTAATGTGCCTTATTATGAGTGATTTATAGCATCTGTGCTGGCCTGTATTCAAGAAAAGATAATATGTTCTTTTTATACTTATGAAGAGGATGAAGGAACAGTGATGCTGGAAGAAAACGTTACGTGATTTCTGTGGCTGTTTTTAGGAGCAGGAGTATAGAAACAGGCTGTGGATCTGCTCAGGCTTTCCTGGCAAGGGCAGGCTCAAAGGCACGGTTCTGTAACTCAAGGATTGTCAGGCATCATGGCATCAGATCCGTGGATAATTCAAATGGGAAAATATACTTTACTCACACACAGGAGATCGCTGTCCCAAGTGTCTCTTAAATCAGTAGCTGCGCGTAAGCTTGACAGAAATATTTATTTGTTGCATAATTTAATAGCACACGCTGCTGCATTAGTTGATGTCCCACTCATCAAGCAGCCGAAAGCAGGTCACTAAGGTGGTTTCATAATAGTTTGCAATGATTAATCACGGGTTTGGATAAAGTCAATGCAAACGATACTGCTTGCAGATCTATTTAGAATTAGATCCGATTCCACATAATGGCGTGGCGAGATAAGCTTGTGTTCCCAGTGCGGGTAAGATCTTTACACACGAGGGTGACGTTGTACAGCATGTTTGTGGATCGCTTTTGTGTATCTACTTGCTTAATGAAGAATAATTTAATACATTACTTAAGGTCAGGATTAAGGATTGTTAACAAGAAAGCTTTGTCTTTGTGGTTTGGTTTGTTTCAGATGTAGTTAGCAGGTATCTGTTTGATTCAGCATTAGGGATAACCTGGCTTTGCGTTCTGAAAATTTATTTATTTATGCATTTATGATGATTTTTTGCTTAAACTCTTGTTGCTTGCTAAAAAGGGTAAATATTTTCTGTTTATGGTATAACCGTGGCGTACTGTGTATTCTTTTGCGGTAGAGGTTGAACAGCAGTGGGTTACTGTATCCCCTTCCATTTTGCCCTGCCTGCATCCTCCCTCTTTACAACAGGATCCAGCTCTCTGAGACAAGCTGGGATCAATTTCCTCTCTTCTGCTACTCATTCTTTTTAGTTTTCACTATTTTTAGGTCTGGTTTTATTATTTCTAATAAATTTATCTAATGACCACCGTGCATTTTTAGTTAAAATGGTTAAAAATGCTAATTGCAGTCCACCCTGAGATAAAAGTAGATATTATTGTACCAGTATCATGCTGATTTTGTCTTCAAAAGTGACTTCCCTTCTGTTTCTTAATTTCCTATAGACATGCTAGTGACATCTCACACTTCAGTTGTTGATACCCAATTTGATTTAATATTCGTTGCTATAAAACAATTCAAATGTTGGCCAAGTTCTGTTGTTTACATTGGTGAAAGTCTTACCTATTCCAGTGAACTAGTTTGGATTTACACTGGTGTAACAAGAAAGAAATTGGCCATTTCTCTGTTTTGCAAGAGTAATTCTGTGTATGTCTGGTGTAGCTGTGTAAAGGGGATCAGAGGAAAATGCTATAGTAGCTGTTACAGGTTGCCTTCCGTCTTCTAATCCTAATGTATTGCACCTTTAAATTTATCCCTTTGTTTTATTGTGTTTTTTACTCATGGTTGATTTTTAATTTTTTTATTTATTTATTACTCTGGACAGCTTTATTTTTCTTTACCTATTATTTCCTTTTTAACCTATCTTTACTTTCCCTGTCATCTGATAATTCTGAATTGTTTGTCTGTATATAGCTATAGACATAGATGCCACTGGCTTAGATGCAGAAGAAAATGATATTCCAGCAAACCATCGCTCCCCCAAACCCAGTGCAAACAGTGTAACATCACCCCACTCCAAAGAGAAAAGAATGCCCTTCTTTAAGAAGGTAACACCGACTTCCAAGCTCCCATCTGTCCACCTGCTCACCTGCACTGCGTCACATTTCTAGTCCTGTTAAGCGTCTGCGTCCTTTGACAAGCCAATAACATGCATGCTTTGTTGTTCTTTGTTTCTTTTCCATGCTGCTGTAGCTAAGCAGAAGCAGAAATCGGTAAGTTTATATCGACATTACCTGTGTTTATCCTGCCACTGGCATCATGGGCGTTATTATCCTAGCTTAACAATGCAGCTATTCTAGAATTAAGGAAGAAATTGTATCAAACTGGGAGCGGATCCAGTACGTGAAAACAAACAGCCTCAAGTTCAGTGCCTCCATGAAACTCTGCTACAGTACTTATCCTTTTTGATGGAATAATAGGACATAGGCCTAAAAGTTTGAGAAATGTATTTCTAATAAATCCATATAATGCATCTCTCTAGTGTATGTTTATTCTTTCTATCTTTCTCAGGTTTTTTTCCCCTTACAACTCAGTCTATTGAAGTCATTATTAGAATCTGATCAGACACTCAGTTTGTACTTAGAAAACAAATAGTCAAAATCATTGTATTTTTAATTTAGTGTTTAAACTTCTAATTCACTAAGTGCAAAATCTGCAGGTGAACTAGACCAGTGGAAACCAGCAGACTTGTTTTGACAGTTTACTTTGAGTTTTTCCTGTTGTCATGTATAAATTATCAGCCAAATGTTCTTGCCATCCATCAGTCGGACTTTTTTAGTATCTCAGCTATTGGAAGCGGTACTGGTGCTTCCCAGGAGAGCCTGTGTCTCTCCATAGATAACCCAGATAGCTACAGAATTATGCAATTGGCATCCTCTTACAGCAAACTGCAATACTCTTCTAGGATCTTTGCTGGCATAAGTTATCAAGACTTTAGGTAGCAGCCGACCTACGAAGTGAAATACCACATTTCTACTTTTTTTTTTTTATTATTTTAAATCTTTAATCTTCGTATCTCTTATTTGTGTGGGTTTTTTAACCACTGACATCTGCAGGTAACAACAGACTGTTACAGTGCTTATAAGCAGTGCCAAGTGACACTGTTGCCAGTGCTGTGGATGCTCTCATGTTTAGTGCATAAACCATTTTTTCTCTCCCTCCTTTCTTCTTGAACTCTTTTAAACAATACTGGATCGTTTCCAAAGTCACCAGTATTTGCTTCGGTAGGGTCTGTTAAGTACTGTGTCGTTCACAGCCCTCTATGGAAATCAACAGCAGTTTCTTGCTTCTGAGTAATTTCTTATTTATAACCAAGTATAAATGCTAGGGAAGAATAATACATGTTGACATATATTGGATTCTACCTGTATAAGCACCTTTTGAAGATGTAGCTTCTAGATGAACCACCTTGGACCTGGATGGTGGCTAGTCCCATCTCTTCATTCTCTGGTGCCTCTTTTCTTCCATATCAAAATCATTACTGGTTATAGTTGGTTTTGTAATACTGACATTTCCAGTAAATTCTGGATGGGCATCCCAAACTAATCCTGCGTAGCCAAACCACTGAACAAAAGCTGTATGGTCAAAACTATGCTAGTTTTTATTTCAAATTCATATTTGAACGTGCATCTGCAAGTGAAACCTGTATAGCTCAATGCCAGTCCCTTAGAAAATACTAGATTCTGTAATGCCGAGTTAAAAAACTTTAATGCTTCCATTAGGAGACTTCTACTCAATTTTCTGCTGACAGCTTCATTACTTCAGGCTGTCAAGGTTAGACCAAAAAAAATGTCCGTTTCGGCAGAACAGATTTTTTAAATACCCAATATTCCATCAAAGGAGGTAATTTCTGAGCTTTCCCTACTTTTGAAGCAAGTGGTTAAATTCTGGCATGAATACCTTGGGTTGAGTCAGCCACGTTAAAACAAAGATCTGTTGCATCAGGACACTCATGTTATAAGCAGTTACGCTTCTGTAATGAATTTTTCTTAGGATCTGTCTCTGATATGCTTATCAGATTATTAGTAATAATAGCAAGAGCTGTGGAGGGCTGCATTTTGATACTGGCACAGCATAATTGCTGGGTTTTGCTTTGAAATGCGTTGAGTCAGATTCCACATTGTGTGAAATAAATTTATTTCACATGCTTATGATGCCCTGGGCACTGGTATTCATTCTTTTGGTACTAATTAACTGGTGAAGCTACAGGTAACAAAAATAAGGTAAATTAACCTTGAAAAACATTCACAAAAATGTTTTCCATGTTTTAGACTGCTTTAGACTGCTGCTTGTGTAGCATTTTGTGCTGTCACTGTATTAATGTCTGTCTGTGTTTTTGTGTTTTGGAATGTATATACTTATTTTAATGTTATTGTGAAACACCTTGGGATACATTGAGTACTGAAACAATGACTGTATTCTGTGATCTGGACTGATGTATTTGTACTATGTAGGCATCTGAAAAATAGATCTGGCACACTTTTTTCCATAGCACCCACTCATTTTTAGGTTTGGATTTCAATATTTTTTCCCCAAGACAAAGATAAACCAAACCCTCCTTTATAAACAAAAAACTCTTTCTGATAAGACTTTTTATAAATTGTACATGATACATCAGTAAGTAATTTGGTGAATACTGTACTAACAGAATCCATTCTTGGGTGATAACATCCCAAAGTGGAAGGATTGTTATCCCAAGCTCTGTTTATGGAAATTTTCTATAAATACTAACTTGATCAGTCATTATTTTTATTTCATTTGCAAGTGAATTGCGGATGCAAATGTGGAAGTCAGACTAAGAGTGCTCCCATGGGAATTTGCAGTGGTGTCACAATGTTTTGTCAAGCAGTAGGCAGATCTGGATGTAAAAAGAGATGGGTTATGCTTCTCTTCTCCCTTCTTATTTTATTTTTCTCCTTCATAATGTGCCTACATAAAATTTTGGTGGGAAACAGATGTCACAGCCCTAGAGTCAGTCGTTTCAAATCATTAACTGTTGGAAATAACTTCTTCAATTAATCAGATAGGAATTATGGAGTGGGACATGTGAATGTCTCCAGAATAACATTTTCCAGAGCAAATATGAAAACAGTAAGAAAACCAAAAGTATTCAAATAAAAACTTTTTCAAATGAAATCTCTCAACCTGTAACGTCCTTATCTTGTACTACTGGTTTGGGGGGAAAATGAATGAATTCTTAATTCCTGTGTTGGTGACATCACTGGAAATTCAGAGTTCCTAATACTGTCAGTAATGTGTAACACTTTCTCTGGGTGCTGCGATGCTGAAAGCTTTTTCTCTTTTGCAGACAGAGCACATCCCTCCCTATGATGTAGTGCCTTCTATGCGACCAGTAGTTTTAGTGGGGCCTTCTCTGAAGGGATATGAGGTACGTGATGCGAATGGTTTTAGGTTGCCAAAAATAAAGGCATGTTCAAAGGTAGTTAAGCTGAATTTATATCACAGACAAAAATCTAAACAGTTTTTCTTCTACTAGATAGCTGCTTACATGTATGTTATTTCATATCAGAATTCAGATTAAGAATAAATTACGTCCCAGTCCTGTTTTTCAGAGATAATGTTTACTTTCAACTTTATTACATATTATTATTAGCATCAAGTATTGTGGATTTCCTGTGTGATTATTAATTTGTTATTTATTTGCTTCTAGGTAACAGATATGATGCAAAAAGCATTATTTGACTTTTTAAAACATAGATTCGAAGGGCGGTAAGTACTTTGAAATGCACATCTACTTGAGTTCAGGTCCTGTTTAGATACTACCAGCCTTTTAAGAGGAAATAATAACATTCTTGGAAAAATACGTGTAGAAAACGGCAGCGTTGAGTGGACTATAGTGCTTCCTTAGCAGAGCACACTGAGGCTGTATTGCAGTGGGACGTATTCAGGATTGTATATTTGTGGAGAGTGGAAGAAATGATGTCTTCTTGTTCATGACTGACATCCATACTCCAGATCGCTAGATATTTATCTACAGATTTAATGAATATGTGCTATTTAAAAAATCTTTTAAGTATTTTTAAGTGATATCTAATTAATGCTTCTTGGGTTGTATACAAGCTGATGAGGGCAACCATTCCACCTCAGCTCTAGTTGCTTACAGTGGCATCTAACTTTGATACAAGAGTGATACAAGATTCAGACTGTCTGATGTACATAATTGTCGAGCTCTTGGTCAAGCTGGGAGCTAGGTTTGACAGTAGTGCTAGACTCTATAATGGTAAGTCTCTAAAGGACTGCTAGTTGGGAGGGCAGTCCCCCACCTTGCTGAAGTATGGTCACCCTTGGTTGCAGACAGGTTGCACTCTGCTGGGTTTTGATCTGTGTGCTGTCACGGCCTGTTCTAGGCAAGGTCCAATCTGATTTGTATTTGAGCCTCCAGGTGTTACTGTAGCACAAGTGGCAAATGATAATCCATCTCTAAAAGCAGTAGCATGTTCTGTAATTCAAACATCATGGACCAGAAACATCAGATGGATTCTCCACATGTGATTATATTGCTCTTGGATCGGGCCCCAGATTAATATGTGCAAGTGGGTTGACATTCGGGGGGGCGAAATTGAGAAAATGGTAAGGTCTTGTTATAATATCTGTAACTTCAATGAATGTTCTATTTTTATTTTGGAAGTGGGCAGTGCAGTAAGACTATTCTATCTGTCCTGGTTCTATCAAACTTTCAAGAGGGAGCTTGAAGTTTTCCATCAATAGCTTCAGCTCTTTAAAATACTGGATATTGTGGTTCAAGTTGTTGGATTTTCTCAGTCAGAATGATGATGTTGAGACCTAACCACTTAATAGTCCATCTTTATATTAGTCAGAGTTGTCAAATCTTACATATATACCTTCAGAAATGGAAGTTAACAAAATATTAAGTGTTGCAAGCGGAAAAAAAGTTTTATGTCTTAATGTCTTAAGGTTTAGAGCATATCTAATTTTCACTTGTAGATCCAGTTGTGGCAGGGTGAATCCATAAATACTCTCGATACAACAGATTTTAAGCATCCCAAACTTCAGCAGCAATCTGAATTGGTACTCAAGGTCCTCAACAAATTTGTTCAGGAAGTTCTTAGATTTGTGCTCCTGCTTTCATTGCCACTCTGCTGCCAAGCTGACTCCACTCTCATTGAATTGTTTCACTATATGAACATAGCCTTTGTTTTGAGAGCAGACTTGTTCTTCCTGATCTTACATATCTCAAAAGACATTAAAATGACCTTAAAGAGATGTTAAAAGATCTTAAAATGAAAAATAGCATTTTCAGGCTGATAAATTTATCTTAGTTGACTATATCATAATTGCATTTGAAAAAGGGAAAAATTATTTTCTATTTCATGTAGGAAGGAAGACTGCTAGGAAAGAAAAAAAATCCAAAACAGAACAAAAAAACCCAAAAAGCTGTGAAAGTTTGTAGTGTTCACCAATTTGCAAATAAAAATGAGTACGTCAAATTACATAATGGATTTAATTTTAAGACTATGGGTTATCTGTGAGGAGCTGTGCCAGAAATCACAATCTTTGGGCATGTTTTTAGCTTAAGTTAAATCATGCCTAAATATCCAAAATGATGTTACTAATCAGTATTGTGCAAATAATTCTGTTTTTCCATATTAACTGCTGGCTTTGTTACATTTTGTAGGGTTTTGGATAAAAATATCCACTAGTTGAGCTCATTGGGAAATGACCCATTGGTTACATCTCAGATGAACAGCGTGTGACTGTGCTTGCTAGAGAGGAGCCCTCCCTGTCCTTAGTAAATCCATTTCCTCCTTTTAAATTGCAAGTAAATTCATACAAGGAAGAACAAGAGCATATCATCAGTCTGAATTAACCTTCAGCACTGGAAAAATGTGACCCCTAAGCCTCATTAGACCAGAGAGTTGGAAAGGGAATTTATCCAAAGGGTGCATTTTGACCCCGCAAAGCAAAACAAACCAAGTTAACTGTTTTCCTAGGAAGAAGAATATGCAGAAGGTTATGTAGCAGGTCAGTGCAAACAACTGGAAGTAACCACTTCTTTCTTGGCTCATCTTTGCTCATAAACACAAAACCAAGCCTGCCAGATACTCAGCCCAGAGTTTTCATCTGCTTGCTTCTCTGTGTTGCAGTCCACATTTTTGGGTGGCCAGCGTATTGCTGGGTCTTTCTGGAAAATTATAGGTAACTCTTGCACTCTGTTAAAAAACATATGCTAGTAAATGGAACAATAAAAATAAGAGTTATATGGCTGTACTAGTTTCCCTGCTAAGCCTTTCCTTTACCTGTTAACTCTCCATATCCCTATACATCTTACAGGTGGGCTTCAATAAGCCTGGTTGTCATTCAGTAGCTTTCAACAAATTAATCAAAATCAGGGAGAGGAGAAACCAGCCTATTCGTACTGAAGTTACTGGTGCAAAGTCTAACCGTATCAGGCCAGAGAAGTCCCATCTTCTGCAGCTTGTCTCTGACCTCCTCCTGCCTCCCCTCTCTCGAGACACGTGTAACTCTGCAGCCAGTGGTCATACTGCATTTTGGTACTGTGCAGAAAGGGGGGTGTCTTACCAGTAATTCTTCTAACACTATGAGTTAGAGAAAGTTTCTTTTCAGTTCACGTTGTGCAAAGCATACTGAGCTGCTGAGGAGTACTTGTTTTTCTGTAGTCTTGGCCATCTTCTAGCGTTAAACGAGTCTCTCTCCCCATATCCCTGCGAGATAAATAACATTCTCTTGTATTTTACTGTATTTTATTTTTGCAGTATATCAATTACACGAGTCACAGCAGACATCTCACTTGCCAAACGCTCAGTATTAAACAACCCCAGTAAGCATGCGATAATAGAGCGATCTAACACAAGATCAAGCTTAGGTAAGTACCTGTAATGCTTCTATCTACAAATTGGCTGTAAAGTGTATGACTCTCAGTTCGTATCTGTAAGCTAAAAATAGCCTTCTCTCTGCTGTGAGAAAATGACGATTCCCATAATTCAGAAATCCTGGCGCTAGAAATCATTTTAAAATCACTACCAGCAAAACTTCATGTAGTGCTGATTTTGGTTTATCCTGTGTATGTTCAGTTTTCCTATTTTGCCGTTTGCTTCAGTGGGGAGAGGTAGCCATCCATAAGGTAAATAAAATCTGAAGAGATGTTCTTCTGGTTAAATAGAAGTGATGGTTTCAGAATGCCTCAAATTATATGGATATTATTGATGCTATGCATTATCTTTGATAAGATTACTAGTAGTGAGAGCTACTGATGCTCGACCTGAAAGAAATTATTGAGATACACATTTTCTGAGTTTTATATGTTTAAACCAGTGCTGAAGTTGTTGCAAAAAATGAAGGATGGAAAACAGGAGATGTTTTTTAAAAACTGCATAGCTAGGTTCATAGCATACATATCTATCATTTTACGTGAGTCTTTTTGTCTTGAAGCTTGTCCAGTTGTATAAGTAAACAAACATTTTTTAGCCAGAAAGAAAAATTTTGCTGGGTAGATGTAACTAAATGTCACCATCTACAGTAAACTGGAGCTTGTCATCCCCAGGTGTCCTTAGAGTAAAGAGGAAAAGGTGGTCACTTTGGAGTCTCAGCTCATGTGGACTAACCTCAGCCTTTCCCCCAGCACGAGGTCTATTATATCCAAGACTCGCCGAGATGAATCCTGCCAGGAGTCTGTGTACTCATGTTAGGGCACTCAGCTGAGATTCGGGACACCCAAGTTCAAGTCCCTGCTCATGTACAAAACAGGAGGAATTTAAACTCGAATATCCTAGATTGCAGGTGAATGTTCCAGCCAGACGCCTCTCTTTACATGGCTGCAGATTTCTCTTGGTACCCTTTGAGAGAGCTTGATTCCCTTGATTTTTTGATTGGGAAATATTAGTTAGAACAACTAGGTAATTTTAAAAATGAAGTTAGGGCAAAAATTAATTTTACCTATGTTAAAATATTCTCAAAACCTTTTCTTTTAGAAGCTGTAATACTCCCATACTTCTAGTAACATATCAGGGTTTTGAAATTTGGTAGTGAATTGAATGGTATTTCAGTTACATGTTTCTGGGCATTTTTTTATGAAACTAATGAGAAAACTTGACCAAAGTATTAGCAGCTGCTATTAACACATGCCAGGCTTTACGTATGAATTGCTTAAAGACTCAGCTCTCCCTGGGCAAGGGCCAGCAGTGATGCTGAGCAGAACCTGCCCCCAGCAGATTGGATCAGGGCAGCCAAACAGAACTAAAGCAGGAAAGTGCTCATCTTTCAGGTTTAAATCCCTACTTTGCTTTGCAGTATGGAGTAAAAAGATGCTCACTTTGAAGATGTTCAGCTGGAGGAGAATGAGGCTGGGCTAAGGGAGATAGGCAAGTAGTGAAAATCCGTTACGGAAAAGATTGGAGTTTTGGAGTAGGAGCTGGAATGGTTGAACCCACTGATGGAGTACCTCCAGGGTCTGTGCTCCAGACAAGGGATCAACCATGGGAGGATGAAAACCAGCCAGGAAGGAAGTCAGGGAGGGAAACGATGTGGTAGCAGTGGGTTGGGAGGAAGTCTGATAGGATAAAACAACCTGGAGTCAGAAAAAGGGAACTGCTATTGTAAGGTAGTGGGGAAACCCTTGTGCAAGGGCAAAAGAAAGAATGTGCA
>JAOXJK010000012.1:21018011-21029221 GCA_025774025.1 Xenus cinereus | reverse complement strand
AGCTGGACTCAAATTCTGCAGAAATCAAGCTGCAAAGCAGCACACAGTATGGGGACCTCTCCAGACTGGACTGAATTGATGGCAGTCAAATGGCTGGGAATATTTTTATTTGCTTTGTATGTGCATATGCAGTACCTGTCAGGCATTACAGGCACCCAATTTGCATGTGCAATTGAGTGCCTACGTTTGGAAAATCGTCTCTAGAAAATGTATAGAGCTCCCATTCCCATCATTAGGTTGATATCCCAGAGTTTTGTTTTCTGAAAATGAAACATAAATGCTTGAAGAAATAGTATTGGATTATCAGTGCAGATTTCAGCCTTGTGTTTTTATTTTCTTGATATCTGTGTGAAAAGCCAGTTGAATGCTTGATACTATGGTAACAATTTATTTTCTATATATGCAATATATATATATTATATATATATGATATATACATTTTTAATGTATATATTATACATTATATATATGATAATGTTATTAGTATTCTCCATGTTTGGTAATTTAATGACAGTTGTTATATATTATAAGTTTCAAGTAAATGCTTCCCTGACTATAAATTAAAAATGAACTTATAACAGTGCTAGCTAAGCTTCATAAAAATCCTCCCCTTCTTACAGAGGAATGAAACAGGAATGTAAAATTAGGATTTGACCAAAAGCGAATTTTCATTGCAAAGTCTCAATATGGTTCAAAAAGAAGAAGAAAGGCGTTCAATGTGTTATGGACAATCTTGATTGTCCCTTTATCAAGACAAATGTCCAGAGCTCTGACTTGCAGGCATTAAATGATCAGATAGGGTAAAGTAATTGCTAAATCTGAAGCTGCCTTGAACCAGAATGCTGGGATATAGCAGCCAAGAGGTTTTTGGTTACCATGAGGATGTGGCTACACATCTTTTTACACACAGATGGGGAAAGACTGGCACGAAGATCCTGAACCAGTTAAAATTTATCAGCCTCGTGTCTTAAAACGCTCTTTTATCCTGCTGGCCCAGCCTTGATTTTGTTAACTTCTAAGGTCAGAGTCTCTCTAATGAGTTCTCCAGGTAGTTCTGCGTTAGAAGCTTGATACTAACTTTCCAATATTCTAACTTATGAATACTTTTTTGATACACTATTAGGAAAGTATTTTAATGAAACTTCCTGAGTGCTTCCAAAGGACATAAGGAGAAAAAAAAATAATTCTTTATTTCTGTAAATTAGAGATTGCTCTCAGCAACATGTCACTATATTTTGTCATGGCACTGCACTGAAATACATAAGATTGATAACTATCTTGAAGCAAAGCATGTGCTATAAAAAAAGCAATGTAGCAATGCATTAGCATAATTTTTTAAGGTCACAGATTTCTGTATAACAACTAAGATACCTGGATAGTTTGATTAAATATTTTTGGCAAGTTAGCTGTTTGTTTAAGAACATGGTTTGCTTCCCTTAAAATTACTCACACCTGTAGGTTGAATTGATCCAGTATTTTTTCTTTCTCCTAGGCACTTGGAACTGATAAAAAATTGATGCCTGTCTCCTCATTTTATCTAAGACTAAGGGTTTGGGTTGTTCAAGCAGAATGCCAAGAAATCTGGGTTCATTTCTGTTCTCTGCTAACAGAGGCGCGAACTCATAACTTCCATCAGCATGACAGGGCTATGATCACCTTTATGACGGTTGCCAGTCGGTCCTGCTGAGTCTCATGCACTTTGCATAATAATTAAACTTTCCCTGGAGAACGAACTGGAATCCACGTGTTTCGCCTCCCACTCTAAGCATCAGGCTACAGAGTCAGTATCTCTCCCACTCAGCGAACACGCAAATGTTTTGCGAGTGGCACACCGTCAGCAGGAGGAGTTGAATAGCCAGCCGTGGAGTGGTTCCACATCCTCTCTCTGAGAAAGGCTGAGCTTTTTTATTTATGTCTGTCCTGAATAAAACAACAAACCTAAGGGACGCTTACTTAGTGTCTACGTATGGACCGGAGGTGTAAAGGCCTGTGGGACCGCCCTGAGTAATGAGGCGCGGTGCAGAAATGCCCCCGTTCATGCAGCCTGACGCGATGATGCCCATTGTGAACTTTGCAGAGACACTTGCTTGGTCCTCTGGGCAAAATAGATGTTAGGCTGCTTCTTTGCCCCTTCCTGCTATCCCGGTTACTCTCTAGCAGACGTAGGGGAGGTGAACGATGGCTGCAGCGCTGCGCTGCCGCCTGACACCTGGAGCGGCCGCGCTTCCACCTGGCGCTCTTGTCTCCGTGCAGTTCTCCCTTGTGCAGTGCTCGTCCGCTCGTGTTGCTGCTGCGATCCACCGATTTCAGGGTTTTCTGTTCACAGGCCGTTAAAATTTACTTCCAGTTGGAACCTGGCACAGGAGGCATCATTCCATGGATGCTACTGTTCTGCTAGCCTGGAGAAATAAGGAAGTAGACTTTTTCATGTGCTATTTAGTATTTTTGAATGACACTGGTTTATACTTTCACGTTTACAGTATTGTATTTCAGGAGATGTTAGTCCATTATAAGTAGATCTTGGTTATGTTGAGGTTTCCAAACATCACACTGTGTCTGGAAATACCACCCGGATGCATGCACGCGTTCGAGGCCGTCTGAATTCTGTCTGCACTGAGCCTCAGCGGGCAGAAAGAGGAAAACCCTGTTTTCCTGCAGCACCTCACCCCACAGCTCCCCTCCAGAGGATCCCGGCGGGAGCTCCAGGCGGAGCAGCAGGCAGGCTCCTCTCCTCCCTGCCTTACCCCTCGCAGGAGCCCCATCTGTTAGGCGTGAGGAACGCATGCAGCCACTTTCCCTGGAAAATATTGCCGTCCTCCCACTCCCCTCTTTATGTAACAAGCTAGAGGCTAAGGGATTTGGTTGAGGCCAGGAAATGTAAGTATACGCACAAAACTGCATTTATGTTAGAAATTTGAGTAAAACACCTGCAATCCAGGTGTCTTCTGGCTCATTGCTTGAGGACTAAGTGGAGCGCTTATTCCTTTTTATTTGCTTATGCTCCTCTCCAAGACTTTTTCCTTCTTAGCTGGGCAGGCTGGAGGGGAGGCGCAGAGGCTCCTGCTCCCCAGCAATGGAACCAGTGTGGGGTGGGACACCTAATTCTGCCAGGACAGCAGGAGGCTGAACCTCCCTGGCCGGGGAAGGGATGGAGCCAGCTGTCCTCTGTGCAGCACGTCCCTGCTGTTAGCTCCCTGCCTAGCCAGGGCAACCTTGGTGCTTGAGGGGAGGAAGGGGTAAGATGAGAAGAAAAAAGCCAAGCGCTTTTGTACATGTGGGGTTTCTTACTGGCTCGCTCCAGACGGCTCACACACCATGTAGCTTTCTGGGTCACCCTGGGTAGCACCTTGGTCTGTCCAGCCTGTATATAGCCACACAGGCACCTAACGCGGTCTGGGATAGCCTGCTGTGGCAAGTGCCTGCATTCTGGTTACTGCAGTACCTGATGGGGCACTTACAGAAGTGATTTTTGCCCAAATCACTGCCATGTACACACACATGCTCACAAGTTAAAATTTAAAAGTTGAATTCTGTCAGTCGAGCTCATGATTTACTTTTTAATCAAGAGGTGGGTGGCCACAACTCAATAGTCATTGCTTCCCTTTCGTTTTTCTTTTTTCATTTTCTTGGATTTCACATATAGCCTTTAGCCATTTCTCAGGTGTTTTTCTGTTAAAATAGTTTCTATGGGCTTTTAAGGGGGATATATGGCACATTTGTTTCTAATGCCTTTGTTTTGGAATTCCTGAGGCTGCCTTAAACTTCTCATTTCTTTAATTATGTTCATAGGATTTGGCAATTAATTATTTTGAAGTAAGTGTGCTTGTATAAATGAATTAGCATAAGAAGAATCATGGCTACTGATGTCTTTTCTCCTTAATTTATAAAATTATTTGATAGCCATTTGTGCAAGGTGTTGCTAATCATTTTTGTATGACATGCATTGACATAGGTAAGTTCTTTTCATGCTATACATCTGTAATATCAGGAGCTCTGTTAAGAAAAAGAGAACGCTTTGTCTCTGTGGCTGTTGTGGTCAAGTAATAATTTACAAATCTGTTTCTATGGACAAAACAGTGCTGCAGATACCAAAGAGAAGTGGACAAGATCAAATTGATTAGGATATTAAACTTGTACTGTACTCACTTGACAGTATGTGAACTTCACCGTTCCTGCTGAAGATCAAAACCTCTTTGCTGCATATAAGCAGTATTTTGTGGTTTCTAATTTGGCCTTTGCAGGCCAGAAGCATGACCACTTTGCGTCACATCCCCATCACGAAACTCGTATCTCCTCGGGGTCTTCCTAAAACATACTGCTGATGGAGCCACTGCTCTGCCAAGTCGGGCGTCCCAGTGACTTCAGGCTGCTACACATGGTTTCTGCCCAGGTTTGAAGGAGGGGTGTGTTTCTCCAAGTGTGTAGAGATGTTCTTTTAGCATGGCATTGTATAAACGGCCCTAAATTCCATCATAGTTCATCCTGTTATTAGTGAATTGACGTAGGTGCAATGTAGTGTCGCTGTGGTTTTGCCTGTACTTCAGGTGAGATGATTCTAATGAACTGTTAAAGATTTTTGCTTGAAATTCACTTGTAAGGTCCAACTCGTGTAAAGAATATTTGTCTGCCCTACAATGGGATAAGCCATTTACTTGTGCTCTCATTGCACTGAATTTCTATCCATTTCGGAGTAAAGTAGGGATATTTGGAATTAATATATGGGAGTAAGTTTAAATGTGCAATATTTAAAGTTGGCTGGGAGATGTGTTCTTCTTGTTTCTTAGAGCACAGTAGACCCTCTATTGTATGGAACAAATAATTGAGTGCTCCTGTCATTTAAAATATGTTCCCTTTCTTATTAATGAGGAGGCCATATCAAATAGATTGTAAGGGTCACTTCAAAATTTGATAGCTTGTTTCTGGTTTTGAGTATTGTAGCTGGGCTGCCAGCCCAGTCTGAGAGAAAATTTGCGTTGAGTATCTTGTTGGGAAAGAATCTTTTGAGACCTGTTGCTAAATAAAGAAGAAAACCAAAGCCGCAGCAGTAGATAAATCCTTTGTCGTCTAATAAGAGAAGCTACTATTATTTAAGTAATTGCAGCAATCTTGGGTGTAGTAAAAAGTTAGAATACAAGGAAGATTTCAAGCAAAATGAAGGCTTTTCTAGAAGCTAAAGAAGTACCATAAGGGACAGGAGATCAGGACCTCTTCGGCAATCTCTGTGGCATTTTTTTCCATCCATTCCTGCCTGGAGAGGTAGAGGCACAACATACTAGTTCATCAACCAGGCATCATGCAGTGTAGTTCCTTGAACTTTTCTCCTACAGACAAGTCAAGAAACGTAAATACTGAAATACTTTTTAATTGATGGAAAAGTTATCTCTCCATCTTCCAACTCAGGTAGAAACTGTTGGTTCGTAAGACCATAGTTACCAGCAATTATTGCCCTGGGTATGTTTCACAATAGAAGATGCCTTGAGGCGTTCTCTGTCCTGGCAAAGGGCTGTTTCAAAAAGTATAGCAGGAAATCTAGTTCACAGAGATATATTCTATACTGGCAGAAAAGTGCTTCCAGCAGTGTAGCAAATACTGCTTCCCCAGACAAAATTATGATATCCTGACAAAAAGACAGATTTTGCTGGTTATAAATTGTCTTGAACAAGGGTTTTTAGCAGTCTGGAATGGTCTTAAAATGATACATTAACGGATATTGTTATTCTGACTGAAGTGTTGAGCCTGGTTTGAAATTGCAGGAAAGCAATCCAAACTCATCATCAGAACAGTGTGACAAATTCTCTCTGATATGTTTATTCCATTTGTCGTTTGGACTTAAATTAGGGATAGACTATTGACTATCTTCTACTAAATCACTGAGACAACGGTATTCAGTCATTCCAACAATGTCTCTGTGTAACGAAGTTGCAGAAAATGTAATCGTGAACGTGCCGAGAACCATCAGAAGTTGTGTCTTCAAAAACGTGGTCCTAATTCAGGCAGCAGCTGGGCCACGGGGCTTTTTTGGACAAGCAGGAAGGCGCGCACCAGCACGCCGTGCACATCTCGCAGTGTCCTCTGCTGTAAAAGGCTGGTTGGCATGCACAAAGCCAAAATTTGACATAACTGCAAACAGATGAAAGGGATCTCTAATAGATCCGAAGCAATGTCAACCTACTCCCAGTAGAGAGCATCACATTTAGATTTTTTTGGACAGCCGTTTAAGATATTAAAATGATCATAATAGTCACCTAGTCATTTGAAACCAAAAGACTTTGAGCTAAATGGAGACTCACTGGGGTGCTTTGCTCTCTCTTGGAAATTTTCCAACCTTATCATGGTACCAAATTTAATCAGTCGCTATTCTAAGATAACAAAAATAAATCTCTTCACACCTCTTGAAAGAGACCATCAGCTGCAGAAAACTCTCTCGGGTCAGATCAGATAGGCTGTGTTTTCAAGCAAATGTAATGCTTGTGCCAGCATAATAGATAAAATGCTGATAGTGTAATTTCAAGAAGCTCGCTAATAGATAAGTTTTTAGTACCTCTCCTTGACATTTAAGTTTCTACTGGCTATCTTCTAATATTTACTTTGAATGGGCTAGGATCTAATCTGGTTTCTGGTCATGGAGCATGCATAGCCTTTCGAGGGAAACCTATATGAACTACAGTCTTGTCTAGCTCTATAACTTCCTTTAGAGACTTGCACAAATCACCCAACTGCTGTAATTTCTCTGTGAAGTCAGCCCACAGCAAGATCTGGTCAGGAAAATGTGATTCCATTTGAAGGATGACTTTGCTATTATAAGCTTTAGTTTTATTTCATTTGGGAATGAAGCAGTTTCTACATCACTTGTGAAAGCGGACGCGGTCCATCTGTCTTGGAATGGTGTGCTCTGGGAACTACTGCCAGTCAGGCCCGGGGCTGAGAAGCTGGCCGTATGGGCTACCAGACGATACGATGATTTTTTCTGGGAAAATCACCTTTCCAGAACTTCTGGGGTTGTGAGGAAGATACCATTGCATTATTTGGATTATTGAATTGATTTTTTTCAAGAAGTGTTTTACACACAGTAATCAAATTTTTAATACGGTCTCATACTGAGGCCAGCATATAAAGGAAACTCTGTTTTCCAGAGCTTTGATAAGTTGAAGTAAGTGGAAAAACGGGAGGTTCTCCTTGTGTAGACACCTCAGTAAGTCTTAATGCCTAGCTCAGGCACTCCAGTTTGAGAAAATGTATTTCGATGTAAGATTAACGTCTGAGCTGAAATTAGTCACATGAATGGCAGAGTGAGGTTACGGCGTGCTGTAGCAGCCATTCTTACCTCTGTTTTCCTTACGTGTGTGGACTGGGGTCCCGTAAGAAGGTGTCTCTCTAGGCTGGGATGGGAGGAGGCGGTGGAGGAGAGAGGGGCAGCCGGAGCTGCCTGCCAGGGCAAGGAACGGGGGCAAAATGCCCTCCTTAACATTCCCTTTGTTTCCCTCGTGTGCCGGGGCGTGCACGGCTCTCAGCTTCTGCCAGCCTGAGGAGGAGCAACGCACCGGTCTACCGCATGTTTACGTTGCTTTAAAACTAATTGCGTTTTAATGTTCTCCTAAGTCTGATTTTTCTCCTTATCTGCAGCTGAAGTTCAAAGTGAAATTGAACGGATTTTTGAATTAGCAAGGACACTGCAGTTGGTAGTGCTTGATGCTGATACCATTAACCACCCAGCTCAACTAAGCAAAACCTCTCTGGCTCCCATTATAGTATATGTAAAGATTTCTTCTCCTAAGGTAAATATTTTACTGATATTCATGCTGTTTCAATCTTTTTTTCCCCTTTTTTTTGGTCATAGATGGAGATAATCCCACGTCCTCATTAAAGTTCAGAGCTATGTGTTGCTATTGCTTTCCTTTGGTTGTTGAAATAATATTAATCAAAAAAAGTATCTTAGCTTAGCTCTGGTGTTAATAAAACCCATTTTGGAAAAGATGCTGTAGCTCCAATGGATTTTTAAATTGGGCGCTTTCACTATCAATCACATAAGCAATGCTAGAAGTTTGTTAAATCAAAATAATAGAGGAATGAAAAGAGGATTTTCACATACCAAATATCAGACTGATAGGTAAGCTCTATATCTCCTGGTAATGTACTCTTTCATTCTGTAAAAAAATCAATAAATTCACAGACCCTGGAAAGAGGCATTTGAAAGAGAAGAGCGAATTAGGAGAAGAGAATTCAGGAGAACAATTACAGAATTTCAACAAATAAAACCAGAAGCAACAGGAGGGGAACTATTTAGTGCTCGTAACAGGAAAGGAGATGTTGGGAAGTAAATGAGAATTAGCTTGTTCTGGTTGCAAACAGCATGGGAAATGCTCCTGAATCCAGCAAAAGAAGAATTTGATCTGCTTAAGTGGACAATTTAAAAATGTAAATATTTAAAGTGGTTATATATGTACACTTAAGTCAAAATCTGCTCACTTTTGTTAATGTCTTATTTTTCACAGGTTTTACAGAGGTTAATAAAATCTCGAGGGAAGTCTCAGGCCAAACACCTTAACGTTCAGATGGTGGCAGCTGATAAACTGTCCCAGTGTCCTCCCGTGAGTTACTGTTAATTTCCGTCTCATCTTTGAAAGGTGCCTTTCTCTTCAAGCAGGAGGTTAATTACATAATTTCTGGGAATGTTTGCCCTCTTCTGGCCATGTTTCACTACTGCTTTTTTGCACAATGTCTCCTGAGGTCCCTGGGCTCCACACGAGAGTGCAGGGCAAACCAGCCCCAGTCACAGGCAGTTACTAGGGTGTGTGCTCAACACATTCACCGCTCAAAGAAGCTGAGCGTTTGCTTTACTTGATAATTCTTTTTGGGTCACTGGTCTAAAAAATGAAAAATGAACCCTCTTAGTGACTGTGCTTGATCTCTGGCTGGCGGTTTGGGTAGCTCCCTTTGGGAATATGTCACCACAGCCCATCACCGCTGGCGTTCTTGGTCACAGTTTTGGCAAAGAGCTGTGGGGTATTGCGTAGCTGAGAGTTCTGCAATTCTTCTGTTGATGTGCCCTGAAGCAAATTCTTTCAACTTCCACCTATAAAGTGGAGATGATGAGACATCAGCTGTGTTATAAACACGGCAAGCGTTATTGCCTGCGTACTCGACTGCCAAGAGCATGGGTAAGAGACCAGAAGATGAACGTTCTGCTCACCTGCAGGTAGGGGAAATTGCTGTAGTTCTGGAGCTGAGTGAGGGGAACGTTTCCATCACTTAAGTTCAAGCATCTCAGTTAAGAGACCAGTCTCCTCGGGTCCCCAAGAAGTCAATGCTAGCGAGCTGCGTAGGCTCTCACAGCTGCCTTCAGGAGGACTTCTGTCTCCCTGACCAGGGAGGGATTGCAGGAAACTCACCTCCTAACTTTAGATTCCTAAAATTAGACCGTGTGCCTAATGTCTTACCTAATATTTGTATTACACTTGGAAACTGGATGATCTGTAGCGCTTGTGTTTCTTACTGTTATTAGTTACTGAGTTTAGTTTGTCTTAGTTTTCTCTTAGTTATTTTAGGTATGGGGATTAAATCCCTTTTCTTGCCATTCCATATTGTTCCAATAGCTAAAAACTTCAATATTTAACCTTTCTTGCTGGATATTTGAGTTTTAAGATTTTTTCAAGCTGCCTCTTCCTATATTCATTGACTGTTTGTGCGTTACTAAGTAGAAGTCATGGTCTCACTTTAGCACGTGTAACATTAGTGTTAGTTATGATTGCTGTCTTTGGTATCAATTGCGTTAAAAAAAATAATCCAAAAGGGTGAAATATCTTCACGCAAGTATTATAAATGTGGTTCATTTTTGATGAATGGAAAATCTGGTAATCAATGTCTCTAGCTGATCTCCCTTTAGCTGTTGGTTGTTCTCACTAAAACCTTTCCTTTATCAGGAAATGTTCGATGTAATTCTTGATGAGAACCAGCTTGAAGATGCTTGTGAGCACCTTGCTGACTATTTGGAAGCCTACTGGAAGGCCACACATCCGCCTAGCAGCAATCCTCCTAACCAGCTTCTCACTCGCACACTTGCAACAGCCACTCTTCCTATTAGCCCAGGTCCAAATATTAATTTGCAGGTACAGTTTTTATGCCATTTCTTCTTTTTTTTTTTTTTTTGTTTTTCTATCAGCTTCTTCCTCTTCCAAAGCACAGTGGTAGTCTGGTAGTAGAATATGCTGAAGATGTCTTACAGTTGTTGATAGGCTGCCCAGGGAGGTGGTGGACTCTCCTTCTCTGGAGACATTCAAACCCCACCTGGACACGTTCCTGTGCAACCTGCTCTGGGTGGACCTGCTTTGGCAGGGGGTTGGACTAGCTGATCTCCGGAGGTCACTTCCAACCCCACGTGATAGAGGTTTTTTCAGTAGACATTCGCCCATTTTCAGTATAAAAGGCAAATACGGGCAGATCATCGTTAACGCTGTTGTATTCACAGTAACATGTGTTTGTGTGGGGGGCTGGGTCTGATTCCAAGCACTAAGCCAGCCTGACTGAAAACATAGGGTGACGTGAAGCGGAATACTTAAGATTTCATTGTGCCCAGGACACCACCGTGCCAGTGATATGTGCACCAGCCACAAGCATTTTTATAGCTGGCCATATGTAATCCAGTCAGGGGAATAAAACTGGGCTAATGCTCTGCCCGTCCCAGCCTCTGGTAACTCTGAGTGATGGGCACAGCATCGCTAAGAGGCAACTCCCAGCCCCAGAGGCTCCGCGTGACAAACTGGGTTCCGTACAGAGCAGATCCACCACAGTCGGAGGGAAGCTGTTCCTATCCTCCCACAGGCTATGGAGTTGTCGATGTTGAGAATGACTGACTGCATTAGTGAAGTCTCAAGGTCAAAGTGGCCCCACCAGTGTTTACTTTGTTCTTGTATTCATTGGCCATTGCTGTGAAAAGCACATACTTCCTTCAACCCAAACTCTTCCATAAAACCCGAGTCCCCCTGCTCATTGTGCAGAAAGACCTTGAGAGGCAGCGTGCTCTGAACAGTGAGGGTACTGTCTAGTGAGCTGGGCATAGAGGAACCGGATGAAATTCAATAAAGGCAAGTGCAGGGTGCTGCACCTGGGGAGGAATAACCCCCTGCACCAGGACAGGGTGGGGGTGACCTGCTGGAGAGCAGCTCTGAGGAGAAAGACCTGGGAGTCCTGGGGGACAACAGGATGCCCATGAG
>JAOXJK010000012.1:21000332-21017911 GCA_025774025.1 Xenus cinereus | reverse complement strand
CTGGGTGGACCTGCTCTGGCAGGGGGTTGGACTAGATGATCTCCAGAGGTCCCTTCCAACCCCATGTGATTCTGTGAAAAACAGGCTTTCTTCCCACCTCTGCACTGTCCTGTCTGCTGACTTTGGGCATATTGTGTCCTCTCGTTTCTCCTTCAACTTCTGCTTTGTATAACCATGTCAAGGTTCTCAGCATAAGGAGATCCTCTCCTTTGTACACATGTTGCACAGCATGAAATGAAGTCTTCAAAGATGCTACTTCATTATAAATAGTGAGTGGCACCTTGAGGCCAATGAGATCACAGTGGGGTGTCAGTGAAATCTGTCCAAGCTCAAATAATGGCTTACTACATCTAAATTTCCACCTAAGTTCCCTATAGGCCCATAAGTTACGTATTTATATCAGAGCTATGGCTAAGAAAAATGCCGCCTTTTAGAAAATATAAAAAAAAAAAATCTGCACCCAAATTAAAATGCCAAACATTTGCCTTTTTTTTTATGGTCTCACAAAAAAATTTTGTCTCAAAGAATTTATTTCCCATTAGAGGATCAGACTTGACAGGTCTGTTCTTTAGCAAGAAAAACTGCTTCAGCCACGTTGCAGGATATCTCCTTCTCTTCCTTTCAAAAGCAGCTGCAGGAACAGACGACTGTAAGCTATAGCTCATTTCTGCCTTTTTTTCTGTCCTCAGAGCTGAAACCCCCTGAAAAAATTGTGAGCTGGAAGAATTTCTGAGTATGAAATTCAGTATTGTTGTGTGCAGACTTGCTAGATAAGCTTTCTTTGCTATGTAGGCATGTTTATTGTTTTGCTCAAGGTTTTTTTATGCCTTTTGGGTGTGGATTTACAGTTCACTTACTCATTTTATTAACCACATTCTCTGGAGGAACTATACGGAGTTTTAATGACACTTGTCTGAATGTTTTGCTATCTCCTTACAAATTAACATATTTTTATTTTAAGGACTGAAAATGAGAATGTATTTGCAGTTTCACAGTTTGTTTGTAGGTCTACTAATCCAAAAGTGCTAAGCAATGGGGGCACTTCTTCAGCTGCCATCTTAAACCTGAGCCTCTCGCCTTCTTGGAATATAGTGGGTTTATTTTCCAATCACAGTGGCTGAACCCATTCTCTCAATAGTGTTAAGATCCTCTATTTGGAGAGTTTGAAGTCCATGTCTGTGCCATTTTTGTGGACTGCTCTGCAGAGATAAACCACGCCACCAGCCCTTTGGTCTGGAGGGGCCACATCCACGCCGCAAAGCGTTGGAGTCGTTCTCCCCTGGGTGCGACGCGGCGCCCCTTTGCCATCAGGTGTCATTACTTTTTGTGGTTTTTCAGTCCCAGAAGTCCATCGTAATGAGGGAGTTGTGTTGCCAGAGGGGTATTTGCACAGCACGATGCTGACTGTGTGCATTGCGTGGCACGAGATGCTTGAACGTGTGAGGCCTCCTGGGGACTGTTTGAAATTAAGTCGGTGAAGACCGTACACCTCCTGTCTGGGTGATGGAGAGCTTTGGAGCAAGCTGTCCTCACAACTGTTCTCGAGTTTCCTCTTGCAGGGAATTCCAAAAAGAAGACTGGAGCAACGTCACACACGCGTGGTACAGGATTAGGGAGCAAGCCAAACTGGCTGTGTGGACACAGACTTCTCTCTCTCCTCTTCCAGCACTGCTTAACTCCTTTCCAAGGGTCCCCACTTCCTTGAAATTACAACCTGAACAATGGAATGGGCTTATCTCAAGCTTTCTCCATTTTAGGCAAAAAACCTGATGAGATGGGGCCATAAAATTCCCAGGCTGCAGAATCTAATCCAGTTCAGAGCCCTAATTGGGTTACAAACCGCAAACCAGATCTTAATCCAGATTGAAACTGCTCAGTGCCCCTGAAATATATAGGGGAAGTTACCGGCAATGAATCTGCCCGTAAATCCCAGTATCCTGACACTGTTCTGAAATTGCAGGTATTAGTTCTAAATGTATTGATTGTGCTCTTCCACACGCACATCTCATAGCAGAGAAGATGCATCTGGGTTTGTAATAGTAGCATTCCCTTCAAAGCTGGGTCGAATTTTGCATTTGTTCCCAAACCACAGCAATGACAGATTTTATTAGTCACGATTCTATATATAGATGCGTGCATATTTGGCATTTGACCACATGAGAATTAAAGGGTTTCACGTGTGTACCCAGCTTATGTGCCTTAAAAACAGTCACAGTTGTGAACTATTAGAAATGTGTTTACACACCCAGAACAGGCACCGCTTTAGACTCTTTAGCTTTTCACTCGATTCCATTTATAATTTGCCTCCGTTGAGTCATTTCTGTTCACCTCGAACACATCTATTCATGTTTACAATTACTACATTCCTTTTCTGGCAAATCGGAATCGCCTTGAGATCATAAAAGCAAGAACAAAGCAGGAATTTGACCGCTGTTTCTGTTACCTTGTTCTCATCTGCACCGTTTGTTTCTGATTGGGAACACATGGAGCAGCCCAGCTCGTCACTGGGAGGTTCACAGAACAAAATGTTGCCTTAGAAAATAACGATTTGTCAAATTTATCAAATCGCTGATTTGAAATACGTCGCTTCTTACAAGTTTCTGATAAAATACGGATTTGTTCCTTTCCAATTTCCTGTCATTTTACTTTTTGGGTTGCTAGGAAACCCACCTGCCAGGGTCTGCAGCTGAAGGACGAAATTTCCTCCTTCCCCTAGCTCTTTCCCACAACATACAAAGACTGAAAGAAGATGCGTCCGTGAGCTGCCCTGGAGGCAATCCGTATTTTTAGACAACTCTGAACACAGGAGGGAAAACTTCAGACTAACTTTGAGAAATTCAGAACAGTCTCACAGACAGATGTCTGTATAACTCTGTTAAAAACTACTTTAATTTTGGGCTGGTAGAGATGATTCTGCCTTGACGTTCTTCACCTCATGTGAGAAGGATAATTAAATTTTACCGTAAACTATTTCTTAAAATTTTGCAATTAAGCTTGAAAAAGCTTTGGCTGTGGTTTGGGAATAAAAGCGAGTTAATGTAATGAAACCCCCAAATGAGTTAAATAATGCCACTTGTTCGTTTTGCAGTGATTTCAAAGTATTATGCTGGTGAAGAGTAGGTTTGATATTACCTGGTAATTTTTATTTCAGTCTTTTCATAGTAGTGGTGTGTTAGGAAATTCTTTAGGTGATAATATCGCTCTCCTCCTGCTTTCCTCAGCAATGGTCTGTATTCTTCAGCTCTTAAAACGATGGAGTCAAAGTTTAATTTTTCATTACTGTGAAGAAATTGAATTATTGCTGAGAAAAACAGGTGGTCAGTGATACTATTAGTATCATAATACAAACGTCATTCATACAAGATTCCATTGCATTTTTTCCTTACAAGAAAACCAAAACGAATCAGGTCCTTTAAAAGAGCCCGGGTTTTGTACTTTGGTTCTCTGCTGGAATCCACCTGCTCAATCCTCTAAAATCACTTTTCCCTAAGGGCTGTTTCCAAGCGGGCATCTCTAAACTCTGGGCTGATACCTGCCCTCTCCTGGCACGATGTCCTCTTTAATTTTCCTGCAGTTTGTCCTGCTTCTGCATGCTCTCTTTTTGTCTGGAGCGTGGTGGGCAATTACTGCTAACTGGAATAGTCAGAAACATCACCGGAGACGAGAATAACCCGAGCGCCACTCTCCATGCTGATGAAAGGGATTGTTTGTATTATAATACTGAATTTTCAGTAAAAGTTGAATTCTAATGGGTTTTTTTTTTTCTAGTTTAGATTCAAAGTGGATTGTCGTGTACTTGAATTGTTTTGGTTTCCTGATACTTTCTAGTTGAATTTGATATTGGGGAGGTTTTTAAATGTGTCCTTCATGTATGTGAACTCACTGCTGGTTGTGATAGCAGGGATCTCAAGGAGACCAGAGGAATGACCATTCAGTCCCTGAACGCGGTGGCTCACAGATTGAAGAGGAAGCACGGGTTGAACCCATCAAGAAATCCCAGCATCGCTCTTCCTCGAGCCAACACCACAACCATCGCAGTGGTGTCAGAGGCCTTTCTAGGCAAGAAACTTTTGACTCGGAAACACAAGACAGCAGAGATTCGGCTTACGTAGAGCCAAAGGAGGACTACTTGCACGAGCACGGTGACCACTACGATTCTCACAGGGATCACAATCACAGAGACGAGTCCCACGGGAGCGGTGATCACAGACATAGAGAATCACGGCATCGCTCAAAGGAGAGGGACCGCGAGCAGGACCACAATGAATGCAACAAACAGCGTAGCCGTCATAAATCAAGGGACCAATATTGTGACAAGGATGGGGAAGTGATATCGAAGAAGCGCAACGACGCGGGAGAATGGAACAGGGATGTTTACATCCGGCAGTAACTTTTGCCTCTGGCAGTCTTGTGTTTCTTTGAAGTCTTGTAACGATGCCCCTTGAAAATATCTTTGGGTTCTTCATCGCAGAACGTATGGTATCCTTCTGTACGCTGATTTGTATTGCTGTTGCTCGCATAGCAATAGCATGAAATAGAATATTCATATACTTATTTTTTTGGTTAGTGCTCTATGAATTAGCGCGGTACGACTGCAGAGGTCCTGATGTTGTACTACGCCGTTTTCCAGGCTGGTTTTTGGTAGCTGCCACTTGAACAATATCTGTTGCCATCGAGGTGTTGTTAGTGTTTTTTAAAAAAAGGTACATTTGATGTTTAATAACTTCCAGTGTATTCAGCAAGCCAGACTCAGCACATAAAAAAAAATCTAAAACTTTTTGTCTGCTCTGATTTTTAATTTGTATGCACTTGATTTGCATATTGATTTAAGGGCCACTATCTGTTGCTTATACCTCTGGTGGACTCCATTTGAAGACAGAATTCAGTCTTGCCTTACAGCCAGGGGATCATAAAGTCGAAATCTATTTTCTATGTACTGGTACTGTGTACTGTATATACAGTTTATAAATGTTATTTCTGCAGACACCTTCTTACTATCTAAGTTTGATCACACTGTTTTAGAGTCCTAATGCCAAGTCAGCAGATTTGCTTTTGAATTACTGGCAACTGGAACGAGCCTCATTTAGGAAATCTGTAACAGTGTTCAACCTAAAGACTTCTTCTTCTGTAGCAGAAAGCTTATACTTACTGTAAATACGAATGAGTGCTTGAGATAAAGGGTCTAACTCTTATACCTTATGCTGTCCTTGCAAACCCGATTTTGCATTTGAAATTTATGGTAAAGATAACGAAGTTACCGCTATAAATTACTCCTCTCTGTACAGGTCACAGAGTTGCAAAGGACACGGCTTCGTTTTTTTGTTCTGTTGTCAGAATAAGGGAGCACACATGGCAGAGGTGTGTACGTGAGTGGGTGGGTGTACGTGTGCGTGTGCACGTCAGGCAGCGACGTGGGAGACTCTACTGAGGAGAACAGAGATTACTCAAGAGCCCGACAAGCCCGTTTCTTCATTCTGTCTATTAATTTAAAAACGCAAATTGCGGTGAGGGAATATGAGGGAGTTTACTGGCCCAGGTAATTGAGAAAGCATAAATCTGCTGGCTCTTTGTCGAGACTTCAGGAGAGTAAAAACCAGGCAAATGTTACTGTGAGCGTGTCACTGGAAATGTAAAATCCTTGTGTTTTAGAGTATTTGTTTTAGTAAGAAAAGTTTACACAGCTTGTGGAGAGTTATTTTGTTGGAAAATAAATTTTTGTAGCTTCTCCACTTTTTCTACACTTGCCAATTCCTCTGCATTCCCACTCTGCAGCCAGCTCACGGCTTTTCCTTCACCTAAACCCTTGTGCTGCTGGTGAGAGCTTAGAAAAATGCCTGTGACAAAATACTCTGTTACGAGCTTGTGAGAGAAAAATGCATTGAACTCAAAGGGAGTGAACGCAGTTTGGTTTGCACTGAACACCTCTTGCACTGGTAAGTCGGGGGAAACCCACTATTATTTTTGACTACAGGCTCCGTGTCCTTGCCTAGTGTAAAAGCTGTTCTGCAACAAACACTTACAGTCTTTGTAGTCCTTGTATGAATGAAATACTTTTTGTATTTCACTGTAAATAGCACATTATATATAAAGACCGTAGTGGGATAATAATTAATTTAGCTGGAAGTTCTTTTTATTTATTATTTTAATTCTGGGAATATCAGCATTGCCTGATTTTGAATATCATTTTAGTGAAATGGGTAAGATGTGTGGCAGGTGCATGTTTTCTCCAATCTCCCCTTCCAGCATCCAAGCAATTCAGTTTAAACTCCCTTAAACCTACTTTGTGCTCCCTCTCCCGCCCCTCTCCCTGATGCTTTATATGCATTATTTTATTTTTTTTTACAACCTAAGAGTGTGAAATTCTGCTGTCAGGTATCTGGCTGCTCCTCCCAGTGCTGCTGACTGGTGGGGTTATTCAGGGGTATTATTTGGCTCAAAGGATGAACTGTGGGGAAGACAAGGAAAAAGGGTATTTTTCTAGAAATAAAGTTTTTGAGCGTTTTTCTAAACACTAAAAGATTTTGTAGACAAAGGAAGCATAGGTAAGTAGACCTGTTGTATTACTAAATGGATCTATAAGACTATATAAACAGTGGCTTTTGATACGAGAGGCTTTTCAGGGTATCGGTGGAAAATGAAAGACTTTGCTGTTGGAATCATATCAGATCACGTGGAAACGGACAGAGAATGTATAATGCCTTGCTCTGCAGAGCCTGGCTTCAGCTCTTTCACCAGCTTCTTTAAAGGCTGTAGCTCCCTGCAACTGTGACGTGACAGCTGTGTCCTCCAAGAAGTGATCTATGGATCCCACTTCGATACTTTGATTTTTTTTTTGTTGTTGTTCTCACCTTTTTTTTTTTTCCCAAACTTTTGCTCCAGAGCGTGTTTGTTTTCCACCTTTCTTAAAGTATTCTTAAGAAATGTTTGGCAGAATTCCAAAGCACGGAGTACTGTATGAAAACCGTGAAGTAGGTAGTCATATATAGACGAATAAATGAGAAAATAAAGAGCATAGTCCAAGCCCTAGTATTTTAAGTATGGCCTGTATCTTGATTTATGGAATATAAATATCGTCAAAAAAGGCACGTCCCAATCCAACTAATGAGAGAATCGTGTTTTGTATAGTCCTACTAATTACGTATAGACAACATACTAACACGTGCATTCTTAGACAGACACACTCAGTAGGTTATTAGAATTATTAAGAGACTTTCCTTCCGTTACTGTTTTAAGAGTGACAAATAATTTGTAATGTGAGCTTGTACAACACATATTGCACAATCCCACCTGCCTGCTGAGCACTACTTTGAAAAGCACTTTAACAGAATTATTTCGATAAGAAGCTTTAAAAACACTCCAAACTGGAGGACATATCAAAGAAGAAATGTGAAGGAATGGCTTTGCAAAATTTTGCCAACAGAAAGTTTTAATATTATTGTTTGCGATGATAGGCTACTAATGAGTTCATATTCCTGTACCTGGTCGCGGGAGCTTTGAACCTGAGGAATGGTAGAGGTCCCAGCGAGCGCCAGAGTCTTACGTCTGTGTGGTACAAAACAGCCTGTAACACTTCTATCCAAACGAGCTAAAAAGATGATAAAACCAGGGAGATGATAGAAGGAAAGGAAGATAAAATACTCACGTGATACATAGGTCTTGTCATCTCTCACTTTGTATTTTTCTAAAGAATTTCAGTATATGGAAGCAATGGGGAAGCATTTGAACATTTACGTGTATATATGTTAGATGTTAACCTTATTTTTGTACGTCTTTGCAAATGAATACACATCAGTGCAGGTCAGCAGCCCGAGTCTGTCTGTCATCAGTTGGTTAGTGACACACACAGCCTGGAATAAGGAATTCTCAAGGAGGGGCTGGAAGGAGGTGAGAGCAGCAGCCTCCAGACCCGTTAAGGGACAGGAGAGTGGGGATAAATAAGCAAACAGGTTTGTGCTCAAAGGCAGCATCAGTGGGAGTTAAGAAATTTTAAAAAAACTATTTTTAAATCGATCGATAAATTAACGCCTAGAAATTAAGAAATTTACAGAGCCATAAAACCCCCTTCTCGAATACTCACGAATTCATCATGTCTGGCATCGAGTTCAGAATTTGAGAAAAGTTCCACAATTTTTGCTTCTCAAGGTGTAAAATGAAATAGATAAGCTTCTCCTAAGGATTTGCCCCTAATTAATGAAGACTGGTTTTAAAGCTACAGTAAAGCTTGAGTGGGGTACCTGTTTTCACAGAAAGCTGTAAACTCTTCACCTACAGCCCTTATTATGAGCGGAGGGTAAGGAAATGAAATCCCACTCATCAAACCTGGAATAAAAGTAAAGACTTATTTTCACTTCTCTCTGCACATCTGGTTGCTCATCCTGTACATGCAGTTCCTGCCCAGGTCTAACTCCCTGCCCCTTAATACTTACTGTCTTTTGTGATTTTTGTTAGTAATTATCATTTTTAAGCTCCGGTCTCGGCTTGTAAAGTCACATTCACCTTCTGTGACAACCGCAGAGGTTTTAATATGGTCCCTTCTCATTCCCTTAGCTGGAATGCAGCGAGCGGTCCGATTGCTTTTAATCAGTGTCTGTGCAAAGTAAAAAAGTTAGTGTAAGCCACCTCCTGCGTTAGTCACTACAGATTTATTTTGGGCTGTGGTTACATTTGACCTCTGAGTGCTTTAACGCATCAGGCTGAAAGCTACTTCCCAAATGCTTTTGACTTTAATTCTATTCCCTCCGTGAAAATGAAGCACATTGCAAAAAACTTTATTACATAGTCTAGAGGAAGAACAGAGAAATTATTTTTCAGAGTGTAATTTAACATTTCTAGTGTACATTTACTTATATTTATTGCGGATCTTTCACAAAAATTTTAGTTCTATCATCTGTAAAATATGCGGATGCCATTTTTAGTGTGAATGTTTTTAATCGATCGAATTTATAGCTTGGCAACTTGTCTATAATTTATTTCCCCACTTTTATATAACAAACTGTTACATATGAGCTTACAGTAGTTTTACAGTTTCTTTTTATAACTTACCACCCCAGAGATGTGTTCCTACGCAGCCCCAAAAAAGATTCATATCAGATATAATAGCGATTAAGTTGGTTCTTCTAATCCATTTGTGTTCTCTTTTCTTACTTTATTCTTACCCCTTTTACCTGGCATGCATACCTACTCTGCAAAGAATTCTAGCAGTACGAAATTGGATTTTTTTATAATTTTTTTTAATTGTCAACAATTAAACGTAAAAAGAAGGTTCTTTGTATTTTAAACTACCCACTCCAAAGTAATTTCTTGTTGATCACCATCACCAGCCTCTTTCTTACTAAACCCTTCCCTTTTCTTTAACAAGCATGTAGAATCCTCTGATCTAAAAACTGGTGGACTCCGTGACACTGAAAGCTGTATAATAATTTCATACTATGCCAGGCTGCCTATTTTAATATCTTTATATTGACCAAGAGAACTACCTAGATTTGGCACTATTACTAATCACTGTTTCTGCAAATAGCAAGAACTACTTTTCAGACTTTCTTAAAGACAGGATCCGATTGCATGCCTAATCTAGCTGTTTTGTAGGGTTAATCTTTCATTACAATGACAATAACTTTTTTCAATTTAATATATAAATATCTCATATATTATATATATATATAAATATATTCAATTGTGCTTCAGCACCAAACACTGAAGCGTAATTATTCAGAGTGTAAAGCACTCTTGTCAGGAAAGTAATACTATTATGTATTAAAAAATATATATACACCAAATGTCAAAATTGTGACAAAGTATTCCTGCACTTCTAGTTAAAGTTACAGTAAGATGGGTAACGAAAAGAAAAATAGGCAGGGCATCCATCCAACTTTAGTCACCTAATTTAGCCAAGTCTGTAGTCAAAGAAAGGACACCGGCTCCTTCAAGGGATGGTTTGGAGCATCTTAATTGAGCTTCTGTTCCGAATGGCCTCCCCGGTTACCAACAGAGAGAGGAGCCTGGGGAAACAGCTGATGAGGCTTAGCCCTTTAATATTCTAAGCCGCCTCTTAAGTCAGGCAGTTGACTTTTGCAGCAACAACTCTGGTAGTTAAAAGTTCAGATACGAGTAATTTTTGTCAGGTTAAGTCTGGTCTGCAATTACACTGGAATCAAATACAAGTCAGTTACTAGTTCTCTCTCCCCGGTGCCCCCTCCAAAACTTCTCATATAAAATCAAGTGAGATCACTTTCTTGAAAGGCCTGTTTATTGTTCCAAACTAAAGAAATCTGGAAAAGTCTCAAGAAATCGTCCACTAAAACTTCATCAATCTTAATTCTTTCAAATTCAGCATCGCAAAAATCCTGTTACTGAAACTGGAGACAAAGTTCCTTATTTTATATGCATACGCAAATTTCACTATATAATCTATGTTTGCTGAGTAATGTTTACAGAGTTTATATATTCTGCAAAAAGAAACTGCTTTTTTTACTAGCATTGAGTTAAAGATTTCAACGTAATTAAAAAGAAAGACTAATCCCTTTTGTTACTAAGTAATTATTTTAGCCACATTTAGACTAAGAAGACTGTAATTTATAGTCTGGGTCTAAATAGGGTATCTCAGCTACTACTGATGAAACTTTAACTCTTCTTCAGACTCGTTGTGGTTAATGGCAAGGAGTGGCCAACAAAAGTAGACAAGAATTCCACCTCCTACCCTGCTAGGAGAGGCCCTACAGCCGATGTACTAGTCAACCTTGACAGAAAAAAAAGAAGGGACTTATTTTATTTAAGAACAGTAGAAAACATAACGTATCAAAACATTTATAGCAAACAGAAGTAAACAACCAGACTGCTGGGAAACAGAGTTGTATAAATTGTTTTGCGTTCGAGCAAATGCAAAAGCACTTCTGACAGTATAAAAACGAATTCTAGGAGGAGTGTTGCTCTTTTTAATCCAACCTAATAGTTCCGTGTGAGAAGACAGACATTTTTCAGATAACGCTTTTAAAAACTGGAAACTGATGAGTGAGAGGAAGAAACCAAACACAGATGTCTGTTTATGTTTTTGAATTGTACGTACCTTTTTCCTCTGATTTCAGTGCTATTGTCAGTTCCAGCAGTACTGAGTAAAGAGAATAACTGTTCAAATGGAGAACACCTCTGGAACTGAAGCAGAATTTTCAAATACATCAAAAATACATTTCAAATACAAAAATTGAGATTATTAAAACTTTGAGCAGTGGATTAAGTCAGTTCTCATTAGCATGCTTCCCCAGTTTCAATTTCTATTACGATTTTATAGCTGGTGATGCTTTCTAACCAATAAAGAGTTAATATTCTTAGTTGTTTGAAAGGTGATTTGCAACATTTCAGCTGGTATTATGCATTGTTTTCTGTCTTTTGATATATTAATCACAACTGTAGCCCCTTCTGTTGCAAATGTTTGATTTTAAAATTGTCACTTGTCAGCCAGTCTAACAGGCTACTTCAGAACCAATACAGTTATGCATGGGAAGTTTGATGTTGAAACAATATTTATTTACATTCCCAGAGTGAGATGGTTTAATATATTCATGCTGCTATAAAAGACATGCTACAAAGCCTAATCGTATTTTGTGTATATACTATGTGTACAGAGAATCTTGCTTGTATTAAAATAAAAGAGAAATGAGGTTCTAAGTATCCATTTATAAACCAGTTCTTTGTAAAATCTTACAGTGTTTTGTGGAGCCCAGCCAGCAGTTCGGGTGCGCACACTTGTCATTCGCGCGCTGACCTGCTGCAGACACAAAAGCAAATGGAGACTTAAAAATGATACTCCCCTTCCCCCAGCCCTGACTTTTTTCTTTTTTTCCTTCTTCTCTGCAACCTGTGGCTCTTTCCCAGCAGAATTGCTGGCAGATTTTATTGCTGCCATAGCAACCCTGCTGTCAGCCCGTTGGCTTGGCAACAGCATCGCAGCGGTAAGAAACACACTTCACGTCTGAACTGTTCTTAGAACTGTTCACAGAAGTGTTTTTTTTTTCAGGGTGCATTCCTCCACGCTTATTTACTGTTCGATTTAATAAATTTTGCGATAAAAAATCCTATACAGTCCTTGTTTGCCAGTGAAATCAGATCGTCTTCCCTGGAATCTTGCAAAGAATCAATATCCATTCCTTGCAACGTCACAGCAGCTGGATCAAATCTCTGCAGCAGCTTCAACTGATCGTCCGACAGCCCAGCTCCCCTCATGCCTTCTCCTCCGATATGAGGCTCCTTTTTGAGTCAGGAAGAAAAAAAAAAAAAAAAAAAAGTAAAGTTCTTAAATGCCCTAAATATATTTCACCGAGTATATGCAGTGCTACCTAACTGTTAAGGCGGTTTATATCATTTATATCATCAAACAAAGCTAGGTTTGTATCATTCACACCAGGGGAGGATTTAGAAGAAATGCAGCCCTTCTTTTCTTGCCTTCATCTGGCCAACGTGTATAAAAGCATAACTAGAAAGTCCCAAGCACTTTAAGGAGGTTGGGGTGTGCCTGATCCACTTTAGCTCAGAGCACTTACTGAGGCCAGGTGCACAGGGCTAAATCAATTCAAAGGACTGCAATAGCACAAGAAAGCTGTTACCAGCAGACAGTAAGTAGTTCTAAAGCCTTTAGGTTTTTTTCACATTTAAATTACGCAGCTCTTCTGTGTCCTGACTAACAGCTATGAGCCAAGACAAAAACAGTGATTCCAGTAACACTAGTAGAAATACCTGGATTCCTCACATTAAAAGCCTCAAATGGAGAGACCGAAAGCCCAAATCCAGAATACTTTACTGCCTGAAGAGGCATCATTTTGGAAGATGATGCAGCAGAAAAATCTGACCTTCAGATTTCCTACGTCATGTAATCGGACTAACAGGTAAACGGGGTAACTGTTGCATGTGTATGTATAGAAGGCAGAGAAAGGAAGGAACAGCTCAAGTATTTAAATTCAGGAGATGACACTTGGCATCAAAATCCTGGGGAGAAGGGCAAAAAAAAAAAAAATAATCTTTCTCAGCATTTCTTGTGAGTAGCCATGACTGTTTTTTATTTAATATAGTGGCTCCTGGGAAAAGCTAATTCTTAGCTAGATTGTTCTTTCAATGCATTCAGTAGGGAGACAGCATAAAATGTGCCAAAGCTGGCATAGCAATACCAAAAATAGATCTCCTTTGTGAATCTAGTCTAGTCTAGCCTATACTGCAGCCGACAGCAGAGCATTTTTTGAGCCATCACACTTTGCTAAAACGCGAGCTCACCCAGCCAGCACACGGGGCGAGTTGGTGGCTTAACCACGTCCTGTGTGCTGTAAAGCTGGGAAGCCACGAGGCTGCCGCCCGATTCTTCCTTTCCCTCAGCAGGATTTCAGTTAAGAGACAAAAAGAGGAGTCCGTTGAAATTTGAGAAAAAAAATAACGTAGAAAAGTAGACAGGGATAGTGACTTGGAGTAATGCAATGGGAGGGTGGAAAGGTAAAAGTCCAGGGAAAACAGTATTCCACGGGGTCAAGTGACTTGCTGAAAGACAGACCAATTTTTGCCTCTACTTTTTCCTTTTTCCCTCCAGTTACGTTACTGCATTTAAGCTGATCTATCCAGTGCCTCCTGTGAACGACCCTCAGAGGAAGCCAGCCTGCAGAGGCACAGGACCAGCTGCCACGCAGTAACCTCCGCTTAACCAGATCAACACTTATGGCTCCATCTCCTGTTTTTTCTTTACCCAGCGTAATTCCAGGACCTGTTGCCAAAGTGGGAGACAGAGGACTGAGTATAAAGCAGGTGTCCACTGAGAGACCAAAGAATATGGGAAATACCTAAAGGAGCACGAGGTAAGTTGAGCCTAAAGTCCAGTCTCCTGTTCATTGGAGAAGATCCCCTTATCTTACACTACTGGGGAACTGCTTGTAAGATACTAGAAACCACCTGTGCATAAACAATTCATCTCATTTAAAACATCTCATTTAAAATACACTATACACTTAAAGCTTTTTACACACAGATACAGCATTTGTGTATGAAAACTAGTACTTTATTTAAGACTGTATTACTGGCGAGAGGAAGTCCATTAAACCAGAATTAATCTTGCATTTCAGTTAATGGGGCTTGTGCTCTGCTTTGGCATTCTATCAAGGACAATATTTATGCTGTTAGGTAAAATGTATGACCTCAGTTGAAACAGTTGGAATGATAAATTCCTAGTAAATGGATGGTGAGGAAAGCAGGTAGAAGAACCCTGACATACAAATCTTTTAAGAAAAGCTTCAGTTCTGTTAAATCTTTACCAGCTTTCCTATAATTTCTCATTTTACACCTATTGTATTTATTTTTTTTTTAATTTCAGTTAAAAGATGCATCTAAACTTCTTAAGACAGATACAAGTCATCACAGAATGTGTAAGCAAGCTAAACAGGTATCAGAGTTAGACTCTTCCTCAAAGCCATGACGATAAACAAGTAACCCACCCAAATCATCACATCCACAAAGAGGGAGAGAGGTGCGTGTGGTCTGATGATAAATTCTCTCAAGGTACTAATAAAGGTAAAATATCATGCAGGTATTTTTGAACTGTATGCAGTATCTCCCTATATAGTACTAATATCTCCCTATATATTGCCTCCTCCCAGACATCTTAATGGTAGGCATCGAACCCAAAAAAGACAAAGTACGTTCTTGGGAAACTGAGCCTGAAATAAATTTATTCCTTCATTCCTTAAAATAATGCAAAAATAGCTCCCATACATGTAAAATCCTCCTTCCTCAAAACACAAGGCTCTTTCCATTTATCTCCCCATCCATTATGCAAGTCTTCACTACTCCAGTAGCATTAATAAAACTTTTCACCGCTCCTGTGAGCGTGCAAAACCAGAAAATGAAATACGCGTTAAGAATTGCAAAAGAAATTTTGACCTGTTTGAACTATCTTTTGTCCGTGTTGTTTTAAATGACTGTTGTACAAATCAAAACAACCCCAGTACACAGTGGGAAACTACTTAGTGTTCCCTAAATGAAGCTCAATTAAACACAAAAATAGATTTAAAAGAGCCTCAGAAATCCTTGTGATATTTCTATCCACAGCAGTTAAAATTGTCTGCAGTGAAAAAGAGATTTATTGATAGTAAAATATAGCTTGTAACTTTGCAGTACCAAAACATACCCATTGGGTTGTGTGAAGGACCCTGAAAATATTACCTGTGGTTGTAGCTGGAGGCACGGACAAGTTTTCAGGGCCCAAGCAACTTGCTCCTCATTTTCAGAGAGTGTAATTGTACACGTACTATACACTAAAACGCCTCCTGGCTTCAGCAATTTCACTGCCTGCAGGGAGACATAAACAATAGTTCAGCTTATTTTTAAATGTAAAAACTTGAAGCAACATTAACCAAGAATCCACTAAGCTATAATATTAAAAGTTAGCACTTAATCAAACTCAAATTTTTCTGTCTAAGACAGGCATTGCGCTACGTCTCAGGGAACACAGTAAAGGATCGCATGGATTAGGAAGGTTCTTTCCAAATCTGCAGTATAGCTCATGCAGTTTATTAATGTCACTGAGATGATTCACCTTGTAAGATGTGTTATTTGTACAGCTCTAAATATCCCAGACAGATTAGTTCTGTTTTTCATCACCTGCTGCCAACCACGGATACACAATATTTTTATCAGTGATATTAGATGTCCACATAACCATTTCCATATATTTGGCATGCCACTTTTTCAAGCAATTCAAGCTCACTTTGAATACAAGTAAATCGGATTTGGACAAGTTTCATGAAATCTTATCTTTCTGCATCACCCCAAGCACAGTCCTATTAGCATAAAAAGTTGTCACATGGCCTCCTGGCTTTGTACTCCATCCCATACACCACACGGGAGTTCTGCGCACTGAACTCACAAGAGCCCCTGCTGCTGCAGAGAAAACACTTTAACCTGCTCCATGACTTAAAACCTTGCAATTATTATAAATTCAAACCGATAAAACTGAAGGAATAAAAAAAGTTTTTTGTTTACTATGGCTTGTATCTACTTTTCCCATGCTCCAGTAAGTTGACTTCACCTAGCAACAGCTATGGCGGAGCTGAAAGGTTAACTGAATCTTAAGACTATCTTCTTTACTTAACTTCTGAAAAGATAAGCTAAATTCAACCTAAATTTTGCCTATCTACTCAATGATTAATACATACCACAGTGAAAAGCTTGCGCTGTAGTGGCTGGTAAGAGGTCACTTCCCTTAAAGTCGAGGAATAAGCCATGTTTGGTCTCTGTCCCATCCCACTACATGGAGCATCAAGAAGAATTCGATCAAATGACTCTGGTAAGAACGGAGGTCCTTCTGTAAAAAGCAGTTAGTAATGTAAAATGTGGCTGTTTCTTTCCTTGAGACTTCACCATGGATAAGGACAAACTGTTACTGCTTCCTTGACATAGAACATTTATGTTCCATAGATGGTGTCCACCAAAGTAATCTCAGCTAGAGACCAGCCTCAGCACTGCTGGCGATGGATTTCATCTCCCAGAAGACTAAAGAGTTTTAATTCTCTTTGCTCAAACAATACATGATCCCTTCAGGCAATCATATTTTTTGACCTTAATTTAATAATGTGAAAGTAAAATTTAACAGTAATCAAACAAATAATGTTAAAGTATGATTGGTCAGAGGTGCTAGGTACAGAGTTATACGTATAGGCTGTACTGAACCAGCCACGCCATAACTGAACCAAGGGTTAAGGCTGCCTTAAATAATAATAATCGGACTGTCTATATAATAACTATTTCTTACAATGCACATACCTGCAGAGAATAAAGCACTTCGTAATTACATGAATTATTACAAGTTCTAATGCGCGACACACGCTGTCTCTGCAGCAGAACAATTCAATAAACAAGGATTGTGAAGACAAGATCAATTTCTGAATATCACCTGGAGAGATAAGGGAATATGTAACTTCTATACGCAGAGCGAGTCCCACTGGCTCAACAGCCCGAAAGTTCCTACCCCCTGAATGGCAGAGAGACTCTTCAGCTCAGCATCCCCAAGACAAGAGTGTGTCTGTGACTAACCAATGAGGAAGAGAGCCATACATATGCTTTACCTTCTTTTCTCCCGTTCCTCAAATTCTCAAGTTAGGGTCACAAGTGAAAACAAGTGGGTGACTTCATATTACTGCTACTGAGCTTGCTCCTGCACTACAAAATGAGTCTATTTTGGCACTACTGATTTATCTACCTCGGATCCATTACGACAATGTTCAAAATACATCATGTCTTACTTGCAGGGATGTACAGAAAAGCCTGAATGACCCCTCGGTTTTACAGCTAGCTCTTGTTCATCTGCGTAAGTGCTACATACCAATATTTTATGTCCATAAAATATATCCATGTTTTATGTCCACAGAAAGACTCACACTGGAGGGCTGTGCTGCCATACAGCGAGACCTGGACAGGCTGGAGAGTTGGGCAGAGAGGAACCTAATGAAATTCAATAAAGGCCAAGTGCAGGGTGCTGCTCCTGGGGAGGAATAACCCCCTGCACCAGGACAGGGTGGGGGTGACCTGCTGGAGAGCAGCTCTGAGGAGAAAGACCT
>JAOXJK010000012.1:20985010-20997005 GCA_025774025.1 Xenus cinereus | reverse complement strand
CTTTCTCTAAATATTTTTTGTTACTATTGCTACTTTCTAATGAGATATTTTTTGGTTTTGTGACCTATGTTAGAACAACAGACTAGAAATACAGTCTAAAATCATAGTTGTACTCCATAATTGATAATTTTTACTGAGAATAAAGTTAAGTAGTAATAAAGTTTACTATGGTTTTGTATAGAGTTGTGCATTCTTTTGGCACAGAGCAGTAACCCCTGATTTCCATATATTCTCTGTTCATTAATCCAGCATATTCCTATGTAACATTGCTTTACATGTTACAAATCCTTCCATTACAAATAAATCAGTAAGATACAAAAATTGAAATCAAACATATTTCAAGAAGTCAATTTGCAGCAAATAACTTTTTTAAACGTGATGGTGACTATTTGATAAAGATAGTCTGTGCCCATTTCAGCAACTCTGATGTGTAGCAAAATATATTGGTAAGCAGAACATTCAAATATTAATTTTTTGCTGTTGGAAATGAACTGTGCACTCTGACAGCTAAGTGAAGCGAGCTGTGCCAATGAACAGTGAAGACTTTCTTCACTAAGACTGAAAGGCTCAATGACTTCTCTTACCTGGTCATGCATTAATGTTGCAAGATGAGTTGTTTTTCCTCCAGGTGCAGCACACATATCCAAAATTCTCTCTCCTGGTTGAGGATTTAAAATATGGCTCACAACCACAGAAGGCAAGTTCTGTCATAAAAACAAATATGTGAGAATTCAAGATTTATGTTCTGTAACAAGTCCTGTCTTAAGGAATGACAAACTCGTCAATACACTAATTCACTCAGCAGGGAATATATCTATGATGTTGCTTGTCAGTTCCTTAACAGAAAACTAGCTACTGGGGTTACATAAATGAGAAAGTATAGGTCAGAAATCTCCAGTGGCTCCTTTTTCAGTTAAAGTCATGTATAAGTATCTATGACTGAAGTTTAAGGGTTCATGACTATGGAGACTAGTGCTAAACATCAAAATAAAATAAGCTGATACTATCACAAACACAGAGCAGCTCTGCATATCACAAATATTTTATATTGATCTCTTTATTGGAACATTTATATATGAACATACTGGCATAGTATAATAACAAACAGTAAGATCAATAGGCAGGAGTTTCAACTTGCTGAATTAAGGTACCAAGAAACTGAACTGCACTATTAATTGCATAAACAGAACTGAAGAAAAATATTATGCAATATTTGTGCACAGTATTGCATCTTACACAAGATGGAAATATTATGAAAAATTTTCTTCTAACTTGGTTCAACACAAAGGTATAAAAACTTCTTTAAACTGTCTGTACTACACGTCGTCTTTGGTTAGCACAGTTTCAAGTTCCATGCCACAGCGTTAAAAAAAATGAACAATGATTCATCTCACACGTGGCAAATTCAAGTCAAAAAAGCCGGGCTCAAAGCATTGCGATCAGTGGCATGAAGTCCAGCTGGAGGTCAGTCAATAGTGGTGAATCCCAGGGGTGGGCACTGGCGCCAGTATTGCCTAACCTCTTCCTTAGGGACCTGCATAATAGAACAGAGGGCACCCTAAACAAGTTTAGAGAAGATACGAAACTGGAAAGAGGGGTTGATAAACCGGAAGGTTGTGCTTGCATTCAGAGGGACCTCGACATGCTGGAGAAATGGGAGAAACAGAAATGTCATGAAGCTCAACAGACAGAGCTGCTCGCTCCTGCACCCGGTGCACCCCACGCACCAACACAGGCTGGGGCTGACTGGCTGGAAGGCAGCTTTGCAAGGACAGCCCCGGGGATCCTGATGGACAAAAAGTTGAATATGCTCTAAATTTTCATGTGCACCAGCCTCTTAAATAACCTGTGTCTCTGTTCCTTGAAAGAAAGTACTCTGAAAAGCTGAAGCAGGGAAGAAAAGGCCTTTGCCGCAGGCCATGAGAACACATATTGCTTGATAGCCTACCCTCTGCTCACACTGGAAGACAGCATTGATGCTGATTTTAAAATATTAAGATCAATTACAAACAGAATATATGCAGGAAAATAACTCATCTGCTGGACTGATTCTTCTGACCTAAGAGATAATGACTAAGACAATTCACTGTAATAAAGGACTAACCTTACTGTCTGAGCAATAGTTGTAACAATCAAATTAGGAGATAACTTATAATTTCAGATAATATCTCTGAACGTGGGTTTATTTGAGATGAAATTTTCATTTGTTTTAAAGATTAAAATAACCTTTTTTTTTTGAAGGCTGGACAGCTTGATTTTATTTTAAACCCGGCTGCTAAATCTTCACCTTTAAATCTAAAAAATGCAATATCGTTTCTGGCACACTAATTATCTTAGAAATCTAACAAAGGTGTTCACCTTATCTTGCTTTATGTCAGCAAACTGAAATCAAGAATTTCACCTGATCTTAGAAAACTAGAAAGTTCCATGATTTCATCACCCTATGTGTCAACATAGCACAGGTGGCCAGTTGTCATATCTGAGTATTGTTTTTAATTATTTTTATTGTGGGGGAAAAGGAGTATAGGTATCACAAATATTAAAGATGCAAAAGGAAAAGCTAGCTTGAAATAAATTCTTAAGTTTTACAATAAAAACTACAAAAAAGTTTGTCATTATTTGGAAGCTGTGCAGATTTATGGTAAGAGGGAGTGAAAGCTGTGCTACGGTAAGATTTTTCATGGTAATTTTGTTGAGGTGGATTTTTTTCATTAGGGCTAAAAAGGTACGAATTTTCTCCCCAACCTGAAGACAACCTAATATTTGGAGACTTTCCTGATTATCGACAGAAGGGTATAGCCTGAAAGAGGCCCACATTCCAGACTTCATCCACAGATTCCAAAAACTAGAAGTTCTATGCAGAGTATCTGTGTAAAAAGAATTTCTAAGTTCTTAAATGAAGTCACTTAAAAGTCATTTAAACTCATTTTGAAGTCCCTTATCACATCTCAGATGCAGTATGATTAAACTATCTACATGTAGATATAGATTTCATTCTAAACATTCTATTTTCTTTAAATCAAACGGGTGAGTCAGGTGCCATAATACACAATGACTATATAAAGTCTTAGTGTGTGCTTAGAGGATATTCATTATTCTGCAAATAGTACAAGCTTTTATTTTTGTAACAAGCATACCTGTAAAAACAAATGACTAGGGAGCACATTGTCAAACGAAGGACTAAGGTAGACTGGCTCTATCATTCTTACGCCCATTCCACTGAAAAACATGAAAAGAATATTTCAACTACTCAGATTTATAATTTTTAACAGTATTCAATTAAAATCAGCATGCTTACAAATAGAAACTCGAAACAATAATTGTACAGAAATTAAAGCACATATAAATCAACTAAGAAAAATACTTTTACAATTTTGTAATCTGATATTCTTTAAAATTACATCAGTAACTTGGGTAAACCATAACAAAAAATGTACTACATTATAAATTGGAACTATCTGTAAAAATTGCATAAAGCAAATTTACCTTTTTTGTACACAAGACAAACTGAGATCTAATCCAAACCTTGATAATGTAAAGAAATGCACAAAAAAAACCCCCGAAATATGTTAATTTCAATCCATAACTGCTTTTGGCTAGCCACGTATGCACTAGGGCACTGACATATGATTTCCTTCCTTAGATCTTCTCTCCATTTTTCTAGACTGTCTGAGATTTCAGTCAAACAACTAAAGAAATTCTATGTCAAAAGTCTTAAAGGAATAGTGATTTGCCTGCAAAGTAAAGGTTTGAACTTAGAAGCAACCTCGAAGTTTTAAATATGGATGAAGTTCTGACACAAATTTCATTAAGTTAGACAAGCGTACAAAGAAATGGACAACAAGAAAAATAAAAACAAGAAAAAATAATACTGAGCCTGAAAACAATTGATTACTGAAGATACCAAGAATGAGTATTATTTTGCATATGCATGCAGTCCAACAAGAAGAAGGAAGGCTATGAGGAAGCAAACTTGCAGACACCAGATTTAGTGTTACATACTGCCATTCCATGTCATCAACTCAACAGGCATATCCTACCACTACTTCTACTATATATAAGCTCTAATAAATCAGAAATCCTCTGACAATGTGAATTTTTTTTACTAGATCTTCTGTAGCTTGTTCTTGGGATGTAAGGTCTCACTCTTTAATTTGATGTCCACACTCTTCTACACTGCTTTTTATATGAGTTTTAGATGACAGAAGAAGAACAAATCATATATTTTGGCAACAAAATAGAAGCAAGTAATCTTGAAATAGAAAACTAACCTCGGCAAATGCTATTAATTTTTTTTAGATATTTGTCCTTATGTTCTGTCCCCTACCCCACCATAAAAAGCACCTATAAATATTCTTAGGAGATGGAGAAATAGAAAAGGCTGCATTTCGGTTCCATCCAAATGGGAAAGCGGTACAGAACAATTTACCAAAATGCAATTTTGCCATGGTAAGAATATTTGTCATTCTATTTATTTTATACTATAGAAGTCATATGCTAAACATAAATTCTGAAAAGGCTCCCATTTATTTCCTCCTGCCTCTCAAGTAAACTGCTATCTGGATACCACTATGAAGCTAAATGTTGACTCTACTAATCCTTACTGTAGTACTTTAATCATAATTGCCATCACATTGCTGTGAAGTTACAGAAGACAGCAGGAGGCATGGTTCTATTATACTCCCAGAAACTAACACTTCCCAAAAAATACTCCCATCACACAACACAGGTCTCACTGAAAGCCACCTTGTGGTTTCACATTGGGTAGAGAACATTTCAAAATGTTTTCCCATCTTCTTCCTTCCCTTTGCAAAGTTGTAGGTGTCAATTGCAGCTACTACAGACTTACCTCAATGGGCCACTGGAAGTAAAGATTTCACTGCGACTCAGTTCTGAAATCCCGTTTCCAAGGAAAACTTTGACTCCTTCAAATTCTTTGGCTCCTCTTTTACACTTCCCTTCAATATCTGAATACACTGAGACCAGATCTCCAGCTTTCATAACTGTGCAAAGAAGAATGGAAATTTTGAGATTAATATTATACTTGACAAGACAGTAGTGATACTAAACAACTCAGGATTTTCAGTAGACTACTTACTGCAACTTCTGTATTATAGCAAAACTTGAACTTTCTTGATGTAATCAAAGAAAAATATTAACTCTTAGGCATTAAAGTGTACATGGTGAATGATGGCTACCAAATGACTAGAGCTATTAAGAGACACAAGGTTACAAATCAGACAGTGTGCCTTGTTTCCTAAGAGGCTGGACAAATTTTCACCTTATTTATTTTATCACCACATGGTCACACATAAGTTTTAAGCACACTTCAGGATTCAGTCCTTTGTGTGTGCTCCAAGCACACAAGTACATCAAACAACACTGGTTCACGCTTACTGTACAAAGACAACAATGCTAAATTTTTCTAATGGCCTGTCAATAGCCAAGTAGAACATAACTATAGCTCCTTTTTCTCAAACTACTGTTTTCGTACAAGTGATTATATATTCTTATTTAAACAAATTTTCTGGTGTGGCTCTTTTCCCTCTAAGGCAACCGCTGTTATCAAAAATCTTGTAGAAGAGTTTCACCTCTCCAATTAAAACCCTCCAGATCGGTAAAGTATGTAAATACACAACAAACCCTACAAGAGTAGTCCTAGGGACTTAACGAACTTTCTGAGCTGGAACAAAAATAGATGGAAAAGTGGGATGGTTTAGGTGACTTTGTAAAACAGTGAACAAGCTCTATGCACTGACTGGCTGAAAGACATGTTTAAATATAAAGGCCTGCACTGACAGCACTAAACAATTTTCAAAAATCACATTTCTGACGTGACTGATTGGCTGGTGCAACCAGAAGATATGAGAAGTAAGTTCAATGACAGTTCCACTTCCAAAGAATTCTTTGAATTGTATTTAGGAATCTTTCTTTCCATTTTCAAGTGGCCTTCTGAATATTCACAAATACCCCGGAATTCCTAAATAGTAATATTTGTTGGGTAGCCACTAAACATTTATTTTATTGCGTATCTTCTTCTACACAATGTACACAAAACATCATGTGATAGTCTACTGTTATGGCCTGCTTAAACTTCACTCAACAAAAACTTGCAGCAATTTAACTCTTCCATCAAGTATATTTGCAGCATATTTTTTGCAGTATTCAAACATAAGGGATTTTATTTCACTCTCTGCTGATAATTATCCTTTCAAAATGCATTAGTATTGTGTACAGTTCTTGAGCTTTTTGTAGCTTACACTGGCATTCCATAAACACAAAGCTTAGAGTCTGATTAGTTAAATTAAACTCAAAGCCCCCTGATAATTAGTTTACCCTCATCTGGGTTGCAAGTTCAGTGATTAAATGCCTGTTCTTGCTATACTCTTTTTTTTCCTTAGTTACACCATCTGTGCTTAATACAGCCTTATTATATTTGGCCTCAAGTGGGTAGCATGCCTTTTTGTTTTATTTTCCTATCTGCAATTCCCCTGAAGTGTTCCTAAAGTTTTATAGTATCTTTTCTTTTCTTTGAATTGATGTTGCATGGATAATTACATGCAACAATTATGATAAATCACTAGTTGACTCAAAGAGGGATTTGAATATTTATGAGGTTGTCTAAATAAGCAGTTTCAACAACGGCTACGGCAATACACTTATTTCATTATCAAGTCCCAGATTGAAAAACATTCCTGTTCAGTGAATTTGACTTAAGCACATGCTTAAAACTTCTTGAAGGTTTTTTTCCTGAAAGGGAATGAAGTTAAGTGGCTAGATAAATGCTTTCCTCACTCACTTTGTTTAATAATAAGAACCATGATGATTAGTAGATCTCATCGCAATAGAACAATGAGGTGAATCATCCAAAATTATGCTGGTTTCACATAAAGTTAATTTGACCTTTCAATGAAAAATAAATAGGCTGCTGAACACTAAGCATGTATATGTAGATTTTTTTATCTTGTCTCACAGGCATTGAAACAAAAATTTCTATTTCTTAACCATCTGACATTAAAATTGACGATTTTTCTCACCAATAGAAAAAAACCCCAACCTTTTACTAGATCTCATGCACAAACAATATCAAACGAATTTCCAATTGATTAAAAAAAAAGTTGTTTTTTTTTTTTTTTACATCTGTAATGTAGAATCTGACAGGATTATGAAAGCAAGTGCCTTTGTGACTGCATGAAGAAATAGCATATCTGGAAAGAGTATCTATAAAATAACCAACATACATCCAGTTACCATCCAGATGTCTCTCTTGAGACATTCCTCTTTTCTCTTTTTTATTTTTTTTTAAAGACTGGAACGCTGTAAAACTTCTGTGAGTTTATTCTACTGAACATCCATAAAAGTTACAGTATTCAGTAGTAAAAAAAACTTTCAAAATGCCAGGTTTTACTTTGAACCTGCTCTTTAAAAGGTTTTCAAATGAAAACAAGAATTCAAAATCTTTGAGAATTAATACTTCAGCTAGGAATTACATAAGGAAAAAGGAACCAGGCCAGGTAAAAAATAACTACATATAATTTATTACAAGTATAATGCAAAAATCTCAAGAAAAAGCCAGAAAATATTTACCATAACTTAAAAATAAAAGATTAATTTCAGCTGTGAATAGGAGAAAAAAAAATAATGTCACTAATTATTGGAAATTGTCATCAAGGGGTAACATTTTTTTCCTTCCTCTCTACAACTTAACTGGATGTATTTAGAGAACTCTTACATCTTGATGTCGATATGATTCCAGGGACATAAACATGTGCTCCTCGAAGTACTGCATATCCACAGTGTGCTCCAACAATTACTTCAGACGCGTGTTTTTTTAAATCTTGCCTAAAAATACAAAATGTAGTCCAATTAAAAAAAAAACAAAAACAAAACAACAAGTAAACACTAGATCATAAATACTGTTTTTGTCACAATATAATAGAAAATATAGTTAACTATCGTGTATTACATTTTAAAAAATTATTTTAGTCCCAGATGAAGCAAAGGAAAGAGCCAAGAATGAAAACAGGTCCCCTAAATAAAGCAGATTCTGATACATTCCAGCACTACTAAGAACCTGAAACAGGAATACAAATAAATTATCTTGGGATGGAGAAATAACCCTCTATCCCTTCCTAGGCCATATGATTGTAAAGTGACTTTTTTGTGTTTAACAACTGCTAAGTACTTCTATAATGAATGTGTAACCAGTCACAAGGAACTCTGCCAGTAAGAATTGTGAAGACAGTCACTTGAACTTATTGAAGTGTAAATATATTTGAATATAAAAAGAATGGAATGTCAAGAAAAAGATGCTACAAAAGAGAATTAAATGTGAACAAAGAAAAAATAAAAGCATTAAATGCTATTTTAGAGTGTACAGCATTTACTCTACTTTTTACCAACCTCTAGCTAATCATGCTAAAAACTGAATCTGAAGTTTGTTAGTCTTCAATGAACAAGATACTTTAAATAAAATGTTCATCAGTGAATTCAATAAAATAATGAGAAACTCCATAGGGGCAGACACAGATGCAACATGGGAATTATCCAAATATATCTTAAGAATGAAGAACAAATAGTCATTTTGTAGGACATAAAATTGATTCAGGAATCCTCTCAGCATTATTGATCCAGTCTCCCTAAGTTTAGCTGTGGACTTGATTCCAGTGGAAGAAAAGGCTGTCTATATTTAGCTATTTTACCCTCTAGTTCTATATTCCACCGCAAAAGTTTATTTCTTCTGTTTGTGACCTACCTGGCTTTCCAGAGAGGAGGTATTTTCCCTATAAAAGCTAATCTCATAAACAAGGAAAGAACTCTGTTTTCTTGCATCTTTTAAGGACTAAAACTCTGACCTGGTTAGGATATGAACTGCCCACTAGGTCTTAATATAAACAAAGTTGTGCTTCATTTATAGCGAGTTAGTTACCATAACTGTTTAACAAGAAATTTATAAGTAAAATATGTGTTATGATGTTTTAAGGTTAAAAACTAAAAATTTCAAACCTGGGTCCAATGACAGGAATTAGTAAGATGTCCTGGAGTTTCGGGTGCTCAAGAACTGGAACACACAGTCCTTTAAATTGCTGTTTCATTAAAAAAAAAAATTATTAAGCAATACTAAAAAAATCCCTAATATGTAAGCACTTAATTAGACTGAAAACTATTTTTCCACTCACAATTTATAGCTGTAGAGTACAAAAATAAAAGCTGTAAAACCAGTTAAGAGAGATTTGGAAAGAGTGCATGAGGAGACACTCCGTATTGAAAACACTATTGAAAACACTCAATTTAATAAACTGAGAAATAACAAGGCCACAAAGGGATTCACTGAGAACTGACTTCAGGGAGTGGGACAGTGTTCCAACACTCATAACCCTACCACTGGTTTTTGCTTTCTTCTGGAAGAAGGTTGTGTTGAGTTGTAATCAGATCAGAGTAACACCACCAGAGAAGCTTGGGTCTAATCTGTGTTATTATTTTGATGTTATTAATTATAAACCACTGTTTAACTCTACTCATGTATTGCCTGCCTTACTTAATACACCAAGTTGGTAACCCTTTCCATTTTTCTTTTCAAAGCTTAACTTTGGTTAGGTACTGAGAGCTGAGTTGTGCATACAGTTGAAGAAAATGACAGCTTGCCATTTTAGAACTGTTCCTGGACTTTGAAAAGACAATGTCTTCTTGCCTGAACCTTCTAAAATATAACCCTAAAACATGCAATAGCATAAATTGGTTTCCATCTGACAAAGAAGTATTTTCTCTGAAGAAGGAAAACAACTTGCAAGCATATTTTTGTTTAAAAAATGCTGTGTAGTTTCCTTTTCTAATATGACCACAATTAAAAATACAAAATTTTATGAAAAGCCAGTCTTAATTCAGTTTTCAGCGAAGCATTTTCCTTGCAGCAAAATATCATGCTGCAATACCCATTTCCAGATTTCTACAATCAAGCTAAAAGGAGCAGAACTCATTACCATTCCAGCCAACAGGATACTGTCAACTGCCTCAGCATCACAGAAATGTCTTGGCTCCTCTCATGCAATAGCTCCCTGTACACCCACTGGCATTAATAATTTACCTAAAGAAGGACTGGATCTTTTTAGACAGAATAAAGACCTAGGGTGGAGTTTTAAAATAATCTACTTCTTAAACATAATGGCTAATGTATTATCAGATAAATAAATATTTAATTAAGGTAAGTAAAAATAAACAAAATTACGTAAAGATTAAAAACAGGTTAAAAAAAAATACAGCAGCTGTAGGGCATCACTCTGGCTCCAGTTTCTAAAACATACAGATTTTCTCATTTCCCTAAAGTTTGTGCAACAAGACATACGTTCTCCTTTAAGATTAAATAAAAATGTTCTAAATATGCTGAACACAGCATACTGAACTACAGTTTTTATCTATTTCTACCATCTCCTCTAGACTTCCAACGCTAGTACATTAGTTACTACAGTAGTACCCCAATCCTATCTAAGGCCTGGATCTGCTATCTAAAAGAGAGTTAATAGTCTTTTCCCTTCTGCTGTTGCCTTTCTTAGATGTATTAGATGAGGAATAGTGCTATTTTCACTTAACTTTTAATGCTGACAGGAAATCAATATGATTGCATAATATTAATACTAGTGGACATGTATTAACTTAAGGAATAGTTTCCAGTAATGAAAAGCTCTCATAATCAGGCAAAAGATGAAATATCCTGCTACTTTTGCTGTAACAAAAAAAAAAAAAGCACAAACCTTCTGGATTTCTTCAAAGAGCAGTTTTTTCACATGTTTCACTGAGGCCAAGTGGGTATTAACTCTAACAGTTGTAAAAGATGGCGGATGAGACAGATGACTTAACAGAGACTGATATTTTCTCTCTACCTCCTGTGTACCTAAAGCAGTGATAAGCTGAAAGTGAAAGAAGAGATTTTAAAAATAAGTATTAAAGAAATTCACACGGCAACCTCTTGCTCAGTGCAAAAAAACCCACACTGAATAAACATTCTGTAGAACTGGAGAAATACGGTTGTGTGGTGTGCGATGTGAGGAACATCTATCTCTGGTGGCCTAATTCCAGTGAAAACCTCATAAATTTCTTGAAAAGGACTTGCTGGAGAAACAGTCATATTAGCAAGATGATTGGAAACAGGCAGCAGCAAGTACCAAATGTAACTGCTAGCAAGCTCTGTCATACTGCACAAAGAACAGTCCTAGGGGGATGGAAGAGTAGATTCAAAACTATGAATTAATAACGCTTATCCCCATATAACAAAACATCATTTTTGTGTCCTTTCACATTACGTGGATAAAAAGCGTTTAATTTTCTATGTGATCATACTTCAGTGGGATCCAAAACTGAAGTCTCAGATTTATGCTAATTTTAGTTTAAATATTTATGTTACTTTGAGCCATCAGGCCTGAAGAATAATTTTATATTTTCAATAGAACTATATATAAAAATCTGTGTCTTATGTAAAGACAATAACTTACTCTAAGGTATTAAAGTCGGACAAAATACTAAATCACAGGAATATTAACAGTGTTCAATAAATGAATATTTGTTGATAATTAGTAGTATCTAATTCACATACCTCATTATTTCTGAACACGTTGGTGAGATACTCTTCAACTTCACGCTCGAAAGAGATTTTGGGGAAAAAAGACATCTTCCTTCAGTTTTTAAAATCTGCTGGTAAAGAACTGAAACAAACAAAATATTTTCTTAGTGGTTTTTATCATATTCTGTAAGTTTATAAATGTAACGTAAGATGTACCTACAAAGTAAGCTGCAGTTTCTGATTATTCTGTATTTTACTGTACTCAAAATTCCAAATATTGCTCATCATACAACTGTAACTGTTAATTACGTTTCACAATATGTTCATTAACATGCTGAGCATTTGCAATCACCTTACAATAAGGTGTGGCGGTGTGCTCTCCCCCTCGCCCCCCGCCGGCTCCTGCTCAAGCCATAACCCTCGGTGGGAGCTGTGATGGGT
>JAOXJK010000012.1:20963578-20979595 GCA_025774025.1 Xenus cinereus | reverse complement strand
AAGAAAACATTCTTGTTCCGTATATGCAGAATATCCAGCATTTCTAAAATATACCTTATCTGTGAAAAAATGATATTGAAATAAAGTTATTAGCTAAACCAGACACTCCTAAACCAGTAATTAATGACAAAACTTGATGTAAATAAAAAAGCATAAATAAACTATATACTCAAAAAAGGGTATTCTTAGGAGTGCACAACAGTATCAGGATGCAGGCTGTGAGGTCTTACATAATTCCTAGTAGTCCATTTTTGGTTAATGAATATCTTTTTCTCAAGAAATTGGTTAAAAATATTGTTACATCAAAAAAAAAACCCAAACCCAACCAAGAAAAACCAACAACAAAAAAAAAATCCCCCAAAACCTGGAAATGTGCACATTGGCAATAGCGTGTCTGGTTTTGATCTCCTCCCATACAAGAAGGATGTAGATAAAATTAGGTGAATTCAGCAGAGGACTGTGAAGTTGAGAGCTGGGGCACTTCTACTAGGAGGAAAAGCTGAGGAACTAGGACTTATTTAGCCAGGAGAAGAGAATGTTTGGGGTGGAGCTGAGAGCAGCTTGCTAGTATTAAGGAGGAGGATTTGAGAAGAAAAAGCCTGTCTCCACAGAGCTGCAAGGCAGGAGGAGGAGACAACGGTCGTAAATTCATGGATTCACAGATTTGACAGAGTTGGAAGGGACCTCTAGAGATCATCTAGTCCAACTCCCCGGCCAAAGCAGGGTTGCCCAGAACACATCACTCAGGATGGGATCCAGGTGGGGCCTGAAGATCTCCAGAGAAGGGGACTCCACGACCTCTCTCGGCAGCCTCTTCCAGGGCTCTGCCACCCTCACCACAAAGAAGTTCTTCCTCAGATTGGAGTGGAACTTCCCATGTTCCAGCTTGTGCCCGTTGCCCCTCGTCCTGTCCCTGGGAACCACTGAAAAGAGTCCAGCTCCATCCTCCTTCAACCCACCCTTTAGATACTTGCAAGTATTACTAAGGTCTCCCCTCAGCCTTCTCCAGCCTAAAGTAAAATCATGCTGCTTTTATCTTTAGTATCAAGCAAGAAAAGGAAAAAAAAAAAACACCAAATTTGCATTGGGGGCATTTGAGGTAAAGATCTGTTTGTGTTTTGGCAAAGATTCTGGTTAAATACAGTTAGTGACCCAAGAAAATCACTTCTGGAGCCAAGAATGAAAAGGTCGCAAGGGGATAGCTTTCCCTTCTCCGCTGTCTCTTGCGCCCAGCCCCGCAATCGGGGTTTATGCTCCCATCCAGAGTTCAAAACTTCTGGCTGCCACTACCTGTAGCCCAGATAGTTATCATAAAAATAGAAAATTACATTTTACCTGTTAACTTTTTTTTTAATTAATTTTGTTTACCTAAGCTTCTCTTGGTTAGAAAATAAAATAGGCAAGGAATTTCTCGGTTTTATTGTTTTTCCTTGAGGCCTGGAGTTTGGAGCAGGCAAACTGATGTTAATGTTAGTGTTGTCTCATCAGGTTTCCAAATGCACGCTTCATTTTCACTGTAAAGTTACTAAAAATGCAGTTAAGCTTTTTTTTTTTTTTTTGTGCAACACGCTGTAGCTAATACAATTTTGCAAGTTTTGGAGGGCAGGTGCAACTGGTGTCCCTTTAATAGTCTCGTCACTGTCAGTGCACATAACCCATTCTAGTTCTGTAGTATTTTACCAGAGCAAAGTCTCAGTGTGTGCACTGATTAACATCTATGTGTAAAACCATCTTTTAATGGGTTGGGAGGGAGAGGGACATCTAGACCATTTGTCTTTCCCCACGTACACCGTCCCACCACATTGTTCCTGAAGTCTTCTAACAGAGTCTTCTGAACTTGTTGGTTTTGTTGATTTAAAGATTCTTACTTGTCTGAACTGGCAAACCCATTTGGTAAGATTGAATGTTCCCCCTGTTCTCCAGAAAGCTGTTAAGTACTGGCTTGGTTTTCATTAAATACTGCAACCTGTGACTCCTTTGCTTCAATGAAGGACTCCAGAAAAGGTGGCTATAAGCAGACAACTGATCCGGAGATAACTTCTGGTGGCTTTTAGTGTTGGTCTATATGGTACCATATGATGTCAATATTTATGTTGTGTCGTTGTTTTGGTTTTCGTTTTGTTGTTTGGTTTTTTTTATGGTTAGTGACATGACAACATTAGATTAGGTTGATTCCATTTCATTAGTGAAAAACATGTCTTTGTTACTGTACGTTAATTTCTGGAAGGGAAGCCATTTGTCATACTAATTTTCATTAACATTTTAAATGTATCACAGTAAGATAAATGACGTAGTACCGTGAAGTACTTACCATTTGGCTTTTATCCCAATGAGAGGCTTCTGGGGTGTGTTCTGATTTCGCTTTGTTGCTGCAGTTCTTTTTGCTTTGGTTTGTTGGGGTTTTTTTTATCTGCTCTTCTTGTGTTGAACATAGAGAAGGAAGTGAGTTTCTTTTCATGGCCAAAATTGAAATTTCACCCTAGGGAATTATCTGCAAACATAAATTTTTGACCCATCTAATGGGAACTTACACTCTAATTGCGTAACTATTTTCCTCTAAATAATATTAATAATAAAGGGTACTAATTATTGAGTTGGTTTTGGTTGCTCTTCCAGTTATTAGTTAGACAATTTCTTGTAGAATTCATAGGCTGTCCTGTGAAACTGCTTATTGAGCAGACTAGCACAGCAGCTTACACAATGATGTTGACTATCCAGAGGGAATATTCCAAAGATGCAAATAAACTCCTATGTGCATGGAGCATATTATCAGTTCATCACGGCTAGCGGGGGTCATGCTGATAGTCTGAAGCACTTGATACTGGCAACATGAAAGATTAAACAAAGCAAAGATTTGGAAAGTGCCATCTGCCTTCCATCAAGTAGAGGATGGGGGACGAGGTGTGCCCAAGTGCTAGAAGGTACAGAACAGGAAGTCGTCGTCATTTCATTCGATATTAATTATGCACTGCAGTAATAGTGGAGCTGAAAATGCCAAACCTGAAAGGTATTTGATCAATAATGTGTGGACAATGTTAAAGAAATAGCTACTTGTGAGCACATTTTAAGATACCTAACATTGTAAAATAAGCCCCGTGCATTTTTGTGCCTCGGGGTTCAGTGCAGTTAGAGTAAATGTGCAACATACAGAAAATAAAGTTTATTCAGAGTGACTTCTGCCTGGCAGGAAAACCTCGTAGTGAAGGTGCCTTAGATCCTACTAAAGCGCTGAATGTAAGTTTATTAATTTACACATCATCTTTACTACTTTGCAGTTTGATTCTCTTGCCATCCTTTCCAATGGTAAGCATGAGGTACTGGAAGGAAGGTTGAGAGGCTTGACCTAATCTGTTTCCAAAGACAGTCAGCGATAAGTGTTTGTTGACTAACGTTATCTCTGGACCTCTTCCAGCAGCATATCTTACTATTTGTATTCAAATATTTTAGCCCTATGCCTTGGGTAGTATCTATGTGTTCCTACCAGGGAGTTGAATCTCTTGTTCTGTTTCAACTCGCTCTACATGTAGCAGAAATTGTTCCAGTTGGTTCAGCCCATTTTGGCAAACCCAGGCTGGCTCATGGTGGAAAATGTAACAGTTAAAAGTGTTGTGTGGCTTTGACCTGTGATAGGAACTTTTATTAGGGCCTTCAGCTCTTTTTTTTTTTCTCCCCTGGCGGAATGTATTTGCTTTTCCATTGCATCTACTCTCCAAATCTGGTATGTGGGATTATGAAAAATTAATTAAGAAAAGCTGCAGTGCATGGCAGCAGGTTAAGAAACGTGAGTGATGCCGTTGCTGATCTGTGAGTCAATGACTAATGAGAGGGAGGAAGGCTGACAGTCTCTGCCCTGAGCACAGTCCATCAGGGAATATCTATTTGGTTCTGTGGGTATGTTTGGAAGGGTTCCTTTCCAGTTTGAGTTTGGCAGGAGTCTTTAAACAGTGGCTGGTTTTGTTTGGGTAGTGGTGGTGGGAGTGGACAAAACTGTTTGAGGGCCTTATTTAATCTTGTTTTCTGGTCTGCATGCCTTTTCAGTGCAGAGGTTAAAGCCTGAAAGAGGGAGGACAACGAGCATTTCTGTCTTTCAGCTCTCAATATATATTGTCTCTTAATCAAGTAGTAATTGAACGATGCAAACTGAAATAGAGATACTTTAAGAGAAACAATTGGCTTAAAAATAGACTTTTGGTTTTTTTTTTCTAGGTGACTTACTGATGGCTTCCTGATTCTTTTTCCTCATTTTTGAAATAAAATTGTTGCCTGAGTAGTTTTCATTTAAAATATTGTGCCCTGCAGCCATTTAAAGTCTAGTTATAAAGCGTCATAAGTTCAGACCAAATTTGCACTTATTTTGAAAATCAATTTTATAAGTACGTTTAAAAAAAATCAGACTTCAAAAATAACCTGCTTAAGCTATGATTCAGTACTCAAACGCACCGTCTTCTAAGTAGCATGTAGTAATATGAATAAATGGAGGAGCTACTAACTTGCTGCCTGTCTTGGCAAGTTTTATTTAGCTGAGTAAGACTTGACTTACTATTCCATCAATACCCTCAAGATTGCTCTTACTGAAACTGTGAGGAAAAGACAAAAGTGAATGTCAGCAACCCTGATAAAGACAACAGTTGTCAATACCTCATTCCTTTTTGTGTGTGTGTGGCTGATAGAGTTAAGTTTTCAAATCTGCTTTTTAAATTTTTTTGAATGATAGTGGCTTAAAGTCTTCCAGGTTGCTCTGAATAAATGCTATAGGTGTTGAAAAATGGCTCTAAGAAAAATAATGGTAAACTCTTAAGTCAAGGTGGTTAAACTTCTGTAACTCGACAGTTTACTTCATTTAGTCTTGCTGAAAGTTCCCAGACTGTACAGTCAGATTAGCAGAGACCATTATCTGGAAAACCAAATGGATTTTGGTTCCAGTGACTACTAAACACTATTGGCAGTTTCTCTACTTTCTTGTAATCAAGTCTGGAAATACAAGATGGATTTAAGCAGTACTTTTGTGTTTAAAAGAAGACTCTTTTAGCTTTTAGTGTGCAGAATGAATCCTTGTATTGAAATGTCTTTGAACTTTAGTAAAATGCTATTCCTCCTGCCTCCTCTTTAGCAAATTTCTATCTGAATTCTGTCTTCAGCCTTGAAACCCCCAAGATTGCTGTTCAGAACTAGATGTGGGGTTTGTGTTACACAGCCAGAAAAGTTTCAGTACTCTTTCCAGTATTCATTTATTCTTTCAAATATGTTGGAAGAGCCTTGCTCATCATTAAAGTATTCAGATTTTTTTGTTTGTTTTGATATTTGCAAATTAGAAAGAGGAAAGGGCAAAGTTGTGAGAATTGAATCTTCAGGTTTGGGTCCATTTACCACAGAGACATATAGATGAGTAAGTGAAGAAAAGAGCATATTAAGTCTTACAGAATCATAGGGGTTGGAAGGGACCTTTGGAGACCATCTAGTCCAACATCCCTGCCAAAGCAGGTTTACCTAGAGCAGCCTGGACAGGACAGCATCCAGGCAGGTTTTTAAGACCTCCAGAGAAGGGCACTCCACAACCTCTCTGGGCAGCCTGTTCCAGTGCTCTGTTACACTCAAAATAAAGAATTTTTTCCTCTTGTTGAGATGGAATTTCTTGTGTTCCAGCTTGTGCCCATTACCCCTTGTCCTGTCATCAGGCACCACTGAAAACAGTCTGGCCCCAGCCTCTTGACAACCTGCCCTTTAGATATTTATAATTGATAAGATCCCCTCTCAGTCTTCTCTTGTCCAGACTAAACAGACCCAGGTCCCTCAGCATTTCCCCATAAGAGAGGTGCTCTATTCCCTTGGTCATCCTTGTAGCCCTCTGCTGTACTCTCCTCAGAAGTTTCCTGTCCTTCTTGAACTGGGGGGCCCAGATGTGGCCTCATCAGGGCAGAGCAGAGGGGAAGGATGACCTTCCTCAACCTGCTGGCCACACTCTTTAATGCACCCCAGGATGCCATTGGCCTTCTTGGGGGCACATTGCCGGCTCATGGTCAACTTGTTGTCCACCAGGACTCCCAAGTCCATCTCTGCAGAGCTGTTTTCCAGCTGGTCAGCCCCTAACCTGTACTGGTGTATGGGGCTATTCCTCCCTAGGCATAGGACCCTACATTTGCCCTTGTTCCTCTCCACCCAACTCTCCACCACGTCCAGTTCTCGCTGTATGGCAGCACAGCCTTCTCGTGCATCTGCCACTCCTCACAGTTTTGCACAGAGGGTACGCTCTGTCCCTTCATCCAGGTTGTTGATGAATACATAGTCTTCCTTCTGACATCTGCAAGAAGATCATCTTCATGGTCCCATTATTTTGTAATACTAGACTGCTAGAGATTTTTTTAACAATACTATTTTATTTATTATGTTTTTTGACACAGTCTGACAGGAATGGTTGATATAACAGAACTCTTTAGAACCTTTTAAACAGTAGTCTAACACCATCTTTTTTTCCCCTCTGTGTATGCCTACTTTTTCTACTTATTTTTGCCCCATTTTCTACCTGATTTATAAAGAATCTACTCTTCTGCTCTGGCATCTCTGTTACGGATTTTCTTCTTCCTTTGCCAAGAACGTGGTGGACTGGGAAGCTATTAGTGACTACAACCCAAACTGAGTTTGAATACCAGCCAAGTGAAAGGAAGAAACTTGGGTTAGTCTGTAAGTTCAGAACACAAATATGAGCATAAATCACTGCCTGTGGTTTACTCCATAATTGTCCTTTCTCTTAAATGTAGCATCTATTTTCTAGTAGTTGCTCTTGTAAACAAGTACTTGTCTTGCTAAAATTTTGTTCTATCTTAGTTTGGCAGTTTTTAAGTTCACTTGTTTTTCCTTTAATGCACATACACAAGTAAAAATTCTGTAATCTAACCAAACTAGACATAAATTCAACTTTTGAATATGTTTGCAAGTGAAGAGTTTTCCGTAACCATAGGTGGCAGTTCTGAAAGCAACTGCCATTAAGTAAAGGTGAAAACTGCTATTTGTATGAGATGCTGATGCTTTCATTTTATTATTTCATCCCTAAATCAAAATTAATTAACACTTCTGTAGCTGTTTCTTATTTGTGGTTATTCAAGTTGCTGTATAAAATACCATTTTGACTACAGAATAACACAGATAAGTTCACAGATAAGTTGTGCCTCTTTTTCCCCAATTAGCATTGAACCATTCATGCTTCAGTTGCTTTCAAAAAGTAAACTCAATGGAGGTTGGGTTTTTTTTTCATTACTTTAGGTAGCATGATACTGTTTGATCCAATGCTTTTCTCATTCATTCCTAAGACTCTGTATGCTGATGCGAGGTGGGAAAAAGCAGTGTAGCGCCTGACTAGAATTCCTTTTCTTTTCCTCCTTGAAGAAAACAGAATGTTGCAAAAGCAGAGTCATCTTCTTCCAGGCAATAGCTGACAACGTGGCTATTCTGAAAACCACAGAAGGGTATTTCTGTGTTTGAACTTTTAAACTCCTTTAAACTTAACTCGATTTGAAGAAGAGCTGGACAGTCTAGTTATGTGGCATGGTTTATTAGAGCTGAAAGCAGAGAGGATTTCGTACCATTTATGTGTTGGGAAAGGTTACTAATTACTGATGTTGCTTCTGATGAGGCTAAAAGTATTACTGCATTCAAGGCCAGGAAAAGTTATTTCCTTAGAATGTGTTGGCAGGATGCAGTAGTAGGGAAACTGATACAAGGAAGTACACTTCAACATTTATTAGGGATGTATTGCATAGCAAAACTTCTGAAAGTCCCAAGCAAGAGATTGTTTTATTTAAAATACTTTCAATATGAAAAGACCTAGGCAGTTATCTAAGTAAATTTAAAAAAAACAAAACAAAACACTAATTCTTCCTTAGACCACCCACTTGCAGATCAAAACTCTATAAGCTGGAGTAGCGTGTCCAGTTGCAGGCTCCTAAGCACAAGAGAGAGATGGACATACTGGAGAGAGTCCAGCGATGGGACACAAGGATGATTAAGGAACTGGAGGATCTCACGTATGAGGAAAGGCTGAGAGAGCTGGAACTGTTTAGCATTGAGAAGGCTCAGAGGGGATCTTGTTCACATATCTAAATACCTGAAGAGAGGGTGCAAAGAGGACAGAGCCAGGCTCATCTCAGTTGTGCCCAGTGGCAGGAGCAGAGGCAGTGGGAAGAAACAGAAACACAGGAGGTTGCCTCTGAACATCAGGAAACACTTTTTCACTGTGAGGGTGACTGAGCACTGGCACAGGCTGCCCAGGTACGTTTTGGAATCTCCATGCTTGCAGATACTCAGAAGCCTCTGGATGTGGTCCTGGGCAACTGGATCTTGGTGGCCCTGGTTGAGCAAGGGAGTTGGACCAGATGACCTTCAGAACCTTGACCATTCTGTCACCCTGTGACTTTTCAGTTCAGAAATTGCAATGTTGGAATATGTGATCTATTCAAAATACAGCTTCCTCTTAGTTTTTACTGTGTGAATGTTGATGGTCCCTTAACAAGTGGTTATTATTGAGCCTTGAATGTTAGGCTAATCTTTTGTGCAGTCTTTGGATGTTTGGTGATGTTCTTAAGATGATACACTGCTATGAGTTATATTTTTCATTGTATTTTTCTTTCTAAAACTAGAATTGTTTTTTTTAATGAAGTAATCATATTAGCAACCATTCCTTTATGAAGACTTCCAGTTCTGACTTTTCCTAAAACTGTAGTCTCCAGAGAATATGAGGCTTTGTGGATTTTTATTTTTTTTTCCTGTCTTGAAGCCACCAGTAGTCTGTGCAAGCTGTTGAAATAAGACAAACAAGCAGTTGCTTCCTTCAGTAAGGAAAAGTGATTAAACACAATTATAATTATTGCTGTTTCCACTAATTTATTCTTGGGGTTTTTTGTGTATATGCAGAGCACAAAGTAATCATAGTGGGACTTGATAATGCTGGAAAGACTACTATTCTTTACCAATTGTAAGTACACAAACTACTTTGGTTTTCTGTTTACATTTTAGTATTTGCCACTGTTGAATCATTGAAAATTCAGCATTGCAAACTGGCGGAATCTCTAGGGTTCTAGATCACAGTTCATACATTAATGGTATTAGTTGTTCTAAACAGAGTAAATATTTAAAGGATTAAGTGAAGAAACTAGAGTGTTTTAAAACTGAACTGTAAATTAAATAAAAAAACCTGTACATACAAGCACAAAGTGAATTGCAAATTTTTGTCATCAAAGCCTATCTTTATTTTTAAGCATAGAAATAATCCTGTTGCCAAGAACTGCAGAGAAAGAAGTGATTTCTAAATTAATGGAAATTCTAGCCACTTTGCAAAAATCCATAAATGTTTCCAAATGTTTCTTGATTTCAGTGTCTAAAATTTATGATAGAGCATTCCTCAAGGTAGTGTTTCATTTTGCCTAGGTACTACCTTAAGCGTTTTCAATGGCATCATTGGATCCAAATCTTGCCAGCATTACAAGAATATATATGATAAATTCAAGAATATCAGCAGAAACACAATTAACTATTGTAATTGTGGAAAAGGAGGAGGGCGTAGCCAAATGACTATGCATGTAGTTGGATAGGAAGGCAGCACAGGATGTTTTCCAAAAAAAACCTTTTCCTAAGCACTTCTGACAAAGCGTAGAGGTAGAACTGAGACATTTTCAGCTATGTAAACAACCAGTCCTTAGTAGTTTGTTTTAATACCTAGTTACTAAGTTGAGTGCTCTGAAAAAATTATATTCTGATTTATATTTTGCTCAGTTTGGTGTTCCCCTTATTTGTGATCTTTAGAATAGCAGCTTCTACTTCAAAACAAGTGCATTTTAAGTATCTGTTAAACAGTGTCCTTTAAAAAGAGAAGCCTATTAAAATGCTGATGCTTATGCATTTGTTATGGCTTTTTTGTTGTTGTCTTTAAGCAGGTTTATAGACTATGCTACAAAAGCAAGTCAACCACAGTTTTTAGTCCAAGCTGATATTGATCTAATCTTTTTACTAAAAAACTGTTTTTAAATATTTGCTTTATTTCTGTAGGAATTCAAATGTATAGCTTTTTAAAATACACCTAGTTTTTCTAATATTTTTTTATCAAAGTTACACATATTTACTTTTTCTACAATAAATTTGTTGTAATTGAGCTCTGACAAGCCTTGTGGATTTTACTGTCTGGTCTTTATAATGTGATATTGTTTCCCTTAGCTTGATGAATGAAGTGGTTCATACTTCTCCAACCATAGGAAGCAATGTAGAAGAAATAGTGGTGAAAAACACTCATTTCTTAATGTGGGATATTGGAGGACAAGAGTCATTACGGTCATCGTGGAATACCTATTATTCAAACACAGAGGTATGAGAAGCTGCTTTGAAATCTGCAAATTCAATAAGTTTGTTTGAAATTGTATTTATTTAGTTAGTTATTAGGAGCATTGGTAGATTTTTATGAAGATTGTAGCTGTATGGTCTTTAAATTGTTTTGAGCAAGAACAAACCCAAAAAGTGTAAGGTGCCTCTGGTATGCAGCCGATTTTCTGGTAATATTTGAAGTATTACTTTACAGTAATGTTGTTTGATCTGTGGTATAAACTATGAGGTTAGACCTTTTTCCTAGACAAATAAATGATATCAGAATACACTTCAGATCAAGTGGGGTTTTTGCACGTTTTTTCAAGTAGATTAAAAAGAAAATTTTGCAATATACTTTGCAGATTCAGTGGGGGCCTGCAGTAGTTAACCTAACTTCTGTACATGTAGTCTGAAATGTTTTTGTGGTAACAATAATTACGGATGAGGGTTGAAGCTTTCTCTAGGCAGCTGTATTTAAAAAGCTCACTCCTCAGCTTGTGGCTTTTACCCAAAGGATAAAGGAAAGTCTAGCCGTGCGATGCTTGTAAGGTAACTGGTAAAGCTGCCATCGCTGGAAAGGTTGGAGTAGAACTCAGCAACAAGTTGTCTTTTGGGGGTGTCTTTTTGATGCCAAAAGGTTATCAACACAACATGTAACCTACATTGATGTAGAAGATCTTAGATTTCATTTTATTACCATTTCTACTAAAAATAGAGATCTCTTGTAGATACTACTAATTATATAAGCATTCCATCCTCCTGGAACATGAAGTTTTCTGCCCTATGCCCCCCTTTGAGAGAGAAGAGATGAGAATGTTCAGAAACTTTTTATCTACTGAAAGCCTGCTGATGACATCTCAACTTTTATCTCTAGTAATTTAAAGTTAGTTCTAATTTTATCTAGAAAAGTATGACTGCAGCTAAGCCACATACGCATGAGGGTGAAGAGACTTAAGCCAGCATTATCTGGTACAATAACAATATGTTCTTGACGTGTCCGTTGAGAATCTTTTGATTTTGGAATTTGGGGAGATGCTCGTATTAGTTCTTTTTTGGATCCTTTTGGGATGTTCTTCATCACATTCTGGTTAGTAAGCGTCCTTTCTAGCACTTGGAAAGAACAACTTTCCCTTTACTTAGAAGCTTTGTCTGCTGTAAACAGTTGAGGAAGAAACGGGGTCTGTTTAGTATGCTAATCCTGCCCTCCCTGATAGGAATAATTCCTTTACTGTTCCTCCTCATCTGCTAGACATCTCAAAGTCACAGCAGCATTAAATTGACTTAGTTTTTCATACTTTGTGGACATTTTCAATGGGTGATGAATCTCCTTAATTTCATAAGGGAAAGTGATTTGGAGCATATGTTGGATAATTATAGCAGTGAGTTCTAATCCTCTTTTTTTGTTACTATCTCTCTTTTCTATCTTTGCTTACTTGTAAATTGAAGCAATCTAAACAAAATCTTTCCAGTAATGTAAAAATCCCACAAATAAGTTTCCTACTGTATACCTGTCCTAATTAGTTTCAACTTAATATGGCTAATTCTGCAATTGTGTTTTAAGAGTCAGATCACATTCATACAGAAAGGATGTCGGGACAGATTTGCAGATACAAGATCTGCGGGGAGAGGAAAGGGGAGGGAGCTCTCATGGTTAAGGTATCAGGGGTGGGGGCAAACAAAAAGAGAAAAAGGATGGAAAAGTATTCCCACCTGGGCAGAGGAGTAATGGAGCCTCTGAGATCAGTGTCATCCCATTGGCTTTCACTCCAGTGCAGCACGTGTTCCCTGTAATTTTAAATTATTTTTTTTTTAGAGTATCTGTATACTTTTCATCAGAAAGTGTTTGATCTCCCTCCTGGTGGTTCCCACCTATGACGCTCTTAGCGCTGCTTGGAGCGCGCTCTGGGCAGGACAAGTGTTGAACACTGATCCATGGTTGTGGTTTGTGCACACATACTGTAACGTAATGCTTACAAGCATTTACTTGAGTATTACCTTCTACATAACGCCACATCTTTTTCCTCTCTAGTGGCAGCCTACTAAAGAGAATGTACAACACAAGGGGCAGAAAGAGAGGGGTAAAAGAGAGTAATTTTCATTCCAATGACAATTGCATTGAGACCTGATGTACCAGACCTAGCAGTGTCTCAGGATTCCCAAGTGTATGGGCGTGAGAATAATGTAGCCTGGCAGAAACAGTAAGGGTAAAGTCACTGCTGTAGCAATCTCCAGGTGCTTCGGTGGAAGGGTGTGGGAGTTTTCAGTGAGAGGCCAACTCCACAGGCCCTTTGCGTCACGAAGGTTAAGGTGCTGTGGGACAACAGAACCCGAAGCCCTACAGGTACATAGCATTCTGAGGGACTACTTTGAAAGAACATGCCTTAAGCCCTGTGAGTAAGATGATGGTGAATTGCTAAAAATGCTTCTTTCAAAATAGGGAATTTCATTTTCAGTTTTATAGCTTTCTGAATATGTGAGTAGTAATGGACAGTAATAGCTGTTTTCATTGTAGCAAGTTTGTCATCCGCATTTTAAATGAAATCCACCGTCTGTACGTGCTTTTGGTACCTACCTCACTATTTTCCTTATGATGTAGGGCCTGAAAGTTCACAGAGGAGATTTAACCATAGTACATGAAACTAGCAGTGCTGAAGTGTACAAGCACAATGATTTTTATTTTTTTTTTAAACTATAATCTTCATGTACGATTCCCAGGGCTCTAGCAGAAGACTGTAATAATAAACATCTTGTTCTGTTTTCTAGTGTGCTCTGAAAGTCTGTGTATCTCTTATACAGGAAGACTGGTAGTGGTAGACTCTTGGAAAGATGCTTTCTGTAATTTATACTTTGTACTTACGTAGTGTCCTATTGTTTATTCCCCTAGTTCATCATTCTTGTTGTTGACAGCATTGATAGAGAGCGACTTTCTATTACAAAAGAAGAACTTTATAGAATGCTGGCTCATGAGGTATGGGGGGACTTGGGATAATAGTTTTCTTTTGTTGTGAACAGTCAAATAACATTACGTGCTTCCTATGTTAACAGGAATTATACTGTCACTAAAAAATTTCTGAGGCTAAATGTGTGTGCATGCTGATCACATTTTAAAACCATGAAAATTATAAATAGGAAAATTATTATGAAGCACTTCTAATAGGACTTGATTGATTATAATCAAATCGCTCTTTACTTTGGAAAAGTTGAACTTGTAAGACATCTTAAACTTAATGTTAATGTAACTGGGTATTGTTGTTCACCACCAGTATCTCTCTTCTTTCACTTAAATGTTTAAAATTTCAAGAAAATTTTTAATTTTTAATTTTCATTTTAGAAAGTAGGCAATTCAGTTTCTTTTTCTGGTTTGTTTTAATCCCATGTCTTAAAATTAAGGACCATACATAATACTATGGATAAACTAGTTTCAGTTCAGTTTCTTTCTGAATTATTTTGCTTGTGGTTTTATTATTGTATGTTGTATTAAGGACTGTTCAACATTGGGTCAGGTCCCTCAAACATCCTAAATTAACATCTACATTGGATTAACTAAAGTATATTAAAACATTCTGTGATCACTCTCAAGCTAAATTAGCATTGTTTTAAATTTAAATATCTTCATTTTTGAAGGAAAAGGATTCAGTACAATACAATGCAAGTAATTCTGTAGAGTTCATTTCTCTGAGAGATCCACCCTGTTTCAAATGATTGAGTTTTTACTTTACAGTTAATATTAATATAGTTTGGGTCTGGTAGTAAGGAGCAAATACACCACCAAGACAGGTGGAAAGATGTCTTTTTGTGGTGAAGTTTTCCCATGTAGTTTATTCGTTTCTAGTGTTACAAATCTCTTATGAGATTATGATCTACTATCTCTTGAAAACAGTCGGCAGGCCTAGACTGGACTACTTGTAGGAGTGAATTTTCAGCTTCAGAGCTGAAAATCCTTCAGAGGATTTGTTTTGTTTTGTTTTTTTTCTTGATGGATAAATAATCTCAAAATTTAATATACGTTGAAATGTGTTGAACGCTTTTAATTAGAGCTGTTAGCTTCCTGAATATTTCATTTGTTTACCCTTCTGCACCCCTAAAACCATACATCCCAGTCCTTGTCTCATTGCTGTGTGGAATCTTAGTTTTCATACAGAAACAAAACAACTTTTTATTGGTTTCTGTTTTTACTAAAGCTGCTGCAGCTTTATTAGAGCTCCTTTTTAGGAACAATAGGATACGATTTAGAAGAGTTTAGATAGCTTTCTTAAATTGTTACTGCTTTAATCACTACAGAACTTGTTTAATGAATTTGCAGGTAATTTCAAGGGAATGATATTTAGCAGGCTTTTCCATTTGACTAGTATCTAATGTAGATTTTGGCATGTTTATCCAGTAATAATTTGCTGGCTGGATGTTTTGGAGCTTTATGAAATATATTTTAACAAGACTTTCATTAGTTAACATGAACACGTGGTCAACACCAAAAGGATAGTTGTATAATATATTATAATTTGATTGTGGTGGAGAACACTTCAGAATAAATTGGTTTCTTCAGTCTTTATGTAATTAATTTTTAATACCGTAAGTCTGTTTAAACTGCATGCTGCTGTGTAATTGTAGATTAGCTTGAATATGGTTCTTTTAAGAAATTCAGTTAATGCAATAGCCTTTTAGTTCTTTATAATAACTATTATGAATACTCTAAATTACTTCTAGGATTTACGGAAGGCTGCAGTTCTCATCTTTGCAAACAAGCAGGACATGAAAGGTTGCATGACAGCTGCCGAGATATCTACATACCTCACCCTCAGCTCCATAAAGGATCACCCGTGGCACATTCAGTCCTGTTGTGCTTTGACAGGAGAAGGGTAAATGCTTATTACTTAGTATAGTAATATAGAGTGGATAAGATTTAGAAGCCTATTGACAGCAATGTGGATTTACAGGCAGAGGGACGTTTTGAATTTCTCCTTTTCTTTATTGAACCTAGTAGATTTTTTCATAGTTCAAACTCCAAATTTGTATGGAAGTCTTTCAGCTTATTGTTAAAAAAACCCCAACAACCGAAATCCAAACACAAAAAACACCTCCCCTCAAGTATGTAGTTGTTGGCTCTGTGTGCTGCCCTCTCATTCTGTGTGTCTTTTTGTAGTTAAAGAAATAAGCTACTGTCTTCTTCCTTTATGTTCTGATCTACTCTAAGCTTCTACGGTCAGGGGGGTGGTGGGTGGTTTTGGTTTGGTGGGTTTTTTTGTTTTTTTAATTTCAAACATTTCCATTCAAACATAGCTTTGATGAAAAGGTACAGAGATCTGGCATAAAACAAACTTGTTATCAATATTAAACTTTTTGTTTATATCTGGCTGATGTAGCTAATTTTGAAATTTGTATACCTTATGCCAGCACTTAGTAAAAGGGAAAGCTGAGCTTTCATTAGATCCTTTGACTATAAGGTCAAAAAACATTTTTTGATGCCTGTAATAAGTTGGATAGTGTCTTGCTAACATGCTTTGAAGTGTGCTAATTTTTCGTCTTGGTTCTTAAAGCAGTCTTCTAACGAAGTTATGGATGTCCCATCCTTGGAAGTGTTCAAGACCAGGCTGGATGGGGCTTTGAGCAACCCTGTCTAGGGGAGGTGTCCCTGCCCATGGCAGGGGGTTTGGAACTAGATGATCTTTAAGGTCC